>CM053601.1:184323504-184354625 GCA_028646575.1 Pseudocheirus occidentalis | reverse complement strand
TCACATTGCCTTCTGTTTTTTCATTTGTTTGGATCTGTTTAATAGTATCTTGATTTCTCATGAGGTCATTTGCTTCCATTTGATCCATTCTAATTCTGAAGGAATTATTCTCTTCAGAAAGCTTTTGAGATTCTTTTTCCACCTGCCAAATTTGACTTTTTAAAGCTTTCTTCTACTCATTGGCTTTTGGGGCCTCTTTTGCCTTAAGAGTTAATCTCTTTTTAAGGTGTTACCTTCTTCAGTCAGGTTGTTAACTCTCTTTTCATGATTTTCTTGCATCATTCTCTTTTCTCTTCCCAATTTTTCCTCCATTTCTCTTATTTGGTTTTCAAAATCCTTCTTAAGCTGATCTATGGTTTGTAGTAAGTCTACATGTTTCTTGGAAGCTTTTGGTGTGAGAGTTCTGACTTTGTGGTCTTCCTCCCATTCCATACTTCAATCCTTTTTGTCCCCCAAAACAGATTCTAGAGTTCAGTTGCTATTCTTCCTTTGCTTCCTTTGCCTGCTCATGTTGACAGTGAATTACTTGTCTTTTTAGCTCTGTACAACTCTTCTTCCAGAGGGGAAAGCTCTGTCCCAAATCACTGGGATTTTTGCTACTGCCAGAGCTATTAGGAGGCTTCTGTAGCCCCCACCAGCTTAGGCTCACTGAAAACACCCTCCAAGACCACCACTTAAGATCACGATCCAGATCCAGGCTGCTCAACATAAAAACACTTAGTCTCTGAATGATCACTTGGCCCCCATGCATTCTGCAGGCTGGGAGCTCTGAAGCAGCCATATGGAGGCAGTTGCAGGGCTGCTGCTTCTGCTGCTTCCTTGCCCTGAAGGCAGTTTGGCCCACCTGCTTTTCTATGCCAAATTTAGCTGAGTTCCACTGACTTTTCACTTTGTCCTTGTTTCTTATGGCTTGATAATTCTGGAAACTGCCATAGCTGCCCCTGATCCACTCTCCTGAAGGCTCCAGTTGTGACTTATCCTGGCTGTCCTGGGGCCAAGATGCAGTTTCAGACTGGGCTGGTTCTGGTTCCCAGCATATTGCAATGAGCCTTTCCTGCTGAAGTCCTTTAGTGGGAGATGTGTTTTTCTGTAGTTTTGTGTGAGTTTTGGAGCCCTAAAATTGCTTAGAGTCATATTTTATGGGTATTTTAGGTGGCTATGTGTGAGCTGTGGCGTTTTCCTGCTTCTATACCACCATCTTGTCTCTGCCCCCAAATAGGCAGTTTTCTGATGAATATATCAAAGCTATGTATAGGCATATGGAGAAGTGCTCTAAATCATTTTTGATTAGAGAAATGAAATTAAGATCACTCTGAAAAAACACTGACACTGATAAGATTGTCCAATATGACAAAAAGGAAAATGGTAAATGTTGGAGAGGATATGGGAAAATTAGGACATTAATGTACTGTTGGTTGAGTGGAGAACTGATCCAACAATTTTGGAGAGTAATTTGGAACTATGCCCAAGGGGGTAACCAAACTGTGCATACTGTTTGATCAAGCAATACCAGTACTAGGTCTGTGTAACAAAGAAATCACGAAAAAGGGAAAAGGACCTATATGTGCAAAAATATTTGTAACAGCCCAATTTATGGTAGCAAAATATTGGAAATTGAGGGGATGCTTCTCAGTTGGGGAATGGCTAGAGAAATTGTGGTATATGAATGTAATGGAATTTTCTTGTGCAATAAGAAATAATGAACAGGCATATTTCAGAAAAACTTGGAAAGACTTTTACAAACTGATGCAAAGTGAAATGAGAAGAACCAGGGAAATATTGTACACAATATCAGCAACATCGTATGATAGTCAGCTATGAATGAATCAGTTTTTCTCAGCAACACAATAATCTAAGACAAATACAAAGAATCCATGAAGGAAAATACTATCCATATCCACATAAAGAATAATAAACTCTGAAAACAGATTGAAACATATTTTTCCACTTTATTTTTTCTTGAGATTTTTCTCCTTTTGATCTGTTTCTTTTCCCACAACTGTGATAAATATGGAATTTTGTTTCACATGATTGCATATGTGGAAACTATATCAAACTGCCAAGTCTTTTCAGAGGAGGGGAGGGATAGAAGAATGGAGAAAAATTTGGAATTCAAAATCTTGTAAAAATGAATGGTAAAAATTTTCTTGATATGTAATTGTGGGAAAAAATTTAAGGGTAAAAAATGTTTCCCATAGTAAATTCGCCCAGTGGATTTCCTTACTTTCTCTCACTATCAAGAAGAAATCTGTGACACACTTTGGCTATTCTCTGTCATTGTCTGCTCTTGTCACTTGATCGGTTAGTTACCTCTTGGTAGTAAAGTGGATAGAGTACTGGACCTTGGGAAGTCACTTAACCTCTCAGCTCAGTTTCCTCATCTGTAAAATGAGCATAATCATAGGAACTACTCTACAGGATTGTTGTGAGGATCAAATGAGAGAGCATACCTAAAGTGCTTTTGTGGTAGGTGATAGATGAAATGACAGATAAAAGGTTCAAGCTTTGGAGCATATCAGTTTAAGCAATGCACGCCAATTGAATGACAAATTGAGACCAGTTATCTTTGGCACTGGACCCAGAATATGGAAAAGAGTGTGTGTGTGTGTGTCTGTGTGTGTGTGTGTGTGTGTGTGTGTGTGTGAGAGAGAGAGAGAGAGAGAAGAGATTTTTATTCATTAAAAATAAAAATAATTTATTCATTAAAAATAAGACCAATTAATTAAAAGAGAACAATTAACCAGGATACAATAATAATAGATGATCTTATTTCTAATTGGAGCAAAGATTAGGAACTTTCCACATTGGGAGGGGGGAGCAAACAGGTGCAGTTTCAAAATCAGGAAAACAAAAAGGATTACACTCTTCCCAAATGTTTGTATTCAGTGAAAGGAACAGGAAAACCATAACTGATTGACCAGTATGGAGCCGGTTTCCAATAAGTCATAAGGGTTGCTTGAGATGTATAATTGTGAGATTTTATTGCATCATCAGTCTTTGGATTTGAGTGGGTTTTTGGTCCTTGTAACTCAGGTCCTTAGTTAAGGTGCTTCTAAGCAACAGGTTGAGGCGGTTCAGCTCCCAGCTGAAAACATTAGGAGGCAATACATTTTTCTCACAATTTCTGTAATTGAATGAAATCTTTTCACAAAAGACAGAAATTTTACTAGACTAATAATTGAATAGAAAGGGAATTGAGCTAGCTCCAGAACTAAGTCACAAGATGGAGTAAGCGTGTTTTATTCAATTCCCCCAATTCATTACTTGTTCTAATTCTCTCACTTTGCACATCTTAAAAGTGTTTTAAAAATGTTTGCTCTTATTGTTATTGTTATATGTTATATATTATTGTTATTATTATAATAATTACATTTCCTATCATACAATTCTTTGATACCATTCTTTATTCCTATTTTTCTTTCAAGTTCCTTGTTAATTATATGGTACAACCTGCTCACACCCACCACATACCACTTCATTACTCCTCTCTGTGATGCTCATTTGTAGTTCTCCAAAGGAAGTATTGCTTCAGGTCTCATTATTATATAGGAAAAGTGGGAGAAGGATTGTGTTCAAAATATGGACTGTTGTTATCATGGAAAAATTGGGTTCAGTAAAAAAATTATAATTTCCTGAAAGCCATCCAGCCTGCTCTCCTCCTTTTTAATTTTTAGTCCCAGTTCATTGTCCATCTGTACCATCTGTCTCAGATATTTGAAAACTCTAGAGGATGTCCATCCAAATTCATGTTAAAATCTATGGAACAGAACTTCATCCTCTTGGTCTTTGCTGTGTGGATAAATAGCATAAACTCATTTGCATGATGACAAAGGCCTTCCAAGAAACACTACAATGGTCTGGAGTTTGGGGTCATCAGTACAATGTCCCCTACAAACATTAGCATCTGCAGGGCCTTACCATTTATAGAAAATCCTTCTTCGACCTGGATTCTGCATTGAATCTTCCCTCTCAGAATGTTGAGTGAGGGGAGACAGCAGATCATTTTACTTGATAACTGAGGTGACAGGGGGACAAGGTGAATTTGGGAGAAAAACTTGCTTTAATCTTACCCATCTGGAACTTTTCTTCTGTTCTTGCCCAAAACGTTCTTCATTTCTCTTAAGAATTTAAATAATACGTGATGGGACTTGAAAGGTAGGAGGGAGCAAGAAAGGGAGAAAGGTTGAAATCCATTCTTTAAAATGAATGTTAAAATTTGTTTTTGCATATAATTGGAAAAAAATAAAATACTGGTTTAAAAGAACAATAACAATTTTTAAGATTAAAAACGAATTTAAGTAAAAAAAAAAGAATCTTCCTTTTCACAGTGATACACATCTTCCTGATCTATGCCTTGCCATATATTTAATATCATAGGGTCATTGAACAGGATTATTTCTATTGTTATATGCTCCAAGGAGTCTTGAATTATCTTAACTTGTTTTGTTGGTTGCTGTATTTGTTTTCACCTTTTGCTTTTCTGTTCTTTGGGAAGTTTGAGAAGCAAATTTCTTTCTAATGTTACAAATGCCTCTTTTATTGTTCAATGTTAATCTTTTTTTTTTTTACATTTATGGTTAGGCTCAGATTTGCATGACTGGTCACTCTGATCTTCATTGTGAGCTCCATTGCTCGTTAGAACACCTCATTCCATTCTTGCTTTCTGCTGGAAAATAATCTTACGCTACTTATTTCTTTTCCTTTATATTTGAAGGTCTTTTTCCTAGTCACTTGCAGAATTTGTTGTTTCTCAATGGAATTGTTCAGTTTAACCACTCATGTATCTTGGAATTTGTAGCCTGGAGATGTTATTTTTTCTCCTGGCAATCTCTGGATTCTTTCTATTAGCATTTTGTTTTCTTCATTGCAAAGTTCTACGACGTTTTTCTCATTTTATTTTTTACATTAAAGTGTTCAGATTTTTTGATTTGCTGTGTTATTTTGGGAGCCCTATAGTTTTTAAGTTGTCTCTCTGAATCTGCCTTTAGGATCATTATGTTTTGCTTGTATGGAGAACATACTTGCTTTTTAACGTTATTGCTTTTTTGTGTTCTTCCAGATTGTTCTGCATTTCCTTGTATTTGCATTTCCAATTAATTGTCCTCGCTTTTGTTTCTTTGGTGAGACTGGTCACCATAAATTCAAGTTTTTTCACTCTGACAGTTATTACTGCTGTGTAGGCCATAAATTCTGCTCTCACAATTCTTATTTCTCTTTTCAGCCATTCAGGAGCAGTATGTATTGTGGTTTGATGCTCTCTTCAAAATCCACTTCATCAAGTGTTAAAGAAAAGCTCTTGTTATTGTTCCCTACTCCACCACTTCCCATTCTCTACTATACTATGTCTGCCCAACTCACTGTCTGTCTTCAGGGCTGGTCTGAGATGTGTAGATGGACTGACAGACTGACTTGATAGACTGCTCACCAAACTACATATCATAGCCTAAATGGTAGGGACTCTTCATTCAATTAATTTTGGATTTGTGTGAACGTTGTAAGGCTGATCTCCTTGACTGAGTGTTGATTGCATTAAATAGGCTCTCTTGTATTTTGGAGTTTGAGGTAATCAGTGCTGTGTCAACCTGCAATCAAATCCAGTGAGCATTTGCTTATTATGCACCTATATTGGCAAAATATTTACTAAGCACCTACCAGGTTCTGGGGATATGAATGAAAGGTGAAAAGCAGTCTTTGACCTCTACTTAATTGGGGGAAGGGGTGGTTTCTGTACAAAATATAAACAGATAATTACTTTCAAGGTTATTTGAGTGGGGAGAGAACATAACAAAGGAAGGAAAGAGCAGTAAGAAATTGAAAGAGAGTGTGAAAAGAAGACCATGATAGGATTATACATTTTGAGCCAGAAGGGACCATGGAAGTCATCTAGTCCATTCTTCCTATTTTACAGATGAAGAAACTGAGACTCAGAGAGGGCTAGGAACTTGTCCAGAGTCACATAAGTAGTAAACATTAGAAGTAGGAAGTTCAAATCCTAGGTAGAATTTGGACTGGGGTCTTAAGTCTTGAACTGAGTCCCAGAGCAGGAAAGGAAATTTAAATACCACCCTAGTCTAACTAACTCATTTTCCAGATGAGAAAAGAGAAGCCCAGAAGTGAAGTGACTTGCCCATGGTCACACACGTAGTATGTTGCATCAGAGGAAGATTTGAACCCAGGTTCTCTGACTCTAAATCTAGAGTTCTTTCCACAGATGTAGCTAAATTCCCTGTTAAGCAAGGATTAGAAAAAATTGTGATAGAAGAGTTCTCACTGTTTTCTTGAAGGCACTGTATATGTAATATGATTTTCCATCAATGCCCTGATCCAATTCTTTTCTGGGCCTCCTTCCCTCATGCCATCATTTAGTCAAGTTAGCATTTTGACTGCCATGACATGTCCACTAAAAGAAGGCCCTTACTGTGAAAACCAAGAATATCAAGTATTTAAAAAGGCATTAGCAAATCCTGACCTGTGTCATGAAGCTAGAGGGTGAAGGTGTGCGATATAGAAGAGAAAGGGAAATGCTGAACTGGAGAAGAGTGGGCCATAGCTCTAGAGAGGCAAGGGGGCCCAGACTTGGAGTCGGGAAGGCCCAAGGTTAAATTCTGCCTCAGATGCTTCTCAGCTGAACAAGTAGCATAGCTTGTCTCATCTATAGAATAGACTAATAATACCCCTTCTTTACTTCCAGGTTAAGTTAGATTACACATGTAAAGCCCTTTGCAAGCCTTAAAATGCTATATAAATGTTATTGCTGTGATTGAAGGTGAAAGGAATGCCAGAGGCTGTCTAGTCTGACTGGACATCCTCAGACAGTCCTGCTGATCCTGGGATGTTGACAGGTGAGCCTCATCTTAGGAGGGCCAGAGGAAGAGCTATGCCACAGCAGTCATTTCTGCTGATGAGTCTTAGGCCACACAAACCTGACATCCCACTCTTGGCTGTCCACCTGACTTTTTAGATGTCTACACCATCCCCCTGTGCAGACACCTCCCTGCCCCTGCTTTTTTTAAAAATCTGCTTTCTATGTTCCTTTGCCTCGTTAGAACTTTGAAGGCAGAAAACTGTAGTTCTGCTTGTATTTGTGTTCCCAGCATTTTCCCAGTGCCTGGATTGTATAAATGCTTACTCAGTTCTTGTTGCCTGCCTGACAACCACAGTAGCAAAATTTGCTGTTTTCCTGGGGCATGTCTCCAGGATGTAACAGAGATCCTCTCAAGGCTTGTCAAACTGTGACTTTGTTCTCATGATTCCCATTGACACCAACAAAAGGTTGTTGTAAGAAGGAATCTAGAGAGTGTTGCTTGAGATTATGGCATCTTAGACAAGATATTCCAAGGCCATTAAATGGGCCTAGGTGGTCTCTTCTGTCTCTACTGCCTCGTGGCATATTGCAAAAGAGAAATATAGATGTAGGTAGTGAACAGCTAGTGGAGAAAATGGTTCATGAAAATAGGATTTGGGTTCTGGATCCTGGATTAAAATATGGGAACAGTGGTACTCAGACCAGAAACAGAGTGCCTCAAACGGTTAATAAAAATGGGCTGATATGGAATCTTGCACATCTAAGCAAAAGAGGTCTAAGCAGAAAAATGAGGAGTGGGGGTTATTTTGTGTGTGTGTGTGTGTGTGTGTGTGTGTGTGTATTACACTAAACTATATAACATGGAAACTTGGTACAGTGTGCAGTGACTTTGATACACTTGACTCTTCTCAGCAATGCAAGATCTGAGACAGTTCCAAAGGACTTAGGAGGGAAAATGCCATCCACGTCCATAAAAAAGAACTATGAATCTGAATGCAGATGGAAGCATTTGCTGTTTTTAATCTGCTCTCTCTAATGTCACATCTCACGGGCTGTTCCTGGCTAAACTTCCATAGAAGGCTGTCCACAACAGGTGCCTCCACTTTGCTCACTCTTTTCTTAACTCTAGGGTAGCTTTCAAGGTCATCGTTCAACTGAACCTGACCTTTCTTGTGAAGCCTTATCATTTCTACCTTCCCAATGTGTCTCATATATGGCCCCTTCCCCTCCCTCACATAGCTGCCTCCTTGCTGCAGACTCTCCTTGTTCTCAGCCCTGGATTCTTGCAGTCAACTTCTGGATTCTTTCCCTGTCTCCTTCTCATTCTAATCTATTCATCATTCAGCTGCAAAGGAGATGTTCCTAAATACAAGTCTAACCATCGTTAGCTCCAATAAACTCTAACAGATCAAATCAAAAAATCTTCTGCTTGGCTTTTAAAAGCTTTACTTTTTTTGGAGGGGGTGGGTTGGAATGGTGGAGCTCCAGTACCCTTATACCACTACTTTTTAAATCAAGTTTTATATATGTTTTTTTTGGGGGGGGGCAAGGCAGTCAGAGTTAAGTGACTTTCTCAGGGTCACACATCTAGTAAGTGTCAAATGTCATACCTCCTAATTCCAGTGGCAGTGCTTATGCCTGTTTTAAAAAATCTCTTTCCAGACTTCTTAAATTTTACTCCGTGATCCAGTGTCATTGGCCTCCTTCCTTTTTTTTGCACAACTCTCCATCTCCCAATTTAGTTAGTGCCTTTTCATTGTCTATCTCCAATATCTAGAATGCTCTCTGCCCCCACCTCCATCTTTTGACTTCCTCGCCCAAATTCTTCTTTCTTCAAGATGTCACCATTATAACTACCTTCCTTCTGAGATTACTTTCCTTTTACACTGTATACATCTTGTATGTTCACTTTTTCACATGTTGACTTTATAATTAGACTCGCTGGCTCCTGATAGCCCTGGTATCTATAGTATCAAGGACTGTGCTTTTGGCCTCCTTTGTAACCCTAGCATTTAGTACCATTTTTAGTACATAGTAAGCAATTAATGCTTGTTGACTGATTAGTGAAGATTTCTCCTAGGTTGGTTGGTCTCTTTTAGACCATTAAGATATGAGCTTTGTCTTTGTGATATTTATGAAATGGTCATAGTAGCCATTCCTGATATCAATTAAGTAGAATCTTGGAGCCTATTGCTAAGTAAGCACAAAAAAAGACCAGAATGTAGACCAGGCCTCTTGGCTGCCTCCCTAAGCTATGTAACTTTAGACTTCCCCAGAGACAGAGTAATTGTTTTGCTTATGTTCTCTGTTTAGATGATATCATTATACATCTAATGAGCTCTTGAAACCTCTAATTCACTGCTCCAAACTTGGCTTCTACCTGCCCTTTATTATTAAAATTCCTGTTATCAACATGTTGGATTTCTGGGGTGTGCTTCCAGTCATTTTAAGTATTCCCTAGGGAATGCCTAAGGGTCATAAGAGATGAAGAGCCTTGCCCAAAGTCATATAACTAGTGAGAGGGATTGGATTTTTTTCTTTTGGTGGTGGTGGGCAATCAAAGTTAAGTGACTTTCCCAGGGTCACAGTGTCAGAGGTTGTATTTGAACTCAGGTCTTCCTGACTCCAGGGCTTGTACTTCATCCACTGTGCCACCTAACTGTGCCACCTAACTGTGCCACCTCAACTGTGCCACGCCAAGTTATTGGATTTGAAGATAGGTCTTTTGAACTAGAAGCCACGCTGCCTTTACATTAATATTCACTAAAGAAAAAAAAGTATGCATTCAGACCTTTGTTTCACGAATTGAAATGGCAATGCATAGGATGATTAAGAATTTCAGGAGAATTCGGAACAAGGCGCTAAATGTAACAACTGAGGAATGTTGAAGAACAAGAATACTAATATCATCAGGCAATGTGTGATCCTCCAAAATGAACTAGTTATATGGCAAGGGAGAAGAGAGACAGCCCAAGAACTCCACTGGGATTGAGATGATGTCAGGAGAAAGCAGAGGATGCCTCCCTCATATTGGGTCTATCCCTGAAGAATCACACAGTACTTGCAGTCTCCATAATGAGAGGAAACATTCAACTAGGTTGAAGGGGAGGTAGCTGTGGTATAGTGGGGGGGAAATGCATTGGCTTTGGAATTAAAAGACCTGGATTCATATCCTGCCAATGATGCTGGCTTTACTGATGTGACCTTGAGCAGGTAACTGAACTTCCAGAAACTTCACTTCCTCAAATCTAAAATGAGGGGATTGGACTAGATAACCTCTAGGAAATCTACCACCTATTGATGGATGGTCCTCTCTGATATGTCAGTGAAATTCTAGGTCATTTTCATTATTAGGTATGTCTAGGGTACTGATGGATTTCTCTGTTATATCAGGATCTCATCGGCCCCCCAAATCCCCTCATTATTGTCTGTATGGTAATTCTCCCCTGAACTTTAACCTAAAGAGGAAAAGGAACTTGAGGAAACTGGGAACTTATATCTTACATTAGATTTAGAAAAAGGCCTTCTAGGGACAGGAGGCACTGGGGCATGGAGGATGTAAAAGTGAAGTGATTGCTTACCAAAGATGACTTTCATGTAACTAAATCTTATTTGAGAACTGGTAATGGAAAGCACTGGATGCTAGAATTCCTAGGATGCCTTGCCTGTTAATCTTTAAATTGCAAGTCAGTGATAATGTATAATATTTATACCTTTGATCTAAAGAGTTACAATGTAAATTTGACTTTGACATACTTCGAATCAAAAATATCTCTGGTTTTATATCATTGACCTTAGTTTTTATTGAAACATAAGCCATCAATGATGATTGATTTTGTACCACATAAATCTTAATAATGGTTCAGGAAGACTATACTTCTCATCTCTTCCCTTTCCCTGCCCCCACCAATTTGCAATCTGGCTGAGTGACTTCTTGGGTGAAAAAAATCTTAGGCCTTCATGTTGAGTCAGTATCTCCAGCAATGTTACTGTTGGTCTCCTTGCTTTGATAGTCAATTCAATTTAATATTTATTATCCTTACAAATAACTGTAAATCGAGGAGGATGTGGCAAATTCATAGATGATGTCCCAAAAGAATATCAGAGATTTGAGGAGGAGGGGGGAAGCATTTCTAGTTGGAGGGATCAGGGTAGATTTTTTGGAGAAGTGGCCTGGAAGAAAGGAATATATGAGGAAGAAATGTGGGGGGCAGTCCTTTTTTGGGGGAGTGGTTTCCTTCATTGAGCTGGGTTTGGAAAAACAGACAACTTGAATGCATTCTTTGAGTTTGGGCAGGAGAGGGTGAGGAGTTGAAGAGATTTTTTTTTATGTGTTGGACTTGCTGTAGAGAAAATCAGCACCTGCATGGATTCTCTTCTTTCATACAGAATTGAGGCATAGAACTTCCCTGGATCTACAAAGTAAATTGGGACTAGAGAAAGAAGGAATTGATAAGAATGTACTCCCTGAAAATGACCTGAAGAAAGATGGAAATTCCATGCATTCTTTTGTTGAACTTGATCTGGAGAAAGCAGATACTTATATGGATTTTCTGGGTAAACTTGACACTGGGGAAGAAGAAACTTACAAGGAATTTTTTTTTTCCTGAGTGACTGCTAGCTATCATGGAATAACTAGATGAACTTTGATCAGAAAAAGAAGTTTGCATATGGGTTTTTGCTGAAATTAAGCCAGCAAAAGATGAAATTTGGATGGATTTGCTTCTTCAGCTTAGAGTAGCAGAAGAAGAAACTGGAACAGATTTGCCCCTTAATAATGTTAGATTTTGAGGGAATTCGCATGGATTCTCTTTGTGAATTTCACCGGCAGGTAGGATTTTGCATGAATTCTCCTGATACTGGCCTTAAGGAAGATGGAAATTCTGTATGATGGTGGATGGCCTTGGATGAGAGAATAAAATCTTTTGTAGATTTGCTGTTTGAAATTGTACTGCGGTCAGAGAGCTGGCCAGGGTTTTTTTTAGAGGACCTGAACTGGAGATAGAAGGAATTTTTTTTATGAATTTTCTTGATACTAGCCCCAAGGAAGATGGATTTTTTGTATTCACTTGGATAAACTTGGGTCAGAAGAAGGAGATACTTGCATGAATCTTCTCACAAAAACATTCCAGAGAAAGAGGGAAATTGGACAGGTCTGTTTAATGTACATAGATTATAGGAATAAGGAACTTGCACAGATTTTTTTTTTGTCTGAAATTTGTCTGGAATCACCAGGAATCAGTGCAAGTTCTCTTGTTGAAATTAAGCCGGAGAGAGGAATTCTCTTCAATCCCTAAGGAAGACAGAAATGCTTTAGATTCACTTGATGTACTTGAGTAAGAGAAAGAAAATTTTTTTTGCAAGGATTTGTTCTCTGAAATTGAGATTAAAGTTGGAGGAATTAGTATAATTTCTCGCTGTGAACTTGAGCTGGAGACAGAAGGAATTTGTAAGGATCCTCTTGAGAACCTGGCCTAAGGAAGATGGAAATTCTATATGCTCACTTGATGAAGTTGAGGCAAAGGAGGAAGAGACTTGTATGGATTTGCTAGCTGATAGTAGGCTAGAGAAAGAGGGGAATTAACAGGCACACTTAGCACATGTAGACCAGAAGAACAAGGAACTTGCAGAGATTTGCCTTGTAAAATAATGCCAGTGGTTGAGGGTAGTTTTAAAGATTTTCTTGGTGAATTTGTGTCAGAGATTTCTGAAACCTTTGGATATTTGGATTCTTTTGATGAAATTGGTTGAAATACACATTCTTTGCATTTTCTTGTTGAACTTGTGTCAGAGGAAGAAGAAACTTGTAGATTTGTTCACTAAAAGGCCAGAGGAAGATGGGATTTTTTGAAATTGGTTGGATTTATATGATCTATGAGGAGGAGGAGGAACTGGTACCACCAGAGATAGAATTTGTATGAGTTCCCTTAGTGAATTTACTTTACTGAAATAAGGAAGTTAATTGAAATCCTCTGATGAAACTGAACCTGAGAAAGGCATTCTGTGCATTTGCTTGATGAATATTAGTCAGAGAAAGAAGGAACTTGTGTCAATTTTCTCACTGAATGTAGGCTAGAGAAAGGGGAAAACTGGATGGATCTGCTCGATGTACATGGTTCAGCAGAAGAAGTAGCTTGCATAGACGTGCCTGCTGGAACACTGCTAGAGGCAGAGGGGTCTTAACCCAGTCTTCTTAGCAAACTTGTAACAGAAGCACCAGGAGTTTGTATAGATCTCCTTGATGAGTCTGAAGGTGAGAAAGAAGGAAATTCTTTTTGGCATGAACTTGATGAACTTGAGTCAGACAAAAAGTGAACTTCTTGTATAGGCTTGCTCACCAGCATAGCATAGAGCAGGTAGAGAGACTTGTAGAACTCCTCTGGGTAAACTGGCATCAGAGAAAACAGGACCATCTATAGAGTCTTTCCATGGAACTAAAAATGGGAAGGATGGAATTTCTTCTATGCATGTGCTTGATTATGTTAGGTTAGGAAAAAAGGACATTGTAGGTACTTATTCACTGACATTTTGCCAAAGGTAGAGGGAACTTGTGTAGTTTCTCTTGCTGAACTTGTGCTGGACAAATAAGGACCTTGTATGGATTCTCTCGATGAAAGTAGATCTGGGAAAGACATAGCTACTTCTGAGCATATGGTTGATGAACTTGGGTGAGAGGAAGCAAGAACTTGTATGGATTTGCTCACAGAAATAGCATGGTAGGTAGAGGGAACTGTACAACTTGTCTTGACAATCATGTCACGGATAAAAGGAACTTGTATTCCATTGATGCAGTTGACAACTACAAAAGGTAGAATGTTTTCTATATATGCGTTCAATAGATTTGGGTAAAAAAAATGCTCATTGAAACTGGGTGCATAGCAGATAGAATCAAAAGATACTTTTTTTTGATGAAAAAGGACCAGAGAAAGACAGAACTTCTATGCATATTATGAGGAACTTGGATCAGAGAAGGAAGGAGCTTATGTGGGGTTTGTAATGTAAGCAGAACAAACTTGTACATATTCTTTTGGTGAATTGAGGTCAGAGATATCAGGATTTTGTATATATTCTCTTGATGAAATTAACATAGAAATCCTTTGTTTTCCACTCAAGTAAATTGGGTCAAAGGAAGGAAGAAATTGGGTAGACATACTAACTGAAGCAGCACCAAAGTTTGAGGAAACTATGTGGATTCAGTTAACCAAAATAGACCTGGGAAGATAGAACTTCTGTGGATATAGCTGATGAATTTGTATCAGAAAAGGAATTATGTTGTATCAGTTTGCTCAATGTGACAGCAAAGTTTGTAGGAGGAATGTATAAAGTTTCTGTTAGTAAACTTTTATCAGAGGAGTGAGAAAACTGTGCATTTGCTCAATGAAATAAGTCCAGGGAAAGAGACAATTTGTATTTTTTCTCTTGGTAGACTTGTGTCAGAGAAATCAGAAAACTTTCTGGATTCTATTGGACAAAATGGGAACAAGAAAGTTAGAACTTCTGTGTTCACATTCAATGAATTTGGGCCAGAGAAAGAAAATTGTGTGGATTTAATCACTGTAATACCACAGTACCTAGAATGAACTTGTGTAGGTTCTCTTATTGAATTTATTTCAGAGAAAGCAGGAACGTTGGTGGAGTCACTAAAAAAATCTGGAACTTGAAAAGATGAAATATCATATATACATATATTTGATGAACTTAGATCAGAGAAAAAGAGAAATTGGACTTACTGACCAAAATAACACCAATATTTGAAGGATATTGTATTAATTTGTTTGATAACAGTGAATCTGGGAAAGACCTCATGTCTTCTATGCTTACAATTGATGAACTTGGATCGGAGAAAGAAGATATTTGTATAGATTTTGATCACTGTGAAAGCATGGTGGACAGAGAGAATGTTTGCACGTTTTCTTGGTGAACTTTTGTTAGATAAATCAGGAAATTCTATGCATTTGCTCATTGAAATTGGTCCAAGGAGAGAGGGGATACACATGTCTTCCTGTGGTAATCCTGAACAAGAGAAATAAGGAACTTCTATGGATCCTTTTGATAAGATTGGAAGCAAGAAAGATATAAATTCTTCTGTGCACACATTCAATGAACTTGGGTCAGAGAAGGAAAGATCTTGCATGGACTTGGTCACTGCAAAAGCACAGTCAGGCGAGGAAACTTGTACAGCTAAATTTGCTGAATTTGTTTCAGAGAAAGCAGGAGCTTGCATAGACTCTTTAGATGAAACTAGAATTTGGAAAAATGGAATCTCTTGTGGGCATATGGTTCATGAACTGAGGTCAGAGAAGGAATGGAATTGAGTGGACTTGATGACTGAAATAGTAGCAAAGTCTGAAGGAAATTTAACAGATTCTGTTGATATAAAAATGGACCTAGGAAAGACATGACTTCTATGCATATAATTGATGATCTTGAGACAGAGAAAGAAGGAACTTGCATGGACTTAGTAATTGTAAAAACATGATGTTAGAGAGAATTTGTGGAAATTCTCTTGATAAATTTGTTTCAGAGAAATAAAGAACATGTAAGGTTTCTTTTAATGACACTAGAACTCAGAAAGATTAAATTTGTTATGTGAATATGACAGGGAAGCTTTGGCTAGAGGAGAGGAGGATATGGGATGGACTTGCTGGCTGAAATAGCAACAATGTTTGAGGGATATTGAATAGATTACCTGGGTGAAAGTGGATCTGGAAAATATGTTAACTCCAGTGTTAATGAATTTAGGTCAAAGGAAGGAAGGAACTAGTTACTACAGAAAATACTGCTGTTACTCCTAATAAATTTGTTTCAGAAGAAGTAGGAATATATATATGGATTCTTTTGATGAAACTAGCCTTGAAAAGATGAAAGTTCTTATATATATACATTCAATATGAATCAGAAGAAGGAGAAAATTGGGTAGACTGACATGAGACTAAGGTTTGAGGGATGTTGGATGGATTCCTTTGATTTCAGTGGATCTGGGAAAGACTTAACTTCTTCTATGCCTACAGCTGATGAGCTTGCATGAAACAAGGAAGTAGATTTGTCAGTTTGCTCTCTGTGACAGTCAGGTGGGTGGAGGGAGCTTGTAAAGTTTCTGTTGGCAAACTTGTCAGAGGAGTAAGACAAATCATGTCCGTTTGCTCACTGAAATATGTCCAAACATAGAAAGATTTTTGTATGTCTTATTTGGGTAGATCTTTGTCAGGCAAATCAGAAAACTGCCTGGATTCTGTTGGAGAAAATGGAAGCAAGAAAGATTGAATTTCTGGTGTGTCATTCATTGAGTGAGCGTCAGAAGAAGAAGGAAATTGGGTGCTTATGCTGCCTGAAATCACACCACAGTTTGAGGGATGAGGGATGGATTCCTTTGATTTTGGTGTAGCCTGGAAAGGCATAACTTCTATTGCTACAGCTGATGAACTTATATCAAACAAGAAAGCAGATTGTGTTGATCAGCTGTCTCTGGCAGCCAGGTGGGTGGAGGGAATGTTGACGGTTTCTATTGGCAAACTTTTGTCAGAGGAACGAGACTATTGTGTGCATTTGCTCACTGAAATGGATCCAAGGATAGAAGGGCTTTGTGTGTCTTCTTTTCATAGTGATGGGTCAGGCAAATCAGAAAAGTGCTCGGATCCTGTTGGAGAAAATGGAGGCAAAAAGTGTAGAACTTCTTCTGTGTCCACATTCAATAAAGTCAGGATGGAGGAAGAAGGAACTGGGGTGGACTCGTTGACTGAAATCACACCATGGTGTGAGGGATGTTGGATGGATTTCCTTGATTTCTGTGGACCCTGGAAAGGCATAATTTCTTCTATACCTACAGCAGAAGAACTTGCACAGAGCAAGGAAACAGATTGTTCTGATTTACTCTCTGTAACAGCCAGGTGGGTGGAGGGAAGTTTTACAGTTTCTGTTGGTAAACTTTTGTCAGAGGAGTGAGACAATTGTATACATTTGCTCATTGAAATAGGTCCAATGATAGAAGGGCTTTCTGTGTCTTCTTCTGGTAGATTTGTGTCAGAGAAATCAGAAAACTGTCTGGATTCTGTTGGACAAACTGGAAGCAAGAAAGGTGAAACTTCTGTTTTCACATTCAATGGACTTGAAATAGAGGAAAAAGGAAACTGGGTGGACTTATTGACTGAAATAACACCAAGGTTTGAGGGATTTTGGATGGATTCTTTTGATTTCTGTGGTCCCAGGAAAGATATAATGTCTGTGCTTACAGCTGATGAATTTGCAGCAAAGAAATGAATAGATTGTATTGATTTGCTCTCTGTGACATCAAGGTGGGTAGAGGGAACTTCTAACGATTCTTTTGGTAAACATTTGTCAGAAGAATGAGACAGTTGTGCACATTTGCTCACTGAAATAGGTCCAAGGATAGAAGGACTTTCCATGTCTTCTTTTGGCAGACTTGTGTCAGTCAAATCAGAAAAGTGCTTGGATCCTGTTGGAGAAAATGGAGGCAAAAAGCGTGGAACTTCTTCTGTGTCCACATTCAATAAAGTCAGGATGGAGGAAGAAGGAACTGGAGTGGACTTGTTGACTGAAACCACACCAAAGTGTGAGGGATGTTGGATGGACTCCCTTGATTTCAATGAATCTGGGAAAGACTGTACTTCTTCTATGCCTGCAACTGATGAGCTTGCATGAAACAAGGAAGTAGATTGAGTTGATTTGCTTTGTGTGACTGCCAGGTGGGTGGAGGGAACTTGTAAAGTTTCTGCCGGCAAACTTTTGTCAGAGGAGTGAGATGATAGTACGCATGTGCTCACTGAAACATGTTCAAGAATAGAAGAAATTTGCGTGTCTTCTTTTGGTAGAGTTGTGTCAGAGAAATCAGAAAACTGCCTGGATTCTGTTGGGCAAAATGGGAGCAAGAAAGATAGACCTTTGTCTGTGTTCACATTCTGGGAAATTTTTGAGTCTTCTTTTGGTAGACTTGTATCAGGCAAATCTGAAAATTGCCTGGTTTCTCGTGGAGAAAATAGAAATGAGAAAGATGGAATTTCATCTGTGTTATTCATTAAATGCATGTCAGAGGAAGACCATTGGGTGGACTTGTCAACTGAAATCACACCAACATTTGAGGGATGTTGGACTGATTCCTTTGATTTCAGTAGACTCTGGAAAGACATAATTTCTTCTATGCCTATAGCAGATGAACTTGCATCAAACAAGGAAGTAGATTGTGTCGGTCTGCTCTCTCTCACACTCAGATGGGTGGATGAAACTTTTAGAGTTTCTGTTGGTAAACTTTTGTCAGAGGAGTAGGACAATTGTGTGCATTTGCTCACTGAAATAGTTATGATAGAGGGAATTTGTATATTTTCTCTTGATAAACATGTGCCAGAGAAATTAGAAAACTCCTTGGATTGTATTGGACAAAATGGAAGCAATAAAGATGGAATTTCTTTCTTCTTTATATTCAATGAAATTGGGGCAGAGCAAGACATTTGGGTGAACTTGTTGACTAAAATAACACCGGGTTTTGAGGAAAATTCACTGCATTCTCTTGATTTAAGTGGTCCTGGGAATGAAAGGACTTTTTCTGTGCATACATTTGATGAACATGCGTCAAAAAAGGAAGTAGATTTTGGTGATTTGGTTATTGTGGCAGCCAGATGTATAGAGGGAACTTGTAAAGTATCTGTTGGTAAACTTTTATTAGAGAACTGAGAAAACCGTGTGCATTTGCTCACTGAAATAGATTCAAGGATAAAGGGAATTTGTTTCTTTTCTCTTGGTAAACTAATGTTAGAGAAATCAGAAAACTTACTGGATTCTTTAGGGCAAAATGGAAGCAATGAAGATTGAATTTCTGTGTTCTCATTTATTGAACTTGCCTCAGAGAAAGAAGGAAATTTTGTGGACTTGCTGACTGAAATAACACTAAGGTTTAAGGGATTTTCAATGGATTCCCTTGATGAAGGAGGATATTGGAAAGAAAGAACTTTTTGTATGCATACAGTTGATGAATTTGCATCAGAGAAGGAAGTAGGTTGTATTGATTTGCTCACTCTGATACCAAGGTGGTTAGAGGGAATTTGTAAAGTTTCTGTTGGCAAATTATTATTAGAGGATAGAGAAAATTTTATGCCCTTGCTCACTGAAAGAGATCCAACAATAGAGGGAATTTGTATGTTTTCTCTTGATAGACTCATGTTAGACAAATCAGAAATTTGCCTCGATTTTGTTGGATAAAATGGAAGCAATAAAGATGAAATTTCTTCTCTGTTCACATTTAGTGACCTCAAGCCAGAGGAAGGAGTAGATTGTGTCAACGTACTGCCTGAAATAACACTAACGTTTGAGAGATTCTGGATGGATTCCCTTGATTTCAGTGGACCCCAGAAAGACATAACTTCTATGCCTATTGCAGATGAACTTGCATCAAAGTAATGAGTAGATTGATTCAATTTCCTCTCTGTGACAGCCAGATGGGTAGAGGGAACTTGTGAATTGTCTCTTGGCAGATTTTTATCAGAGGAGTCACAAAGTTGTGTGCAGTCACTCACTGAAATAGGTCTATGGATGGAAGGCATTTGTGTATCTGTTCTCAATAAACTTGAGTCAGATAAATCAGAAAACTGCCTGGATTCTGTTGGACAAATTGTAATCAAGAAAGATGGGATGTCTTCCATACTCACATTTAATGAACTTGGGTCATAGACAGAAGGAATTTGTGTCTGCTTGCTAAGCAAAATAGCATCAAGTTTTGAATTATGTTCTGATGATTCCTTTGATAAGAGTGGACCTGTGAAAGACATAAATTTTTTTTTTCCTACTGAGTCAGAAATAAAAGAAACTTGTGTGGACTCAGTAAGTATAAGGGCACCATAAGTAGAGGGAACTTTCACAGCTTCTATTGATGGATTAGTTTCAGAGAAAGTAGAAACATTTCTAGATCCTTTTGATGAAACTGGAACTTGGAAAGGTGGACTCTCTGTGTGTTCTTTGGCTAAACTTGGAACTAAGAAAGAAGAAATTTGTGGAAATTTGCTTGTTGTAATAGGTCCAGAAGAAGGAACATCTGTGTCCCTTGATGAACTTGAGTTAGGAGAAAAGGGACCTATTACAAATTTACTTTCTGGAACAGAATCTGAGAAAGAAGGGAATTGTACAGATTTTTTTGCAGGAATTAGAAAGTTTGTGGATTCCCTTGATGACTTTAGTGTAGAGAAATAGGTAACTTTGGTGACAGCTATTGGTGTACTTGGGCCTGAGAAAGAGGGAAAATACCCAGATTTGCTCGAGACAGTTGGGGCAAAAGGAATGGGAGCTTCCATAGATTCCATCAGTGAACTTGATTTGGAAGAGGAAGGGAGAATTTGTGTGTTTTCATTTGATTTACTTGGCTCTGAGATAGAAGGAAATGGCACAGATTTGGTCAGCAAAAGTGGACTTGAAGGTGTGGCATCTTCCACAGATTGAGTCATGTAACTTACATTGGATGGAGGAGGATTTCCTGGGACTTGTGTTAAGGTAACTGTGCCTGAGATAAAAGGAAATGGTACATATTTGGTCAGCAAGCTTGGGCTTGATGGTGTGGCATTCACCACTGATTCAATAGATTGAGTCAATGGACTTAAATTGGACAAAGGAAGATTTTCTGTGATTTCCCTTGGTGTAACTGGGACAGATGAAGTTGGAGATTGCACAGACAGGGTTAGGTCAGGTAAGCCAAAAGGTGTGGCATCTTCTATGCTTTGAGTCATTGAATTGAAATTGGATGGAGGAGGATTTTCTGTAACTTCTGTTGGTGTAGTAAGGTCAGAGGAATGTGGAGATTGTCCAGATAGGGTCAAGTCAGGTAAACTTAAAGGTGCAGCAATTTCAGTAGATTGAGCTGCTGAGATTAAAATGGATGAAAGAGGATTTTCTGTGATTTCCCTTGGTGTAGCTGGGAGAGATGAAGATGGAGACTGCAAAGATAGCATCAGATCAAGTAAGTTACCAGATCTGAATTGAGTCATTGGACTGAAACTGGAGGGAGGAGCATTTTCTGGGACTTCTTTTGGTGTAGCCATACCTGAGATAGAAGGAAATTGCATAGATTTGGACAATAGAAGTAGGCCTGAAGGTGTGGAATCCTCTAAGGGTTGATTTTCTGTGACTTCTGTTGGTGTAGCTGTGACTGAGACAGAAGAAGAGTGCACAGATTTAGTCTGTGCAAGGCCTGAAGGTGTGAAATCTGTGACTTCTGTTGTTGTGTGAGCTGTGTCTGAGACAGAAGGAAATTGCACAGATTTGGTCAGTGCAAAGAAGTCTGAAGGTGTGGCATCTCTGCTTTCTGTCGATGTCGTTGTGCATGAGACAGAAGGAAATTGCATCACTTTGGTCAGTGCAAAGAGGTCTGAAGGTGTGGCATCTCTGCCTTCTGTTGATGTCATGCAGGAGTCAGAAGGAAATTGCCTCACTTTGGTCAGTGCAAAGAGATCTGAAGGTGTGGCGTCTCTACCTTCTGTCAATGTTGTCATGCATGAGACAGAAGGAAATTGCACAGATTTGGTCAGTGCAAAGAGGTCTGAAGGTGTGGCGTCTCTACCTTCTGTCGATGTTGTACGGGAGACAGAAGGAAATTGCACAGATTTGGTCAGTGCAAAGAGGTCTGAAGGTGTGACATCCCTGCCTTCTGTTAATGTTGTCGTGCAGGAGACAGAAGGAAATTGGACAGATTTGGTCAGTTCAGAGAGGTCTGAAGGTGTGGAATCCATGCCTTCTGTCAATGTTGTTGTGCATGAGACAGAAGGAAATTGCACAGATTTGGTCAGTTCAAAGAGGTCTGAAAGTGTGGTGTCTCTACCTTCTGTTGATGTTGTTGTGCATGAGACAGAAGGAAATTGCGTTGATTTGGTCAGTGCAAAGAGGTCTGAAGGTGTGGCATCTCTGCCTTCTGTTGACGTTGACGTTGTCATGTGCGAGACAGAAGGAAATTGAATCGCTTTGGTCAGTTCAAAGAGGTCTGAAGGTGTGGCGTCTCTGCCTTCTGTCGATGTTGACGTTGTCATGTGCGAGACAGAAGGAAATTGCATCGCTTTGGTCAGTTCAAAGAGGTCTGAAGGTGTGCCATCTCTGCCTTCTGTTGATGTTGTTGTGCAGGAGACAGAAGGAAGTTGCATAGATTTGGTCAGTGCAAAGAGGTCTGAAGATGTGGCATCTATTCCTTCTGTTGATGTTGTCATGTATGAGACAGAAGGAAATTGCACAGATTTGGTCAATACAAAGAGGTCTGAAGGTGTGCCACGTTCCATGGATTGGTTTTCTGTGGCTTCTGTTGGTGTGCCTGGGATAGAAGGAAATTGCACAGATATACTAATTGCTGCTGGTTTGGAAGCAATGGGATCTTCTGAGCTGGAGGTAGAGAAATAATTTGTGGATTCAGTAACTGAACTTGTGCTGGAAGAAGGAGGAAATTCTGTCACTTCTCCCTCTGAACTTAGATCTGAATATGAGGACACTTGCACAGATTTGTCTACTAAAAATGATTCTAAGGATGATGATCCTTGTGGCAATGTGCTTGATGAACTTGGGATAGAGGAATATGAAGCATTTCTCTGTGGATTTTGTATTGAAACTGAAAATTGTACCATTTCTTCTGGTACTTTTGGGGAAGGTGGTGGAGGGGGAGGGGGAGAAGGAGGGGAAGTTGAAAGAGGAGAGGGAGGGGGGGAAGAAGAAGGAGGTGGGTGGATTATAGGACTTCCTAAAGGTCTTAGTTTAAAGAAAGTGTAGCCTCTAATTAAGGAGACCGATTTTTTTTCCTCATTTTTGTCAGAAGGATTTTTCTCAGTCTGCATCTGCAACTGGTTTTCCACATTCTCATTTTGTCTGGGCTCCTTTCCTTCAGAAGACTGGAAATGCATATTCTATAAGCCAATCAGAAATGCCAGGTATTAATGTCCCCATAGCCACTTCCTGTGAGAATCATCTTCTTCCCCACAATTCCTCCTCAAAGTCATCTACCTCTTTCTAAGGATTCCCAGTCTTCTTTAAGGTGGTCTCTCATCCCCATCAAATCCTTTCTTCCTCTTATAGGGGTATTTCTACTGTCCACTCTCATCATATTGCACCATATTTCCTGTCCTAACAGTAGGGTAAATACGTTGCTCAATAGGCTATTTAGGAAGTGACCATTATGTACTTACTCTACTAGCAAAACAAAACAAAAAATTCAATCAAGAGAAGTAGAACAGTACATCCCTGTTCTCTCAAACAGCTTGAACTCTAATTGTTTTAGAGTTACCCAAAGGAAGAAGTGACTACCTCTCCCTCTCACTAAGGCAGAAGTTGTTTATATTTTTTACTGCTTGGTCCTACCCACCAAAATGTAACTTAAGGCTATATTGGTAAATGATGCATAATTTCTTCAGGAGAATATGCTGTTTCTTTGGGTTTAATATGCATTTTTAAATAGGTAATAAATAAAACAAAACCAAATAGTTCGTATTCATCATTTTTATGCCTTTCTATGGCAGCCTTGTATGGGATGCCATATTTTATAGCCATGCTATTGAATATCTTAAAAGAAAGTGATATCAGACTTAGAAGAACTCAATGGATGTGGGTTGTCCTCAGTATGGAATGTGGACAGTGCTCTTCTAGTCCTATAAATCTTTCCTAGAGATACAAATGACCCAGCTTTTCAAAGGATATAGCAATGTTACCTACAGCAGTACCATACTGGAAAAGGTCTAGTGAGGACCCCTGTGAAACTGAGCTATCTAGGAACTGGTCCAGCTAAAGGGTATGGGGGGGGTCATTAACAGATGAGTTTCTTGGGCAAAGATCATGTCAAAGTGTTTTCTCTTTTCCCTTCCAACTTCTTTTCCTTTTGTTTGTCTTTTGGAAGAATGGTGATCTTATGTGTACAGGATAATTGACTCATTGGGTAGGAATTTTGAATGTTCAGTTAGCGTTTCATAAAAGTATCCAAGCATTTCAAAAGAAGTATTAGATTTTTTCTTTCCTAAGGTTGCAATAATATTGGATACTTATCTTTTTATGTCTTATATATATTATGTCTTTTATGTTTTATGGGGCTCTTTGTCTACATTATACTGTTTACACTCATAGATAAAAAGACAAAGCTATCTGAAGTATGTACTACAAGGAAAATTCGTCCTGTTTTCACCACCAAAGTTGCATAAAGGATACAGACTTAGGAAAGTTAAATGATGAGTCCATGGTCACAAAGTCAGTGGGTGTGGATTTTAACCTATGAGTCTCATAAAGCCAAGCTCGGGCCTAAAACCATTTGGTTTTAGTGGCAACCAGGGATGCTGACTCTGGGCTCAGTAAAAGAAGTCCAAAAGGAGCAGAGACCTTTATAGGAACTGGAAGGAGCAGGGCTTTTTTGATCCCCAGAAGGTGGGCTGTTTCTTCTGGTGGAAAGTGTCCTACTACTTCCTTACTAACACACCATCCCCAGCTCCCTCCACCTTCTCAAAGGATTACTGTGCTGAAGTCCACTCCTTGAGTGTTTCTTAAAGAAGCTGCCAGTCCAGTCACCTTCCAGGATTTCCCAACCTGTCTTGGTTCTCTCAGTGATGTTAAGCATGCCTCATCTGCAGGGCTTTCCCCTGTTCTTTTACACTTCAGGGCTAAGACTATTGCAGCGATGGAGAATTGGAGGATGGTGAGGATCAGCAAGACAGACAGAACAGCCTGCAAGAGACAGAGGTGAACAAAGAGTGGAGCTGTCCAGCTTTCACAGCATTTGAGGTGATGAGTATCTGAAGCAAGCAGCCTGGATGCTGTCAGGAAGGTCAGGAAGTAGGCCAAGGGCCCCATCCTTCACCTGCTCCTGCAGTCGTGGGGGGTGGGCAAATCACAGCCCTGGTATCACATCATCGTTGTTGCAACAACAAGGCCTGGCATTCATGTCGTGCTTTTAAGGGATATAAAAGCACTTCATGTGCATTATCTCAGTTGATCCACATAACAGCCCTGTGAGGTAGATGCCATTTTATGGATGAGGAAACAAGATGAGAGAGGTTAAGTGATTTGCTCAAGGCTCTTAAGAGGTTAAGACATAGTTTGAAGTGTCCAAGATGGGATTTGAACTCAGGCCTTTCCCTTCTACCTCTTAGCTGCCTCTAAGCCAATTTTATCAGTTTGACTTTTTTGTGTGCCCTGGATCCCTTTGGCATTTTGGTGAAATCCTATGGACTTCTCAGAATAATGTTTTTACATGCATAAATATGTAATTTTTTAAAGGAAACCAATTATTTTGGAATGTGGGTAATTGTGTGTGTGTGTGTGTGTGTGTGTGTTGACAGAGTCTAAGTTAAGAGCCTCTGCCTTCAGGTAACATTCCAATGTTTACCTTTGCAAAGGCAATGCTGCAGATGGCTTTGGTCCCTTCCCTCTTAAACCCATTCTGGAGCTGGAGTATGACTGTACCTTCTATAGTGCTCATCTTTGGAGGAACCCCCTAGGAATGCCCTGAATGGAAGAGTTATGGGAACAGTTCCTTGTTCTGACCTGGGATTCTGGTATGACATCCAGGTCAGAAGGTGGGCATGGAAATATGGAGAGTTGAAGACAAGGTTTCCAGGTGTTTTCACTTTGCAGGTAATTGACTAGGCTTCCTGCACCTGGAATCTCTGCCACGTAGAGCAACAAACTAAGCTCTGTTTCTTTCACATTTCTCTATCCTGGTGAAATTTCTTTCTAATATATATTAACACAGAGAACAGTAGATCCAAAAGGAATTGACACTATGGAAGTACATCTCACCAGGCAATACATTTCAGCTATAGTGATTAGAACTTTTTTGATTAAGCCAGAATCTACCCATTGAATCCTGTTGGCTCTAATCTCTTCAGGGGGGAACCCATCAGGTAATCTGAAAAAAGCAATTATGGCTGCCACTGGTTTTCTCCCATGCAGGATAAACACCCCTGATTTCTTCAACTTTTTTCATATTAGATAGTTCTGATTCTCTCTTTGTCTTGGTCCTTCAGTTTCTGAATTATCCCTAGTTTGTTGGTGACTCTCTTCAACGTGATGCTCAACTGAGCACAGTTCTTAAGATAATATTCTATAGGCTGACTAGACCAATAACTTTTCCTTTTTCTAGAATCTCCAGTTCTATCAAGGATGACCAAAGAGTGTCCTAGCTCTTTTGACATCAGTATTTATTTGGCTGATCCATACGGAGCTGGCAATGAACCAAAATCCCCAAATCTTTGTTATGGAAGGCTCACAAGACAAATCTTTCCCAGCAAGTCTTTGTGCGGTGGATTTTTTTAAACATGACTTTAAACAGATTCTTAAATTTTTGTCAAGTATATTTTGTAATTAAATTGTCTTCATTTCTAAGTATATACCTTCCTACCTCTCCTCTCTCCAGAGAGCCATCCCTTATAACAAAGAATGAAAAAGAGGCATTCCTCCAAACTAACCAGTGTATTAACCAAGTGTAACAACATATGCGATGTTCCACATCCATAGTCTTTTCCCTTTGCAGACAAGAAAGGGAGAGTACCTTTTCTCATCCCCTTTTAGGACCAAGCTTCCTAATTACTATTATTTAGGGTTATGTAGACCTTCCTTCTTGATTCTTGTTAAATTTCATGTGATGTGATTTGCCTTCCTTGTTAAATCCTCTTCCAGGTTATATGAGTACAATTAAGTCAAACTGTCCCTAGGACGAATCCCTGAGGGACCTGCATTTCCAGAGAAATGTCCATTCATACTTTCTTTGCTGCCTCCCATGTAGTTTCCAAATCTTGAAAACATAGTTCTCATAGGATAGTGACTAAAATTTTTATTTCAATGGTATAGGAATCTCCCAGGGGAAAAGATTCCCTCTAGCAATGCAGGTAGGCATCTTTGCTACAACCTGTGGTCTTGGAGGGCTGTTTAGAATCCTGAATGTTTAAGTAAATAAATCTGGCATACTCCAAAGACTGCAAGAGTCACCAAGGCAACAAGCCACACATTTAGCATCTATGACCTATGGACCTAGAATTGAAACTCATCTAAGCTCATCCCCCAAATAGAGGGCTTATCCTATGCAGCACGTTGGCCCTCAAGCCATATGGACTGAATTCGACACCCCCAGGGGGTTCTATGTTAAGTTTTTTACCCAGAATCAGTGTTTGGGGTGGATCACTTTGATGATACTTAGGAAGCATCGTTAAGATATTTAGGAAGGCAAAGGGTTTTAGCATGAGGGGTTTAGAGTCAGGAAGACCTGCTTTAGAGACTGCCTCTTACCCTTAGAAATCCTCATCTTCCTTCCATGTAAATCAGGCTACTCTTAAGTCACAGAAGGGCTAAGGGCAGGACAGAAGTAGTTTCCCAGAATGAGTCATAAATTGAGAACCCTTTGGTTGTCCTCTAGTAACCTCTGAGCTAGTGCTTTGATGAGCCACAAAACTGAATCAATTCAGTTATTTGACTGAATAATATATAAATTTTTGCTGCCTAGATGCATTATTTGAAGGAGAAAAGCAAGAACTTTTTTTCAGTCACACTGTGGATCAGTGACAGTGGAGGAAACTGACTTCTCCCAGTAAGATACTGATTTGTCTCAGTTTCTGTCCTTCCAGTTCAAAAAAAGATTAAATCTGAGGAACTGAGATCCATGGGCAGAATTGTGAAGTTTGGTCAGTGATAACTAGAAGTTCAGAAAGCTTCATCTCATTTTAGGGAGTAGATAGAATGGAAAGTAGGAGACATTTCTGAATGAGTAAAACATCGAAATGATTCTTGGGTTTAGAGCCAACTGGCCACCTATTTTTTTCTAAACTTGACCTTTGCACTTGCACCTTTGCTGCTTCCTGGGCCTGGATGGCCCCTTCTCCTCACCCTGACTTTTTAGAATCCCTAGCTTCCCTTCACGGAGCTTCAGTTAATGAACCATCTCCTTGGGGAATTCACTCCCAATTCCCCAAAATGTATTGGTGTTTCTCTCCCTCCTTAAGTGGCCGCATCTCTCTGCTTAGACGTTATCTCCTCCTAACTAAGGAGAAGCATCTTGAACACAGGGACTCTTTTCTATTTTGCCTTTGATTTTCCAGTGCCTTATGCTTCCTGGTGTTTATCAGATTGGATTGGAAAGAAAGAACAATAATAATCATAAGTATTTATTCAGTGCTTCAAGGATTTCAGAATTGTGTGATGTATCCCTTGAACCTCATAACACCCCAGTGAGATAGGTGCTTTTACTCTCCACTGAGGCAGATCTAAGTTCAGTGCCTTAGCCAGCCAGTAAGGATGTGAGGTAGTTCTTCCTGATTCCAAGTTTAGCAGTCTATCCCTGTTATCACCTAGCTGATTCTGAATTGCCACGGTGTTAGTTTAGACAAGTTTTGTTCTATGGAATGGAGCAGTGAGGTGGCACAGTGGATAAAGCCACTTCCAGAATCAGGAATCATCTTCCCGAGTTCCAGTCCAGCCTCAGACACTCAGCTCTGCAATGCTGAGCAAGTCTCTTCACTCTGTTTGCTGAGGTTTCCTCATCTGTAAAATGAGCTGGAGAAGAAAATGGCAAACTATTCCAGTATCTTTGCCAATAAAACCCCAAATAGGGTCACAAAGAGTGGGCTGTGACTGAATGTCTATGGTGTAATTCAGGTTATGCTAAGAGATTTCAACATATGGAATAGAATTACTTACATGAAGAAGGATTTCACTCATGATACATATGCCTTCTGCTGAAGGGCGAACACACTGAAGAAACTGATGGACAGATAAGCTGTAAAAGAGGACACCTATTCCAGATGCAGAGACCATGGCGCTGAGAACATCCATGTAAAGACTCATGTGGTCCTGAAAGAGAATACATGCAGATGCTCACCCTCTGGTTCTTCCCTTCAGCTGGAGCTTCCACAGCCCAAAGGGAGAGAGCTCCCAAAGCAGGGCACATATTTTATATGGATGAAACCATATACGTAATTTGAATCAAGAGTCTGTTCTTACCTGACTTTCATATCTCACACCATTAAGAATGGTAAAGACTCCTGTAATGGTGTACTGTAAAGAAGAGAGTAAATTTGTTAGTGGATTCCAGGTAGCCTCCAGAGGTTGCACTTCTATTGATTTAGACTATCACCAGACCCTCAGGACATCAACAGAGTAGTTCAAAGCAGCAGAGGGATGCTAGAGCAGGGTCAAAGATGGGGCAATATAAGTCACAATATAATTGGGACAAAAGATAAATCCAGGCCGAGTTCTAGGAGATATTTCAGGTGAGACAGATCACTTTCAGTTGAAGCAATCAGAAAAGTTTTTGTGACTTTCAGTAGGTCTCAAAGATGGGGGAGGACACTCCGGGCCTGCTACAGAGAGGGGCAAGGATCAGACCTCAGAAAGGTGAAAGGACCAGGCAACAGCGGGCACACAATGGAGAATCATAGTCCACTGACCTTAAAAGGTTGAGTATATAAAGAATGGCAGCATGCTTTGAGGCAGATGTATGAGAACCAGAGTGTGAAAGACTTGGACTACCAAGATGAGCTAGGCATTGGGAAGGCCATGAAGATCTTTGTGTAAAGTAGGGGAGGGATCATGGTGGTGCCTTTGGACCACAACACGTGAAAAACTGTGAATGGATTAGAAATGGGAAAGGAAGGCAGTGAGGAACTCCTAAAACATGGAGCTCTACCAGCCGTCATTCTGATTCTTCTCAGCACTGACTTCCGGGTGGTCACAGCTTCCAGATCACTTTGATTATTTACCCAATTTTTTAAGGTGAAAAAGAACTGAGAGGAGCCCCTCAGACAGTTTCCCATAAAGCCATGTATATACCTTGTTCTAGGAGAGGTTTCTACTATTCATGGTAGATTCTGAGATTACTGGAAAACCGGACAGCTGACTGGCCAAAGGATACAAGCTAGGCACCACCCACTGACTCTGTCCTGTTGGTGCCCAGAAGGGGTGAGACAGGCAGGTTTTCTCATCCCTTCACAATCCTTTGCAAAATTGGATTAGATTAGCATCTTACTTACACGGATAGAATCAGGTTCCTAGACACAACTAGGAATTTCAAAACGGCCTTTTCAGCCTGGCATCTGAAATTATTTTGTTCACTATACTCACACATGCTCCTGTCCAGAATGGATATCTTGTGATAAAGAAACGAGGAATACTTGACTTTGGAAGGCCAATTTTGTTGGTGTTGGAAAATAATAAGGCTCCAAATGAAGTGATGCTTAGACCTATCAGGATCTGCAGAACCTGTGTAAAAATAAAATGGAAAATTTGGAATTGGGTGCAAGAGTGGATTCCTAAACAAATGAATCCTGATTTAGCTTTGGGAGATCAGAAAGAGCTTTTATAACTTGAAGGGGTAGGGGAGGCCATGACAAACAAGCCCCTGTTACCCATCAATCTTCTATTCATTCCAATCAAGTTCTTACCCTGATTAGAAATGAGAATCCCTGACCTTAAATGGATAAGGGTGCTAGATGAAGGGCATAGGGCAAAGAGACGACCTTTAGATGACAATTTTCTTCAAGGAAAGTCCACAAGCACTTAAATACTCACTATGTTCAAGATACTATATTCAATTCTGGGGATACAAAAACAAGAAAAGGAAACTGTCCTTACCCTCCAGGAGTTGACATTCTAGCTAGTAGTATGGTGGATAGAATGTTGGACCCGGAGTCAGGAACACCTGAGTTCAAATATAGCCTCAAGCGCTCATGAGCTACGGGACCCTGGGCAAATCGCTTAATCTCTCAGCATCAGTTTCCTCATCTGTAAAATGGGGATAATAATAGTACTACTTACCTCCCAAGGTTGTTATGAGGATTGAGTAAGATAGTATTTTTAAAGTATTTAGCACAGTGCTTGTTACATAATAGGTGCTTAATAAATATTTATTCCCTTCCCTTCCCCCATTATATGTATACAGATAGATATGACATTGACGTAAGAAATTGAACATAAATTAATAAAAATGATTTTCAGAAGAGAAGCACACTAATAATGTTGGGGAGAAAGGGAATGAAGAAAAAACCTTTGGGAGGAATTGGCATGTAAACTGTTCTTTGAAGGGAGGGAGTTAGGGATTTTACTCAACTATGAAAGAAAAGGGGTTGCATTCCAGATATCAGGGATGGCCTGCACAAAGCAATGGAGATAGGATAGGAGATAAGGCGTCCAGAGAACTGAGAGCAATCCAGTTTGATCAGAATGAATAATGTATGAAGGCAAACAATAAGAGTAGCGTGGGATGTGCCGTACTAGAGAGCTTTCAGTGTCGGGCCAACAAGTTTGTGTTATCAGATGTAATCTACACCTAAATATTTTTTTTTGTTCTTTTTTTTTTTATTAACTTGTTTGTTCACTTTTA
>CM053601.1:184302452-184323004 GCA_028646575.1 Pseudocheirus occidentalis | reverse complement strand
TTTTTAAAAAGTAAAAAAGGTGAAATTGAGAGGTGAGAGAAGAATATAATAAGAAGAGATAGGGACAGACAAAATGGGGTAAATTATCTCATACAGAAGAGGCAAATGATAACTCTTACACTGGAGGGGAAGAAAAGGAAGGTAAAAGGGAATTGGTCAACCTTACTCTCATTGAATTTGGCTTATGGAGGGAATGACATACACTCTAAATTGGATATCTTGCCCTAGAGTAGGGGTGAAGGGAATGAGAGGGGGGATGATCAAGGGGAAGGCTGGTTGGGGGAGGGTAGTTAAAAGCACACACTTCTGAAAAGAGACAGTGTCAGAGAGGAGAGCAGAACAAGTGGGGGGGCCAGGATATGATGGAAGGAAATAAAGTCAGTCTTTCACGCTATATGGACTTTGGGAATGATTTGCATTATGCACAACCTATATTGAATTGCTTATCTTCCTAGTAAGGGTGGGTGATGAAAGAGGAAGGGAAAGAATCTGGATTACAAAGTTGTAAAATCAAATGTTTAAAAATATATACATACATACATATATACACACACACATATTTACATGTGCATATATATGTACATAATGTATGTATATGTGTGTATATATACACATACGTACGTACATATGTACATGCATAATACATACATACATACATGCATGCATACATACATACATACATATAATAACTGTTGGGGCAAGCCCCATTCCTTTGGTAGGGAAGAGAAATACACCTTAAAGTGAAACAAGTAAGGAGAAGAAGAAGCCACACTAAGCTCCTGAAAGTGTCTACTTGATAAAGAAGACCTTACTGCACTATATTCATTTAATGGGAACAAACACTGCATTGGAATAAAGGAACTGTGAAGGATACATTGCAGCAGCAGGGGCAGGATATATTGTAGCAGCAGAGGCAGGGGAAGGGGAGAGCAAAATCCAAACTCAATAAGAGAGCCTTGATTTTCCTTGACAAGGTCACAGGTGTTTTCTTTCTCACAACATACACACAGTAAGACAGAGAGCAAATAAAGGCACTGTGCCGGATCAGGGCACTGCCCACTTTCCTTGGTTTGGGTTAAGTCCATCTTTGGCCTGGGAGACCAAGAGAACAAAAAAAGACCCGACCTTCCCTGGGTCTTTTCATTTCATACACGGGTCAGCATCCTCACCAAAGAACGTTTGTCCACGATGCAGACACCCATAATTCTTAAGTAAAGAATCTAAACCAAAGGGGAAAGCTGATACCATGGGGTCCCAGCTGCCAAGCCTACAGGCACAGCTAGAGGTTAAGGGTCCACACACACCCAGAAATGCAGCCCAGAAATCCCACCAGCAGCACAGTAACAGGAAGCCCAGAAATGAGCAGAGCATTCACCCAGCAGAAATGCACCCATCGGAGACCAGCAGGAGGAGCAGGAGGAAGGACAGCTTGAACTAGAATTGCAAAAAGCTTGAGATGACAGGGTCTTATGGGTGAAACTAGGGTGGAGGGCACCACGCAGAGGATGGAGCAAGGTCTTGGAGGAGAAAATAAGGTGGAGCACCGCCCCCCCCCAGAGGTTGGAGAGAGGCATTGGAGGCAAAACCGGGAGAGTGCTCTCCCCCACAAAGGACAGAAGCTGACAGGCTTGCAACTGCAGCAGGGCAGGAAGCAGATCATCCAACTTCACACAAGTGTCCAAAGTGATGCACTTGGTGCCATTAAATGAGAGGCTCTTACAGGCCCATGGAAGAATGCACACCTGTGGTTTGTATATTGTACTTCAGCTTAGAATAAATTTTAAAAATGAACAAAACCATGAAAACCTCCCAAATTCTGTTCTTGCATTTGCAAACTTTCAATATCACTTCATTCTCCACATTCCCAGCAGGACTTCTAAAATGTGATGACAAAAGAGAAGCCATCAGTTCGATCTGCACCTTCCCTTTTCTCTATGCAAACAGCCCATTCTCTCTTAGTTTAATCTGTTGTCTGCTTATATGAATGCAATCCTTTATACACTCATCATTTCTATCAGCCTACCATCTTTAACACTTGTCCCCCCTTTTTCCCTCACTCAATGACTTCCTGCCAACAATTGGTCTCCTCTCCTTTGGAGCATTGCAATGGCCCAGTCTTGTTTCTCCTGTGACACATCTCTGCTGACATTTTCTGTTCTCCACACAGCTGCCCAAGGGATTTGCATAAAGTACAACACGTGGGGTGGCACTTCCCTATCTGCTAAATTTGAATCACTTCCTTGTACCTCTCTGGTCAGATGTAAATGTCACAAGCATGGAAACTCTTCATTCTTTGGTCACCACCTAAGTAGCTACATTTATTATCCTTCACCACCTTTCCTGATCTTTCAATAAAGCCAAAGAGACCACCCCGTGTTCCACACTCCATTTCTCATTTTCAGGCTTTTGTGAATGCTTTTCCCCATTCCAGGAAGGGATTATCTCCTCACTTCCATGTCTCAGGGTTCCTAGTTCCATTTACATTTCAATTCATTTGACATGAAGTCTTTTCTGCTCCCGCTAAGTGCTAGTAGCTTCCTCCAAAGCATATTGGATCACCATTGTCCCTAAACATACTGCTTTAGGCACATGGTGTCCCTACTACATGGTAACATGCAGGATGACAGGATTTTTTTAACTGTCTCTACATACCCAGGATTTACAAATGCCTGAAATCTAGAAGCGGCCTCATAGACATGTGGAAGCTACTTGAAATTACTTGTTAATCATTTCAGGGGCTTCTCCTTTGAAATTGCACCTCCTGACTTTCAGCTGACTGTATTGTGGTTATGAGAGAATCTATTTAACTTCTCTTCTTTATTCTTATTGTCATTTGAAAATGTCCCCTCCTCTATTAATTGTTGACTAATCAGGGTTGATTTTCACCTGTCAGGGCCACACATTTTTACCAAAGATATATAAGCATTCAGTGATCTCCATGGTTTTGTCTTCAGCCCAATAAAGACCACTAATCTTCAGTTGATTGATGACTAGTTGGCCAATTAATAAATTGCTTCTTAATTAATTAGAAACTCTGCCTCTCTGGCTTCTCCTTTATCTCATGTGTGACACACTTTCCCCTTCTCCAATACTTATCAATTGCCTCTGGGAGGTCACTGCCCTAATGAGCTCAAGGTTTCCCCTAGTGAGGTAACAGGCAGCCTTGTGAGGAAAGTGACTTATCAACCTAAAAGCATCATAGAGATTTCTGTTTTGATAAATATGATCATTCATTCAGCAATACTTTAGTGTGTACTTCCAGTGGCCTCAGCACTGTGATAATCTTATCAAGGCAGGACAAATACAAAATTCTTCTAAGCTGGGGGATTTGTAGGCCTGGGACTGATCATTCATTCCCTCTTTCTACCACTGTCATGCTGCACAGTCTTCTCACTGATGAAACATGTGGTAATTTAGAGCCACTGAAGAGATATGGCCTGGGGAGAATGGAAGTAGAACTCTGGACGGCCCAAGGTACCTACCTTGAGAGAGATCAGAGGGCCCTGTGGACATCTCAGAACCCAGGGAATGTTTAAAGGCTCCAGGGACTGAAGACAGAGAAGGAGATTCTCAAAGATCTTTCTTGTGTGCTTGAGGCTTTGAAGTTTCCCAGATGAAGTTTCTGGGCAGGACAGCCCCAACCAATGTTCACTCTCAGATTCTGGTCAACAGAGTTGCTTGACTTGTACCCAAGGGCCATGCAGACAGCATTCCTTCCCTAATCCATCCACAGGGACAAAGAAAATCTTACCCAAGAGGCAAAAATGTCCCATAAATGTGCCCTGCTCTTTCTCGCTTTAGCCTTTGTCCTAAACGCAAGCCTGCTGCATGTCTCACATTCTGCTTTTTTGAGCGAGTGAGACTCTTCAAACTTGAATATCCATTAAGAAAAATCTTTAACAAGAGAGAACCTGCCTAAAGCTGCATGAACATTAATAGCCAATTACCTTATACTCCCCTACTCTTTGGCACTTAGAGATTTGGGACCATAGGCCTAGAAAAACTGGGACTCTTTTTCTTTATGTTATTTGTGGTCCTGCTTTTGCCTTTTTCTCATTTGGAGAACCACATGGAGAAGACTCCTTTTCATGTAGAAATAGCTTACAGTCCCACATATAGAAAAGAAGGGGACGTAGTCATAGGGTGCTTCTTCTCCTTTTTTCTGAAGCTAGAGGATGAAGCAAAGAAGATTTTCTTTCAAACTTCTCCTATCTGGATGGGTATAGAATCAATGTAAGTGGTTTATTTTTTTCTGATTGATGTAATGATTATACTGATTTTGACTGATAGGTTTGTCAGCAAAGTTGCATTTTATTTACCTTCACAGCATTGTTTAAAGCAAAGAACTGGGTGTGACAATTTCTAGAATCCTAGTACTCAGAGAGCAGATAAATTAAAGATTTTATTAAAGTGCAGTACAGGAATCAGAGAAGTAGGGACTCTCCAGACCTTATGTGGCATTACAAACAGAGCTTCATCCCCAGAGAGGAATGTACAAGCATGAGGAGGATATTTCAGGGAAGAAACACACTCAGAGATGGAGGTCAGGTGGCAAAACAATATTCCCTAAGACTGCAGTTGGTAGGCAACTGGTTATTGGTGGCTAACATGGGAGGAAATATTCCTTATTGGACCCATATGAGACAAAGAAGTTCTCAAGGTGCCGGGAGAGGTTTCTTTCTTCATCCGGTCCTTTCTTCATCTTTATACAACAGACTTAAGGAAGTATCTAATGTTAACTCTCTTAGGCACTAGAAAGATAAGAAATTCAGAATCTTCTAGTTAGTCCAGGGTTTCACCCAATAGAAGCTGCAAGTATCATCTGCCAGACAGAGACTTACCAGGAGAAAAGACAAAATGTCTATCTCTGCTTCTAAATTTTGATGGACTTTAAGAGCGCTGGATCTAAGTGACTCCACATTGGAGTTCTCTCATCTTAAATATAACATTCAAATATAACTTAAATATCAAGCCATATAAATTTACAATGACCACAAGTGTTCTGTATATTAGACCACTGACAAATTCGTTAATTACATTGAATTCTCAATCCTTTTATGTCTACATAATATAAATGAGAGGACAATTTCTCTCACATGGACAATCAGATAGGGATATGCAGGCCATGAGCTGGGAATTAACAAATGAAACATGACCCTGGCAGCAAGAATTTTTCCATTTACTATCATTGCAATGTTGTCTGTTTTTGAGACAATCATTGGTTCAAATAAATCCCCCTCTGAGCAATGAGGCTGCTCCTTTTGAAGGTACACAGCCTGGAATCCAATACCATCCTTTCATTCCTCATTATTATTTCCAGTCCCTTTACTTTGCTTCCTTTCTTTTTTTCTCCTATTATTTCTTTTTTTTTTCCTTTTTGGAGGGCAGTTGGGGTTAAGTGACTTGCCTAAGGTCACATGGCTAGTTTTTGTGTTAAGTGTCTGAGGCCAGATTTGAACTCAGGTACTCCTAACTTCAGGGCCGGTGCTCTATTCACTGCGCCACCTAGCCGCCCCTCTCCTATTATTTCTTAACCCTCTGGTGGTTTTGACATTTTAGGAGGGGACACAGTTATTGGACCTGACAGGGGAATTGTCCTTAAGAGGTCATCACATTGACTGCAGTGACAATGGCCTAGGGCTGTCTTCTAGGACATCTAATTGAGGTGTCTGAAATGCACAATATTTTTGGTGCCTTCTGTGTGTCTTCTGTACCCAGTAGGTGGAGTTTTCCTCAGACCTGGGCACGGGAAGTCCCTGACAGCTATTTCCCTTAATGTCACTTCATGCTATTCCATTTTGCAGGGCTGCTGTTCTTCCCTCAAAGTTCTCCTCAGTCCTCTCTCTAATTAAATAGCCAAGGTTAATTTCCTCTTTTCTGAAAGAATTTCTTCATCTTTATTCTGATTCTGCTTCTACTCTACAGATTGAGAAGGTACAGTGGCAATCACATGACTGAAGGATATATGGATACTATAAACCTTTCCGGTTTCCCTTTTCTAAAGCCCAAAACATTTTTTACTGAAGAATTGTGTTTATAAGGAAGAATATCAGTCATTTGAAGTAAAATGACTTTTTCCAAGGACTTGGCAAAAGGCAAGAGAGCACTATATCATGTTTTCAGATGACACAGAGGTAGGAGGGTTTGATAAAATATGCCATAGGAAACTCAGTTTTAGGAGGCTCAAGTCAGACACTGCATCAAGTACAGGGAAACCTAATGCATCTTTATATTGTCTTCAAAAGCAATAACATTAGAGCACCAGGACTGATGTGGTTACTATCAGAAAAATTATGTCGTGGTTGTAGTGACCTAGTGACCTATTAAGTGATTTTTTTAACTTAATACTCCATTATTTTTTCAATTAAATGTAAAGGCAGTTTATTTCTGTAAGATTTTGAGTCCCTAATTTTCTCCCTCACTACCTTCCCTCCAGCCTCCCAAGACAACTTGCAATGCTACATAGGTTATACATGAACAGTCACATTGAACATATTTCTACATTAGTCATGGAGTGAATGAAGAATGAGGACAAAAAGGGAAATCCATGGAATAGGAAAAAGAACCTGAAAACAGCATGCTTGGATCTGCACTCAGATTCCATAATTTTTCTCTGGGTATGGATAACAGTTTCTATCATGAGTCTTTTACAATTGTCTTGGATCCCTGTATAGCAGAGAAGAGCGAAGTCTATCATATTTAATCGTAACAGAATGTTGCTGTTACCATGTGCAGTACTCCTGTTTCTGCTCACTTCACTAAGTATCAGTTCATGTAAGTCTTCCCATGTTTTTCTGAAGTACTCTGGCTCATCATTTCTTATGGAACAATATTATTTCATTGCATTCATACAAGATATCAGCCTTTCCCCAATATCCGGCATTCACTCAGTTTCCCATTTTTTGCCACTACAAAAAGAGCTGTTATAAATATTTTCTTGTATATGTGTCCTCTTTCCTGTTTAATGATCTCTTTGGGATACAGACCTAGTAGTGACATTACTGGATCAAAGGATATGCCCAGTCAACTTTTATTCTTCCTTTTTTAGCTGTTGACTCTTTTTTACATAATTCTCCTCTATAACTCTTAATTCTTCTGTCAATTTTTCTTTTCTTACTTTTATTAGATTTTAAAAAACCTTTGTGAGCTCTCCCAGGAGGACTTTTTAGGCTTGAGATCAATTCATATTCCTCTATGAGTCTTCAGATGTAGCCTTGATATTGTTGTCACCTTCTGAGTTTGTGATTTGATCTTCCCTGTGGCCATAATAGTTTTTAACTATCAAGACTCTTTTCTGTTTCTTATTCACTTTCACCCTATTTCTTGACTATTAAAGTTAGTCTCTGCACCCCTTGCACAGGGGGAACAATCCCAAGGTTATTATGCTGGGGATAGGGAGCCAAGGATTTCCACACAGGGACCTCACAAGCTTGCAGCTTGCCCACTGCAGTGAGGATGGTTGGATCTCTTCATGTTGGTCATGCTGGGGTACTGGAAATTGCAGTTTATCTTCTTCTCTGGGGCTGAAGCTTCACAGCTGGCCAACTGGGCCAGCATCAAGGATCCTTGCTGGATGATCTGGGCTGCAGCTAAATGCTTCCTGCTGGCTTGTTCAGATAGAGTCTGGCTGGGGTGGGACACCTACCCCTGAACCCCCACCCAACCCAAAGGAGATAAACCTTTCCTGAAGTGCTTCCAAGTTTTCCTAAGCTGGAAAAAATGTTTCCTCCTGTTTTCTTGTAGGTTCTGTCACTGCAGAATCCATTCAGAGGCTTAATTCCATGTTGCTTATGAGAGGCAACTGCAGGGCTTGTCTACAGCATCTTAATTTTGCCCCTATTAAGTGATTTGAAGAGAATAATTTTCTATTAAAAAAGTGATAGTCCCTTAGTATAAGACACACCTCCAAAGCTGTCCAGGTGATGCTTCCCAAGTGACTGCTGATTCTTCAGAACCTTCCCTTGCTTTTGCAGACTTCTCCTCATTCTCCACATGCTCCCCTAAGGAATTGTCTTAAAATATGCTGACAAAACAGAAGCCATTAGTTTGATCTGCTCCTTCTCTTTTTTCAATATTCACTTCTATTCACTGCTTTGACATGAAGTCTTTTCTGCTTCCCTCTCCTTACTGACCTTCTCCATATATTTCTGCATCATTGTCTCTAATTTAATGTACTGCTTCTGAGTTGGACCTGTTTTCTCTGCTGGCTTCAATTTAATCTCTTTAAGGACAGGGTTTTAGATTTGTTTTGTTTTGCTTTACTTTTGTCTCTCCATCCCCATGGCTTCCAAATGCCTGGTCTCTAGTAGGGGCCTCATGAATGCTTCTCAGCTGATTGAAATCACTTCTTAATCATTTCATTTTCTGGTCACTGGGAGCTCCAGGTTCTGTCTTTCACTTTCCTACCCTGTGAGCCTGAGGCCATTTATTGAACTTCTCTTCCTCATTCTCACTGGCCTCTCTGCAGCCTTTCACACTGTACATCACCCTCTCCTCCCTGGTGCTCTTCCCTCTAGGTTTTAGGGACCAGGTTTCCCCTGTTCTCCTCCTTTTCTCACTGCTCCTTCTCTGGCTCCTCTGCAGATCACACTATCTGACCTTTAAATGTCCCTCAGGCATCAGTCTCTAACCCACTCTGCTACTTCACTTGGTTATCTTATCAGCTCCCATGATTTACATACCAGCTCTAGGCTGGGGATTCTCACATTTACCTGTCCTGGCCCCAATTCCCTGCTGACATCACAGCTCATATCACCAACTGCCCTTTAGACGTCTTGAACTAAATGTCTAGTGGACATCTTAAGTTCTGAATATTCAAAATGGAAATCTTTCTTTGGTCCCTAAACTCTCTTCCTGCTACTGTAGAGGGCAAGACTATCCTCCAGGGCCCTCTGGCTCCCAGCCTGGAAGTGATCCTACATTCTCCTCTCTCCCTTTCCCTATATATCCAAGCTGTTGCCAAGGCCAGTCAGCTTTAGCATGACAACATCTCTTAAATACAGAGCTGCCTGCCTGTCTGCCATTTTTTCTGTGTGTCTCTCTCTATGTGTCTCTTTCTTTCTCTGTCTCACCCTTGCTTTCTGTTTCTCTCTGTCTCTGTGTTTGCATAATTTTTCCCCATTAAGATGAGTTCTCCTTAAGGACAGGACTTTCTTTTGTTGCTCTTTATCCTCATTGCTTAGCACTCCCCTGGCTCATAGCAGGTGCTTAGAAAGTGTGGATGGATTGGCTTCCTGGTTCCCAGTTATCCACCTCCTAAGAGAAGGAACATCGGTTCCTTACCTGAATAAGACAGGAGGACGTGCTGTTACAGCCCACAAATATGTCCTGAAATTCTGAAATTGGAGAATCTTCCTGCTTTAGCTCAGGCATTCTTTCAGCAAGAGTGACATGAATACTTCTCCTTGAATCTTCAATAATACCATTATATTTTCCTGAAAATCCTACCTTTGAAAATACACGTATTCCATTTTGGCCCCAAAATATAACTTTAAAAATCATTACAACATGTATAAAATCTATGTTGTCAGTATTTTAGTCAATGCCAAACTAATATGTTTTGCAGGGTCAAGGAAGCCAATAAAATATCTCCAGATTGGAAATTCAGTACCAGAAGATCTGCTTTCTATATTTGCATAAGATAGAAAATCAGAGTGCATTGGTTGTTCACTTTCACTTCAAGGCTAAACATATTCTAATGTCTAAAGCAAATCATCTTTTCCTTCTCTTCATGTCTGTGTTGTATGTGTGTGTAAGTGTGTATATGTGTGTACATATGTATGCATGTCTGTGTGTGTGTGTGTGCTGTTGAAAGATTTGAGAGGATATTTAAATTTCCTCATTTTATAGACATGGACATTTACTTTCATGAATGGGAACTGATTTCCCCAGAGCCACACTGTTAATAAATGTAAAGGGCAGGATTTAAGACAGGGTTTCCTGACTCCATGTTGGACTCTCCATTCACTATGACACCTTGTTCTTACTGGATGTATACACTTTGCCTAGTTCTTTACATTTTTCCTCCCACTTTAGGGTGCTGCTCAAAAATTACCAGCATTTCCTTCTTTTCCAATTTGCTGTGGATGAGATCAACAGGAACCCACATTTGCTGCCGAACATAACCTTGGGATATCAGTTGCTGAATAACTTCCATGAAAACAAAATGGCTGTGGAGAGCTCCTTGATATGGCTGTCAGGGAGTGGCCCGACCATCCCTAACTATAGGTGTGGCAGTGAGCCCAGTCATGTGGCTGTCATTGGAGGAATGTCATCTCCACTGTCCATGGCCATGGCCACCATTCTCAAACTTTATAAAGTTCCACAGGTAAGGGAGCCTAATGCTCTTACTGAGTCTCATCAATATGCTCTTTGTATGTAAAATATAATGGTCAGTGTGTCAATAAATAGTTATTAAATAATGTAGGCTCTGCTCTGACAAGAGAAGAAACAAAAAAGGGAGAACAGTCCCTTCCATCAGGGAACTCACTCTGTCCTCTAGATGAGTTGGTTCTCTATTGGATTAACTCTGATGGTTTTCAAACAAGTAACAATCTACCTAACTAATGGTCACTATACTCCTAGTTCACTATTTATGTGTCTATACAAAAGCAGATTTTAGAGGTAAAATAGATTTTTTTTTTCTCCTCCTGACCTCAGAATATTCCCAGGGAACTGGCTCTATTTATTCTCATTTGGAAACTGATTTTTTTTAATTTTCCCTCAAAGGACAAACCTCTCACCCTGGCCTTTCTAGCAGTCTGTGCTAACAGACATCATGTAATTCTGTGTTAAGAATGATCTTCCAATTGGGGATTAAAATTTTCTTCCTTCCTGAATCTGTGCCTGATTCCTCAAATATATGATGCATGCCTTCAGAACATGAATGTTTCATATACTGAATTCAAATTATTTCTGAGAAATACAATTTTATTGAGTGAATGTTAATACCAGTTGTTTCTGTTTTGGCCAGAAACCCTGAAGGTTTTTCCTCCCAAATCTAATGTATCTGATGTGGACAAGAGGTCATTGCCTGCTGCATTTCTTACCAATCCTTAATCGCTGAATGGGCATTGCCCCACTCAAACTGAAACCTTTTAAGAACCTAAGCTTTAAAAAGTCAAGGTCCTTCACTGTATCCAGGGCCATCTCCAGTCGTCCTGTTGTACATCTCCCCACTGGGCCCAGGAAGCTTTGACAGAGAAATTAAGGCTGGTGACTCTGCATAATCCTGCCTAACAAATCCAATTCACTTGCATCCCATAGCACCATCGGCATGATGTCACAGTGCTGTTCCAGAATGAATGAACAAAAAATATCTCTGGCACACACTGGGTATCCAGGAATATTCCCTATAACTGAAGTTCTTTACCTCAAAAACATTATATCCTAGTACAGGGGGATTGCACGTCAAAAGAGGTTTAAACACAGAGATTTTCCATAAATTACGGGTAATTGTGAAAGGAATGGTAGAAAAGAACCACGAGAAGGGAGGTGTGAGAGGTTCTAGGACAGTGGCGCTCAACCTTCCTCATACCCCGACCCCTTAATATTCACATGGGGGTATATTTGCATATGGGCAGACATGCCTGGAGATGGATAGAGGAGCAGTGTCTTGGTTCCTAAGACCACCATAAAGATGTGTTTTCTGATGGTCTTAGGTGACCCCTGTGAAAATGAAATTTGACTCCCAAAGGGGCTGTGATCCACAGGTTGAGAACCACTGTTCTAGGAGGACCTGGCCAGTCAGTGGAAGTGGGGACAGTGGCAAGCTTACCTTCTAGGATTAGAAGGTACTTTAGCAGAAAGTTCACTTTAAGGTCCACAGTTCCAGTTGAGTGGATAAAAGAGAATAACTACTTTGTGTTGAATAGAGTTCTCGCCACAATGCCATGAAGGCCTGAGAGAGTGAAATATTGGGCTGTGGTATGTATCATGTTGTAGGGGGACATTATGAATCATTAAGGCTCGAACACTCTTCCAGTTTCACAAGTTGAAAAGGTAGCAGGCAGAGAAAGAATCCTAATGCCAGATGGATCAAATATCATTGGCCACTGCCCTTCACCCTTCTTTAAACTCAGGCATAGAAGAAATGAGTTCTTCAAATTTTTCTGTTCTCAAAGGAGAACCAGGAGCCTGACTTGTATTTATTGGTCAGTTCTTCACAGACCTAAACAAATGGTGCATTTTTTTACTTTCTTTCTTTAGCATTTTTGAGTAACTATACGGACATGAGATAGAATGATTTTTGAAGTTTTAAGTACTGAAATGTTGAAAGTTTCATCTTTGGTCTCTTTATTACATTGAATTGGTAGCAGAGACAATAGTCACATATAGTATATATATGCATAGATATATATGTATATATAATATAGAGATATAATATATATACATATATATCTTATATGTACATGTATATGTGTGTATGTATATACATATATATATATATATATGTATTAGTACCAAGTCACATCTTGGAGCTAATCCAGCAGGGCTTAGACCTCTTAACCAAGGAGAGACACTTAACAGATTTGGCAGATCTACATAAAGGAGTCATCAGTCCAAAAGAGTTTTCTGTGCAAAAATTTTCTCCCTCCTCATCCTTATAAAAGATTACTTCTCACACAAAGTGGCCTTTTTAGGCTGGAACTTCCCACAAACCTTGGAGACCTTGTGGCTTTGGAGAGTTCCTATCAGACCTTTACTCTGAAAAAGGTCTCCAACTCAAATACCCTTCATTGTCTCAGTTCTTCTTCTGAATCTCTGGATTTCCCCTCCCTGCTCATCTCCTCATTTTTGGTGCTTTTTTAAGGGTTGTTTATCATCCCATTATAAGATGAGTTACCTAAGGACATAGGCTCCTCCTTTCTTTTGTAGTTGTCCCAAGTTCTTCACAGGGTGCTAGGGACAAAGTGACCATTTTAACAACTGTATATCAACTTGTTTAACAAACCTTGAGACTGATCTGGTTTTTTGTACCAGACATTGTAGTTCTTCATGCAATTCCCATTTCTTATGCTCCCATGGAGCAAGATGACCAAATGGTAAACAAAATTATATTCCAGGTCTCCTTTTCTAATGTGATGTTGTGGGGAGAGGGCTGTTCATACACAGTCTGCCTTCTAGTAATCCAACACTGGGAACTCTGGATACAGACAGGGTGATTTATCCATTCTACTAAAGGAAGCACTAAGGACACAGAAAGCATTCTGCATACAAAAGGTCTGTCATGAAGTCACTTCCTGGCTGATCTGGTCTGGCTTATTTCACATGTTGATTTTCTGCTTATTTGGCTCAAGCAATATGCAGGCTTGGTGCTCTTGAACTCTACAGGAATCAGCTGCTGTGGCTCTGGACTTTGGTGTTCTCTTTCAAACACTGTGTTCCCAGCAGACCTCTAAAGATCCTTCCAATTATTTTAATCTCCCCAGGATGGAACCTGTTCAATTCTATCTTTAGATCCTGACTCACTGAAAATCAAGAGTAACTTCAGGTACCATATGCTCAGGGACACACATGTGAGACAGGGGACAAGAGTCACTTGTTCTTCCTCATGCCTTTGGTTCTCCATACTTCTTCCATATACCAGCACCTGGGAGGAAAAAAGATTCTAAATATGCAATTCTAAGGGTTTTATCCAACTTATTGTATAATCTTAATGTATAATACCTGCATTTCACTCCTATCTTCAAGTTTCCATTTATAACCAGAACATTAATATCGATGCCATTGAGGATTTCACTGAGTCGTGTCTTGATTTTTTAAAAATGTCTGTGAGGAACCAATGTCACATTTTACTGTGCCACATGGTAGGCATCAACCCAGGTCACAAATAATGATGCTTCTCCCCACACCTTCCACTCACCATTAAAAGTCTTTCCTCTTGCCCATATTGGCCCATCTCTATTCCTTTATTCCCTCTCTACTCTCTCAACACTCACAATCATTGCTCAGGGTTGGATGTCCCTTGAAACTTAAATACTCCTGTACTGGTTAGATAGAATCTTTGTTGATGGAACTATTCCCCAGAGAAAGAATTTCTGGCCCATTAAACCCACAGTAACATCCTTGACTCTCACGGCAGCTGCACAATCCTCCAGCACAATTATGTCCTTTGTCAAACTCTTCCATTTCCAAATCTGAGAGGCTTTGATTTCTAGTGTCCTGGTTCCAGTATTTAATCTCTACTGAGTCTGTCTTCTTTGTAGCCTCTCTCTTGCCAAGAGATGACAGGAGTTACCCTCCTGCTCCTCCACAGTCATGTTCCTGGTACAAGTACGTCTGCCATTTTCCTCGGTCTTCTCTTTGTATTCTCCTTATACATGGAACCTGTCACTCTACTCTTCTCTGTCACATAATCTATAGGGGGTTCATCTCACAAGGACATCAGATTGGGAATCTAACACGAGATATCTCCACTGATCAGATTACTGGGGCTCTGATTAACATCAGAGTTCAGCTCTAGTTCCTTTACCTCATTCTGAGACAATGAGGGATGAAGGATACAACAAAGACACTCTACAGATGAAACTTTCTCTTGCCTTCAGGACATCCCCAATGACTGAAGGTCAGATATTCATGGATTTTTCTTTTCTTAGAGATTTGTAATTTGAGTATATGAAGTGTATGAAGAAGAGGATTATTCTTTATCTCCTAGAGTTCTTACTAATAGGGTAGAGGTAATGCGCATTGCCAATCTTAGCAGTCACTTTCAGTGGAAAGAGGTCTCCCTGTCTTATCTCAGATTTGGTTGGGACTAGCTATCTTTTGCAGCTCAATTCTTGGCATCAGAGAAATACCATTCACCCTGGAATCATGAATGCAGGAAAAAGCATGCCATAGGAACATTTCGCAAGGGATTGGTTGATGTTTGATTTGGAGAAGAGGCAAGATGAATTAGAGAGGATATATAACTTTGCTCAAGTATTTAAATAACACCTTCATGCAGATATTAAGAATGTTCTACATGAATGAACATGAAAGAAATAGGACCAATGAGTCAACAATCCAAAGAGGCTGACATAGTTACAAAGTTAAGGCAAAAAGTTCTGATTGGTAGATTTGTCTAAAAGAGGAATGGTCTTTTGAAAAGATCTGAGTTTTCTCTCATTAGAAAATTTCAGGCAGAGACTTAGTAATTGCCTTGTAGAGACATGGGAAAAATGATTCATGATCTGGTTGAGTTTAACAATTTCATTCACATTGTTACATAAAATACTAAAGTAATTTTGTGACATAAAATTATGAATTAAAATTCATAATTTTAATTTATTGTTCATTTGTTGTGCCAGCGCTGTGGAAGCCACTGAGAGCTGTTTGAAATATAAATGTATTGAAGGATAAATTCCTGCTCTGATGGAACTTAAATCACCATGCCAACCTTTGTCCTTTTTCGTTTAGATCACCTATGGCCTATTTGATCTCCTCTTGACTGATAAAGTTCAGTATCCATATGTCTATCAGATAGACAGAATGGAATCGACACTTCACCTCGCATTCATCCAACTGATGCTCCATTTTGGCTGGACATGGGTGGGACTGATTCTTTCAGATAACTTGAAAGGGGAGAATTTCTTCAGTGATCTGAAAGAGGAGATGGACAGGAATGGTCTGTGTGTGGCTTTTAAGGAAAGAGTGTCCCCAGATTTTGGATTTCATGAACATTATGAACTCTCTTCCAAGATAATTGCATCATTATCAAATGTGATTTTCATCTATGGAGATACAGACTCCCTTCAAAGACTTTCATTTGTATTTTTGGATTATGTTTTTTATGAGAAGTTGTTGGTTACAACAACTGCTTGGGATTTTTCTGTTAATCTTTATGTTGTTAGCCCTACCAATTTTCATGGTACAATACTACTTTCTCATTCCCAAATGGAGATTCCTGGCTTCACAGATTTTCTAAGAAGCATGAATCCAAGTGTGAAGTCTGAGGACTTTTACCTAAAGGCTTTAGTGGAGTCATCCTTAAAGTGCAGAATTTCTAACAAAAGTCATGTGGACATGTTACACTCTATGTGCCCAGATGTTTCTTTGATGGATTTACCAACTATAAAATTTGACACAATCATTATGGAACTGAGTTATAATGTTTACAATGCAGTATATTTAGTGGCCCATGCTCTTCATCAAATGATCCAGTCAGAGGCAAAAGAGCCATCAGAACTTGGAAGTAATCCAGATCTTTCTTGGAAGGTAGCATTATCTTTCACCTTTGAGCTTAGCACAGGGAATTCACGACATTCATTTGTTACTTATCTGTTCTAGAAATGATGCAACAGTGGCCTGAGACTTCAATACTATCTCTTATTCTCTAATTTTTTTTTAGTTGTAAATACATTGAATTGTCAGATAGAAGCATCGTATCTGCTGATTGTGTTATTTTGTCAGACAGATGTACCCTGTCAGCTGACTTCTGTTGATTTCATAGGCAGAAAGTGAATTGAGTTAGTAGTGTTGGCAATATTGGTGAATGTTGTTGTAATCCTCCTAAGCTTGATGTGGGTAGATATTGTTGTGGCTCTGTTAACTTTTCTGTCCCCATGAACAGTGACTTTGAAGGGTTTGATGCGCACTGGGTACCATGACCTTTAAAGTGTAATGGGAGCTGGGAGCTGCCTACCTGTAAGTCCAGGAGATGGTTGAGTGAATTTGGACAAGAGTTGGTAGCATAGAAAAGGATCCATGGAATTTCGGAGCCAGCCCCAAGGAAAGATAAAAGGACCTTTCCCTGGGTACTTAGTGCTAACTAACAAGATAATAATCCACTGTGACCTAGGGGTGGGAGAACTTTGTACTTTGTACCCCTTAAGGATGATTGCATAAAGGATGATGGGAAACTAGTCTCCAATCAAGGTGAAAGAAGACTTTCTGACTGATGAGATTAGACCATGTGACCTAGGAGTGGGGAGACCTTTGTACTTCCTGTCCATTAAGGAGGATTGCTCCTTAAGGATGATTGAGTGAAGGACTTATTGAATGATGCCTTGTTTAAAACTTTGTGGCCACTTTAGTGATGAGTTATTATGTTATATCATTGGGAATGCTCTACTTTGGTTTATGTGAATGTTTTGCTTTAGTTTACTGCTGAATAAATACAGAGTTCAGTATACTATGAGATCATACCCTTAGAGTTATTCACAGCAGCAGTACTCTGGAGAGCTACTTGTGACTGAACTTACACCTGTTTCATGACGTTGAAAATTCTACGATGATTTGTGGGAATTTCTAATTGATCTATTTTAACTGGGTCAGCATCTAGGCTTGAGAAGTAGAGTAAATATTTGTGCATTGCTTCAATGACACATTCATTTTTTTATGTGTAGAGGAGCCCTTTAATGGAACTTGTGCCTATTTAAGATTCTTAGTACCTGAAGGAACTGCTTTCTGGGGTGGAAATGTTGGGAAATTGGGCACCTAGGGACCCATCACAGCCTAATAGAGTTTATAATATAAAAGAGGATGTCAGGGTACATAATGATTAGCAGTCCATATTTGGAGAGAATTCATATGAATTGAAATTTGCTAAGAGAAGTCTATATAGTAAAAGTTTTATATATATATATACACACATATATATTACATATGTGTGTGTATATATATATATATACACACACACATAATTTTTTCAGTAGTAATTGATGGCTGTGTGATTTGGACTGTAAGGAAAGATAGTGATGCAGTCACTAATAATTGATGCTTTTGAACTATGGTACTGGAGAAGACTGCTGAGAAATTCTTGGACAGAAAAAATATCAAATCAATCAATACTTAAAGGAATTAATTCAGACTCTTGATTAGAAGGTCATATTTTGAAGCTGAAACTTAAATATTTTGGCAATAAAATGAGAAAACAGAAGTCATTGGAAAATACTTGGATATTGGGAAAGACTGAAGATAAAAGGAAGAGGGGACAACTGATGAGGAGATGGCTCTACAGTGTCATGTAAACCACCGATATTAACTTGGACAGGTTTTGAGGTATAGTAGAGGCTAGAAGACCAAAATGTTCTACATTCCAAGGGATCGTGCAGAGTTGGACATGTTTCAACAACTGAAAAATAAAGATTAATTATTATTTCTGGCCCAAAATATTTTGTCTTTTTAACCTTAAGTAATGAAATCTTACAACCTTTCCAGTGAGAAGAAGGTAAACATGGTTTCTCTTATCATAATTCTCATTCCACATTTTCAGTCCCTCTGGGAAATTTTCTCAAATATTTTCATTTTCAAACACTTAATAGTACTTAATTGTTTCAATTGCAGGTTTAGATAGTTTTTTAATATTAATTTATACATTTTCTTGTTTACATCATTTATTTCCACAAGATTTTGAGTTACAAATTTTCTCCCCATCTTTCCCCTACCCAACACCTCAAAACAGTGATCCCATTATATAACCCCACACCCAATCTTCTCTCTCTTATATCCTCACCCTCCCCCCTGACTTTCCAGTAGGGCAGGATGGATCTCCCTACCACAGTGCCTGCATATCTTATATGTGTTTATATACATATATATATATATATATATATATATATATATAAACATTTGATTTTAGAACTTTAAATTCTAGATTCTTTCCCTTCCTCCCTCATCACCCACTCCCACTGGAAAGACAAGCACTTAAATACAGGCTGTACATTCGCAATTACGCAGAACATCTCCACAGTGGGCATGTTGTGAGACACTGCTTATATGTCCCTCCTTCCTATCCTGCCCTACCCACCTTGTTCTATTCTCTACTCTGTTCCTCTCCCTGTCCCTTCACAGAAGTGTGTGCTTCCAGCAACCCTCTTCCCCCATCATGCCCTCCCCTGCATTATTGCCCCTCTTGTCCCCATCCTCCCTACTCTCCTGCTTGGCAAGATACCCAGTTTAGAGTTTATGTTATTCCTACCCTAAGTCAACATCAATGAGAACAAGGTTGACCTTTCCCTTTCACCTTCCTGTTCTTCACCTCCATTGTAACAATTATCCCTTGCCTATTCTATATGAGATGATTAACCCCATTCTGTCTCTCCCTTTCTCCTCCCATTCTAATCCTCTCGCACCTCAGAATTTCCCCTTTTAGAGTATTGTCCCTTCCTCTTCAATTGATCCTGTGCCCTCTATGTACTTATATATACACATACTCAGATATGTGTTTCTACGTATATATAAACCCTCCTATATTAACATAGGTGCATGTATAAGTATATATACATTTGCATTCTTTTCACCTGTCCTCATACTGGGAAACATTTTATAAGTTACAATTATCGTTTTTAGATGTTGGCATGTAAATACTTCAACTTTGATAAGTTCCTTAGGATTTCTTTTCCACGTTTCAAATTTTCTTTTCAGTTCTACTTTTTTCAGCAAGACTACTTGAAAGTCCTCCACCTCATTGAATGACCATATTTTCCCCTAAACATTATACCCAATTTTGCTGGGTAGGAGATTCTTGGTTTTAATCTTAGCTCCCTTGATCTCAGGAATATCATATTCCAGGCCCTTCGATACCTTAATGTAGAAGCTGCTAGACCCTGGGTTATCCTGATTGTGTTTCCACATTATTCAAATTGTTTCTTTTTGGCAGCTTGTAATGTTTTCTCCTTGATCTGGGGACTCTAGAATCTGGCCTTAACATTTGAAGGAGTTTTCTTTTGGGGATCTTTTTCAAGAGGTGATGGGTGAATTTTTTGAAGTTCTATTTTGCCCTCTGGTTCTAAGATATCAGGGCAATTTTCCTTGAGAATTTCTTGAAGGATGCTTTCTAAGTTCTTTTTTTGATCATGGCTTTCAGGTAGTCCAATACTTCTTAAATTGTCTCTCCTGGACCTATTTTCCAGGTCAGTGTTTTTTCAAGGAGATATTTCACATTGCTTTCTATGTTTTCATTTGTTTGGATCTGTTTAATAGTATCTTGATTTCTCATAAAGTCATTTTCTTCCATTTGCTCCATTCTAATTCTGAAGGAATTATTCCTTTATTTTTTTAAATAATTTTTTTTGTTTTTGTGTATACATCATTCATTTTCGTGAGATTTTTGAATTACAAATTTTCTCCCCATCTTCCTCTACCCCAACCCTAAAACAGCAATCCCACTGTAAAGCCTCTCCCCTGATCTGCTCTGTAATTTTCTGGTAGAGCAGGGAGGGTCTCCCTACCCAAGCCCCTGTATATTTTAATTCCTAGTTGCAGGTATTGCAGAACTTTAAATTCTAGATTCTTTTGACTCCTCCCTTGTCACCCACCCCCACTGGAAGGACAATCAATTCAATACAGGCTGTGGATGTGTGATTATACAGAACATCTTCATAGTGGACATATTGTGACAGTGATCATATGTCCCTCCTTCTTATCCCTCCCCCCCCTTGTTCTGTTCTCTACCCTGTCCCTGTCCCTTTACTGAAGTGTGTACTTCCAGTGTCCCTCCCCCAGACCCTGCCCTCCCCTCCATCATCCTGCCTCTCATCCCCATGCTCCCTACTCTCCTGTGTGACATAATGCCCTGTTTAGAGTTTATGCCATTTCTTCCCTAAGCCAAATTCAATGAGAGTAATGAG
>CM053601.1:184256425-184301952 GCA_028646575.1 Pseudocheirus occidentalis | reverse complement strand
GTGTATGAATACATATCTGAGCATGTGTGTATATGTGTACATAGAGGGTATAGGATCAAGTGAATAGGAAGGGTTGATACTTTAAAATGCGAAATTTTGAGGTGCGAGAGGACTAGAATGAGAGGAGACAGGGAGAGACAAAATGGGGTTAATTATCCCATATAGAAGACGCAAGGGATAACTGTTACAACTTTACTTTCAATTACTCTCATTGAATTTGGCTTAGGGAAGAAATGGTATAAAGTCTAAACTGGGCATCATGCCACACAGGAGAGTAGGGGGCATGGGGATCAGAGGGGGGATGATGGAGGGGAAGGCAGGGTCTGGGGGAGGGATGCTGGAAGCACACATTTTAGTAAAGGGACAGGTACAGGGTAGAAAACAGAACAAGGGGGGAGGGATAGGAAGGAGGGTCGTAGGATCACTGTCACAATATGTCCACTGTGAAGATGTCCTGTATAATCACACATCCCCTGCCTGTATTCAATTGCTTGTCCTTCTAGTGGGGGTGGGTGACAAGGGAGGAATCGAAAGAATCTAGAATTTAAAGCTCTGCAATACCTGCAGCTAACAATTAAGATGTACAGGGGCTGGGGTAGGGAGACCCTCCCTGCCCTACCAGAAAGTAAGAGAGTAGATCAGGGGACGGGCTTTACAGTGGCATTGCTGTTTTAGGGTTGGGGTAGGGTAAAGACAGGGAGAAAATTTGTAATTAAAAAATTTCATGAAAATGATGTAAACAAGAAAACAAATAAAAACATTTATTTAAAAAACAGAAAGTCTCCTTATCTTGACCTCTCAGAATCTTCTGCTTTCTTCATGGTTCTGCCATCTTTTGCAGACAGACAGGAATCATCCCACTCCTAGAATGTCTGCTAACTCAATATTCCATGTGAAAAGCTTTTTAAGTTTCTTACCTTATACTTCTTATTCTGCCATTGCTCAGAGCTGAGTAAATTGCTCTGAAGCTTGGACCCAGGAGAGCTGGAGCGGGCTGGACTTCCCCTTCCTCCCAAGCCCTGCCATGCCTTGGTGTGTCTCTTCCCCACTCCCGCTTTATTGTTTTTGCCTCCTGCCCCCTTGGGTGTCTTCAGTTGAGTCATGTGGCTTTCTTAAGCAGGCTGAATAAAAGACCACATTTCAGCTTTTCACACTCTTTGGTGAAGCTTCATTGAGTCTCATTCATAAATCTTCATGGTATACTTGGGATGTTCCATAGTAGAATGTTAGTTCTTTGAGGTCAGGGACTGTATTATTGGTGTCTGTGTATCCCCAGCTCCTAGTTCATAACAAGTACTTAATGCTTAAATTGTTCTGAGAGACTGGGGCAGTTGGTGAAAGGAGAGATTGGAGAGATACATGTGGGAGAGTGATGGTGCCAAACGCATCAAGTGAAAGGTGAGCTTTGGAAAGGAGGGCAGCTACCTGGAAGAGGAGGGATGAATATCTTGAATTTTGAAGATTGTTAAGAAAACTCTTATCTGATGGCCTTGCTCATCTAAGTAGCAGGTGATATTGTTCTTTGTTGTTCAGTCATTTTAGTTGTGTCGGATCCTCTCTGACCTCATTTGGGATTTTCTTGGCAGAGATACTGGAGTGATTTGCCATTTCCTTCTCCAGCCTCAGAAAACTAAGGCAGACATGGTGAAGTGACTTGCCCAGGGTCACACAGCTAGTGTTTGAAGCCAGATTTGAACATGAGTTTATCTCATTCTAAGCCCAGCTTGGAATTGCACCATCCACCTGCCCATTATTCTATTAGGAAAGACCAAAGGTAACAAACTGGGTGAAGAGGTTTGAATCAGAAGCTGGTAGACCATGTAGCATTTTCACCTTATTTCCTTTCCTCTCCTTCAGCCTGAGAAAGGGGCACTGTGCTGGTCTTTGACCTCTGGGCCTTTTCCTCCAATTGTGGCCACCATTCCTGTCATATACCCCCTCTTCAACCTTCACTCTTTCCAGTTCCAGCTCCTTTCTAGACTTAAGTTCTCTGTCCACCTATAGAAATTATTTCTTTACCATTCTCCCCCAATCAAGTCAACCATTTCCCCAAAGTTTATATTCTGCATGTATTTCTTTATGTGTGGTTCCCTTTCCCCACCAGAGTAGATTGGAGGCTCTCTGAGGGCACGACCTGGGTTTGGACTGTGTATCCCTGTGCCTAGCATAATGTTTGACATACAGAAGGTACTCAGTAAGTGTTAGTTGGATTGAATTGGTGGCCTTTTGCCACTTAGAATTGCAAAAGCAGAAGGGAAAGAAACAGAGTGAGACACAAAAGATGTATCTGGAAATGTGATTGTTCAAAATTGGGGACTCATCCCATGGGTGCTGGGGAGCAGGGGAGTCCTTTAGAGTTGTTAGAAACACTCAGGGGAAGAAAAAACATTCCTCCCAATACAGAGGAGCCTTGTTTGACTTAGTCTCATTCCCACTTTGTGTGTTACTTACAGAAGATTCTCTTTTCTCTGAAGGGCTAATTCCTTGAACACATTAAGCTTTTCATGCTGATTTTTATGCTGGCTCATTTCTGGTGCTTGGGGATTTGAAAGCAGAATCTGATGGTTTATAAAAACTCACCAGAATACCAGAACCCTCTTCTTTGTCCTCTTTCCATGCCATTCCTCATTAGGATCATCTCTATAAACACTCTCTGAGTAAGACTTTTCTCTATTGCCTGGATTGACCCTTCATCACAGGAAGGACCCAAACCTACCCTCATCACTTTGATAGCACTTCGATATGTGTAGGCAATACCCAGGTTTTCTGTTCATTGGAACCTGGACCAACAACAGAAAATGTGACCCAGTTCCTTCATGGGGGTTCTCCATGTCCTTTAGCTTTTGATATTGACTTTTTTCACCTTGTCATTAAATCTGGGCATTGCAGAGAAGGGCATCAAACTGAAATGGTTAAAATATGTTTTTTTTTCTCTGCTGCATGGCTCATTGTCTTTAGAGTACAGTGCTGGAGACACTTGAGTGTAAACTATCCATGGACTTGATTCAGAGGAAAGGTAGGAAGAGGGAGACTTTAGTAGCTACTCTCAGTGACCTTGAATTGGAAAAACTGATTCTTTCCTTGACCTGGAGAAAGCTGGAATTGGGAAGGCTTCTCTCTAACCAGAGAAAGTGGGGGACCTCAGAAGAAATGTCTTGGTGAAGTGATAGATCTTCAAGAAGGTGATAGATCTTCATTACATTCTTTCAGTGATTGTGGAACAAAGAAAGAGGGAATACATGTGCACTGTCTTGTTGAAATTGGCCAGGAGAAAGGTGACTTGGAATGGATTCTCTGAGTGAACTTCTGCTGTAGGAAGGGGGAACTTTTGTAAATTCTCTAAGTGAATTTAATTTGTAGAGAGAGACTTTCTCTGGGTTCTTCCTCTAATTTTGGGGGGGGAGGAAAAAAGAAAGGGGAAAGAAGAGAATGAGACAGGGGAAATATAAGGGAAGGGCAGGAGGACTACAGGTCTTTAGAAAGTATAATTCCCAATTAAGGAGACAGAGAGCTCCTTCTCATTTTGGCCAGCAGGGTTTGCCTGAATCTGCAACTGGAACTGTCTTTCTTCTTCATGATGCCCAGTGTCCTTGCTTTCAGAAGGCAGGAAAAACACAACCTAAAAAGCCAACCAGAAACAGGATCTGTTAAATTCCCCACAGCCACCTTCTTGTGTGGCATGCATGATCCTTCCCTCCCACTATCCCTCATGTATGCTTCCTGCATCTTTCTAGTGGCTGCCCTTCCTGCCTTCTCATCAGTGGCCTCAGCAGAAAGATGGCAAAGTGGAGGGTTTGAGGACCCATACATCTGTTTTAGAGATCTACTTACTATTGCTGTGATATTGGCCAGCACCCCTCACTGTCTGGGCCTCCCCTCCATTACCTGTGCTGTGAAAGGACAGAGTAGGGATTGATGGCCTCAAAGGGCCCTTTCAGCTCTAAATCTGTGATCTGATTCCCTATTTTTTATTTCTCTTCTCAGGCTGCTGTTACTCTCATTTCTGACATATTAACTGCTTTTCCTATTGGGTTAATTAGGAAGGTAATGGGTGCGTTCATGAAATATTTGGTCACTATGTGCCCAGAACTGAACAAGATAACTGGGAAAAATAGAAATACAAGCCTTAGCTAGTACCCTCCCAAAGCTTGTACTTGAGTTGGTCCAGAGTCCTCTGAAAGAGAAAGCTGGGTGTTAGGTAGCTATGTCTGTCTAACTCAGGTTCGGATTAATATCAGAGAACCACAGAGTTGAAAGTGTCATCAGAGGTGGCACATCGAACCCAACTTGTACCTTACTTTCTTCTGTAACATAACCAATAGGCAGCAAGGTGGAACAGTAGACAGAGCGCTGGACCTGGATTCAGGAAGACCTGAGTTCAAACCTGTCCTCAGACACTTAGTATCTACCTGGGCAAGTCACTTAACTGCCGAGTGCCTTAGTTTCCTCAAGTGTTAAATGGGGATAATAATAGCACTTCCCTCACAGGGGCACTGAGGATCAAATGAGGTAATAATTATCAAGACCTTAACACAGTGCCTGGGACATGGGAGGCACTTCGTAAATGCTTATTCCCTCCTTTCCCTCCCCAAGGTCTCTAGGGAGATGGAGCTTAGATTGACTGTAATATCAGAGCATCCATGATCAGATCTTGGTTCTTGTGTGACCTTGGCCACCTCTCTAGGCCACCATTTGCTTTACTAAAAGAAAAGGGCACGGGCACTGGACTAGGTGCATGCCGATCTCTTTCAGGACGAATCTCTTCTAATTTCACACGCCTATGCCAAGGCGGTTCAGTCCACCATAGGACTGCTCAAAAATTTGTTTCTTGGCACAAGGCTGAACAGAACAACTCTAACTTCTCTTTAATGTGACCCCTGCCAGTACTTGAAGGCATCCTTACTACACTGTGGTAAGCAAATGGGACACATAATTCTAGAGAGAAGCCTCAGGGAGGGATATGATCGTTGTCCTATGAAAAGGGGATCAGGCCAGTTCAGCGTGGCCCCCCACCAGGGTCAGAACTTGGAACACCGTGGCACTGAGTGGAAGTGGCCAATGAGCAAATTTAGGTTTGGCATCAGGAAAATCTTCCTGAGCCTCAGAGCTGTCCAGCAGTGGAGGGGGCTACCTTGAGAGTTGTTGGGTTTTGTGGGACCCTCCTCATCAGAGCTCTTGCCGCTAGTCAGGAATGGTGTGGAAGCTCTTGTTCAGATGCAGATTGGACTAGATGACCTCTGAGCACTTTTGCTACCTTTGGATTCTGTTGACCCTGTGTGTCCTGCAGACTGCCCTACTGGGGAGTCAGTGTATTGTTGGAGGTGTCTCCGTGGATGAAAGAATGAATGGGAAGTGAAAAATACAAGGAGGTTTCAGCCAATGGAGTGGGCTGCAGAAGCTGGGGTCTTCTCTTCCTGACTGAAAATGCTCTCACCTCCTACCCCTCCAACGGGCCTATCCTTGTGCCAGGATTGCAGCACGTTCCTGCTAATGACCACTAGGTGGCGCCAGAGTGAATAGAAAACTTGATAGGGAGTCAGGAAGCTCTAAGTTCAAATCCAGCCCCAGACACCTATCTCTGTGACCTTGGGAAAGTCACTTATGACCTCTCTTGGCCTCAATGGTCACACCTGTAAAATGGGGATAATAACTGCACCTCCCTTCCAGGGCTGTTTTGGGGATCAAATGAGAGCATTTATATAGTACTTAGCACAGTGCTGGGAACATCATACGCCCCATATACATGTCCGTCATTTATTATTCCTATCACTATTAGGAATTCCTATGGCTAGTCATCACCCAGGATGGTCACAGCCACCCAACTTGGAGCTTCTCCTTCTCCTACCTCTTTGGCATTTCTCCATATCACATTGGTCTTAAAGGCTAAGACTGTCACCGTGATGCCCAATTCAGCAATAGTGAGGAAGAGTGTCATAGCCAGTACTCCCTATGAAATAAGATGAAGAACAATTAGTCATCAGGAAGGAGGAGGAGGACCTCCTCGGAGTTGCCAGATAAAGTTGTGTCTAAAATAAAGCACATTTCAATTAGAGAACATGTGGGCTGACACCATACTGTCTGGTCCCTAGCTTTCTTCCCCTATTGCCTGTAATGTGGCATTAGGACACTCCCCACAGTTGAAGTGTTTGGATCTTCCTTCCAAACAGTAGTAACATGCCTTGGCAACTTTGACTTCTGTGGGGAGGGGGAGGCTTCTTTGCCACTGGGACTCACCACAGCTTGGGCACTTTCTGTACACCCCTTTCCCCCTCCGCTGTGCTTGGCCTTTGGAATACATGCATGTTCTGGTGCCAGGCACTCTTAGCTCCCTACCATCTTAGCTTTGGAAAGGGGAGGAGATGAATGGTAGCAGTGCCCTGTTCTGATGCAGAAGCCTGTCTTTAGGTTATGGTGGGGTTTCATAAAGGTAGAACATCAAATCAAGGAGGAAGGGCTATCTGGGTATGGGGAAATAGATCAAAGCTGCCTGAGCTTGAAGCATCTGTCAGTAAGAGCCTCATATAGGATAAGAACCACAAAACCAGTAATAGATGCCATGATTATTTACTGTGCAATGGAAAGCATGTTGGCTTTCTAATCAGAGAACATGGGTTCAAATCCCTCCTCCAGCACTAACTTCTGGATGTAGCCAAGCCCCTGAAGGTCAATGGCCTTCACTTTGCTCACTGTGAAATGAGGGGGAGGGTGGCTAAGAGAGCTTCTCAAGTCCTCCTAGTTCTATAACTCATTCTGTCATTTAGAAATTTATTCACTGGTATAGGTAAGAGTCCCCTAACCTCCCCTCCCCAAGTTTCTGTACAATCCTGCTGGGATATTTTTTTCCTGACATGTACCGGCATGAAGGTGGGTGGTTCCTGAATCCGTTGGCCCTGGGTTTAAATCTCACCACTGACACTGCCTCACCACGGGGACCTCTCTGAATCTCAGTTTTTTAATTTGTGTAAGAGGGATAATAATCATTCCTACCTCATAGGGCTGTTGGTCAGAATCAAATGAGATAGTACACAGCAAGTCCTTGCAAACCTAGAAGCCCTAATACTATTAGCCTAATGGCTAATATTTTAAAAAGCATCCAGATCAGACCGGATCAGACCTGGGGGGTTCATCGAGTCTTGTATCCATCTCAGACGGAGGCACCAAAGTGTTTAATCGAGGAAGGTTCTTCCAGCCTCTGATGTTACATAAGATCATGACCCAAAGCCTCCTTCTTGCCTTTACTGCCTCACTGGCTGTGGCCTCCATTGCTTTATCCAAACAGTCTCTAATCTGTTTTTTTCACCTGAACCGACATAAAGGGAAGTGTTTGGAAAGCTCACCAATTCTTCTGTGGATTAACACCTCTCTGGGTTGCAGACTGACTTCTCTTAGCATTTAATAGTTCACTTCAAATCCTAGTATTTCAATATTTGGGGAAATTTGATTTTCACTTCATCTGGACCATTCAAGAATTCATACATTTTTTGATCATAGATTCAGGTTTTATTTATGTTCCCTTTTAAATTTTTACTCTCCCAAATATGTATTGCTATCCAGTACTTTTGGTACACCTTAACCTTTTTCCAGGTCTATCAATCTGTCATTGTGCTGGGCTCTGTCAGGGGAGTATAAAGGCAACCATGGTATAATGCTTCCTGTAAAAGACTGCATTCATCAGAAAAGAAGCCATGTAGGTATATGAGCTTATCCTCCATGTATACAGAATAAATGCAAGTTCAGTGGTGGGGGAGGCCAGTGGCTTTCATTCATTTGTTCTGATTCTGTCTTGTGCAATAGTGTGTTCCTGATGGAAAAGCCTTTCATATATTAGAAGACGATGATAATGTCTGACTTGCATCTTCGCTGTTTCTCACATGGTGCTCTACCTCTCACCTCCACGTTTTCCCTGGCTGTGTCCCATGCCTGTGAGTGTAGGAGAATGGGAAGTCTAGACTTGGTGCCAGAAGACCTGGCTGTGAGACTTGACCTTCATGACCTTGGGCAAGCTAGTCTTAGGCTCTCGGTGGCATTGGCTGCTTGAGACACTCTTCCAAACTCTTAGTCTTAGATTCCCCCAGCCAACGGTCGCTTATGTTTTAACTCTTTTATTGTTTGAGTCTGTTAGAGACACATTGGTTGAGGTTCTTTCAGCAAGCGGTTTTACATGTCAGGAATCTATTTCTTCCTCATTTTCTGCCATGGAATACCAGCGCTACCCACCATCTAAGGCTTTCTTGGTCATTTCCCCAAACATAGTTATTAGCCCTCTCTCCCTTTTTGGGTAATAAGTTACTTGTATGCCTGTCCTTTTGCTCCAGGAAAATGAAAAACTCTTTCAGGCAGGAATTGTGTCATTCTTTCATTTATATCCCTCCCTAGGGATAGAGAGGGATAAAGATGTGTGATTTCTTTGGCATAGGGACTTCCCAGGGGTAAGAAGCTCCTCTCCTGAGGCACTTCAGTATTGTCTTCTCTGCCATGGTGAGTCTCGACATGTTCCTGGAGCATTGACCAGGGAAGAGATTTGCCTTGGGTCATAGGACCAAGTATGGGTCAGAGGCAGGATTTGAACCCAGGCTTTCTTGACTTCAGGGTCAGCTATCTACTACACCCTGCTCCACCTTATGGTCATCTAATGACTGTTTGTTGAAATGAATTGAAATCAGAATTTGCTGAGGTTTGAACGAATGAGGCCTGTAGTTGGTTCCCTGTAGTTGGTCTAGCACAGTGGGGTTCTGATATGGAGAATAGAGAATAGAACCACTTACCAGAAAGAGTGTTTTCCCAACAGCACATATGCTGGACTTGGTGAGGGTCTGGCAGGGGAAGTACGTGTTGTCATAGAAGCTGTAAAGAATGATGGCGATCCCCGCCGCGGCCACCAGGATGCTCACGACCCCCAAATACAGACTGAAGCGCGTCTGCAAGAGAAGAAGGACTCAGGGTGGGGCACTTAGCCCCACCCCCACCCCAGCCCACTGCAGGACCACGCAGATCCCGTGGACAAGGTCCCAGGGTGCCGGGGAGGCTGAGATGTGTGTGAGAGGGCCAGGCTAGGGGTGAGGACACGCTCGGGAGTGCTGGGTGGCCTCCTCTGCAGGAGCTGACTCTGAAAACAGGTGTAGAGTCAGGGGTGTGCCCGGAGCCACCTCAGACTGGTCACTGAGAGCTGATTGTGTGAGCGGTTATTCAGTCCTGAGGAGTAAGAGAAGAGACAAATCGGGGCTTTGCTTGGTCTTGTGGGCTCTCTTCTAGAGCGATGGATGAACGTAAGAGTGGCGGCATCTGGTTGTTTTCAGTCCCGTCCCTCTCTCCCTGACCCCATCTGGGATTTTCTCGGCAGAAGTGCCGGAGCGCTTTGTTATTTCCTTCTCCAGATCGTTTTACAGGTGAAAAAATGGAGGCGAGTAGGATGAAGTGACTGGCCCAGGGTCATACAGCTAGCAAGTGTCCGAGGCAGGATTTGAACTCACAAAGATGGATCTTCCTGACTTCAGGAAGTCACTTAAAAGTGTATCCATTCTCCCCTACCCAGAACACTGGTCGTTAAACATTACCAGCACGCCGCTGTCTCAAATGCTTCCAACATCAACTATTTGCCTTCAGTTGAAGGTCCTAAAGAAAATTCAAGGCAGAGAATGGTTGGAAGGTCCTGGATGTAGCCTGGGGAGTGGAAGGCTGGGGGAGAGAGGGTGGCCGCGAGGGAGGGCGGCCGCGATGGAGGGCGGCCGCGATAGAGGGCGGCTATGATAGAGGGCGGCTATGATAGTTGCCTTTGAGTTTTTGTAGGGCAGCACACAGAGTCTGAGAATCCCAGAACTGGAAGGGACTTCAGAAGCCAGTTAGGCTATACCTGAGTATTTCTCTACAACATGCCTGAAGAGCGGTCCTCCAACTTTGGCTTGAAGATTCACCTTGAGGAGGAACTAGCATTTGCCAAGTTGGTCCATGCTACTTGTGGATAGCATCTTTTTCTTTTCATGGCAGCAAGCCTAAAAATGCCACCCGTTACTACTGCCTCTGCACTCTGGACCAACCGAAAAGTCTCATCTCTTTTCCATTTGTTAGCCTTCCAAACAGAGATGAGACAGTCCTGGCATCTTCTCTTCTCCAATCTAAAAAGCCCCAGTTCCTTCATCCCATCCTCATGTGACAGACAGCATCTCAGGTGCTTTTATGTTAGCCTTGAGTCAGCGGATCTCGCCTTGAATCCAAATCAGCTGTTAAACACAGGGGTGACCTTTGCTAAACCCTTTCCTCTCCCCTAGCTTCATTTTGCTCATCTGTAAACTGAGGGAGTTCTGCCGGATGACCTCTGAGTTCTCTGTGGCCAGGAAAAGACCCCAAAGAAATGAGCTCGAGGGGGAAGAGAGAATAGAAGAGAAGCACAGGACTTGAGGAGAAGAAGGAAGAGGGCCAGCAGGAGGAGCTGGGCTAGAGGAGAAGAAGGAAGAGGGGGAGGAGCTGGGCTGGAGGAGAGGAAGGAAGAGGGGGAGGAGCTGGGCTGGAGGAGAAGGAAGGAAGAAGGCTGGCAGGAGGAGCTGGGCTGGAGGAGAAGGTCGTTCTGACACATCAGTAAAATGGGGCCAAAACAACCCAAATCCTAATGAATGGGAGAAGTTAGTGAGAGAAATCATTTGAGTGTGGCTCTCAAAGGTGGTAAGGAGTGCTAAAGAGAGGAAGACTCATCTTCTAGTGGTTCAATGGGCAGTTCTGTAGGGGAACATTAGCAAACAGACCAAGGGTCTCATTTGTCGTCTATATAAATAGCAGTGAAGACTGCCATGGTCCACATTGGATGCCATGTTTCTAAGTCCTCCATGGATGAGTGATTGCCTTTTACACTCTAAAGTTCAGGCTGAACTCTCTCTTTGTAGAGGTAAAGAACCTAGGGCAATGCCTTTCCATTTTCTGGGTTATCTGAGATAATAATGTGTTCTGAAAACAAACAAACCAAACCAAGCAAAGCGAGACAAAACAAACAAAAACTTCTGAAGAGCATTAGGGTGAAAAAACAAGCAAACTATAAGGATTCTGTGCATTCAAGTACAACCCCAGCCTATAAAAGGAAGTTGGTGGGTGGAGAAAGGCCATAGGCATGAGAAAGGACACCTAGAAGTGAAGTCAAACCAGTAGCTTGGAACCTCTTCCCAAAGAGTAGAGGATAATATACTCTGCTGAGACAGCAGCAGCCATCTGTCCTTCTAGGAATGGTAAATTACTATCAGCTGAAGGAAAAAAGGATCAGTAGACAAAAGACATGAGCAGGAGCATTCGTGACTCCTGTTTGGGGTTGTTGACCCAGAGGTCTCTGCCTGTTAACTAATCAACCACAATAAAGTTTTGTTAACTTCCCTATTCGCAGATGAAAGGCATGACAGTGATGATTCACCTAAGAATCATTAAATAGATAGCTCCTGCCTGCTTGTGATTTGTCGGGCTCCACTAAGGCTTAGAGAAATGATTACCAAAGACTAGGAAACTTAGGTAAAAAATAGGAGACCTTCGAGGGCATAGGTTTTGTTTTAACCACTGTTACCTATCAAAAGTGAGAGAGACAGAGAGAGACAGAGAGAGAAAGAGAGAGACAGAGACAGAGAGAGACAGAGACAGAGAGAGACAGAAAGAGAGAGAGAGAGACAGAGACAGAGAGAAAGAGAGAGAAGGAGAAAAGACTGGCAACAAAATGGAGGAAAACAGAGAGAGGTTGTTTTTTGGTATTTTGTTTTTTTTAATCTGTATGGGAGGAAAGCATTGGGCCAAATCATGAATAAGTACATGCTCAGAGTGGCAGAAGCACAGGATGGATGGGACAATGATCACGGAAGGCAACACTTCCCAGAATGCCCTTTGGATCAGAAAAGATGAGGACTGATATGACCATTAAGCTGTTGATGCTGATGATAAGTAATGAGCTTGAAGAAGAGCCCCTGCCTCACCCTCCTTCCAGGTTCCCTGGCTCCACTGAATCCCCTCCCACACCCTGAAAGAGTTGACAGATGCTGTTGCTGAGTGACTCTTAGGGATTTTTGAAAGATTACTGTGAAGAGGAAACTATAGGTTAGAAGAAGGGGCATTATTCCCTCAATTTTTTTTAAAGGACAAAGAATAGAACCTTCAAACTGGAGGCCGGTGACCCAGACTTTACTTCCTGATAGAATTCAAGAACATAATATTGAAATGCTAGCAGACCTCTAGAAAAGGCCATTTTGATTGCTGCAAGTCAGCCCAACATCATTAAGGTCGTGTTAGGACAATCGTATTCTCACCCCACCCTCACCTTCCACATCTCCGCCCCCCCCCCCCCAATTAGTAGATCAAGGGAATCTTGTAGATACGCTTTCATTTGACTTTAGCAAAACATTTGAGAAAGTCTCTTGTACTGTCCTTGTGTAAAAAGGTGGGCAGATATGGTCTAGGTGATAGTGTCATTAACTGGATTCAGAACTGGTGGGATGGCTAAAGCTAGAGCCATCATTATTCATTCAGTGTCAACTTGGAAATCGATCTCCATTGGAGAATCCCAGAGATTTAGACTTTTTTCTGTGTGTAATGTGTTTATCAGTAGTTTGGATGAAAACATGGATATGAATTTTGGAAATGACACAGATGGATAGCTAACAAATCAGATGGCGGAGTCAGCATTTAATGGGATATTTAAAGACTGAAACATTGGCCTGAATAAACTATGATGATATGTAAGGATAGGGTGATTCCATTGATAGAGGGAACCCCCACATGAGGTGACCTCCCTTCTACCAAGGCTGGCACCTTCTCTGCAACTTACACTAGCAGAGATCACTGGAGAGGTGAGAGAATTGCCCAAGGTCACACAAGGTGGGGCTTGAACTCAAGATCTGAGGCCAGCTCTCTATCCACCACTCCATGTTTGTCTTTTCAAGGTCAACCACAAAGACTTATGCAGAGGTCCAAAGAATTAACACAACAATTACAAGATGGGATGACGGGAAACCAAATTATCTGGAGAAGTTCTGAGGGTTTTAGTGGTATGCAATCCCAATATAATTCAATACTGTGACATGGCAACCAAGAAAGCCAAGGCTATATTGGCTCCCTCTACTCTGTCCTGGTCTGACCCCATCCAGCAGACTGTTCAGTGAGGTGAGAACATTTAGGAAGACCGTTGGGAGTACAGCCTCAATGGTAAAGGTTCTCCTTTTGTGCCACATGAGAATTATTTGAAGAAACTATGAATGTTAAGCCTACCAAAGGAGTGTGCAGGTCTGTGACTGGCTGTTGGGTCATGTGGAAGTGGGCTTGTGGGAGTGTACCCAGTCCCAGAGAATAGAACTGGAATGAGAGGGAAATGAGGGGTTGGAGTCCAGGGGAACAGAGGCAGATTGGTTTTGATGTCAGGGAAAACATCCTAATAATTAGAAATATCCAGATTCCTTCTTGTTGGAGATCTGTAAGGTGAGACTGAATGCCATTTGTTTGGCTACTTGTTCCCTCAGAGGGAATTCCTTTTCAGCTCTACTTCTGTATGGGCTGGATGGTAGCACAGCCAGGGGGCTTAGTGGATAGAACACTGGAGTTAGGAAGACCTGACTTCCAAACAAGCCTCAGACACTTACCGGCTCTGTGCCCCGGCCAAGTCCCTGAAACTCTGCCTTAGTTTCCTCAGTTATAAAATGTAACATACACGGCACCTACCTGCCAGGGTTGTTGTGAGAGTCAAATGAGAAGATATTTGCAAACCTTAAATAAATGCCACTGTTATTATTGACAATGATTATGATTATATGAGTTCTGTTGTCTCTTCCAACATTGGGAGTTCATGATTCTGGGACTGTGGACCACCACTCCTTCTGGGAATTTTTTTGGGGAATTTTGATTTTTAAGACTCACCACAGAATTTATTTGGAGATTGAAATTGTAGCTTTTTAAAAATCCAGACATATAGGAGCTACAGAATAATGCAGGGAGTTGATGCATTGACAAATAGAAAGAGTGATTTCTATTTAGATAGGCCATGGAAAATCACTATGGGCCTGGTGATTTCTGAAAGCTGCTCATCAAGAGCTTTTAAACCACATGGAAATTTTGAAATGTCAAGAGGATGTTCTTACCCAGCGAGGATATTTTGCTTCATTAAGAATTGTGAAGTATCCTGTAATAACATACTGTTGAGAGAATACATTGGTTAGCGGACCCTACACAGACCCTAAAGTTGACCCGTATATCTCTTCATATGCTTAAGGAAGACTTGTTGACTGATTGACATCCCCTCCCCAACCAGTCACAATAGCTTCAGGATGGAGTCAGAGACCCCCAAGGGAAGGATAAATACCATGGTGGATTAGGTAGGCTCTGGGTCAGTTGTGTGCTTAGCACCCATAAGAGCTTTCTCTAGGATTCTGGGTCTAGATCTCCAGGGACCTCCAAGGTCATCCAACCCACCCCTCATTTTACAGATGAGAAAATAGATGATGACTGGGGAGGGGAGAGTGTTGCCATTGGAGTGTTGGGGACAGTGGCATCTGATACAGAAGGTTTCTTCTTTCTTCCAACTTCAACCCTGACCCTAGAGGTAGCGAGGTGGCTGGGAACTGTCCCACCGTTCCTCCCTTCCTCTTTTCCTGTCTTCAGCAGTTAAGCCTTCTTAAGGCTAGGCTCCTCAGATCGACAGGAATCCATTCTCATTGAAACTGTAACTTGTACAGTGGAAATTAAAACAAACAGCTACCTGCCAGGGAAATTGGTAGCCTTTTTCATAGAAGTCCACAGCTTGGTGTTCCCCTCATCATGGGAGAAGAGGAGCTGGGCCCACCCTCTTTGGCAGCCAAGTGTCTGCCTTGGACCACAGAAAATTTCTGTTACCATTAGTGGTCTCTCTTGGAAGAGCCTGCCACCATGCTGACAGGTGAGTGCCCAAAGCATGGCAAGGTGGCACCACCCATCAGGGGCATGGCAGTGGAATGGCTAGGGCCTCATTCTCCTGTGCTTTGGCCCATGGATGCTATGGGGACATGCCTTCTCATTATCGGTCATCTACAAGCCCAGCCTCTCTCCCATCTGTATTCAGTCTTAGGGAATCTGGAGGAGTTTCAGAATAGACCTTCCATTTTGTCTCTGTGTTGTGTATTATACTCACGCATGCTCCTGCCCAGAACGGATACCCCGTGACAAAGATAAAAGGATGGTTCTTTTGAAGGTCAAGTCTTTTGACACTGTGCCATAAAATGTACCCCATGCCGGTGATAATAAGACCCAACAAAATCTGGAAAACCTGCGTAAAGAGAAATGGCTCCAGATGAGGAGGGGAATTTTAAAAGTGGGTTGCCCTTGGAAGAAATTCAGCCTAATATTTCTTTGGGAGCTGAGGAAGGGTTTCCCTGGCCCAAGGTTAGGGGAAGATGCTTAATATTCCAGGTTACCCCTCAAGATCATGTTCTCTTCTCCATCTAGGCCCGTTGGATTGCGAGCTCCTTGAAGGCAGGAACTGACTTTGGCCTCTTCTTGTGTCCTCAGCACCTAACAAAGCATCCGGCGCGCAGTAGGGGTGTAGTGTTTATCGGCTCACTCACAGACCTTCTGTTAGCTAGAGATGAGAAAGAGCCGGCGGCCCAACCTCAGAAAGATAAGCCTTCTCAGAGAGGGACATGAGATGTAGAGAGGCCTGCCTTGAGATGATCACCTCTCCTCCGTCCCTGGCTGGGCATCCATCGCCTTTCCCCTGTGGCCAACTTAGTGCCCCACCCCAAGTCCCCTTTATTTTCAGGTTTTGTCTGAGATCATCCTTGGTTGATACCATTATGGCAGAATTATGTTCCACCCGTGTCAGGGGAGATGGATTAGGGAAGACTTGAGTGAATGTCTGCATTGTCCCTAACTGTGGCTCAGTGCTGCATCTGTGAAGAACCTTCCTGAGGTCAGTGGGTATCCAGGCTACAACAGTTCAAGTGGGAGGAGAAGGAGGAACCAAGTGAAACTTCTTAATTTGATTATTTTCATTCATTCAGTGAGTATGAATAAGTACCTGTTGTGGGAGGGGCATTGTTGGGGAGAGGGGTTACAAAGTGGAAGCACATGAGGCCCCTGCCGTTGAGTGAAGATTTTAACCGACCAAAGGAACCACCAGACGCTGTCAGTGCATTAGGTGGATTCCAACCGAATATCTGAGGTGGCATGAGATTTAAAGAGGAAGGCCCTTAATGACATGGAAGGCTTAAATTCCAGCAAGTTATTCTGTCCATTATGTTTGAACATTTACATTTTTAACTAGTCACATCGCATGTATTATGTGCTGATGGGATTTGGGAGGAGCCATTGCCAAAACCTGGCTTTTACCTTTTGCTTATTCAATCAAACATTTATTAAGTGCTGCTTTGACCAAGGAAATACAGGTTACCCAAGGCTGTCAGCTGCTGGCTCTTGGCCCATCCTAGGGTTAGTATTTCTTGTATTCCCTCTTGAGGCTACGCTCCTGACTCTTCAGACCTCGCTGCTGGATTTCACATACTGGAAGTATCTCCATTCCTGCGACTTCTCCCTCTGATTGGCTGGTTCCTCCCAGAATTCTATTTTCCCTTTTTTTCTTTCCTACATCCCCCAAGTAATATTTTTATCCTGCCCCATAAGAAGCTTACATTCCAAACAACACATAAGAGGAAGCTGGAAAGGAGTGCGCACAGGGGCCTTGGGAAACAAAGTTCAGAGTCAGGAGTGCAGTCTAGGGAGGATTAAAGACACAATTGGCAGGGAGGGCATCCTCCTTAAAATGAACAGGGAAAAAAGAAATTTACATAATAATTTTGTTGTATATCTAAAAGAATAGCAAGTCATGTGTAGTAGATTTGCAGTTTCATGTGCACTTATCTTTTTTATTGTAGCCATAGAAATGCTTGTTTTATTCCATAAATTAATACATTTTTTTTAAAAGATATAGTTGTCAGAGTATTAAACACCCCCCAACAAATAGTGCCTGTATTTGTATTTCCAGCACTTAGCACAGGGACTGGCACGTAGGGCTTGAGTTTTTAAAAAGTCAATAAAATTTTCCTTTCCTTCTTTTAAAAATGCACTTTGGTAGTTATTCTCAAGAATGGGAATCATCCCAAGAAGCATTTCCAGGTCACAAGATTAATTCTTGTCTATAAACTTCCCTCTGCTTTTTCCTGTTTAAAGTATGGATCTAGAAAGATCAGCCTTCAAATCAGTTGGGGCAGAGGTTTTTCAAACATGGCAGCCTGTCTCTTACTTTCTCAGTTTGATGACCAACCCTTATGAGATTGTGGTTGAGTTGTTTTTCAGTCATGTCTGCCTCTTTGTGACCTGATTTGGGGTTTTCTTAGCAAAGTTACTGGGGGGCTTTGCCATTTCCTTCTCCAGCTCATTTTACAGATGAAGAAACTGAGGCAAACAGGGTTAAATGACTTGCCCAGGGTCACACAGCTAGTGAGCGTCTGAGGCTAGGCACTCTATCCACTGCTGCAGTTACACAGAAATAAATCAAGAAAGAAAGAAAGAAAGAAAGAAAATGTAATCTCCTTGTGTCTATGTTCCCAGCGCCAAACACAGGTCTTGATACATAGTAGGTAGGTACTCAATAAATGCCTATTAAATAAGTGGATGAGTGATATGAACCAGGCAGAGAGGAATGATTTCTCCCCCTGACTCCCACTTTGGAGGTAATCTGACTTACCCCCATCATCTTCGGTTCCCCATTTAGGACATTCAATAGGGTCTTAGAAGGCTTGTAGGGAAATGCAGTAAACACTAGCTGTTCTGTTTGGAGAGGATCCCTGGGAAGTTCCTGGGTCTCCACTACCGGACCCTTTGGTGGCATGGTAAGGAAATGGATTGTTTGACAGGAATATGCTAAACAAACAGGCTGGCCAACATCACAGCCAAGATCATGCTCAGCCCCTCTGCCAAGGTCACCTGGGTAGCTTGACTCCTCCTGGACTAGGTATTAGAATCATAGAATCACCGGGTCATGGAGTCATAGTTCTGGAACTCTAGTGTCATAGAATCATGGAGCTGGTAGGAGCCTTGAGACCTTTCATCAGGTTCCCCACATCCAAGCAGGTGAAGGACTTGGACATCCAGGAGCCTTTTCTTTGGGGTGAAGGACTTCTCCACTTCCCTGAGTCTGTAGCCTCATGGTTAAGAAACACGTGAAGTATCTCTCTCTTTTTTACTTTAAGCTCACCTCTCTTCTCTGGTTTGGGTTTTGTTTTGTGGACATGGAAAATGTTATTTTAATATCACACCATAAGCCCCTCTAGATACTGTATTTGTTGCCTCCGTAACTTTCTCTTCTAGGCAAAGAAACTTAATTTTTCTTCAATTTTCATTAGAAGACTTGGTTTCTATCCTTTCAGAGCCTTGTCTCTTTTCCCTTTTTTCAAAATTATTTTTTTCAAACAAAAAATCCAACTTTCCCCTACTGCCTGATGGCAATGAAATAAAAACAAAACCCCTATTACAAACGGGAAAGTCAAGCAAAATTTTCCACAATGGCCATATCTAGAAGAAATAGAATCTATATTATATATCTCATACACACACACACACACGAATTGTCAGTTCTGATGCAGTATTTGTTTTGAAAACATGCGTTTATTCCTACAGGATTGAAGTATTAGAGACCAATTAGTATAGAACTAGACTTTGTTTTGTGAATGCTGTTTCCTCTGTGAGAAATAGCGGGAACCAAATTATACCCTGCCCGGTCCTGCCGGACCGAGGGGTCCCCAAATCACCTACCTTATGTGCACACCTCTATGGCTCTCTGGGAAACTCCTGGATCGGACAGACTAGTCGGACACGTCCTGGTGAAGTAGCAAAGGTCTCTTTATTCTATCCTGTTGTGTGCCGTTGTGTGTCCCCCTTTCCCTCAGCCCTCTTTGCCTTTTATTGACCGTTTGTCTGCCTCCTGTCCTGTGCCTTAGCAACAGGGACCTTATTGGTGGAGAGTGCACCTCTGTTGATGGTGCATGCTCAATGCCTACGTACCCTTTGTCCCCCAAAGCACCTGTTCCTGTGAGAAACGAATACTGAGTCCTTGGTAAACAGGGCGTGTGGTCTGAGGCAGAGTGTATACACATGGATGCTCTCGGACCCGCGCCAGGTTCTCCCATGTTGGCAAGGACACGCTGACCAAGGTCAGACATCTGGTCACACAAGGCTTGAAGACTTAAAGGGCCCATACAATCCCCCTTCATAATAAAACTACACAAAGCAGCGCCTCACACTGCCCTCACAAGCTGCAACTTTTTTTAAAAAAATAAATTTCTTTATTTATTTTTAGTTTTCGACATTCATTTCCACAAGATTTTGAGTTACAAATTTTTCTCCACCCCAGAATAGTGAGCCTGCTGAGCACCCCTTCCACCAGTCTGCTCTCTCTTGTATCCTTCCTCATCCCCCCAACTTTCTAGTAGGACAAGATGGATTTCTATACTCCAGTGTCTGTGTATCTTATTTCCCAGTTGCATGTAAAAACAACAACTTTTTTAAACATTTGTTTTTAAAACTTTGAGCTCCAGATTCTTCCCGTTCTTCCCTCCTCACCCAGCCCCACTGGGAAGACAAACAACTCAATATAGGTTGTACCTGTGTAGTTACCCAAATAATTTCCATAGTGATTATATTGTGACACCCAGCACAGTTGGGTGGGCTAGCAACCAGCGAATAAAGAGACGGGGGTGTCTTCAATAGTCTGTTTATTGGAGAGCCATTTCATACAGAGCCACAGATACAAGGAGCACTCAAAGTTTATATGTCCCTCAGCAGAAGATCTACGGGACCAGAAAAAAAATGCAGACAATGTACAAGGACCCTCCTTTGGTCTTGATCACTCTTTACCCAGCTTAAGGCTAGTTATTTATTAGGACTTCATCCTAGAACCGTGTCCAGAGGCACAAACAAGACGACCTGTCTTGCTGATTCTCTACCTGAGTATTCCTTAATTTTTTATTAGGTCCAGAGGCATCCACAAACAAGACTATACATCCTCCTGATTATCTTCTGCCCTGTGATGTTACAGAAGTTTGTAGAGGGGAGGGGAATATTCCATTAGTGGGGCTGGGGGACCCCTGAAAGTTCTCTATATTTCCCTCCATCCTATCCTACCCCTCACTTATTCTGTTTTCTCCTTTGACCCTGTCCCTTTTCAAAAGTGTTTGCTTCTAACTACCCTCTCCCCCAGTCTGCCCTCCCTACTGTCATTCCCTCTCTTATCCTCTATCCCCCTACTTTTCTGTAGGGTAAGATACCCAATTGAGTGTGTATGGTATGCCCCTTTAAGCAAAATCCAATGAGAATAAGGTTGACCCATTTCCTTTCACCTTCCTGCTCTTCCCCTCCATTGTAACAGTGTTTTGCTTTCATTTGAGATAATTTACCCTAATCTATCTCTCTCCCTTTCTCCTTCTCCCAATAAATTCCTCTCTCCCCTCTCAATTTTATTTTTTAGATATCATCCCTTCATATTCAACTCATCCTGTGCCCTCTATGTATACACAAACATACATATGCCCACATTCTCATATATATTTATTTACACATATACCCTCCTCTACATACACATATCTATATATGTATGTGTGTGTATATACATGTATACACATACACACATGTACATACATGTATGTATGTATAGATATATGTATGTACACACACATATATTCCCTTCAACTATCCTCATACTGAGAAAAGTCTCATTGGTTAAAAAGATCATTTTTCCATGTAGGAATGTAAATAGTTCAACTTTAATAAGTTCCTTATGATTTCTTTTTCCTATTTTCCTTCTCATGCTTCTCTTGCTTCTTCTATTTGAAAGTCATATTTTCTGTTCAGCTCTGGTTTTTTCATCAAGAAAGTTTGAAAATCCTCTATTTCACTGAATGACCATATTTCCCCATGTGCCATTGTACTCATTTTTGCTGGGTAGGTGATTCTTGGTTTTAGTTCTAGCTCCTTTGATCTCTGGAATATCATATTCCAAGCCTTTTGATCCCTTAGTGTAGAATCTGGTAGGTCTTGTGTTATCCTGATTGTGTTTCTTCCTGACTGCTTACAGTATTTTCTTCTTTACCTGGGAACTCTAGAATTTGGCTGTAATATATTCCTAGGAGTTTTCTTTTGGGGATCTTTTTCAAGAGGTGATTGGTGAAATCTTTCAATTTCTATCTTGCCCTCTGGTTCTAGAATATCAAGACAATTTTGCTTGATAATTTCTTGCAAGATGGTGTCTAGGCTCTTTTTTTGATCATGGCTTTTAGGTAGTCCAATAATTTCTAAATTATCTCTCCCGGATCTATTTACCAGGTCAGTGGTTTTTCCAATGAGATATTTCACATTGTGTTCTATTTTTTCATTTGTTTAGATCTGTTTTATAGTATCTTGATTTCTTATAATGTCATTAGCTTCCAATTGCTCCAGTCTAATTTTAAAGGAGTTATTCTCTTCAGTGTGTTTTTGAAATTCCCTTTCCATCTGCAAAATCTGGCTTTTTAAGGCATTCTTTTCCTCATTGGCTTTTTGGGCCTCTTTTCCCATTTGAGTTAGTCTATTTTTAAGGTGTTATTTTCTGTGGCTAGGCTATTGACTCACTTTTCTTGATTTTCTTGCATCATTCTCATTTCTCTTCCTAGTTTTTCCTCCACTTCTCTTACTTGATTTTCAAAATCCTTCATGAGCTCCTCCATGACCTGTAACCAATTCATATTTTTCTTGGAGGCTTTTGATGCAGGAGTTCTGATTTCATTGTCTTCCTCCTATTCTATGCTTTGATCCTTTTTGTCTCCAAAAAAGGAATATATGGTAGGATTGTGGTTCCTCTGCTTGCTCATGTTGCCACTCAATTACTTGACTTTTGAGTTGTTTGCCATGGTAGAACTCTGCTTCCAGAATGGAGAGAGCTTTGTTCCAAATTACTGGGGTTTTTGAAGCTGCCACAGCTATTAGGAGGGTGCCCTTTCTGCCGCCCCTACAAGGTCTGGTGCACTAGCCACACACCCCAGGACCACCACCCAATACTGTGACCCAGAATCCCCAGCAGGTCAAATCAAGAGTGATTACCCTCTAAATGGTCGCTTGGTCTCCCTATAATCTGCAGGCCAGGGGCTCTGGAAGGAGCCACGGGCATTAGCTGCTGCAGCTGCTGTACCTCTGCCACTTCTTGCCCTGTGTCATTGCCAGACTGTGCTCTTCTGACTCCCTCTTCCAACAGAGTTACATACTGACCTTTTACTTTCTCTTTGGCATTTATGGGTTGATAAATCTGGAAACTGCCATAGCTGCTGGTGATTCACTCTCCTGAAGTCTGCTCTGGTCACTGTTTGTTGGGGTCACCCTGGGGCTGGAACTTTACCTCACAGGGGATTGTGCTTGGCTCCCAGACTGGTGCAATAGACCCTTCCTGCCAACCTGCCAGGCTGCCTTCAGCAGAATGTTTGTTTCTCTGTCACTTTGTGGCTTATGTAGCTCTAAGATTTGTTTAGAGACATTTTTACATGTATTGGAGGTGGCGGGTGCCAGAGCCACACAGAAGTCCTGTTTCTACTCTGCCATCTGTTCTCTGCCCCTATTTCTATATTTCTTAACCATTTAATATCTTTGCTACCATTCTCATTACATTCCTATTATTTTTAAAATATGTTATTGTCAAAATTTTTAATATTGTGCTCCTAACTCAGTTCTTTACATAAGCTCTGTGTTTCTTATCATGAGATTTTTTTGCATTGCACAGTGATTTTTAGGAATATATAGATCCCTTTATAGTAGTATTGAAAATACATATATATGTATATGTGTATATATATATATATATATATATATATATATAAATGTGTGTATATCTGTGTGTGTATGCATGTATGTGTGTCTTATGCTTCACTCAAGTCTGTCTCCTCTCCATCCGGAGGTGGGTAGCATGTTCCATTATTAATCCTTTGGAATTGTGTTTGGCAATTACACCCATTAGAATTATAGAATTCACAAGTCTTTCTAAGTTGTCTTTACACTATTGTTACTATCATATAAATTGTTCTCCTGGTTCTGTTCATTTCACTTTGTGAAAATAAGTCTTCTAGGTTTCTCTGAAGCCATTTCCTTTCTTACATCACAGTGTCTATTTGTGACCAGTGACTATTTCTACTTTTCTCTTGGGTTCTGAAAGATCAAGGCAGTTTTCTTTTAATATGACGGTTAGGCTCTTTTTTTTCTGTAGGTCATGGTGTTCAGGTAGATCAATGATTCTTCAGTATTTTTTCTTGATGTTTTCCAGATCAGTTGTTTTTGCCATGAGATAACTTATATTCACTTCTATTTTTTCAGTCTTTAACTTTGTTTTAATAGTTCTCTTTGTCTCGTGGAGTTAATGATTTCTATTTGATCCATTCTAACTTTCAAGAAGTTTGTTGCTTGTGCAGGTTTTGTGCATCTTATGACAAGTTATTTATTTCCTTTCTAATGCTTTCCTATTATTTCCCTTCCATTTTTCCTCTCTAGTCCTCTGATTAAAAAAAAATCCAAAGCGCTTTTTTGAATGCTTTCTTCATCTCTTGCAGGAATTCTAGTTGAGTTTGTGCCCGGGCTGTGTTTCTCTCTAAGGCTTTGCTTGAAGATGTTTTGGAGTCATTATCCCCTACGTTTGTGTCTTGAGCATCTTTTTTTGTTTGTTTGTTCATTCTTCCAGCCTGCTTTCTGACTTCAGATTGTGGTAGAGGCAGGCCCATATATTTCCATTGAGAGGATCTGGCTTAATCCTTTTTGCTACTTTCTTCAGGGTGTTGAGTGTTGTGTTATTACAGGCTCTTAGGCTATAAAGATTTGCTAGCTCTCATTACTCCCAAAGTCTGACCACTGGCCCTCTGTCCTGAGCTCTGCAAGTTCTTGGCCTCTGATTGAGTCTGAACCACAGTTGATGCTGCTGGATTCAGGCCCTCTGAGGCAGTCTTGTTCTGGGAATCTTGCTCCAATTATTCCCCTGCAGGCTTCAGACTGGGGTAGAACCTGCAATTAAGACCTTGTTCTGGCCCTGGGGTCTAAGCCACATCGCTGCTACATGCTTTTGACCTCCTTTCTTTCTTGGTCCTTGGTCCAGAGCCAGCAGCTGCTCCTCACCCCTAAGCATAGGTCTCTTCCTCAATCTGCCCTGGATCTGTAGCACAGCACTGGGTAATGGGTGACTAAGCTGCCAGTGGTCATCTGTGTATGAAGTTGTGCCTTACTATGGGTCTGGAACCTCATCTTTTCCTTGGTACGGTCCCTGGGTGCTCAAATTCCCCACAGAGCATGCTTCTAACCAGATTTCCTTCCTAGTGCTTGCAGACCTCTCTATGTCCCTATGCCAACTTTGGCTGGAAAATCGACAGTGCTTTTTATCTGGGATTTTCCAAACAGGATTAGACCTAATGAATTTTATAGGAATGTTTGGAGACTTTGGGGTGGGGAGACAGCTGTACTTCTTGCTATTCCTCTTACTTAGCTCTGCCCTCAGCATCCATGCCCTTTGACTTTGCTTCTTTCTCTTAACAGTCTGGTTTCTCCAGATATCTTAAAAAAGCATAACCCACATAGCTTACAGTACCCTAATATGGTTCTAATAGAGGACAGTTGACTCAGAAGCATATGCCTCAGGTACCAATGGCTGCCTACACCTGATCCACAGTGGGGAGGGACAGAGGTAGTAGGGCTCACCTTTTTGAGAAATTCAAACAATACCTATCACGTATATCATAAAAGAGATTCCTTTTCAATAACAGGATTAACTTAAAGACCCTTTGGTGGCATTTTTTACCTTGGATCTTGAGCCATCCCAGACTTGTAAAATGAGAAGGGTTGGGCTGAATGATGCCTAGGGCCCTTCACAAAGGATTGGAGAGAAGAAGCCCCCTGCAAATTGCACTAATGGTCTTGGTCAGCTGTGGGCCAGCTTAGGCTCCTTTTCTCTTAATCCACGCCTCTCTAGTCCTTTCCCATTCAATTTTGTGTGGATGTGCTTTTTGCTCTAGGACTTATCATCTGAAATTTCTCTGAACTGAATTTGATCTTGTTTTTTTCCAGGATTCTGTAATTCCACCAGGAATTGAACACAGGAGTGATGCACTCTCTGACTCTTTGAAGAGCAAGAGAGAGAAAGATGGAAAAGCAGAATGTTAGAGATGCAGGTAGGACCATAGCCATCTCCTTTGCTAATCAGAAGGGTTTTCCGTGCCGTGAAAATGATAGAACAGGTTATTCAAGAGTGCAGAGAGGCCTCTGGGTCCTCCTGGAGGGACGAAGTGGCGTGATGGAAGGTGCATCAGAGCCGCAGTCAGAATGTCCGGCTTTAAGCCATTCTTCTCCTCCTTGTTGGCTGCCTAACCCTGGCTGAGCAAGAGAGGTTGTGGGGCTGGGTCATTGAAGAGAGGAAACTGCCTCCACAAATTGGGTCCCACGTAGTTCTTTATAGGCCCTGGCTTCAAGTGCCGCTCTTGATTTTGAGTGGCCACGGGTAAGATATTTAACCTCTTGAAGCCTCAGGTTCCCCATCTCTAAAATGAGGGAATCTTGCTAACTGCTAAGCTCAGTTATTTTTAAATTTTCTGAGGAGTTTGAGAGCACCCAGTGACCTCTAAATTTAGGTGAAGTGAGATAAAGCCCAAGTTTCTGAGTCCTCATTGTTCCTCTGAATTTCCTCTTCTCTAAAGGGAGGCTAAAGATGTTTTTAGTTCTTTTTCCCCACAGGATGTAAAGTGTTATATGAATAGGAGCCACCTCTTTTCTATCCAACTCCTTCATCTGGCTGTGAGAGCTGGAAGGAGACATATACTGCCCTAGGCAAGCTTTGGATCTGCTATCCCTGTGTCTGACAGTCCACCAGAGACTTGCTATCTTCTTGCCTTGGATCACGTGGGGTGCTCACTGTTCATCCCTAACTCTCCCTTTACCCAGTGGTCCATCTCTTTTTTCACTCTGACCTTTCTCCAATGACATCTTTTACCCTGCTTCTCCTGTGTTCTTCCTCTGTCCTATCTTTCAGCCAGTAAAGTTTTATTTGTTTTTTTTTTGTTCCCCCCACCAAATGAAATGATTCTGAATGGGAATTAAAATATTCCCTTCCTGGGGGATATCTTTGATATAGAATCAAATTTGCAATAGAATTCAGCCACGAACATTAAGCTGTTCCAGTTATCTCAGTGGGGCTTTGTTTTCTGTGATGATATATTTAGGTACAGTAAGTTCCAAGCACTCTAATAAGCTTTTTTGCTCAATTATTTGGGAGAAACATACTTTCCATATGGCTTGGTTGTATATTTTGTTGTGAAGCATCTTTTGTATCAAATTCTTCATTTCAGCTTGCTAAGTTTGTGCCTAGAATCTGACTGTTATCTTAGGCTAACTACGTGTAAAGGCACGGCTTCCAAAAGGTGGGAGGTGACATTTTTCTCTGTGCTCTTTGCTCTGGCTACGTCACATCAGGAATATTATGGTCTGCTTTGGATGCCATATTTAAGGAAGTATACTGACAAAGGGATTGCCCAGATGCAGGCTGAGTGAAAAGAGTATCTCTGATTCCTAGAATAATGGGGGCTTACCCGTATTACAGAATTTCATTTGACTGGAGACCATTTAATGATGATAGAGTAACGGACCTGAGGATAATAACCTTGGAAGTGACAAGATGAAGGATGGGGCACGTGATGACTGACTTCAAGTATTTGAAGGGATGACATGTGAAAGGGAATTTGGACTTGCTGCGCCTGCTTCCAGAGGGCAGAACTAAGAATAGTGAGTAGAGGTTATGAGAGGCAGGATCCGTAACAATTAGAGCTGTCCAAGAAAGGCCATGATCCACCTCAGGGACTAGTGAATTACTCAGCTTTGTCCACCTTCTACTCTAGCCTAGACAATCACGTGTTGGAGCCGTTGTGTTTGGTGAGAATGGGCACACAACAAAATCCTCTGAAATTCCTGACAGCTGTGTATTCTCTGACTGTCTCCTAAAGTCCTCTAAGATTCTCATGCTTGAATAACTGACCAGATTCTCAATCTTGATGGCTTTACCTCCAGCATAGATGACAAGCACAACAATGCAGAATTCGGTCATGGTGAAGATGACAATCACTGATAAAATGCCCTAGATTATAAGAAAAAACAAGATAATCCAGTTGAAGTTGCATGAATGTATATGAATTCAAGGAGGGAAGCAAAGCCTGTATCCATGGACCAGTAGACCATTCAGGTGCCCATAGCCCACCCAGGTATCCACCATCTCCCTCACCTCTCCTATCTTGTCAGTCACCAAGTCCTGTTGATTCTGCTCATTACCACATTTCTGGACTATCGTAATAGCCCCCCAGTTTATCTTCCTAACTCCACTATCTTCTTCCACCAATCATTCCAGCCCGGCGCTGCCCCCTCTATACATCTATCTACTTTGGTCACCTTCCTGCTGGTACTTGGTTCTGAATGTGTGGCCATTGTGGTGCCATCCATTAAGTACTACTTCTGGGTTGGGTGGCACTGCATTAGACTAGGCTCCATGTTTTAGGAAGGGTGCTGACAAAATAATTCAGAGAAAGGGGACTGGACTGGTGAGAACATTGGCATTAACTGTACAAAGCTCAGGAAGTGCCCTTTCCCAGGAAGCAGCGTACTCGCCACCATGTCAGATAGAGGCAGGAGAGTCACTTGGCAGGGATGTTGAAGAGAAGACTCCTTTGAAGGCACAGGTCCAGTGAAGTTTCTTCTTTGGTTATCTCTTCTGATTGTGATGTTATGTGCCTTGATGAGATAGAATTGGGGGCACATAGGCCATATGCACAATCCTGCAGCTCAGTGTGTCTGCTTTGTGACATCCACTCTGCTTTGGTGGAATAATACCAGGAGACTCAGTGACTGTGTAGGGATGGGCACTGTGTCTTACTCCAATTTATAAATCTCTTTTTACCATCTTAATAACAAGTGCTTACATAATAGACAGCTGGGTGGCACAATGAAAAGAGGACAAGGCCTGGAGTCAGGAAGACTCATCTTTCCAAGTTCAAATCCAGACACTTCCTAGCTTGGTGACCCTGAGCAAGTCACTTAACCCTATTTGCCTCAATGTAAAATGAGATAGAGAAGGAAATGATAAACCAATCCAATTTCTTTGACATGAAAGTCTCAAATGGGGTCACAAAGAGTTGGACATGACTGATAAATGATTGAACACAATGTTGCTTGTCCTTTGTTTTCACAGAGGACCAATGACATCATGGGGTGGTGTTTTGACTCATGTAAATTGGCTCAAAGTGAGGAGGAGTTGCATCAAGGGGCCAGCCTCATTTTCTACGAGTCCAGGGGCAAGATAAAAGCCAGGAAGACTGGCAGTGGCCTGGGATGCAGTAACCCGTAACTCACCAAAGGGTTTGAGGCCTGTCAGTTATGCTCCACCTGGCTTAGCCCACTGGCTGAGATAGTGTGTGGTCGTTGCACATGCTACAGGATGTAGTGGAGCCGCGGGTGAGAGCTGAGTGCCAGTAAGCACTAATGGTGCACAAGCAACACTGAAAAGGGCTCAGTGAGCCCTTCCACCAGAGTGCTGGTCCTCCCTGGACACCCCACACGCCTCCTAAGCACACCATGAGCTCACTCAGAAGCACCAAATTTGTGCACAGAGAGTAGGCATCTTTCTTTGTGCTCAAGTCAAGTAAACAAGCAGTGGTTAAGCCTTTAGAACTCACCCTTTGCCCAGTGCTGGAGAGACAAAGGCAAGAGCAGCCCCTTCCCCCATGGAGCTCACTCTCTGATTTGAGAGAGAATGCAAACTGCGTATGAACAAGGGTATCGAGCAGAATGAACTGCAGAGACTCTCAGAGGAAAAGGGGAAACTTGGGAAGAAAGCTTGTAGGAGCTGAACCTGGAAGGGAGCCAGGAGGCAGAGAGACAGGGGGGTCAAGTTCCAGGCATGGGGACAGTCCTCGAAAATGCTGCAAGTCAGGAGATGGGAGTACCTTGTAGAATGTAGAACATATGGAGGGAAGTCAGGTCTAAGAAGACCAGAAAAGAAGGAAGGAGTCTGGGTATAAAGGACTTTAAAAGCTAAACAGAAGATTTTACATTGTGTGATTTTACAGGTTCTGAAAGGTCATTTCAATCACCCAGGTGTCTTGCTAACCTACCATGGCATAAGCCTTCCCGCTATGTAAGCCAAAATTTCTCTCCATAGAATCTAGAACACATGCTAGGTATTATTTTCAGAAAGCCCTTGATAAAATGCATATATTACCTAGGAGAAGAAGCTAAATGCTAGTTCTGTTGAACATACTATACTTGTTAAGTTAACCTGATAGTTTCACTTTCTCTGACCCTTTGGAAGGCAGGAGACCAAGACAGGTTGAGATAAACTACCAGTGAGGGCCTAGACTCCAAGGTCATAGGCCCCAGGGTATTGAGGTTGGGGTAGACTATCCAAGGAGGGTATATCAGGTATCATATAACAGTGATGAAGGCAAAACAAGGGAGGATAGAATAGGGAGATAAAGACCAAATTAAGACTAACATCACAATCTGGCCTAAAATCAACCTTATAGCTTAGAGCTAGATACAGCCTGTCACTGGGTTGAAATTCTAGAAAAGTCACATTAAATGACTTTCCACGGAGAAAGGAACTGCATCTAGATGAAAAACCCATGTTTATCTTTCAAAGAAAACCTCTCCTGATTTGGTGTGACCTGGTTAGAATCTGCTGTTGAAGTCATTTCTTCCATATCCCAACCCTAAAAGTCCAAGCTGGCACAGGTCAGGGAATAGATTCTCTCTATTCCTGTCTCTTCCAACAAAGGATTCTGAATTTAAACATCACTGTAGGCTTTTGAGCAATCCACAGACCTAACCAACTTACCTTAATACACTCTGAAACCATTATACATCTTTATTGAAGCAAATGAAGCAGTTATTCATTAAGAAGCTTATGGAGATGAGAATGATCCCAGTCTGGCGGATGGCTGTGAGGAGGTTCATGACCACACTGCTTTGGATGTGAAGGAGAAGAATAAGGTGCTTTGGAAATGCTCAGGATTCCTGAATTCAGGCTCTGCTGTATCTTTGACGGTTCTTTGTGTACTCCTCCTGGTGACTGAAGAAATGATGTATGCCATAAGAAACTATGAAGGGGATGGTTGTGCCCTAAGGCATGGAGTATTAACTAACACAGGGTGAACTGAGCTTTGCCCCAGAGTGTTGGCATCTGCTGTGCCAAACGTATCCATCCATCATGTATTTCTCTTACAAGTGTCCTTCTTTTTGTCTGATGTGCTGCCTTCTAGTCTCCCAGGAGCCCTAGAATCTCTCCTAGTCTCTTTTAGGGTGATACAGACTATTTGTGCTCAATCTAAGGCAGAGCCTTCTGAGCTCACATTGGTCTCATTAGACCCAGTTGGATGCATTGTATGTCGACTCCAACAGTCATGTCATTCTGGTACTCTGAGCACAAGGACTGTATACAACAACCAGCCAGCCAACCAGCCAACTTCTTTGTTGTCCTCAGCTCCTCACTGTCTCCTCAACCTTCGTTTCCAGTCAGTCACCAGATCTTGATCTTTCTTTGTTTTGAAACGTTACTTTGTTTTTCAGTCCCAAATTCTCCCCTTCCCTCCATCCCACATTGAAAAGACAAGAAATACAATAGAAGTTACACATATGAAGTCATGAAAAGCATTTCCACATTAGCCATGTGTATCAGCAAGCACCCTAGCATACCCAGGGCGGCTGCTAGCACAGGTTCTTAGATCTGCTTTTCTAAAGGAAAGCAACTCAAGATGGGTTAACAATATTTCTTTAATAAAACAAACACATCATTTACCTAGTTTGGGGGAAAAGTCAGCACCCTGAACTCCAGAGAATACAAACCCAAGTTACAAACAGACCAAGAAACAGATCAGCAGATGGGCTTCCAACCATCTGACCATCACATCCATTACCTATTCAAGTTACCAGAGAGGGAAGCATCAACATCTGGGTTTTTCAAAGCCGGTGGGGCTCGATGGTTTCCCAGAGTCTCATCTGGCCATATCACACAACTCTTCTCAAAGTGAGCCCCAAAATCAAAGCTTCACATCAGGGTGTATATATAGGCTTCTCCTGGGTCAGCCCTCTTGACCCGCTGTCCAATTACAAAGTAACAAGGTATGGCCATTCCCCCAAAACAAGCTTCCCACCACGGGCTCCACATGACCACATTCAGCCTATGAGGGGGCAGAGTATACTTTCAAATCAAGGAACATTCTCAGAGTCACTTAAGCAAAGGGTCTAGGGGAAGGAAAGATCTTCAGATTCCCATTACACCATGTTCCAAGAAAGAATGATGCTTCAATGCCTCAAGCTGCTCAGTGTCCAGCATTAGGTATGGTCGGAGATGTGACTAAGAATGGACCAGGCCATGTGGGTAGTTCAAGGAAGAACTCCATGTATTGATTCTTAGGACAAGGTTTTTATAGAGCAATGAGACAAAGGAATAGGATTCAAGGTTTCTTATCATTATCTTAGTCTGTCATATCTTGGAAGTAGCACAGAATGGATAATTTAATAAGGATTTGTTATCTAGGTAACTAAGATCTTGGGGTAGAGCCTTTGATCTCAAAGCTCAAATAATGTCCTTTTAAGTGTAGCGCATATTGAAGGAATGTTCCAGGAGCAAGCTTTTGACAACCACGTCACAAAGGATTTCCTTGAGAGCAGCTGACAAGATTTTATCTGAGTCCTGAGGGATCAGGTATTTTGGCTTTCCAGTTCTCTCTCTAGGGGTGGATGGCATTTTTCATTGAGTTCTTTGGAATTATGGCAGATCATCACACTGATCTAGGCGACTAAGTCTTTAATCCTTTACACATTATGAGCTCTTACCTTATCCGTAGATCTGTTCATTTCTCTGTTCCACCCATTTGTTTATATCACTCTTTGTGTTGAAATCAAGTACCCATTTTGAGCTTACATTGATATACAGTGTTAGATGTTGGTCTATACCACCTTTACAATATGACTCTTACTGTATAAGTTCTTCTGATTCTGTTATTTCCCTCTACAGCAATTCATTTAAGTCTTCCCAGGTTTTTCTGAAACCACCCCCTTCATCATTTCTTATGGCATAATAGTATTTCATCACATTCATATGCCACAACTTGTTGAGCCATTCCCCAATTGGTGGCCATCCCCTCAGTTTCCAGTTCTTTGCCACCACAAAAAGAGCTGCTGTAATTATTTTGGCACATGGATCCTTTTTTTTCCCCTCTCTTACTTGGTTAGGGTATAGACCTAACAGCAATATTGCTGGATCACAGGTTATGCAGTTTTATTACTTTCTGGCCATAGTTACAAAATGTTCTCTAGAATGGTTGGATCAGTATATAACTGTGGGGAGCCAATTTTGGGGAACCCTGCTGTCCTGCAACAGGGCTGAGAAAGAGTGGGAGCCCTGTCATCCCCAGACAGGGCTGAGAAAGAATCACCGACTCAGAGGTACTACTGAATGCATAAAAGAAAGACGGGAACTCTTGGAGTGGTGAAAGTAGAGAGCCAACTTTATTACCCGGTGGCCAGGCTTTTATAGGACATTTCTAAATTGCTTTCCCCTGTGGACATTGCATACTTCTTTGTCCCAGCCTGTGGGTGTAGATTGCCATGCTTATCTCGAGGACCTAATCCTCACACCTGTATGCTTGAGCATCTTCCTGGGGAATGGGGAACCAATCCAGGCCTATCAGCAGGGCAAACATTTGCGAGGGCTTGTTCAGCCACCAGGGTCCGAGTCCCACTGCCTTTAGTCCTCAACACATAACTCTACCAACAGTACAATAGTGTCCCTAACTTCCCACATCCCCACCAACATTTGTTGTTTTCCTTTTCTGCATTTTCTTGGCAAATCTGATAGGTATGAGGTGGTACCTTAGAGTTGTTTTGACTTTCAATTCTCTATATGATTTAGTGCAATTTTTGAGATGATTATTGATAGCTTTTACTTTTTTTCCTATGAAAATTTTTCGTATCCCTTGACCATTTATCAGTTGGGGAATAGATCCTATTCTTACAAATTTGACTCAATTCCCTGTGTTTTTAAGAAATGAGATCTTTATCAGAGAAAGTTGCTGTAAAAATTTTTGCCCCAGTTTCCTGCTTTTCTCCTAATTTTGGCTGCATTGGTTTTATTTTTGTGAAAACTTAAATTCTGTGTAATCAGAATTATCCATTTTATCTCCCATGAACTAATCCATAGATCTAATGGGTAATTTCTCTCATTCCACTAATTTGTTTATATCACTCTTTATGTCTAATCAAGTACCCATTTTGAGCTTACGTTGGTTTATAGGGTGAGATGTTGGTCTATACTTCCTTTATGCTTGACTACTTTCCAGTCTTCCCAATAGTTTTCCCCTCAGATAGGGAGTTTTTTCCTCAGTAGCTGGGATCTTTGGGTTTGCCAAACAGTATGTTACTGTGCTCATTTACTTCTGCATATTTTACACCTAATCTGTTCCAGTGATCTACCTTTCTATTTCTTGTCCAGTCCCAGACAGTTTTGGTGATTATTGCTTTGTTGTACATTTTGAGGTCTGGTCTTCCAGGCTTTGCATCCGACCTTTTCTCTTGACTCACGCAGATGCTGCCTTGGTTCCAGTTCTCATATCTCACTGATCTCCTAAATGCTTCTTCCTGCCTTCAGTGTTTTCTTTTTCCAGATGGCTGCCAAAGTGAATGATTTGCCTAAAGCAGAGTTCTCACGGTGTCCCTCTCCCACTCAACTCCAGTAAGCCCCTATTGCCTATAACATTGAATGTGAAGCATTTGACCCCAAACCGCTTTTCTTAGTTTCTCCCCACTCCAAGGCTCTGTTATCCAGCCCAAGGGATCTTCTCTTTGCTCCTTACATTCTGATGTTCATAAGCTACCTATTTCTTTCTCAAAGACCAAGCCTTAAACCCAATTCATTCTGGATCTCTTGGATTGGACAACAATAGATCCTTGCCCACTCACCACTTAATGATTATTTTTTTGGCCCTCTGGCTCAGAGTGAATGTAAATAGTAACTATGTTTTGGCCAGTGGCACTGAGGGCCTTGCCCTCCCATTTTGATTTTTTTTTTAATTAAAGGGGACATCCTTTGACTCACTTCTTAAAGACGCCTATTCACTGAATGGGCATTGCCTCACTCAAAGTGAGAATGTGAAAAGACCATAGTTTAAAAGGACCAGGGTCTCCCACTGCATCCTGGCACAGTCGTGCTGATAGACATCTGGCCACTGGACCCAGGGGCCTCTGGAGGAGAAAGTGAGGCTGGTGATCTTGTACAGCCCTTCTTTCCTCCATCTAAGTCAGTGGCAAGTCAGGTCATCATCTCTCTCTTGGAGAAGGGAGGACAAACCACACAACCACAATGTGGCGCTCCATCTCCTTTTCCCTTCTCCTCATCAGCTAGCAAGCATGCCCCTTCCCCTCTGCCTCACCTCCTCTAGCTTCTCACCTCTGCTCAAACGCACCTTTTACAAGAAGCTGTTTCTGACCCCTGACACAGCTACCGCCTGCCTTCCCAGTCTACTTTATGTATAAGTGTATTTATTCTATATCTAGTTAGAATTGAGCTTACCTACTCCAGTAGGATGCAAGCAAGCTCTTCACAAGCAGACATTTCATTCTTTGCTTTTGTGCCCCTGAAGCCTGGCATGCAGTAGGCAATTAATAAATGTTTGCCGATTAATTGGTAAAGGGGGAGTAGACCAAGGCTTCTGCTCTTGGTCCTCTGCTAGGTGGTCCTAGACAACTGCCATGCCCAGGGACTCCTCACCATGGCACACGTTTCCTAGGCCACCTTTCTCTGCAGCTTCCTCCAGTATGAGGACCAGACCACCCACGCCCTCTCCTCAGCCACTGTACCCATGGGTGCATTGCTTTTGGTGCTGGCACTGTCCAAATCTCAACTTTTTGATCTCAGGTGGGGACCCTACAAATGTTCTATCACAGTTGTATCAGGTCAAGTCCACAAATATTTACTAACACCTACTTGTGCCAGGAACTGTGCTAAGTAGCAGGGATTCAAGGAAAGGCAAGAGAGCCCCTGCCCTGAAGGAGATGCTGGACATTGGGGAGAGGGAGCTGGAAACGCCTCCATCTTCCCTGTTCAAAGTGCCCCGGCAGAGAGCTTGCAGAGGGACCTTTAACAGGGGGCTGAGTTTGCTCCCTGGGCCCTGGGGGCTCTTTGGGGCCCAAGTTCTGGAAAATGCAAGTGGAGAAAAGAGCAGCTCTGAAGAAGAGCTTCAGGTGTGTGAGTAAGTTTGTTGTTTAGGTCTTCTGTGTGTTGTGATGCATGTGTTTTGTGTGTAGGTGTGTTGTGTGTTTTTATCTTGTGTATATTAAGGATTGTACATGTGTGCTTTATCTATTGTGTGTGTTATATGTACATTGTGTTGCATATGTGTTGGGCTGTATGTGTGTGTGTGTTCTGTGTTGTGTGTTATGTTGTGTTTTGTGCGTAGATGTATTGTTTTCTGTGCATTTTGTTATAGATGTTGCTGTATGTCTGTGTGTGGCTGGTTGTGTGTGTATTGTGCGCATACATGTTAGTTGTGTTGTGTGCTGTGTGAGCCATGCATTTGTGTTGTTTGCATTTATGTGGCTTGTGTGTACATAGGTGTGTTGCGTGCCTATGCTGCTGTATGCGTGAGCTGTGCACACTGTCTTGTGTGTGTGTGTGATGTCTGTTGTGTGGCTGGGCACACCGGCCAGATGTTTGGAATGTGTGTTGTTTGTGTAGGTAGAGGTGAGCTGCATGTGTGTGCTGTGTGTAGCCAGGAGGGACGGTGTGGGCTGCCCATCTGTGCCTCTGCCCCAGGACCCTCCTGATCAGCGCCTTCCCCTCCCCCCTTTCCACAGAGAACAGGGCCACTGGTCAGGCTGTCCAGGATGGGAGAACTTGGGCCTCCAGGCCACACATGGCCTTCTAGGCCCTCAGCTGCAGCATTTTGATTGAGTCCAAGTTTTACCAAACAAATACTTTTCTGAAGGGTATTTGTTCTGGGAAAGCTGGATTCAGTCCAAGGACCGCACTCCAGTATCTAGAAGGCTACCTGTGGCCTCGAGGGCGCAAGTTCCCCACCTCTGGTAGTCTGTGCTGGGCTCATGCCTGGAGGCAGACCTTCCTTTTGTCTACACTTCGGGTAAGTAGGACAAGAAGGCAGTGGCGGCAGCAGGAGGGGCAGGAGCAGCAGGAGCAGGAGGAAAAGGAGGAGGAGGAAGAAAAGGAGGAGAAGGAGGAGCAGGAGCAGCAGCATCAGCGGAGGGGGCGGGGAAGGAGGAGCAGGAGGAGGAGGAGGAGGAAGAGGAAGGGGGGGCAGTGGCAGCAGCAGCAGCAGCAGGAGCAGTGGAGTCAGCAGCAGCAGGAGCTGTGGAAGGAGAGGCATCTCAGGGCATCTGGTCCCCCCAGTATATCCGGCCAAGCGTGAGTTCTTGGGCAGCTGCTGGGCCAACGAGAATCCCACCTTCTGGGGCTGTCGGTGCCTTTCAGGCAGTCTGTTACAGTGTGCCCAGATCCAGAGCTCATTCCCCGCCATCCAAGATCTAGGTCCTCAGGGTGATTTCTTCCATGAATTAATCTCGTCTCCCGAAGTGCAGGGACCACAGTCGTCCTTGTCCACAGCCTCTCGCATCCCGCAGCAGTGAACAAAGCGGGTAACCCTGGGTGACCCCCATGGAATGGCTGCTTAAGTAAGTGATGATGAATGAATGAATGAACAAATGAATGAATGAACGAATGAGTGAATGAATGGATGGATGGATGGATGGATGGATGGATGGATGAGCCAAGCGCAAGGCCAAGCTAATGGAACAAATGGAAAAGTGAGCAAGGCCCTGCACTGGGGCTTCACAGAGAACTGTAAAGCTGAGCATGAATTCAGGTGCTGCCACAGAAAACAAGTCACTTCACCAGAGGTTTTCTTCTCCCTTTTTTTCTCAGCTGCTACTGAAAGCCTGGAAAGCATAAACTGGCGGAGAATCTGGATGTTAATGACTGAAAGAGGCAGGGCAGTCTCAGGTATAGGCACCAGGCTGGAGTCCCAGGCGCCACCCCATCCTGCAGCAGAGCCTTGGCAAGTCAATGGCCCGGGTCAAGCAACTCACTCACCGTCTCAGGACTTCCTCTAAAGGATTTATCAGAGTGACAGAATTCTCTATGTTTGTTCTCAATCAGATAACCTGGAATCCAAATTTTTGGTCCTGCCCCTGAAAACCTCTCCATACCTCAGTTACCTGAGGGCTGGGACTGGCTAACTTCTAGGATGGCTTCCAACTCTCAATATATGAGTCTGTGACTTGTATGAGGAAAACACTTTACTAATTTTTTTTTAAAAGGCTACAGAAATGTGAATTATGTTTGTCTGAGTCCAATGATCCTATCTTGAATTTCTGTAGCAAGTTCACATTATGGAGCAGGGGTCCTTCAATCACCCTGTGGAGTGCCTGGTACAAGTAACAGCATGTTCATTTTATAGATGAGCCTGAGCACAGGGGGTTCAATGTCTTGCCCCGGAGTGGGGATCTTTGGCCACATTGTCTGAAGGTCCTCCACCCCCTGGTCTTGTCCATGGTCCACAGATGGCTTGACATGGTTTGCTGGTGCTTTTGTAGGGGTCTATGAATCCTTCACATGCTTTCCTTTCCCTACTTCCTGTTTCCCCAGGTAGAAGCCCCTCTGGTGCACTGGCCAAAGCCAGAGACTGAGAGGTGAGACAATGAGGGAGCTAGGCTCTGAGCTGTCTGGTAGAGGAGCAGCTCACGGACCTGCGAGTGAAGAAATATCCTGTCTGGGTTAATAGTGCCAACATCTGGGGGCACCAGCGCTGGAATGTGAGGCCTCAGGGTATCTGGGGTCTGATTCCAGCTGTTCCATTGTGGGTGTCCAAGTTACCAATCCTCTGAGTCTCTGTTTTTCCACCTGACAAGTGGGGATGATTCCTGTTCACATCTCAATAAGTGACATGTTACAGTTTTTCAAACGTTTTCCTCCCAAGTGACCCCGTAAGGGAACTAATACAAGTTATTTACATTTTGCAGATGAGAAAAATGAATATCTGAGGTGAAGTAATTTGGTCACAGACCCCATGGGGGAAAGCACTAAAAACTGAACCCAGGCCCACTGACTATAGTTCTTAGATCCCAGAAAGGTCACACTGGCTGTCCAGCCTGCATCTGAGCTGTGCTTGTGGAGGGGTGTGCATGCGTGCGTTCGTGTGTGTGTGCATGCGTTTGTGTGTGTGTGTGTGTGTTTGTGTGTGTGTGTGTGTATGAAGGAGCGAATGCCTCTTTCTAGACTGTAATTATGAGATTGTACTAGCATGAACTCAGCCAAAGTTGGGGACCCAGGACCACTCCATGTCCTAAAGACTTCCTGCAAAATCCAGCCTGACTCTGACTCCAAGGCTCCATCTGACTATTGTTTCACTTGACTTAGCGTCACTAGCAGCAACAGCTGCAGCCCAGAGAGCTCATGGCTTCTGTGGGGCAGAAGAAGGGATGGACATCCTCTGCTTTGGACAATCCTGAAAGCTTTAGTCCCAAGTCATCTCTCTGTAGCTTCCTGCAGGCTTGGTGGGGGTGGATGGGTGGGCCTAGGACCTCTAAGCCCATTGAGGTGTCCAGAAGGGCAGTGTCTGTGAAGAGGCCAGAGTGCTAGGGAAGGCAGAGGAGCCAACCTCAATTATACTCACCACCAATGATCCCCAGAAGGGATACCCATTGAGTAGGACAATGACATGGTAACAGACACAAAATTCTTCCAAGATGCCACACTGAGAAGGATCTGGGTGACCTGTAAACAGAAGCAGAAGCCTGGCAAACAGATGTAGGGCCCTGGTGGGTATCACACCCATTATCCTCTGGCCCTTCAGGAAGGTCCAATCTCTGCCCCTCTGTAAAGGTGGAAGGCGCCAACTCTTTGGATTTCTCCCCACAGTGACCTCTCAGTAAAGGGGAGGACACTCAACTCTAACCCTGACTGGCTTGAAATGCCTGTGTCTCTGGTGATCCCAGCTCTTCTTTCAGGATCACAGCATGCCTTAGAGAGATAGCTTCATGAGTTTCAAAGTTAGAAGGAACTTTAGAAAGCTTGGTTTCGCTGCCCAGAATTGTTCTTCCTATTTTGGCTTTCTCCCTTGCCTTAGTCTCACCTCAGTTCACACAAGAGAGGTTTGGGGATCAGGATGCACTCAGCTGCCTCAGCCCTTGGACACGCTCCTTACCAGCTCTCTAAGAATGGCCCTCAGGCAGTGTTTCTGCCAATCCTGCCCTCCATTGCCCTCTACCTTTGCTCCCTGAAGCCTCATTCTGGTGGATCCCAGGAACCAGAATTTCCCTCCATGTCTGTGGCCTATAATCTAGGTTCTTTGAGGCTGGACACATACATACCTACATGGGATTCCAGTCTACATGCATTAAAGCTTTCAGTGATGTGGAGGGCAAAGGAGGGCTGCTCAGATATAGGTAGGGAAAGAGGGAGAGGTAGGGTGGTGGTAGGTTCTGGCTGATTACCAGCTATGACTTGACCCTTGTAAGAAGGTCTGCATCGTATATGCTTCAAAGTGTCAAAGATGTCATCTGTGGGAATGGATGAATAGAGAAGGAGTGAGGAAAAAAATCATGTCCCCCTTGATAGGAGCAGACAAGAGCTACCGTGGTGCTTCTTAGGAGAACTGAGGGAAAACAGGTTGAATTGATCCCCAATATCCCTGCACCCCAAGAAGATGTATGGAAGGCCATGCACAGAAATCACAAAAGAGCAGAAAGACCATGCATGATGGAAGTATCTGCCTGTAGTCTCAGTGGCAATGTCCCTTAGGAACCTTGTATGCCAACTGCCCTTTGCACCCAAAGTTCATCTTCCTGTGGGAATCTGCTGCTTCCATGTGTGTGCACGTATACCTGAAAAGATGAAGGTGTGGCTGAACATCCTTACCTTCATGCACCAGTGTGCCTCTGTGAATGTGACCTCCCAGAATGGCAGGACTGAGAATCACTGAGCTGAAAGAGATCTCAAACCCACCTCATCTCTGAGCAAGAATTCCCTTAGAGCAGGGGTTCTCAACCTTCCTAATGCTGTGACCCTTCAATACTCATATGTGGGTGGATCTGCATGTGGGCGGACCCGCCTGGGGAAGGATGGACGAGCATAAGACTATCAGAAATATGGGTTTTCCCATGGTCTTAGGCAACCCCTGTGAAAAGGTTGTTTGATCCCCCATAGGGGTCGTGACCCACAGGTTGAGAACCACTGCCTTAGAGACTCCTGGGCATCCATTCCTTTTCTCTTAGAAGAGCTACATAGAGAAAAATCATTGCGCCAAGATAAATGATGAAGGTAGAGTGGCAGAGCCTCGAGAGAGTGAGCTGGTCTCAGAACAGAAGGACCCTAGATGCTTTCAGGCCATCCAACCTTGAAGACCAGGTTGTTGTTCAACTTTTGCTACTTTTCTTGCTTTTGCCATGGAAACGGGAGGAAATGCAATAGGAGTTTTAGCACAGAAACATGGGGATTGTTATAGACCAGAAGTCTACCTACTGACTCCAAGGGTCAGCCTCCAAGAGATACCCATCCCAGATGCCTCACGGTTTTCACAGATGGCTCCTGCCTAAGGAACCCTGAGGGACAAGTATGGCATCACCACAGTAACTGAGGTATTGGAGTTGGCTGTCTCCCCAAGCTTGTGCCACAAAACAGTTAGAGCTAGAAGCAGCGTCAAAGGCCTGTGAATTGGGAAGGGGGCTGAACATCAACATCTACACAGACAGCAGATATGCCTTTGGGGTTGCCCATGATTCTGGAATGTTGCAGAAGCAATAAAGATTCCTAACTTCCCCGGGATAGCCTATAAAGAACCCAGTAATCAGGTCTCTAGGTTACTAGAATGTCTACTACTCCCAATGCAGGTGGTGGTTGTCAGAACTACTGGTCACTCTTGTGAATTCACTCCTGAGACCTGAGGGAATCAACTGGCTGGCCAGGGAGACAGCCCTCTCACCCCCGGTTCCTGTAATGGTTTCCTGCACCTCCCGCTCTGTACCCCTTCCTATTCTGGTAGCTTTAACAGGCGCTCAAGCCCTGGTCTCTGCAGAAACAGCATGCCGATGGGAACTACAAGGGTGCACCTGAGACTCTGAAAAGGGGCTTTGGAAATATGGCCCACTGGTTGGCCTCTCTGGCTCTGGCCAACTGCATCAGTTGTTGCTAAACCACCTGCATTATCTGTGCCACTGGGGACTGGACAAGCTTTAGTGGGGAATATCTAAAAAGGTGGCTGAAGAACTGGTGTCTGGATGTCCCTTGTACACTCCTCCAAGCCACTCAGGCCTCCCCAAGCTGCTTCTCACTCCCTTTCTCACCCTTTGAGATCTGGCAGATAGTCTTCATCCAGTGGCTTCCAGTCAAGGGTATAAGTTTGCCCTTGTTATGTGTGGTCTGTATGTTTTCCAGTTGGGTGGAGGTCTTCCTGTGTCAGGCAGCCACCTTGGGGGTAGTAGAAAAGACCCTTTTTGTATGTGGGGGGGGGTCCCACAGGAGGTTCATAGTGATCAGGGCACCCATTTTACAGACCAAGGGCTCAGAGCAATACTGGAGATCTGGAGAATCTGCCAGCACCTACATTGTGCTCAGCACCCCTAGTCATCAGAATTGGTGGAGAGAACTAAGGGGTACTGTAGGAACTTCTAGGAAAATTAACCTTTGATTTCCAGGTACCATGGGTCAAGGTACTACCCATTGCCCTCCTTTTCTCTAGGTCCCCCCAAAGTCAACTCCCTTAAGTCCCCTGGTGATTGGGTATATTAGAAGTATCACCTACAGAAACACTCCTTGGAACCACAGTGGAAGGGACTCTTCCAGGTACTGCCCACAACCTCTAACGCTGCTAAGTTCCAAGGAATAGACTCCTGGATCCATCCATCACGCTAAAGACTGCTCCCCTTCCAGAGTGGCCCATTGGATCACTCACCCTCTAGTCCTGCAGGGGCCTGAAGCAGATGACGCCTGATGCAGACGGCTTTCCCAAGAGTCTGGACTAGCCTCCCTCCCCACCGGGTCCCTTCCATACCCAAGACTATTTACCTATATTTCTGTAGCTTTTGCTCATTTTTACTTAGCTGGTCTATACTCCCATTATACTCCTCACTCCCCTTATATTGCCCCCCCCCTTACAGTCTGCTCTTTCTCCTGGCTTGCAATTGCATTGCAGTGGCTGCCCACCTCTGGGGACACCCACCCACTGAAGAAGGGAGACTCTTCCCCTCTCCCCCACTCACCCTGTGTGAAAGCTGGGCCAGGAGGTGGTCAGGCTGTTTAACTTGTACAGCAGCTGGTTGTTCATTGATCCTCTAGGGGGCACTTGAATGCAACCTATCTCTGTCCTCTGTTGGGAGTCCATTGAGTTAATAACCCAGGCCCAGCCTGGCCAGGGGTCTAAGATTCTCTGAGATAGGAAACTCCGAAGACCCAATCATGTTTCAAGATACAGGTGAAACTCTTTGGCGTTCCCTGTTTTGGGGGCGTTTGAGTAAAACCTGCATCCACCTGGAATTGAACCGCTCTCACCAGTTTTACACAGATCTCCACTGGCCAGAGCTGGTACCACTGCCTGCACAAACGACTGGTTTCTCATTACCCACACCTCTTTGATGGGGTCTGCTTAACCCTCCAGCTCCACAAAATGTGAATGAAATGAACTACGGGGATTTCCATTGAGGTTACCTTTGGGCAAAATGGTACAGTCTTACCACTAAAGCTGTGGCCAACAACTCTGGCCTCAACCCTTCTGTGGGCATAATTCTACCTCCAACCTGCACAGCCCTACCTCTAGAGACCCAAGCAGGGGCCTCTCTTCTTACCTAGGGTCCCAGATTCCCTTAGATTTTCCCTTACTGTGACATCATCACAGGGAAAGTTCTTGTGTGGCACATCTATCTATCAGACTCGCCTCCCCCTCTCCTCCTACCCCACCTTACACAGGGCTGTACACAGTCATTTGGGCTGTGCCTGGCCTCCTGTACATGCCAAGCAGTACCCCACCCAATACCTAACACTCCAAGGCACTGAAACTCAATCACTTAACTTTCTCCCACAGTTAGAGGTCTTGAGAATTTTCTGGCCTGCAACATGAGAATTTGGAACAAGAGAAACAAGGAGTTTGACCGTATGGTGTGGCATGTCCTCCTATAAGCCTGGAAGTAAAGAGATGTTCTTACCTCACATACCCCTGCCAAAAAAATTGCCAAGAACTGAACTCCAAAGTTTCTAAATTAGTAGAAGCCAAAGGGGTTTTAGGCTTGTGGCCTACCTGTGATTGCACTGTCAGAGGAGAGGGAGGCAGGAGCTGTGGGAATGTTGGGAGTACAGGGCTGGTGACATTAGCTTCAGATACTTTATCTCTGAGGATTACCCAAGGGCCATTTCTTCACTTTTTGTCATTGTCTTTGGATTTTTTTTTTACTTATCCTTCATATTCCTTATTCTGGAAGAGAGCTGTCCTTGAAGCATGACTACAATCACCTACTATCTTATTACCTACTGGGCCTTCTCTTATTTCAGGACTGAAAGTCCTTAAAAAAAGATGAGAAATATGGGCTGTGTTGTTTTTGTCCTCTTCTTGCAAAGACATTAGTACATTGTCAAAAAAAAAAGTAGTGCATCCAGTATCATGTTTATTGCTTAAAGGAGGTCTCAGAATTTCATCAATTTTCTATTGAATTATTCTGAGGCCAGAGAAACATTACAAAATGTCACAAAAACAAAGCAGAAGGTAACAAGGAGTAATGGGGGACTGGATGAGTAAATGAAAACACCTCAAAAATATCACAGAGGAAGTAGATACCTGTGAAGAAAAATAGACTAACTCCTGAGGCACGGCTACCTTCCCAATTTTATTATGTCTTATGAAAATCAACTACTGATATTCATACAGAATCGTTGCTAAAAAGACACAAATGAACAATAAGACTTTGTCAAAAGTTTTCTTCCTCAGATCATGAAGTTACAGTTACATAACTGCTGGAAAGGAATGAAAGACGTGGTACATATTCATCGGTGATAAATCACAAATACTCAGCAGATTGATTGGGTCTTATACATGCTCTAGCAGTGCATGGATATCACAGGGATATGTTCAGTTCATCCAATAATATTTAATATATGTAATGACTGATATAACTCAGATACACAAACTGGGGAAAGACGATTGTTTCAGTTTGGCAAATAAGAAATCAAAGAGACAGAATGCTAGGTGAATTATGTAGGGATAGAATTGGAAACCAGGTGCTCTTGTCTTGAAATTCGTAGGTTTTTCCCAGCATTATTTTGAATCATTGTTCATATACTAAATGCCTGTCATATGTAAGATATTTCAACACAACAATTATTCTAATTCTAAGAAATCAGGCAATATGACTGCAGTCAAAATGCTATTAGATTCACATAAAAAAGATGACATTAACAGAATAATTGAATGTACATTAGCTAGATTCACTTAAAGTACTTTATTAAGACTATAGGAGCCCAGCAGCTACCCCACTGTGACTGTTGAGGAAGAGGTTGAAAAGACCAGCCTGTTCAGAGACTAGCTTTCTTTTTCAGTGTCTCCAGGGTATTTCTGTCTGCCCTCAGAAGGATCACATAGCACTTGGGAGCAAAGATGCAAGTGAGAAGGCCAGCACTGGAGGCCAAGATGGAAAAGACTTCTACGGCCACCATGGCCTTGCCCTTGGTGCTCTGATATGTGGGCAGAAAGGAAATCCAGACACTGCAGAACACAAGCATGCTGAAGGTCAGGAACTTGGCTTCATTGAAAGTGTCTGGCAGATTCCTGGCCAGGAAAGCCATGGTGAAGCTGGCCAAGGCCAGTAAGGCCATAAAGCCCAGGACACAGTAGAAGGTGAGGACAGAGCCCTCATTACACTGAAGGACAATGAAGCCAGGCTCAGAGTGTAAGTCCATCTCCAGGAATGGGGGATAGGTCCCAAGCCAGATGGCACAGAGACACGTTTGGATTAGAGTACAGATCAAAATGAGGGCATAAGATGCTGTGGAGCCCATCCACCTCCTGAGCCTGCTCCCTGGATTTGTGGCCTTGAAGGCCAGAACCACAGTGATGGTTTTTGCTAAAATGGAAGCAATGGCCACCGTGAACACAACTGCAAATGTGGTTTGTCTCAGGAGACAAGTGGCTGTGTTAGGACGGCCAATGAAGAGCAAGGAGCAGAGGAAGCAGAGGCTGAGGGAGACCAGAAGAGTGTAGCTGAGCCCTCGATTATTGACTTTGACTATGGGGGTGTCTCTGTGCTTCACAAAGACTTCGAGGACCAGGGCAGTGAGGAGGGAAAAGCAGAGAGCTGTTGAGGCCAGAGCCATTCCCAGAGGTTCTTCATAGGCCAGGAAGGTCACAATCTTTGGGAGGCATCGATCCTTTTTCCTACTTGGATACTGGTCTTCAGGACATGGCAGACACTGCTCTGCATCTGTGAACAAAGCAAAAGAGAATCTCCCTATATTCCTCATAGATCATACTTTT
>CM053601.1:184236706-184255925 GCA_028646575.1 Pseudocheirus occidentalis | reverse complement strand
TCATGAAAATGAATGATTTAAAGAAGAAAACAAATAAAAAATTATTAATAAAAACAATGAAAAAAAGAAAATCCCCAATTAAAAACAAAATTAGAAACAATGAAAACCAAAGGAGATATGAATAAAATTGAAAGTAAGAAAACTATTGAACTTACAAATAAAACTAAGATTTGGTTTCATGAAAAAAACCAATAAATTTACTAGACTCTTAGTCAATTTGATAAAAAAAGAAGAAAACCAAATTCTGTTTCTCAAAAATGAAAAGGGTGACTGTACTTCCAATGATGATAAAATTAAAACAATAATTAGGAATTATTTTGCCCAAATGTATGCACATAAATTTGACAAACTTAGTGAAATGGAGGAATATCTACAAAAATATAAGTTGTGGTGACTAACTGAAGAGGAATTAAATTGCTTTAACACCCCATCTAAGAAAAAGAAATTGAACAAGCTATCAGAGAACTACCTAGGAAAAAATCCCCAGGGCCAGATGGATTTACTAGTGTATTCTATCAAGCATTTAAAGATCAATTGACTCCAATATTCTACGAACTATTTGTGAAAATTGGTGAGGAAGGAGTCCTACCATATTCTGTTCATGACACAAATATGGTACTTATACCTAAATCAGGGAGGGACAAAACAGAGAAAGAAAATTATAGACCAGTCTCCCTCATGAATATAGATGCACAAATCTTAAATAAAATTTTAGCAAAAAGACCACAGCAACTTATAATAAGAATAATACATTTTGATCAGATTGGATTAATTCCAGGAATGCAAGAATGGTTCAATATTAGGAAAACCATCAGTATCATCAATCATATCAGTCATAAAACTAGCAGAAACCATATGCTTGCTTGAACAGATGCAGAAAAGGCATTTGACAAAATACAACATCCATTCCTATTAAAAACACTAGAAAGAATAGGAATAAATGGAGTTTTCCTTAGAATAATAGGTAGCATCTACTTAAAACCGTCAGCAAGTATTACATGCAATGGGGATAAACTAGAAGCATTTCTAATAAGATCAGGGGTGAAACAAGGATGTCTACTATCACCCCTCTTATTCAATCTGGTACTAGAAATGTTTGCAGTAACAATTAGAGATCAAAAAGAAATTGAAGTAATAAAATTAGGCAAAGAAGAGTCTAAGCTATCACTCCTTGCAGATGACATGATGATATACTTGGAGAATCCTAGAAAATCAAGCAAAAAACTTCTTGTGACAATAAATAAATTTAACAAGGTTGCAGGATATAAATAACCCCACGTAAATCCTCAGCATTCCTACATATTTCCTATGACATCTAACAGCAAGAGATAATAAGAGAAATCACGTTTAAAGTTACTGTACACATTATAAAATATTTGGGAATCTACCTGCCAAAACAAACCCAGTACCTTTATGAACGCAACTACAAAACACTTTTCACACAAATAAAAGCAGATCTCACTAATTGGAAAAACATCAATTTCTCATGGCTGGGTAGAGCTAATATAATAAAAATGACAATTTTTCCTAAATTAAATTACATGTTTATTGCCATACCAATCAATCTACCAAAAAAATTATTTCATAGAACTAGAAAAAATAGTGACAAAATTCATTTGGATGAACAAAATGTCCAGAATATCAAGGCAATTAATGAAAAGAAATGTTAGGGAAGGTGGCCTAGCTGTACCAGATTTTAATCTCCATTATAAAGCAGCGGCCCTGAAAACGGCCTGGAACTGGCTAAGGAACAGAGTAGTGGATCAATGGAATGGACTGGGTACTAAAGACTCAGTAGTCAACGACTATACTAATATACTGATCAATAAGTCCAAAGATCCCAGTTTCTGGGTTAAGAATTCACTATTTGACAAAAACTGCCGGGAAAATTAGAATATAGTATGGCAGAAACTGGGCATAGACCATTATCTAATGCCATACACCAAAGTCAAGTCTAAATGGATGCACGATCTAGATGTAAAGGCCGATACTGTAAACTGGAGAAGCAAGGAATAGTTTACCTGTCAGATTTATGGAGTAGGGAAGACTTTATGACCAAAGAAGATTTGGAAAGCATTATAAAATGCAAAATAGATAATCTTGATTACATCAAATTGAAAAGTTTCTGTACAAACAAAGCCAATGTAACCAATATTAAGAGTGAAGTGGGAAATTGGGAAAGAATATTCACAACTAGTGACTCTGATAAAGGCCTCATTTCTAAAATATACAGAGAATTAAGTAAAATTTATAAGAATACAAGTCATTCCCCAATTGATAAAGGGGCAAAGGATACGAACAGGCAATTTTCTGAGGTATAAATTAAAGATATCTTTAAGCATATTCAAAAATGCTATAAATCACTATTGGTTTGAGAAATGCAAATTAAAACAACTTTAAGGTACCACATCTCACCAGTCAGATTGGCTAAGATGACAAAACAGGAAAATGTCAGGTGATTCTTGGTTTTAATCCTAGCTCCTTTGACCTTTGGAATATCATTTTCTGAGTGATTTAGAGGGAGTCAAGATAGCGGCATAGAAGCAGCAAAACTCCCCGGCTCTTCCCATAGCCACCCTCAAATACCTATAAAATATTACTCTAAATATGACTCTAAAAAGTGCTGGAGAGGATGTGGAAAAATTGGAACTCTAATGGATTGTTGGTGGAGCTGTGAACTGATACAACCATTCTGGAGGTCAATCTGGAACTATGCCGAAAGAGCTATAAATAATTGCATACCTTTTGATGCAGTAATACAACTTTTGAGGTTGTATCCCAAAGAGATCATAGAAGTGGGAAAAGGACCCACATGTACAAAAATATTTCTTGCAGCTCTCTTTGTGGTGGCAAAAACTGGAAATTTAGGGGATGCCCATCAATTGGTGAATGGCTGAACAAGTTATAGTATATGAATGCAATGGAATACTATTGTGCTATAAGAAATGGGAAGGAGATGGACTTCATAATTGCCTGGAGAGGTTTATATGAATTGATGCTAAGTGAGAAGAGCTGAACCAGGAAAAATTTGTACAGTCACAGATACATCATATGTGTGATGACTCACCTTTATAAACTGGACTATTCTCAGCAACACACAGTTAAAAGACAGCTATACAAGTCTCAGAATGGAAGGAGGTACCTACACTCAGAGAAATATCTAGAAAGACCAGAGTTTAAATGGAGACTGAAGCAACACATGCTATTGTTCTTTTCCATTTTTGTTTTGTTTCTTTTCTTTTTTTCCCATTATTCACTCCATTGGTTACAATGCTTCTATACAACCAGACTATTGTACAATGTGAAAGTGTTTGGAGATCCCATACATGATTCTACACCACCATGGAGAGGAGAGAAGGGAGGGGAGAAAACCTGAAACTCTAGTGATTCTGTAACTGAATCTTGTAAACTAAAAGTAAATAAACAAGTCAACAGATTAAAAAAAGATATATAAATTAAAAAAAAAAGAATGCTCGAAAGACCTCTTTTTCATTGAATGACCATATTTTCCCCTGAAACATTATACTCAATTTTGCTGTGTAAGGGGATTCTTGGTTTTAATCCTAGCTCCTTTGACCTTTGGAATATCATATTCTGAGTGATTTAGAGGGAGTCAAGATGGCAGCATAGAAGCTGCAAAACTCCGCAGCTCTTTCCATAGCCACCTCAAATACCTATAAAATGACTCTAAACAAATTTTAAATCTCTCGACCTCACAAACTGACAGATTGACAAAGCTCCCACTGAAGGCAACCTCACAGGCAAATGGGAAGAGTTTCATTGCAGCACTCTGGGAAGCCCAGACCAGCACCACATGAACCCTTGGCTGGAGCCCTAGGTCCACCAGAAAAAGCCGCAGTTGGAGCATGAATCACTGGCAGCTGTGGTGTTTTACAGATTTACCAACCCATAAGAAATGAGGATTAAGTGAAAGGTCAGTGGAACTTGGATAAATGTGGGGGAGAGCATCTGGCCAGTTCTCCAGGGCTAGAAGCCACCTCCATGTGGCTGCTTCAGAAGCTCCTGGAATGCAGATTGCAGGGGGGCATGTGAACATTCATAGGGTAATTGCTCTTGCCTTGAGCTGCCTGGATCTGTACTTTGGTGGTCTTGGGTGGTGGTATTGAAGTGTTTGACCAGTGAGCCAGAGTTTAAAAAACATCAAGTATTATGAAGTGTTTGAAAATGAAAATATTTCAGAAAATTCCCCAGAGAGATTGAAAATGTACAAGGAGAAGCACGATTAGAGAAACAATGTTTCCCTTCTTCCCGCTGGAAATGTTGAAAGATTTCATTATTTCAGGTTAAAAAGAACCTATTGGGCCAGAAATAATAATTAATCTTTATTCTTTGATTGTTTAAGCCTGTCCAACTCTGTGTGATCCCATAGACCAAAGCATACTTGACTCTTCTAGCCTCCACTATACCTCAAAGTCTGTCCAATTTAATATTTGTGATTTACATGACACTATGGAGCTATCTCATCATCAACTGGTCCCTTCTTCCTTTTACCTTCAATCTTTCCAAACATCCAAGTCTTTTCTAATGAGTCCTGTCTTCTCATTTTATTGCCAAAGTATTTAAATTTCAACTTCAAAATGTGACCTTCCAATAAAGAGTGTTAATTATTTTCTTAAAGTATTGGTTGATTTGATATTTTTTCTGTCCAAGAATCTCCCAGCAGTCTTCTACAGTTCCAGGGTTCAAAAACATTAAATCTGCACCACTAGCTTTCCTTACAATCCAAATCACACAACCAGACATTGCTGCTGAAAAAAAATATATACATATACCTTTGACTACATAGACATCTCATAGGAAAGTTCAATTCAGATATGTTCTCTCCAAATGTAGATTTCTGATATTATGTATCCGGAAATCCTCCTTTATATTATAAACTTTATTAGGCTGTGGTCAGTCCCTAGGTTCCCAATTTCCCAACATTTCCACCCCAGCAAGCAATTCCTTCAAGCACTGAGAATCTTATATATGACACAACTTCTTTTAAAGGCTTGTCTACATTTAAAAGTGAATGCACTATTGAAACAATTGGTCTCATGTTCAAATATCAACTCTATTGCTCAAAGATAGATGTTGAACCAAGTTAAAATAGACCAATTAGAAATTCCCACAAAACTCTCAGCATTTGCAATTTAAGGAACCAGGTATAAATTCAATCACAAGCCACTCTCAAGAGGACTGCTTCTGTGACTAACTCTAAGGGTCTGATCTCATAGGATACTGAGCTCTGTATTTATTTAACAATAAACTAAAGAAAAACATTCACAGAAATCAAAGTAGAGCATTCCCAATGATATAACATAACAACTCATCACTAAAGTGGCAACAAAGTTTTAAACAAAAGACATCATTCAGTAAGTCCTTCACTCAGTCATCCTTAAAGAGCAAACCTCCTCAAGGGATTGAAAGTACAAAGGTCTCCTAGGTCATTTGGTCTTACTCTTATCAGTCACAAAGTCTTCTTTCATCTTGATTGAAGACTAGTTTCCAATCATCCTTTATTCAATCATCCTGCAGGGATGCAAAGTACAAAGTCCTCCCACTCCTAGATCACAGTGGATTATGATCTTGCCATTCAGCCCTAAGTACCCAGGGAAAGGTCCTTTCATCTTACCTTGGGGCTGGCTCCCAAATTCCATGGTTCCTTTTCCATGCTCCCACCTCTTGTCCAAATTCACCTAACCATCACCTGCAGTTATAGGTAGGCAGCTCCCAGGCCCTCTTTCAGCTCCAGTTTCAGTTTAAAGGTCATGGTGACCAGTCCACATTAAGCCCTTCAAAGCCACTCTTCCTGGGAACAGAAAACTTAGCAGAGCAACAACAATATTCACATCAAGCTTAGTAGGATTACAACAACATTCACCAATATTGCCAACTCTATCAACTCAATTCACTTTCTTCCTATGAAATGAACAGAAGTCAATAAACAGGGTGCATTTGTGTGACAAAGTAACACCATCAACAGGTACAATGCTTCTATCTGACAAAGTAAGACAAACAACAGATTGAGTCCTTCTGTCTGACACAGTAACACAAACACTAGACAGAAGGCTTTTGTCTGAAAAAGTATCACAAACACAAATCAACACTGACAGAACAGGCAAACAAAGTGCCAGACACCAGAAGCCTTCTCCTTCTCAGCCCTGCTCAGCCTCAGCTTGTGTTCCCCCTTTTATTTGGTCTTCAGCTCCTCCCTGTTCAACCCACCTCTTACCTTCTTCCTGTTCTGTCTTTGGCAAGTCCTTCCCCCTGTGGGATTCACAGTTCTGTTGCCAACAAAGACTTGATATAATCATGGGCAAGACTCAAAGACACTTGAACTGAAACAAAGTGCCAAGTATTCCTTTGCTTGCCATTACACCAGGCCTCTGTAAAGGTGCTAAATTGAAAAAGGCTTACTGAAACTCTCTTGCCACATAGCCTCATACCCAGAGAGATGTGTCTAAAGAAGACCACCAACTTCACCAAGGTGGCTATATCAGAGTTGAAATAAATGCTTATTATCTAAGGTCATTTCATATTTTCACCCAGAATGCAATGAAGTTACGACTGAAAAAAATTAGGGAATTAGAGGTAGTATTGAAGTCTCAGTATTTCTGAGTATTGCTGCATCACCTATAGAACAGACAAATAATACATGAATGTTGTGAATTCACTGTGCTAAGCCCAAGGGTGGAAGAGGAATGCTACCTTCCAAGAAAGATCTGGATTACTTTCAAGGTCTGATGCCTCTTTTGCCTCTACTGGAGCATTTGATGGAGAGCATGGGCCACTAAATATACTGCAATGTAAACATTAGAACTCAGTTCCATGGTGATTGTGTCAAATTTCATAGTTGGTAAATGCATCAAAGAAACATCTGGGCACATATAGTGTAACATTTCTACATGACTTTTTTTCTCAAATTCTGCACTTTAAGGCTGACTCCACTAAAGCCTTTAGGTAAGTGTCCTCAGACTTCACACTGAGTTTCATGCTTCTTAGAAAATCTGTGAAATCAGGATTTTCCATAAGGGAATGGGAAGATTTTGTACCATGAAAACTGGTATGGTATACAACATTAGAATTAAATGAAAAATCCCAAGCAGTGGTGGAAACTGACACCTTTCCATAAATTATATAATCCAAAAATACAAGAGGAAGTTGCTCAGGAGAGTCTGTATCTCCAAAGATGAAAATCATGTTTGATGATGATGCTATAATCCTAGAAGGGAGTTCATAATGTTCACCAGATCCAAAAACTGGGGACACTCTTTCCTTAAAGGACACAAACAGACAATTCCTGCCCATCTCTTTCAGATCATCAAAGAAATTTTCCCCTTGTGTGTTATCTGAAAGAAACAGTCCCACCCATGTCCAGTCAAAATGGAGCATCAGTTGAATGAATGTGAGATGCAGAGTGGATTTGCTGCTTCCCACCTGAGAGACATGTGGATAGTGGACCTTATCAATCAGGAGACGATCAAATAGGCCATAGGTGATCTAAGGGAAAAAGAAAGAAGACTGGAATGGTTTTTTCATTTCCATGAGAGTAGGAATTTATCTTTCAATACACTTATATATCAGGCAACTGTCAGTGGCTTACACAGAGTAGGTCTAATAAATAATTGATGAGAAATGCTAATTCATTTTAATTTATAGTTTTATGTCACAGAGTTACTCTATTGTGGACAAAATTACTCCAATATTTTATGTAACAATGTGGATAAAATTCTAAAACTGAACCCTTATCAAGAATCCCTTATCCTATGTCTCCACAAAGCCATTACAAAATCTCTGCCTGAAATTTTCTAATGAGAGAAAACTCAGATCCTTTAAAAACACCATTCTTCTTTTAGAGAAATCTACCAATCAGAACCTTTTGTTTTAACTTTGTAACTATGTCAGCCTCTTTGGAATGTTGGCTCATTGGCCATATTTCTTTCATGTTGATTCAAGAAGAACATTCTTAATATCTCCTGCATGAAAGTGTTATTCAAACATTTGAGCATAGTTACATACCATCTCTAATTCATTTTTCCTCTTCTCCAAATCAAGCATCAACCAATCCTTTTCCAAATGTTTCTATGGCACACAGTTTACTCCTTTCATGATTCCATGGTGAATGGTATTTTGATGATGCCAGGAACTTAGCTGTTAAAGATCTCTAGTCCAAACTGAACCTGAGATGAGACAGGGAGACCTCTTCACAGTGAAAGTGACTGCCAAAATTGGCAATGCACATTACTCTTACCCTGTTAGTGAGAACTCTAGGAGATAAGGAACAATTCTATTCTTCATATACTTTGAGCACTCAAATTCCAAATCTCTAAAGAAAGAAAAATCCATGAATATCAGACTTGTAGTCATTGGGGTTCTCCTGAAGGTAAGAAAAAGTTTCATCTGTAGAGTGTCTTTGTTGTACCCTTCATCTCTCATTTTCTCAGAATGAGGTAAAGGAAGAAGAGCTGAATTCTGATGTTAATCAGAGCCCCAGTAATTCAATCATTGGGGATATCTCGTGTTAGATTCCCAAACTGATGTCCTTGTGAGATGAACACCCTATAGATTCTGTGACAGAGAAGAGTAGAGTGACAGGTTCCATGTATAAGTAGAATTACAAAGAGAAGACAGAGCAAAATGGCACATGTACTTGTACCAGGAACATGACTGTGGAGGAGCAGGAAGGTAACTTCTGTTATCTCTTGGGAACAGAGTAGCTACCAAAGGAGACAGACTCAGTAGAGATTAAATACTGGAACCAGGACACTAGAAATCAAAGCCAAGAAATCAAAGATGTGGAAATGGGAGAGTTTGACAAATAACATATTTGTGCAGGAGGATTGTGCAGCTGCAATGAGAGTCAAGGATGTTACTGTGGATTTAATGCACTAGAATTCCTTTCTTTGGGGAATAGTTCTATCAACAAAGATGCTATGTAACCAGTGCAGGAGTATTTGAGTTCCAAGAAACAGCCAACACTGATCAATGATTGTGAGTGTTGAGAGAGTAGAGAGGGAATAAAGGAGTAGAGATGAGTCAATATTGGCTACAGGAAAGATTTTTATAGTGAGTGCAAGGGGTGGAGACAGGAATCATTATCATTATTTGTGACCTAGGTTGACTCCTACCATGTGGCACAGGAAAATGTGACATTGGTTCCTCACAGACATTTTTTAAAAATCACGACACAACTCAGTGAAATCCTCAATGGCATCGATATTTATGTTCTGGTTATAAATGAAAACTTGAAGACAGGAGTGAAAGGCAGGTATTAATACATTAAGATTATACAATAATATGGATAATATCCTTAGAATTAGATATTTAGAATCTTTTTTTCCTCCCAGGTGCTGATATATGGAAGAAGTGTAGAGACACCAATGGCATGGGAAAGACAAGTGGCTTTTCTCCCCTGCCTCATGTATGTGTCCCTGAGCATATAGTACCTGAAATTACTCTGATTTTCAGCGAATGAGGATCTAGAGATAGATTTGCACAGCTTCCATCCTGGTGATATTCAAATAATTGGAGGGATCTTTAGATCCCTCCGTGGAACGCAGACTTTGAAAGAGAGCACCAAAGGCCAGAGCCACAGCAGCTGATTCCTGTAGATAGCTCAAGAGCACCAAGCCTGCAAACTGCTTGAGCCAATCTAGGAGAAACCCAACATGTGAAATCAGCCAGCCCAGATCATCCAGGGAGTGACTTCATGACAGATCTTTTGTATGCAGAATCCTGTCTGTCTCCTTAGTCCTTCTTTTAGAAGAATGGAGAAATCATCCTGTCTATTTCCAGAGTTCTCAGAACTGGATTTTTAGAAGGCAGACTGTGTATGAACAGCCCTCTCCCCACAACATCACATTAGAAAAAGGGAACTGGAATATATTTCTGTGTGCCATTTGGTCATCTTGCTCCAAGAGAGCATAAGAAATGGGAGCTGCATGAAGAACTACAACTTTAGATAAAAAAAAAAACTAGACGAGCCTTAAGGTTTGTTAAATATCAACATACAGTTGTTTCAATGCTAACTTTGTGCCTAACACCATGTGACAAACTTGGGACAATTACAAGAAAAAGAACAAGCCAATGTCCTTAAGTAGCTGATCCTATAATGGGAAGATCGACAACCATTAAAAAAGAAACAAAAAATGAGTAGATGAGCAGGGAGAGGGTTCTTTTGGGTGTTGGACATAATGTGGAAATTCAGAAATTCAGAAGCAGAGCTGAGACCATTTGGTGTTGAGAAGTAATCTCTTAAAATGCTGAGCAATGACAAAATTTTTATACACAAAACTCTTTTGGACTGGTGACTCCTTTACTTAGGTCCACCAAAACTTTGAAGTGTATATCTTTGGTTAAAAGGTCTAAGACTTGCTGGCTTTGCTCCAAGATGTGACTTGGTACTACAGTTGTTTCTGCTGCCAATTCAGTGTAATAAAGGGACCAGTGATGAAACTTTCAACCTTTCAGTACTTGAGCTTTGATGATTCAGATCTTCCTAGAAAGTGACACATACCTTGGCCCCAAATTTCCTTCTCTTAGCCCTCCCTGGCATTTCAGGCAAAACCTATTTTCACCACAACGTAGTTCTCCTCTTTTATCCACTTAGCTGGATCTGTGGAGCTTTAACAGATGATCTTCCCCTAAACAATCATCTGATCCTAGAAGGTAAGCTTGGCAGTGGGGAGAGTGGGGACACTAATAGGCCAGTTCTACCTAGAACTGCTGAATCTTCACTTCCAGGAATTATTCTTCACCATTCTCTTCACAGCTATCTGTAATTTATGAAAAATCCCTGCATCTAAATGTCTTCTGATATTATCCCCTTGTACTAGTACATAAAGTTTTTGAGGTCAAGAACTTCAGTTATAGTAAATATTCCTGTATATCCAGTGCGTTGCAGAGCTGTTGCTTATTTATTCATTGTGGATGAGCACCATGACATCCTGGAGGCAATGCTATAGCATGCAAGCGAATTGTATTTAAGTTAGTCAAATACAATTTAAGTTAGATAAATTGTATTTAAGTTAGTATTAAAATTAAGTTTGCAGAGTCACCCACTTCACTTTGGCTTGAAAGTTTCCTGGGTCCAGTGGGGAGATGTACAATAGGATGACTGGAGATGGCCCTGGATGCAGTTGGGGACCTTGACGTTTTTAAGGTTAAGTTCTTAAAAGGTCTTAGTTGGAGTGGGGCAATGCCCATTCAGTGATTAATGATTAGTAAGAAATGCAGCAGACAATGGCCTCTTTACTTCATTAAAACAAACAAAAAAAAGATTCGGGAAGTGAAGACCTTCAAGGTTTTTGGCCAGAACAGAAACAACTGGTATTAACATTCACTCAATAAAATTTTATTTTTTAGAAATGACTTGAATTCAGCATATGAGCCATTCATGTTCTGAAGGCATATATCATATATTTGAGGAATCAGGCACAGATTTAGGAAGGAAGCAAATTTTCATCCCAAGCTGGATTATCACTTTAAACACAGAATTACATGATGCCTTTTAGCACAGACTAAAAAAGGCAAGGATGAGATGTGAAGAAGGAATATTACCAAATTCTTTTTATTACAGAACTACGGTACATATATCCAAATCATGGAGAGACAAAACAGAGAAAGAAAATTACAGAACGATCTCCCTCATGAATATAAATGCAAAAATTTTAAATAAAATATTAGCAGAAAGTGTACAGCAACTGATCTCAAGAATACTACACTTTGACCCGGTAGGATTTATTCCAGGAATGCAAGGATGGTTCAATAATTGGAAAGCCATCAGTATAACTGAACATATCCACAATAAAACTAACCAAAACCATACAATTATCCCAATAGATGCAGAAAAGGCTTTTGAGAAAATAGAACATCCATTCACATTAGAAACAATAGAAAATATGGGAATAAATGGAATCTTCCTTAAAATGGTAGGTAGCATCTATTTAAATCCATCAGCAAGGATTGTAAGTAAAGGGGATAAGCTAGAAGCATTTCCAATAACATCAGGGGTCAAACAAGGATGTCCACTACCACCCCTCTTATTCAACCTGGTACTAGAAATGTTAGCAGTAGCAATTAGAAAACGAAATTGAAAGAATCAAATTAGTTAAAGAAGGGACTAAGCTATCACTCTTTGCCGATGATATGATGATATACCTAGAGAATCTTAGAGAATGAAGTAAAAAACTACTTGAGACAATAAATAAATTTGGCAGAGTTGCAGGATATAAAAGAAACCCACAGAAATCCTTAGCATTCCTTTATATTTCTAACAAAATCCAACAAGAAGAGATAGAAAGAGAAACCCCACTGGAAATTTCTGTGGACATTATGAAATATTTGGGAATCTACCTGCCAAAAGAAACTCAGGACCAATATGAACATACAAAACACTTCTCACACAGATAAAGTCAGATGTAACTAATTGGAAAAACATAAATTGCTCATGCCTTGGCCAAGCTAATATACTACAAATGACAATTTTACCTAAATTAAATTACATATTTAGTACCATGCCAATAAATCTATCAAAACTGTAGAGCTAGAAAAATAGGAACAAAATTCTTTTGGAAGGAGAAAAAAGTCCCAAATATCAAGGGAATTAAGGAAAAGAAATGCTAGGGAAGGTGGCTTAGCCATAACAGATTTTAATCTGTGCTACAAAGCAGCAATAATAAAAACTACTTAGTGCTGGCTGAAGAATAGAGTAGGGAATGTGGAATTGAATCTTGTAAACAAAAAGTAAACGGACAAATTAATAAAGATTTTAATAATAAAAAAAGATTCCACAGGCTGAAAAAAGAAGAACAAAAATTGACCGTGCGTATCCTTTAATCCAGCAATACCACTACGAGGTCTGTATCCCAAAGAGATCATACAACAGGAAAAAGGACCCATACATATAAAAACATATATAGTAGCTCTTTTTGTGTTGGGAATGAATTGTATACCAAAGGGGATTCCCATCAACTGGGGAAAGGCTGAACAAAAAGTGGTGTATGAATCAACTGGAATAGTGTTGTTCCATAAGGAATGATGAGTAAAAGTTCTTGAGAAAAAAACATGGAAAGACTTACATGAGCTGAAACTTAGTGTAGGGAGTAGAAATAGGAGATGTGTACATGGCAACAGTAACATTCTGTGATGGCTAAGTGTGATAGACAGCTCTTTTCTGGAATATAGTGATGCAAGACAATTCTAAAGGTCTTGTGAAAGAAAGTGTTATCCCCACCCAAAGAAATAACTGTGGAATCCAAATGCAGATCCAAGCACACTCTTTTCAATTTGTTTTTTCATTTCTCATGGATTTCCCCTTTTTTCTCATTCTTCATTCAAAACATGATTAATGTGGAAATATGTTTAATGGGATTGTGCATGTATAACTTAAGTAAAATTGCATGGGAGGTTGAAGGGAAGGCAGAGAGGAAGAAAATTTGGGACTCAAAATCTTACAAAAATTAATGTTTAAGAGCTCCTTTCCATGTAATTGAAAAGAATAGCAAACTATTAATTTTAAGAAAAAAAAGAACCACTTAAGAGGTCACTACAACCATTCCATAATATTTCCGATAGTGTCCACACTTCAGTTCTGATGCTATTTTGTTGTTGATACTGAATCCAAAATAAAGAATAAAGACTGCATTTATCGCTATTAGGTTTCTCTGTACTTGATGCAGTGCCTTCCTTGAGCCTTCTAAGATTGTGCTTCTCATGGCATATTTTATCAAACCCTCCTACCTCTTGGTCATCTGCAAACATGATAAAGTGCTCTCTGGTTTTTCATCAAGTCCTTGGAAAAGAGGCATTTCACTTCAAACGACTGATGTTCTTCTGTCTATGGACAATTCTTCAGTAAAAAATGTTATTGGCTTTAGAAAAGGGAGAAGCAAAAAGTTTATAATATCTATGTATCCTTCAGCCATGTGATTGCTACTGTATCTTCTCCATTTGTAGAGTAGAGATATAATCAGAATAAATCTGGCAGAAAGTCTGTCAGAAAAGAGGAAATAAACCTTGGATATTTAATTAGAAGGAGGACTGAGGAGAACTTAGAGGGAAAAACAACAGTCCTGCAAAATGGAAGAGCATTAAGTGAGAGTAAGGGATACAGCTCTCAGGGACTTCCCATGCTCAGATCTGAGGAAAACTCTACCTGCTGGGTACAGAAGATACACAGAAACATTGTGCATTTCACACACCTCAATTAAGAGATGTCCTAGAAGACAGCACTTGACCATTATCACTGAAGTCATTGTAATGACCCCCTCAAGGACAATTCCTCTGCCAGGTCAAATCCCTCCTAAAATGTCACAAACTTCAGAGGGGTTAAGAAATAGTAGGAGCAGAAAAGAAAGAAAGCAAATAAAAGGACTGGAGATAATAATGAGGATTGAAAGGATTGTACTGTATCTCGGGCTCTAAACCTTCAAAAGGAGCAGCTCATTGCTCAGAGAAGGATTTATTTGCACCAATGATGTCTCAAAAGCAGACAACTTTGCAATGATAGTAAATGGAAAAATTCTTGCTGCCAGGGTCATGTTTCATTTGTTAATCCCCAGCTCATGGCCTGCATATCATGTTCTGATTGTCCATGTGAGAGAAATTGTCCTCTCATTTATATTATGTAGACAGAAATGGATTGAAAACACAGTGCAATTAAGGAACTTTGTCCATGTTCCAATATAGAGAACAATTGAGGTCTTTGTAAACTTTATATTGTTTGGTATTTTTGATATATTTGAATGGTATATTTATAATAATAGAACTTCAATATGCAGCCACTTAGATAAGTGCTCTTAAAGTTCACCAAAATTTTGAAGCAAATATAGACATTTTGTCTTTTCCCCTGGTAAGTCTCTGTCAGGCAGATGATACTTGAAGATTTGTATTGGATGAAACCCTGGGCTGACTGGAGTATTCTGAATTTCTTATCTTTCTAGTGCCTAAGAGAGTGAATGTTAGACCCTTCCCCAAGTCTGTTGTATAAAGGTGAAGAAATTCCCTCTATGCAAACCTCACCTTGTACCTTGAGAGCTTCTTTGTCCCATATGGATTCAGAAAGGAATATTTCTTCTCATGTCAGGCAACAATAATCAGCTGTCAACCAAGACCAGTCTTAGGGAATTTTTTTTGCCACCTGAATCCCAACTCTGAGTGTGTTTTAATGCTGGAATATCTCCCTCATGTTTGAACTGGGTGAATATTTTTCACCTGTGGGATGAATCTCTTTTTGTAACACCATATAGGGCAGGAAGAGTCACTATTTCTCTGCTTCCTGCACTGCAGATTAATAAAAACTTTAATTTATCAACTTCCTGAGCACCAAGATTCTAGAAATAGCCAAATCCAGGTCTTTGTTTAAACAATGCTTTGAGGGTAAAAAACCCAGAACTTTACCAACAAACCTACCAGTCAGAAATACAGATAATTATTTCATCAATAGGAAAAACAAGAACACTTACACTGATTCTGCAGCAATCCAGACTGGAGAAGTTTTGGAGTAAAACGGGTCCATTTCTCTGTTTCGTCTCAGAAACATGGAGAAGAATCCCCCTATGACTAGGTCCCCTTCTTTTCTATATGTGGGACTATAAGGTATTTCTACATGACAACGACTCTTCTCCATGTGGTTCTCAAAATGAGAAAAAGGCAAAAGCAGAACCACAAATAACCTTGAGAAAAAGAGCCCCTGTTTCCCCAGGCCCATGGTCACTATCCCAGATCTCTCTAAGGGCCAGGGCGTAGGGGATAATAAGGTGTTTGGTTATCAGTGTTCATGAAACTTTAGGCAGGTTCTCTCTTGTTAAAGTTTTTTTCTTTCTCAATGGATGCGCAAGTTTGAACAGTCCCTTTCACTTGGACAAGCCGAATGTGGGATGTGCAGCAGGCCTGTGTTTAGGACAAATGTGAAAGCAAGGAGGAGCAGGGCACATTTATGGGACATTTTTGACTCTTGGATATTATTTTCTTTGTTCCCTGTGGATGGATTAGGGAAGTAGAGCCTTCTTCACAGCCCTTGGGTACAAATCAAGAAATTGTGCTGACCAGAGTCTGAGAGTGAGGGTCTCTTGGGACTGTGCTGCCCAGAAGCTCTGCACCTGCTTCCTTCATCTTGGAAACTTCAAATCCTTAAGCTCACAGAAAAGAGCTTTGGGAATCTCCTTCTCTGCCTTCAGTCCTTGGAGCCTTCAAAGATTCCATGGGTTCTGAGATGTCCACATAACTCTATCTATTCTCCTGAGGCCAAATGTCTGCAGTGGTTGTAAATTATCAGACGTTACCTCACTGAGAGGACCATGTGGCATGATAATGGCAGAAAGTGTGAATGACAATGATCTTACCCAGGTCCACAAGTTCCCAAACTTTTGTCTTCCTTTGATAACATTAACCACAGAGCTGAGGTCACTGGAAGTATATACTGAACTATTGCTGAATCAACAAATAATCTGAATAATCAACCAGAAGTCTCAATCATGCTTTCAGGTTGATAAGTCTCATTCTTCAGATGTCTCCCTGTTACTCACTAGTGGACACTAAGAGCTCAGTAGGGCAATTACCTCCCACAGACAATTGAGAAGGATTGTGGAAAGTGAAAGTGTGTCACACATGAGATGAGTGAAAAGGTAAAGAGACAGAGATTCTGATTAATTAATATCTGTTTAATATGCAATTAATTATTTATTAATTTGGCTAGCTAGTCATCAATAAATTAATGATTAATTCTCTTTATTGGATGTGAGACAAAACCATGGAGATCACTGAATGGTTATATGTCCATGGAAAAAGGTATGCACCTGACAGGTGAAAATCTACCCTGATTGGTTAAGAATTAATGGGAAGGGGGTGCTTTGACAATAAGATGACAATTACTTAGACAATAAGAAAGAGGAGAAGTTACATAGATATTCCCAAGCCTGCAACACAGTCAGTTGAAAGCCAGGAACTGCAGGTTCTAAGAAGAAGCCACTGAAATGATTAACAAGTAATTTCAACCAGTTCATGAGTGTCTATGAGGCCCCTTCTAGGTTTCAGGCATTTCCAAATCATGGGGATGTAGAAACAACTTAGAAAATCCTGTCCTCCTGCATGTTCCCATCTAGGAGGTATAACGTGTGCCTGTAGCAGCATGTTTAGGGACCATGGTGACCAAATATGATTTGGAGGAAGCTGCTCTCACTTAGGGGGAGCAGAAAAGGCTCCATGTCAAATGGATTGAAATGTAAATGAGACTAGGAATTCTCAGGACTAAGTGAGGAGAGATTGCCTTCCTGGAATGGGAAACAGCATTCATAAAACCACGAAAATGAGAAATGGAGTGTGGAAGATGAAGAATGGGTGTTCTTTTTGGCTTCGTTAAAAGATCAGGAAAGGTGGTGAGGGATAATAAATTCAGATATTTAGGTTTTGACCAAGAAATGAAGAGCTTACCGACTTGTGACATTTACATCTGACCACAGCGGTAGAAGAGAATGATTCACATTTAGCAGATAGGGAAGTGTCACATGATGGGTTGTACTTTATGAAAATCCTTTTGACAGCTATGTGGAGAACAGAGAATATCAGCAGAGAAGTGTCACAGGAGAACCAAGATGGAGCCATTGCAATGCTCCATTGAAGAGGAGACCCATTCTTGGCAGGAATCATTGAGTGAGGGAAAAAAGAAGGGAAAAGTGTAAAAAATTGTAGGCTTGTATGGCGTGCATAAATGATTGCATTCATATATTCATCAGACAGCAGATTAAAATAAGAGAGAATGGGCTGTTTGCATAGAGAAAAGGGAAGGAGCAGATCAAACTGATGGCTTCTGTTCTGTCAGGATATTTTAGAGTAATATTCCCTGCTGGGAATGTGGAGAATGAAGTGATATTGAAAGTTTGTTGGGGTGGAGCCAAGATGGTGGCATAGAAGCAGCAAACATTAGCAGCTTCCACACAGCCACCTTAAATACCCAGAAAATATGACACTAAACAAATTTTAGGGCTCCAAAACTCACAAAAATACAGAAAACACATCTCTGGGTGAAGGCAGCTCAGCAGGTAGGGCTCATGGGGGCAGGCTGGGAGCCGAGGCCAGCCCAGCCCTAAACCACAGCCTTTCCCCAGGGTGATTGGGAGAAGCCGCAGCTAGAGTCTACAGTAGAGTGGATCAGCGGCACCTGGGGCAATCTCTACATTTATCAAGACAGAAGAAATAAGGCTAAGAGAAAGGTCAGGAGCTTCACCAAAGCCAAAAGTGGATCAAAGTAGGTGCGATTGGAGGTGGTGAAGGTGAAGGCTTTCGAGGACTCTTCCTTATCTGGGTTGATTCTCTCCTGCCCCCACCCTCGGTGCTGCTTCTCCCTCTCCCCGGAGCCCTGTTGCTTCTGCCGCCACCACTGCCCCCACTCCCACCCAAAACCTATCTACTATGGAGAAGACCGAGATGATCCAGAAGGCCAAGCTGGCCGAGCAGGCTGAGCGCTATGATGACATGGCTACCTGCATGAAGGTGGTGACCGAGCAGTGGGCTGAGCTCTCCAACGAGGAGTGCAACCTGTTCTCGGTGGCCTACAAGAATGTAGTCGGGGGTCGAAGGTCAGCCTGGAGGGTCATTTCCAGCACTGAGCAGAAAACTGACACCTCTGACAAGAAGATGCAGCTGGTCAAGGACTACCAGGAGAAAGTGGAGTGTGAACTAAGATCCATTTGCACCACGGTCCTGGAATTATTGGATAAGTCTTTAATAGCCAATGTGACTAATCCAGAGAGCAAGGTCTTCTATCTGAAAATGAAGGGAGACTACTTCCGGTACCTCGCTGAAGTAGCATTTGGCGATGACTGAAAACAAACAATAGATAATTCCCAAGGAGCTTATCAAGAAGGATTTGATATCAGCAAGAAAGAGATGCAACCTACACATCCAATTCACCTGGGGCTAGCTCTTAACTTTTCTGCATTTTACTATGAGATCCTTAATAACCCAGAGCTTGCCTGCACATTGGCTAAAACACTTTTGATGAGGCTATTGCAGAACTTGATACACTGAATGAAGACTCCAACAAAGACAGTACTCTTATCATGCAGTTGCTTAGAGACAACCTAACATTATGGACATCAGACAGTGCAGAAGAAGAATGTGATGCTGCAGAAGGTGCAGAAAATTAAGTCATACAGGGTGTCATCTTTCTTTCTCTCAAGAAACCTTTTTACACGTCTCCATTCCTTATAGCTCCACT
>CM053601.1:184210940-184227536 GCA_028646575.1 Pseudocheirus occidentalis | reverse complement strand
AAAAAAAAAAGAAGACAGTACTGGAAAATGGTATTTGGATTTCTGGACTTTGGCTGAAAATAGGATGAATGATGGTCTCTTTACCTGGGAAAAAATACACTTAACATGGCCCATGTTTTTTTTTTTATTAAGTGCTGGAATAATCTGCAAATCTAGCCAGAAGTGGAAAAAAAACTACCCACATCAATCAGCCAATCAAAGAAGCATTCATTAAAAACCCACTCTAAACAGGAGCTTTGCTAGGTTCTGGGGATAAATATAAAGCAGTCCCGAGCTTGGAGTGGGATAAAGGAGAGAAATGAGGTTCCCATCATTTAGCAGGGAATTCCCACTCTCTTCAGTTGGCCTAAAGCTTTGTCTTCAAGAAAAAGGAGGGGACATCTTCTGACAATCCTTTCCAAGAGTTGGAAGTGGCTGTTAGTCCTCTGAGGAGTTTATCACATCCAATTAAGTTGTTCAGAAGAAGGAAGCATATAGCCTTTCCATAATTCAGCGGTTTCTGCTGCAAACATCACATCCTGTGTGACTGTAAATACCAGATAGAGGAAGGGACAGGAAAGCCTCAAAGAGTGTTTCATTAACAAGGACTTTTGCACCCAGAAGGAGGCCCCATCTCAGGGCCCCAGAGCAGGGCAGAGGAGGGAAGCCATCCTAAGATACTGACAGACACCTCAGCAGAAGCGCAGCAAGAGTTGTCGGACGGGACAGGTAGGTACCACAGATCCTCTTTCCTTGACTTGAATCCCGTCTTGTGACACAGATTTCAAGGTAGAACAGATTTTAGAGGTCATGGATAAGGAAACTGAGGCTCAGAGAAGTTAACTAACTTGTCTGAAGTCACAAAGATAGTTAGGGGTTGAGTTGGAATTTGAATCAAAGAATAAATCCAGCCTTCTGTCCACTGTACCACATTTCTTGTCCCATTCTGGCTTTGGTTATGGTATTATGGAAAAATGGTGAGATCCAGGCAAGATGAGGTGTGTCTGTGTTATGTACTGATGATCACATAACAATAGCTGACATTTATTGAGAGTCTTAGATTTTCAAACCATCTCATTCCATCCTCAAAGCAACTCCATGAGCTGGGTTTTAGGAATATTATGAACCCTTTCCTACAGATGAGAACGCTGAATATCTGGGAGATGCATGATCACCAAGGGCAGGAGAAGTATCAGAAAAGACAAAACAACTTGCTAGACAAAAACATATTGACATGCTTGTGAGATGAGGAAATCAGAGAGATTCACAATGGATAAGCCTAAACAAACGTCCAGAAAGAGATTTGTCATTCTTTAGCAACATCACTGCCAGGCACTCAACAGCCTTATAATGGATTCGCTGAAGCCTCAACATGCAACCTCTAAGTCTCCACATAGAGTTATGGGGTACAGCTAGCCATACGGCCCTAAAAGGAGTGAATAAGGATGCGTGGCCCTGGGTATCCTCTCATATGTGGCATGCACACTTCAGACACCGTTGGGTTAACGTGTTTGAAGGAAACAGAGGAATCAACCCTTTATGCTTCCTCCTCTTAGAAACATTCCTTCCTCTTCTTGTGAATAGAATGAGCCAATGGCTCATTGGACCATGGATAAAGTATCCTAATTGGGAGGGAGCAAAGAGGAAATATCAGTTAGGAGGAGACTTCACATATAGAACATAAAATCATAAGGGATGCTGCTAGAAGGCAGCATGGTTCCATGGAAATAACTCTGGATTCAAAGAGCTCTGGATAAAAGGATCTGAGTTCAAAACCCAGTTCAGCAATTTCTTTCCTCTGTGACTTCAGGCAAGTCACTTAACTTCCCCAGCCCTCAGTTTCCTCATCTGTAAAATGAGAGAGTTGGACTGTATAACTGCTGAGCTGCTTTCCAGCTCTTGTTCACAGTCCTATGACTTTAGAGAATATCTAAGTGCTTTGTTCTATGTGTGATAATCTACTATTTTACCTGAAAGCCTCCTCTGACAGACCTCCAAATCAAGTATGATGAAATGGAAAGGCCAACGGCTCTAGATGAAGAGGTTCTGGGTTTGAATGTCACTTCTGATGCTGACCACCTGTGTGGCCTTGGGCAAGTTACTTCACCTCCTCCCCAGGCCTCAGTTTAACCATCCATAACACTAGAGGATTCAGTTAGAGTACCAATGAGTTTTACCTCAGTTTACCTATCTATAAAACAAGGGGATTAGGTCAAGAAGAATGAGGACTAAAAAAGACCAGAGGTTCTGGCAATTCAGAGACCATCATCACCATCTTCATCATCATTTATGTAGCACCACTATGTGCCAGGCACTGTGCTGAGTGCTCTACCAATATCCTCCCATTTGGTCAAAGTTAACTACAGAGAACAGGATCTTTTGAGTGATGATCTCAGAAGCTAGATTTCAGAATGTTGGAGTAATGAGGGAATAAGAAGAGGAGAAAACGAATGAAGAGGTTTTCAAGGAGTTTGTCTGAGAAAGAGATCTTTCTGTCTGTCCATTATCCATCCATCCATCTGTCTGTCTGTCCACCATCCATCCATCCATCCATCTGTCTGTCCATCATCCATCAATCTGTCTGTCCATCATCCATCCGTCTGTCCATCATTCATCTGTCTGTCTGTCCATCATCCATCCATCTGTTTGTCTGTCCATCTGTATACATACACACACATATATCTCGAGGTCATAGGAGGGTCTAGTAAAGTGTGTTTTGTTTTATTTTTTTTAAAGATGGAGGAGAAATGTTTGAAGTTGGTAGGGAAGGATCAGTTAGAGGTACCTAGGTGGCATGGTGGATGGACCTTGGAGGACCTGGATGCATTGGTATCTTGCCTCAGATACACTATCTGGGAGACCCTAGCCAAGTCATGACCTCTGTCTGCCTCACTCTTCTCATCTGCAAAATGGGAATCATAACAGCATCAATCTTCCAGGCTTGTGATTATCTCATATATAAAATGACATCAATACTCTAAAGCACTTTACAAATCTTCAGATGCCTGTCATGATCTGTATATTGGGTGATACTGGAAATTCAAGAGAGAAGAAGCAGTCTTCTAGAGAAAATCGAAAGGAGGATCAAGGGTAAATGTAGAGGGGTGGTACTTTACCACAGGAAAGGCCAGTGTTTGCCATAGAGAGAGTGAGAGGTGATGCCTGGGAGATGAAGAGAAGAGAGAGTTCCTGCTGAAAGCCGCAGGTTTCTCAGTGAAGTAGGGGCTGGGTCTTCAGCTGACAGGCTGGCCGTATCTCCTCTAGGCTCCAGAGAACATAACAAGGAGGGTGAGTGATGATTTGTGAAGTCCAGATTTTGACCTGACATGAGGAACAAAAATATCCCTAAGGTTTATAGAGGAACAAGAGTGGAGCAGGCCGGGGAGGCGGTGAATTCATCCTAACTCAATTTTCAAGAGGAGGCTGGACAATGGCTTGTGAAGAATGTTACCTAGAAGGATTCTCTTTGAGGATGGCTTGGACTGGATGGTATATGGGGTCCCCTCCAGCTAAGCAATTTTGGATCCTTTCCATAAATGCATTAAAAGGAGTTTAAGACAGTTCTATTCAATAAACAGTTATCAGTTGCCTACTATATGGAAGGCACTAAGTCAGGCTCTGAGGACACCAAGGTGAAAATCAACTATCTGCCATGGTCCAGGAACTCACATCCTGTCTGGGGGATGCAAAAGGGAATAAGCAGTATGCTCAGGGCAAAGAACATCACAGCTCCATAAGAAGTTGTTTTTCAGTATTATCTGACTCTTCATGACCCTGTTGAGGGTTTTCTTGAAGAAGAAGATGTTGGAATGGTTTTGCCATTCCCTTCTCCAGATCACTTTACAGATGAGGAAACTGAGGCAAACTGGGTGACTCACCCAGGGCCACGTAGCTAGTAAGTATCTGAGGACAGATTTGAACTCGGGTCTTCCTGACTCCAGGCCCAGTGCTCTATCCACTGTAATGGCCATTTAGCTACCCTAAGGAGAGGGGGATAAGGGAACCCAGAATAAGAGAATCTGAGTTCAAATCCCAACTCTGCCACTGACTATTTGCTACTATGTCAAAATTTCTTCCTTTCTTTGGGCTCCATTTTTCTCTTATGTAAAATGAGATGGTTGGACTCAGTTATGTCTAAGGCCCTTTTCAGATTCCAGTCTTAGGATCCCATGATCTCATCAAGTCATTATAAGACTAGAGCTTAGAGACAAAGACTTCAGAGGAGGGGAAACAGTATGAGGTCTGCATTAGAGGGAACATTTCCACTGACAAAATCAGGGCATGTCTGAAATACTAAAGAAATTTAATAATGCACCTATTTAGCTATTAATTCAATCAGTTCTTAATAACATTACAATTACTATGTTCTCAGAATTTATTATTATTAGGCACCTAGGTGGTATAAGAGACATCCAGTTAGGAGGAATTGAGTTCAACTCCGACCTCTGACACTCACTAGCTTCTAGAGTTTTGGCAAATCCCTTAACTTCTATCAGCCTCAGTTTACTCATCTGTCATATGTAGAAAATAATACCTAGCTCCTAGTAACTGTGAGGCTCTAAAGAGAATATTTTTTCAAATGCTTTGCAAACTTTAAAGCTCTATATAAATGTTAGTTATCATTTTTAATAATTAATACTAATCCTTACTTCTCTTTTTCTCCTGTTCTTTGGGTTGACATAGTGATGTGTATTTCTACATTGCTTCAAGGTTTACAAGTGTGTTTTCTCACCTTGACTCTGTACGTAGGGCATACAGACATTATTATTTCCATTTTACAGATGAAGAAACTGAGGCTAAGAGAAATTAGGGGACCCATCTGTGGTCACACAGCTAGTCAGCATTACGGGACAGAATTCAGCCCAAGAACTAGTACGTTACCTAGCCTAGGGTTATATGACAGAGTAATGACTAAATGTTTGGATTGATTCTGTGAGTGGCTTGATTTAGATTAGGTAAATACTGCTGCCCATCCAAATATGGACAGATTTTGGGGGCAGTTGTCCCCGTGGGAATCTTTAACTGTTGACTTCCAGATCTGTGTTTGGTGTGAGGATTGGCTGAAATTCATAAAGCAGGCAGGGAGGAATTCCACAGTGCTAGGGTCCAAGATTCTCACCACTCTCTTCTCCCACTTTCCAAATGCCAAATTCTCTCAGATTCCACTGGAAGAATGCCAGATGGGAAGCCTGGGTCTTTCAGGCTAATGTACAGTCTTGACACATCTTATTATTTCTTCCCAGACCAGCTACAACATCATGACATCCCAACCTGTGCCCTCTGGCACATTCATGATTGTAACCCCCAATGGAATCAGTATCCCCCAGATGGAACAGCCTGGAGCCTCCTCTGAATCAAATGACAATCTGAAGAAAGGGCTTAAGGAGGAGTCCAAAGCTCTTGGGGTAAGTCCCCCTTCTTTCAGTGAGGAGTCTTGGAGAAGCCAATCACATCTTAAAGTTTCAGCTCCATCTTGGGCTTGGGGATCCCTTAGTTGGGGGATAGTAACAACTGGAGAAATTGGGGGTGAAGGGAGAGGGAGCAGAGATTTTCCCTAGAGGGGAACCTCTAACCTGTTCTTTGCAGGCTTAGGAGACTGAAAATTATGACACCTTTGCTGGGGTTAGGGTGAAACTGCAGAGAAAGACCCAAACTTCCTCATCCAGGCCCCCAGCAGAGAAAGAAATTGAGGAAAAGTTACACAATCCTTCCTTCCCCGATAGCAGGCTCTGTGGTTACGAAAGAATGCTTAGTTCTTACAGACCTTCCTGTTCCTTTCATTAGGAAGCATGACTGGAGACCTCAGCAGACTAGAAAACAGAAGGGAGGCACATCTTACCTCTCTGACTTTTCTCAGGCCAGGAATGGGAATGCACAATTACCTTCCAACTCCAACTGGGTAGCTCCTTCGTCTGGGATAGTACCTGAACAAGGGAGAGGTCAAGCCACCTGGGCTCCCAAGAGCCATGACCTTGGATGAATGTGGCCCCCGAAGGTGGGCCCAAGATCCCAGATAAGGTTTAACCAGGGCTGAGTACCATGGAAACATAATCTTGCCTTCTGGGAAGCTAAGGTTCCCTTGACACACAGTGCCTAAGAATAACGAGATAGAAGGAGGCATGGGCTGGAACCAGCTGTGATGGCCTGTGGGAGTCAATTGCTGTATTTTTGAAACTTGTTAATTTATTTCTTTTTAGTCAGTTGTTCTACGTTCAGTGTCAATATTTATACCTGAGTGTAAATGGATACAAACACTGCAAAAGAAGGTGGCTCTTTTTGTATTATTAATTATCTAGATTCAGGAAAGTGATGGAAAATGTTACTAAGGTTAATTAAACTTTAAAATGTCTTCAGCACACATTTTGGTTTTTTTTTTACTGGAGATTTGGTTGTTAAACATTTATTAGCACCCCTCTGGATATCAGCCCTCTTCTCTGCTTTGGTCAAACCAAATCTAGAGTCTCGTGGGCAGTTCAGGGCGACACATTTTCAGAAGGACGTTAATAAGCTGGAGCCTAGAAACAGTTGAAGGAAATGGTAAGATTGAAATCCCCTGAGAACAGAATAATAAACTATGGGTGAGCATCTGAAAGGATGTGAGAGGGGGTTAGACTTGTTGGAATTGGCCTCAGAGGGCACATCTAGGAATGTGGGGCTAAGCAGCAAAGCAGTTGATTTATCAGGATTTGTTTGGGAGCTGCTAGCCTTGTTCTAAGGCAGAATAGGGGGCCAGGGGAGGTCTGAAGGCAAAGATTGGATGGGAATCCAATGGGAATCCAGGGAACACTTGGCAGGTAGGTGTTGAGAGGAATCTTCTATTTTTACTGTGGCATGGATTGAACCAGATGGCTACTGAGGTCTTTTCCCACCCTGAGGTTCTGTGTGACTTGGCTATTTTTGTCCCATCCACTCAGAAAAGGTATTTGGGTCAGTTGGTGCTCATGGCTGCAGAAGGTAACTGCCTTCAGGGAGCAAATGGTGGCTCCTATAAGGTCACTTGTATCTGGTGAATGAGCATGGGGGTTGTTACCAGAGCAGAATTGAACTTTGGTTTGGGGGAGGGCACTCTGAGAAACTGCATGGTACCTCAGATTCCCTCTTTTAGTCTAATACAGTCCAGGATGTGGCTTCTGCACCTTTTTGGGGAGTCATGAACCTCTTGGGTAGTCTAGTGAAGCCTGTGGACCCCTTCTCCAAATCCTGTGTTTAGATCTATAACATAAAATATATAGAACTGCAAATGAAACAATATATTAAAATATAATCTAAATAATAATTTTTAAAAATAAATTCATGGACCCCAGGTTAAAAGCCCCAGCTCTGGCCATTGTGGTCACTTATTGGAGGTTACAGGGCAAGGTTTTCCTTGTCTCTTGAGAACAGAAATTAATCTGTCCTAACAATAGCTTTCCATTTCTTTTTCTTGCTGTGCAGACCATCCAGACTTTGACCGGCCTGATGATTTTGAGTGTGGGCATCACTTTGGCATGCACGCATGACGCGTCCTTCTTCAAGGCTTCCTACTCCAAAATTGTGAAGTCTGGCTACCCATTTGTAGGTGGGGTGTCAGTAAGTAGAGGCTCCATCATGATTTTGTCTGGGTGATTCATGCAGGAGGAAGACAAGACATGAAGATGCTTCTGTCCAACTGCTTTCCCAAGGCCTGTATTCAGGAGGACCTGGCAGATTCTGCATTACTAACAGGAAGTAGGGAGGGACAGCATTATTTATCCTCTGCCTTTAGGGGAAGGATAGAGGCTAGGGGCAGGGAAGGCAGCTGGCAGAAGGCAACCAAAGAATATAATTTATACAACAGTTTTTTTATTCAATTGCATTTTATTTTCAGGTCCCAGTTCACTCCTTCCCTCCACTCTCTCCACCACTCATTAAGAAGCTGTATTTTATTTTGAAAATTGCTTAAGCCAGAGGGGAGACATAAGGGTTTGAGAAAATCTGCACATTTTTGCTATCAAGTTTTTCTAAGTCCAGAAGCTTTTTCTGTATTCCAATGTTTAAGTTTGTCCATTTCTCTTTGTTGTTGGGTTGTTTCAGTCATGTCTGACTCTTTGTGACCCCATCTAAAGTTTTCTTGGCAAAGATAGTGGAATGGTTTGCCATTTCCTCCTCTAGCTCATGTTACAGATGAGGAAATTGAGGCAGATAATGTTAAGTGGCTTGCCCAGGGTCACACAGCTGACGTCTGAAGCCAGATTTGAACTCAGGAAGATGAGTCTTCCTGATGTAAGCCCAGTACTGTGCCACCTAGCTGCCCTTTGTCCCTGCCCTGAGTCTTATCTCTGGGCTCCTATAGCCTCCCTCTGATGGCCTGGCTGCACCAAGCACTGGAATATTTATTATTATTATTTCTACTATTTTATCTAGGCCACTCTGCTATTGCTTACCTAGTGCCCTACTGTCCTCTTATTGAAAAGGCCCTAATTTGTGGTATGGCCTTCAGGGCTCACTGCCTTTGCTTCCTGGTTTTGAAGAGGTGTGGTGAGTTTGGGTGTCAAGGGGTGTGTGAGGGATGTCATATAATCCCTAGTGGGTTCTTGTCTGGAAAAGAATTTCATCAGAACTCAAGCTGTCTTTTGGCGAAGTTATTAAGTTTGTTGATATGCTGGCTCAGTAGCTGGCAGGAGAAAGAGGGGGACCTGGAAAGTGTAGGAATCTAAAGCAGAGTTATAAAGTTTTAATCCCTGCAGCAGGCAGGAAAAGGTTAAGGAGAGCCTGCAAAGAGCTGAGGGTTGATGGGCAGTTATTATAACTCTAAAACTGTCAGTCAAATGCTAATTATGTTAACTAGGTGGGCAAAGGTGGAGTTAAGGAGGAGTTGGGGAGTGGTTTAGGACTGGTCAGTGCTTAAAGGGACAGGCACTTTTTATATCAACTGCATGCAGGTTACCCATAATTCACTGGTAAATTCCTGAGGTGGGGGCCAGAGGGAGGTGTGGTTTTTAGCTTGACACGTTACTAGGTTACTTTTGGTCAAGGAAGAATGACATATGTTCAATATGGCTGTTGGGAGGATAGGCTTGATTGCTTCCAGGTCTGGGAACTAGACTGATTAGGGATTCAGGAGGTACCATACTGAGACTGAGTCATCTCTCTGATAATGTTCAAGTCTTTTGGGTACAGCTGGGCACTTAGAACAAAGGAGCTATGCATTTGTCTAAGGGTTTGTTTATAGAAACTTTCCTAGGTGCTTGTCTTTAGGCAGACTTTCTAGCTAAGGGAAGACTTTCATGCTGGGGGAAGGGGAGAAACAGGGTTTATGCCTTTATGTCAGGGGGAAAGTGTGAGTTTTGCAACTTAATTACACAGGCTTGTTACAGACTGATGTTACATACATGGGTACCCAAACACAAGGGAGATTTTTACAAATTGGAAATTTTTACAAATTTACAAATTACAGACAAAAGCATCCCAGACCGTAAGTTTCATTCCTTGCTCTCCCTCAACTCTATTCTGTGCAACATATATTCATGCCATACTTCCTGTATGTGGAGCCTCAGGCTAAATGCTGGAAGGAAAGATGTTAAAAAAGACATTCTTAGTTCATCAGGAGCTTCAGGGGTTGCCAAGGAGCTGTGACACCTAGCTGCACAATCAGGGTGAGCCAGGTCACAGAAGCAGAGGGAGCGAGAGAAGAGGAGCTGGGGGCAATCCCTTCCTGCTGTGGCAATCAAGGAGGATCATAGGGACTTGGGCATTGAAAGCCTTGGGGGGGGGCTGGGGAGGGGAGGAGGGCACTCCAGCCAGAGGGGAGGAAAGAACAGGCCAAGACCGATCAACAATGGCTCTCCTTGGCTAGAATGGGGAATGAGTGGAGGAGAATGATCTGAAACTACAGGGTGGTGAGGGAGGGGTAGCTGAGTCACTGAGGTTGACCCCCCTAATTTGACAGGTAAAGAAACAGAGGCTCAAAGCAGTTAAGGTTGGCCCCAACTAAAATAGGTGCTAACTGGCAGTGTCAGGATTTGAACCCAGAGCCCTTTCCTCTAAACTCAGTGCTCCTTCTCCTGAGTCACATTGCCTCAGAGGAGTGGCATTCAGCCAGAAAGGTAGATTGGCACCAGATTGTGGAGTCCCTTCAACATGCTGGGCCTGGTAATGTTCACAGAGCAAGGATGATTCACGTCAGGCCTAGGAAGTCATTTTCTCATTATCTTGATAATTTCATCTCCTAAATTGGGCTCCATTGTAATCCTTCCATGCATCGGAAAACCATGATTCTGGGCAGGGTTATGTCAGCTTCAGCAGACACTACCCATGGGTCCCATAACCCAGAATGGTTAAGAAGGCCTGCTCTAGGAGTAATAGGGATCTACTCAAAGTCTGAGAGCTAAAAAGTAACCATGGTCAACCCTGTGCCCTGGGAAGAGGTTTTGGCGATTGTGGGAAGGGGACCTGAGTCAGTACAGCTAATTAGGAGTCAATGGTCTGAGGGTTGATAAGGGCCCAAATCCCCCCCCCCCCCACTTCATTTTAGCTCCTTTTTCTTCCAGGGGCTCCCCCTCGCCCCATCAGGCACTTCCTGCCCCATTAGCTGCTCCCTGCATAGCTCAGCGCATTCTCCCTGTTGTTTGCTACCCACCATGTCCCTCCTGATGGTTACACTTTCTTAAATCACAGGTAAAGTCCCCCCCCCTTCCAGAAGGTGCCATTTTTTTACCCCTGAATATAGTCCTAGCCTTCCCCTCTGATCCCTTCTGGCCACTATGGTATTGCCTAGCCAAGGCTGGAGATTTCTCCTTTCTCTCCCACTGGAGTACAAGGTTGACCCAGCAAGTTCCATGATTGCCCCAGGGGATCAGACCCTAGCCAATGGGGGAACACCTGCTGACTAAGTGGCCTCTGTGGCTTCTATGTCTCCCTACAGCTCTAGGACTGACCTTTGTGCATTTTCCTTTACAGTTTATCATTTCTGGATCACTGTCTATAGCCTCAGAAAGGAAAAAGACAAAATCCTTGGTGAGTATCATAGTTATCTGAGGACCTGTGTTTCTGGGTGATTCCTGGGACCTCATCTGAGCAAGCTGTCCTCCTCTGAGGAAAGTTAAGCCACCCCAGAGCAGAGGTCTCAAACTCTGGGCCCTGGTGGCTCACACACCTTGACCTAGATTAAAATGTAATTGGGAAATGCTTAACAAGATAACTAGACATACAATATAACAAAGATAAAGTTAATTTGTGATTTTCAAAGTCACTCTGGAGGATCCTGGATTGATTCTGGTCTCATCCATATTTGGCCTAGAACAAGTCACTTTCTCCTTTCTCTCTCCTTTTCAAGGTGAGGGTGGGCCTTGAGGGTCTTTTGCAACTCTTTTCCAACTCAAGCACCAATCTCCCTTATTTCCTGCTCTCCTCCCTGGGGGTCCTCAGGCTCCTGGCCTCCCACATGGGTAAATCGGGACTTTCTCTTTCAGACTCGCATCAGCTTGGCTGCCAACATCATCAGTGGCATTGAGGCCACGGCTGGGCTCATCTTGTTCTCTGTCGTTCTGCCTGAGCTGAGGCAGGATCTAGATCACTGCAATCAAGTCCTCAATCCAAATCCAAAACGCGATGAAGAAAGACAGGATTATGATTATATCCATGGCTACCATCCTTACCATCTTTCCAATGCCTGGGTATGCCACCTGGCTGGCTCCACTCTCACTGTAAGCATGTTCAGACCCAGTGTCCAAATTTTTATGATTCTTATTCTGTTTCTAGAATTCTTGTCAGTGCCAAAAGGTGCCCCTCCAGCTAGGCAGACCCCTGATCTGTTGAGTTCTGGGGAAAGTTCAAGGGTTTGCAAAGAGGGAGAAAAGAGAGCCCTGGGGCTGGGAAATGTAAGCCTAAGAAGAGTCATTCTATGGACAGGCAGCCTGGTAGAGAGGCTGGGCAGACCTCTGAGCATCCCCTGCATGCTGGTTCCTGTGCAAGGGCTGAGGAGCTGGGCCCTGAGGGCTTAGAGAAAGGTCAGGGAAGGGAGCCGAGGGGAACAAGGGGAGGCAAAAAGTGGGACAGAGAAAAAGCAGAACCGACCGTGTAGCTTTTCTTGGCAGAAATGCTGGAGTGATTGCCATTTCCTTCTCCAGCTCATTTTACAGATGAAGAAACAGGCAAAGGAGGTGAAGTGACTGCCCAGGGTCACACAACTAATAAGTCTGGATTTGAACTCATGAAAATGAGTCTTCCTGACTCCAGACCAGGACTCTATCCATTGTACCACCCAGCTGCCCAATACAATGACTACATAAACAAAACAAAAAAAGAAGAAGAGAGAAACAGAGAGACCCAGTCATATTGTTTTGTGGTACTTGGATGCTACAGCACAAGAAACAAATTGGGGCTGATCAAATTCTCTTAATGTCAGCCCTTCCCCCAAGTCTCATTGAGGTTCCAAAGGTCCAATCATCACACCTACAGGCTTGGCTCCCTCAGCCCTTGGAAGGTGTAGCAGCAAGCACCCGAGCATACCCATGATGACTACTAGCACAGGTTCTTAGATCTGCTTTTCTAAAGGAAAGCAACTCAAAATGGGTTAACAATCTTTCTTTATTCAATCAAACAGCACCCTGAACTTCAGAGAATAGAAACAGAAGTTATAACAGAAAATAATACAATTCAGCAGACAGGTCTTCCAGCTGTCTGACCATCACATCCATACTTAGTTAGTTACCAGAGAGGGAAGTACCAACAACTAGGTTTTTAAAGCTGGGGGGATCAATGGCTGCCCAGAGTCTCATCTGGCTAAATCACAAAACTCTTCCCAAAGTGAGCCCCAAAGGAAAACCTCATATCATATATCGCTTTCTCCTGAGTCAGAGAATGTCATAATCCTTTGACCCACTGTCCAGTCACAAAGTAACAAGATGTGGGCATTCCTGAAAAGCAAGCCTCCCACCACAGGCTCCACATGGCCACATTCAGCCTATTAGGGGGCAGAGTATATTTTCAAATCAGGGAAGGTTCTCAGAGTCACTTAAGCAAGGGGCAAGGAAGATCTTCAGATTCCCATTATCATCAGAGAAGGGCTCCCCCAGATCCCAAGAGGGTACTTCACTTCCTTTGGTGCCAACTGCCTGAAGCAGTCCCTAGGGGCACTTCCAGGTCTTGAAGACAATGCCCAACTACACACACCCTGGTTTACCAGTGAATTTTCAAGGTTGAGAGCCCCTAAATACTCAGACAGTTCAAACCATTTGAAAGCTGGGTCAGAAACAGCCACACAAGCTGTTCCATCCTTGTAACATCCCTCCAGGTCACTGCCTAACTTGCATTAAGTGTCATAGGGTAGGTCTCATGAAGTCAGCTGCACGAATAGTTAATTCTGCTAATGTACTTTACAGAGGCCCCCTGCTGTGTTTCCTATTAACTTCCACCCAAGAGACTCTGACATCCTATAAAAGGCATTTCTCTAAAGTACGCAGCAAGAATAATAGGTCCACAATATCTCCTTTCCACAAACAGGCTCAGTAACAGTGGAAAAAGTGGGCAAAGCCTTAGGGTCCAATGTTACCCAGGCCTAAATGCATATAGACATGTGAGGGACTTGAGGAAGCTACCTTTCTTGGTAGCTTTTCTCAAATCTACCTGGACAGTGAGATGGAGGGAGGACAAAAGAATCCCCTCCTCTCCTCCCTCACCCTCCAACCAGGAGCCTTCATGCAGAATCTAGCTTGCAATGCCTTCAACAGAGTGGATGGGTAGCTCCCTGGCTCCTGATGCTAGATGCCACAGCTAGTGATGGAGGTTGGAAGAGAGGAAGACGGAGGGAAAAGAGAAAAATCTTGTCTTCCACTGGCCAAGTGTCTTACTCCACAACTATTCTAAGCCTAGACTACCTTAAGCTCCCTAGGACTTAGCTATTTAAATTTCCCTTAGATAAGGCTAATTGGTTTTCTCAGCTAGTAGAGATATATATTCCTTCCTTGCCTCTGACAGAAAAGAGTTTACAAGTCAAAAAGGAATCAAGTTTCAGATGCATCTTGTAAAGGTCTTTTAATATTTCATTAATACCTGGGATTGCATTCTAGACTGTGAATCCACAGAGCTGGGGAAAGGAATCACAACCCTCTTCTATGCATTCTTTTGTTGGCTATAGTATAGATAGTATGAAGAAACCATTTGGACCCCAAAGCCAACTGATTCCATTGGAAATGGTCAACATATAGTGCCTGTCTCTAAAGGACCTCAGGGTTCCAAGTCTGTGTTCATTTGGGCAGGGAATACAATTGTGAGGCCTTGGCTGTGTGTCAGGCTGATGGAAAATGAGCAGAAGAGAAAGGGTCATGGTCAGTCCTCCTGCCCTCAGCTTTGAGGATAAGTTAACAACCACTGATTTGCTCCCTGGAAATTTTCGATCCTTGGGTAGAAGAGGAAAGTGCTCCCTCTATTAGAATTCCCTGGAGCCATTGCCCAAGGGGACCCAAAAGTCAGCTTGTCTCAGGACAGACTCAGGTCCCAAACCATCCTTTCTGTGTTTGCAGGGGACTCTCTCTGTGATGCTGATCTTCACTGGACTGGAGTTAAGCATCGCTGTGTTTGCAGCTATCTTTGACTGGAGGAGACTGTCAGTGGACTCTAATGGGGTGAGTGCCTTTCCCACCCCAGCCAGGCAGGGATTCTCTGGGAAAAGCTGATTAATTTCTGTTTCAGGGCACAGATGGTAGATGGTGGTGAGGAGGCATAAGATGGGACCTACAAGGGGAGCTGCAGCCACAGTGAGAAAGTCCTTGCTGAAAGAGACAGTCTGAATTTTAGGTCAGGAGTCCTGGAGGGCTGGTAGCAGGGAGGACATGTCTGACTGAGTTCCTTTTGGCTGTTTACAGAGAGTCCTCTTCCTACCTCATGGTCGCCATATCAATTCCAGTTTAAGAACAGCTCTTTATGACCCTGCCTATGAAGAACTTGGGGCCTCTACTTAGAAGATGACATGGGTTTCCTTCTGTGCGTTTTGGAAATCTCCATCACATGAGAGAGCCAATTTCTAAGAAAACTGTGACTCAAGATCCTGCAAACTTCTGATTTGGATGGAGAATTAGAACATGTTTGTTCTTTGTAAAGTAAATTTCTTTCTTCCACATGGATCATCAGCTTCCCATATTTGTCCTTGGCCTTAGCCTCATGGAGGGTTTCCAAAAAAGAATATCTTTGTTCCCAGGTTTCAAATTTCCCCGTCCACACCAGCCTCCCCTGTTGCTATCATGTGAGCTGTGGATGGTCAGACAGGGTAAATGGGGCTGCCACTTCTGGGGAAACAGAGTCACATCATCTTCTTCTTACGTTCCCCCTTTGCTGCTCACAGGCTTGGGCCAGAGAGCTGAGACCCCAGTCTCTTTCCAGGTGTGTTATGTTTCACACATTCAATTTGCCTTGTCTATATGCAAAGGACATGAGGCTTTGGACTAAATCGGGGGATACTGATATGATTTGCTTACTAATAAATTTTTTAGATATAAGGCTTGTTTTCTGCATTGCTTCTCAATTGTGTTTTTAAAGGAACAGGAAGTCCCAGGAGCAGATATGATAGGAGAGGCTTGGAAAGCAGGTTTAGAAAAACCAGGGGCCAGGGTATATCTATGGAGAAGAATGAGGCACATCCTTCCTGACTTCAAATAAGGAATAGCAGGGACCTAAGTTCAACATTTGCAAGTCAAATGTTCAAGTCAAAAGTTCATAAAGGAGTCGTTCACTCCCTCCCTCATACCTCTTGCTACCTCTTGCTAGATCAATAATCTGAGTACATGTCTCTGTGCACATAGACATTGGAAGATGGATCCTAATTGTATGACTGTTTCTCCAAAGGCTGATATTGATGGCCTCCTTCTGGTCTTCACCCTCTCACCTACCCCCTCTGCACTGGGAAGGGTTTGAACCTGGCAAAGTGAGATCAAGGTTGGATTAGACCTTGTTTCCTCTGAAAAATTCTGCCCTGAGAGGGAATTCTGCTACTCTACCTCAGCTTCGTGCCCTCCTAAGTTCCAAAAGTTTCTCCTTGTGTTTCCTAGGGGGTAATAAAACAGCCAGCAGAAAAGGTACAGAAAGAAGGGAAGAAATCTTCAGGAAAATGGCAGGAGATCAGGTAAAGTAGAGAAGGATGAATGGAGAAGGGAAAGAACAGAAGCGGGTGGTAGGACATCAAAGAGAGGTAACAACTCATCTCCACTCTGCAAACATTGACCAGGACACTTCTCTGCACTGCTGCTGGGCTTGGTGGGTGTTCAGGATGAAAAACACACAAGTGAAATAGTCCCCATCCTCATGGAACTTCCATTCCACTAGGAGATACAGAATATGAAGGGGCAAGTAAGGACAAGATGAGAGACGGAGACAGACAGAGACAGACAGACAGGCAGACAGACAGAGAGAGACAGACAGAGAGAAAAGATAGGGAGGAAGAGAGAAGAGAGAAAAGAGAGGAGAGAGGAGAAGAGAAAAAGAAAAGAGAGAAGAGAGAGGAGAAGAGAGAGAGGAGGAGAGAAAGAGAGAGAGAGAAAGTGGAGGAGAGGAGATGAGAGAGAAAGAGAGAGAAAAAGAGAGAAAGAGAGAGGGAGAGAGAGAGGGAGAGAGAGAGAGAGAGAGAGAGAGAGAGAGAGAGAGAGAGAGAGAGAGAGAGAGAGAGAT
>CM053601.1:184188134-184210440 GCA_028646575.1 Pseudocheirus occidentalis | reverse complement strand
TGAGGCCTGTTAATGGACTGTAACATCATGCACCAGCAGATTCCCAAAACAATGCTACTATGAACAGCTTTTAAGGTTCAGATTACATGGTACAGTGAACACTCTGTTTATTCCATTACAAATCAAGGCAAACATTCACAATATATCACAATATAATATTCACAACATTACATCTTATCACAGAAAATCACAATATAGTGTTCATAACAGCTTAACGCTAGAATGGCCACACAGTTTTCACTTCAGTGGCTACAATATTTAGAACAAAGCATTCAATCCATTCACAATACAGTAATCAATACTCAATTATTCAATCAATTCACAATGCAATAATCAATCTTCCACTCATGGGGCAACCATTAGCTTAATCAGTTACAATATGATAATTACTCTTCAACTCATGGGGCAACCATACATCAATTCAATCAGTCACTAAATAAAGTTATTAGAAAATTACACAAACCCTCCACCCCTTGGTGTCCAGCAAACCTCAGTTTCATCCAAGGGGAGGCCTTTTATTTATCTTGACTCAGCGTGGTCTCTCTGATTCCCTGGATCCCCTTCCATGGTCTCAGCTCCCTCCTGAATCCACCAAACAGTCACCTGGATTCAGAAGCAGATAGCTCCCAGGTCCTTGTCCAGTCCTCAGGGTAGTCCCTGGAACACACTGAAGCTCACAGAGTCTAGTACATCTCAAACCCTTTACCACTTCTCTTGAATGGAACTCAAGGATCAGGCAGGCCATGAACAAACAAAGTCTTCTCCTTGTCATGCTTTTTCAGTCCTCCAGCAGTTAAGCTGGCCCTAGGACCCAGAAGGAATATTGGACTTCCAGGCAAGCCCTCTCAGCCTTGCAGGAGGCCTCCCAGACTAGCCCTCTCAGCCTTCTGGGTGGCCTTCACCAGATTCTGGTCTCAGGAAAACTCCATCTCAGTTCTCAGTCAGCTTCCAGATGCTGGGAGAAAAACTCTCTCTCTTGGTCTAATGTATTTTAATTATTTCCTCTCCACATGTGCTCACAAATTTGTTCAGGTCTCCTCTATTCTAAAAATCCTTCCCTTGACCTTTCTGCTTCTTCTTGCAAATGTCTCATCTCTCCTGTTAACTTTGCTGTCAACCTTAAAAAACATCTACACCAAATGACTCCACATGACTGCAAAAGCTTTCCTCACCTTCTCAGGCTAGACTTTTACTCCACAGCAATGTTTTTTTCCAACGTACATCAAGAAATATATGAACAAATGAGAACACATTTATTTATTTTAATGGAATTTTATTTTTTTAACTCCATGTAAAAATAGTTTCCAACATTCATTTTTAAATAAGATTTGGAATTCCATTTTTTCTCTCTCCCTCCCTTTTCCCCTCCCCAAGATAGCAAAGAATCTGATATTGGTTAGATCTGTATAATTACATTAAACCTATTTCTACTTTAGTCATGGAGAAAACATTTATTTAGGGCTTCCTATTTGCTAAGTGCTGAGGGTACAAATAAATAAGAAGGTCTCTGTTCTCAAGTAGCTTCCCTTCAAATGGGGAGACAATGGCTAAAGCTATTCAACTTGGAAAGTCAATCAATAAATCAACATTTATTAAGCCCCTAATATGTGCCAGACACTGTGGTAAGGTCTGAACATGTAAAAAGAGGCAAGAAATAGTCCCTGCCTGCTAGAAATGTATGGTCTAAGGAGAGAGACTGCATGAAAACAGACACAGACAAAGGACTAACAGGAGAACTGAATTGAAAACTGTGATGCTTCGCCTAAGTCAATATCATTCTCTATTAGGAAACCCCCTTCCCCTCCCTCCCAAGGTGGCCATTACTCTGCCCAAGGTGAAAACATTCTGTCCTTGATCTGGGCAACTTTCTAGTAGTGATCACAGCCTTAAGCTGAGCCTTTAAAGCACTAGGACTTCTCTACAGAGGAAAAGGAACTGTCTATGCTGGACAGAGCCCCTCTCTTGCTAGGCTCAGCGAATCTTGTGAGACAGAGAGAAGATGCCTGTGAGACAGGCAGTGGGATAGGAGAAGACAGCAGAGAGTGCTTTGGAAGAGCAAAGGTGACTGACCAGTCAGAGAACCACTGACCAGACTGGTGGAGAAGACAGGTGAGCCCTCCTACTGTTTCTGGTTCCTGGGGAAACTGTGGGACCTGAAGGTACCTCAGAACCCGGGGAAGTGGCCTGAGGTGGGGAGGGGCATTCAGTGTTCCTGGAGTCAGAATAATAGGGTTCTTGGGGTGGGGCAGAGCATCTGATCTGTTCTGCCTGACTACTGAGGGCAGAAACAGGAGTAATCACAGAAACTATGGATATGACAACTTCTCAATTTCAGGGAAAACTTTTGAACCATTCAAGCTATACCAATGGAGATTGGACTGTCTGGGGAGGCAAGGAGTTCTGTGCTTCTGGGGGCCATAGAATCATATGTTGAGAGACACAAGGGTGCTTCAAACCACCCCCACCCCACCCTATTTTGTATTTGAGAAATTTGAGGTAGAAGGAAATAACATGTCAAAGGTCATACAGGTAGGAAAGGAGAGAGCTTGGATTGGAGCTAGGGTTCTTTCTCCTCCAAAACCAAGACTTTCCCCACTGCACTATGCTGTTAGTGAAGGGGAAGAGGGGACTTGTAAAAAGTATTCTTGCTCAGTTACATTAGATTAGGTGGCTGATGACATCCCCTGAAGGCTTCAATTCAGGGATTCTGGGTGTTGGGTCAACATTGCTCCTCTGGTCATTCATTCTCCCTCCGGCAGGATGGAGAGCTTGAACAGGGTTTCCAGGTGAGTTGTTTTTCCAATGAAATGTTTCACATTTTCTTTTGGTTTTGTTTTTATAATTTCTTGAGTTCTCATAAAGTCATTAGTTTCCATTTGCTCCATTCTAATTTTGAAGGAATGATTTTCTTCAGTGAACTTTTGGATCTCGTTTTCTGTTTGGCCAGTTCTGCTTTTAAAGGCATTTTTCTCCTCCTTGGATTTTTGTATCTCTTGTGCCATTTGGGTTAGTATATTTTTAAAGGTGCTATTTTTCTTCAGCATTTTGGAGGGTGTCCTTTAGCAAGGTGTTGACTTGTTTTTCTTGCATCACTCTCATTTCTCTTCCCATTTTTCTCTACTTCTTTTATTTTATTTTCAAAATCTTTTTTGAGCTCTTCCATGTCCTGGGACCATATCATATTTTTCTTGGAGGTTTTGGATGTAGGGGCCTTGATCTTGCTGTCTTCTTCCTTCTAGGGTCTTTGATCTTCCTCATCACCAAGGATATAAGAAAAGACCTTTTCACCAAGAAGGTAACCTTCTATAGTCCTATTGTTTCTGCTGTTTGCTCATTTCCCCAGTCCATTACTTGACTTTTGATCTCTTTATTAAGTGGAGAGTGTAGTGCCCCAAATTTCAGGAATTTTTTGCAGCTGATTTCAGAAATATCTCAAGGGACCTGTAAATTCTCAGTTCCTCCAAAGCAATATGATCAAATGAGAGGTGTTTGCAATGTGTATGCAACCACAAGCACTCTCTTTTCTGCCCTGGAACTGTTAGGAAGGCTCCCTCTCTACAGCTGCCACCAGCTCCACCATGCCAGTGCTTCTCCTTGCCCCAGGAATGCAACCCAGATCAACCACTCCGTTCCCACCTGTCTATAGACTGAAAGGTCCAGAAGCAGCCACTGCCGAGGGAGCTGGGGCTGGGCTGAACCACATTCCTCTTTGACCCAGGTGAGAGAGCTTTTCCACTGACCTTTGAAGCTGTCTTTGGCATTTGTGGGTAGAGAAGTCTGGGAATTGCTGCAGCTGTGAGTGATTCAGTGCCTGTGATCTGTGCCTGCTCTGGCCCATGCCAGGCTTTGCTCCTTTCTGAGCCTGGTGCAATGACCCTTCCTGTCAGCCTTCCAGATAGTTGTGGGCTAGAAATGTGTTGTTCTGTGGCTTCTGCTGCTCTAGAATTCGTTTAGAGTCATTTTACAGGTATTTTGAGAGGGTTTGGGGGTAGACTTCTACTTTGCCATCTTTAAGATATTTTTTTAAAAGAGGGCATGAGGTAGAGGATGAGTTGGCAGGGAAGGCAGAGGAAGAGGCTAGCCCACAGCAGTGGTAAGTATCAACCCCCCACAAGGATTCCATTATAACAAGTCTCTCTCTTAACCTTCTGGTACCTGGAATCTTGGTCAGAGAAAGGGTTGCTTTGGACAGTATGGATGGTGCTTGCAAGCTGTCCCCACTATTAGAAGAATATTCAGATGGTAAGATATCCTCTTAGTGAGTTCTGTGTCAGCACCTGTTCAGGACAGACCAGGAATTCTTCTCTTTGTACATCTTAGGGTATGATTCAGTCTTTCACATTTAGTATCTCCACCCTTTTATCCTGTCCCTGACTAAGAGGCAGCCAAGGCAGAGTGATGAAGGCCAGTGGGAATAGAAGGTTGGACTCATGTCAGGAAGGCCTAGATTCAAATCTTGTCTCTGACATGACCTGGCTCTAAGACTCTGTCCAAGTCAATTGACCTTTTCTTTCCCCAGCCAAGATCTCTAAGGGGCCTCAATCTGGTGCCTATGAATTTCTTTATAACTGTATTTCAACAGAACTGGATTTCTTTGTGATCCAATGTACTTTAGTTTATGCATTTACCAACGTTATTTTGAGAAGAGGTCTACAGACTTCAGCAGGCAGCCTCTCTACAGAGTCCAGGGTACAAGAAGGGGTTTGAAGCTCTGTCTCTGTAAACTGGATTGTAAATTGCTGAGCAAGGGCTGATTTGCTTTGATAAAGAGAATTTCCTCATTAGGAACTAACTCCCTATGCTGATGAAATCCCAGATGGGGGAGGGGAATTTTCCCTCTCCACACACTCTCAAAAACACCAGCACCAAACAGGCAAGGACTGTTTTTGTCTTTCTTTACATCCACAGGACCTGGTGCCCAGGTAGGACATAAGAAGTGTTTCTTGGTGCAGGCCTTGTGGCCACTTACAGATGAGGAAAACTGAGACTAAGGAGCCGAGGGGCTTGCCAATATCACGTGACCCTAAAAGCAGATCCGGGGTTACTAAGATAAGCTCTGGCTCATCTTCCTGCATCTCCCATTATTCCCCAGGCTCATGTTGCCTTTTGGTCAGGGCCTGATGGAAGTTCCTTTCTCTTCCTCCCTGATTATAGGTAGCTTTATGGAGACCCAGGCAGTGCCACAGGGAGCAGTCCTGACCGTTTCACAACCAGGCCCCAGGGATGCTCAGTAGGGCTCAGGGATGGAGCTGGTCAAGGCACCCACTCAGTTCTATCTGAGGAAAGCCCCTCCACAGAAGTTCCTGAAAGGGGAGCCCAAGGCCCTGGAGGTAAGTCAGTGTTCTCCTGGTCTCCCCTTCCCCAGGCTAGGGAGATGAGAGGATTTACCTGCCATCTTACCCAAGGAGAGCCAGGTACCTGGGAAGCACTCCTACAGCTCTAGTAGGGACCATTTATGTGTCTAGGGAAGGGCCTGATCCCAGAGTCCTGGTCCCAAGGGATGGAGACAGAGATCCCCCAAGCTACGGCTCAGCTCTGTGAAAGCTTCTGTCTAGAAAGTACTTGGCCTAAGAACTTGCAGGGAGAAGTGAGGAGGGGAGAGCAGGGCAGGGCATCACCTTCCATCTTTTGCTCACCCCTTCTGAGGGATGAGAGGAACCTGCAAAAGGTGCTTCTGCTTTATTTCCTAGCTTCGCCTTCTTTCTCTAACTGATCTTCTACAGGAGCATCCAGAAGGAAGTCTCAGAGAGAAGAAGGAAGAAGGTTAAAAAGAAGCAGAGGCATATGGTGCAGAGAGGGAAAGGAGAAGGCAGGGAATCCCTCAGCCCTGGGCCCGTCTGTGCCAGTGATTTGAGAAAGGAGGGAGCCCCGAGTGGGGTATTAATTACCACTTCTAGTGTAGCGTCTTTCCCTATGCCCCATCCAGCAGAACTTGGCTGACTGTGATCTCATCCTCATAGACAAATGAGCCCTGCCTCTGACCCTTGCTTTCAAGCAAGGGCAGCTTTTTCTGCTGTAAGGAAGGCAGAAACCCTCATACACTCAGTCATATGACTAGGGAGGAAAAAGGAAGAGAAGTCCATGGCTCCCCTCCTCCCCCAAAGGAAATGGAGCTTATTTCTTTGAGTTTGGACTAGAAAGGGCATTTTGTCTCTAGAAGGAGAATCATTACCCTAAGGTCTTTGCAACACTGAGCCAGCACCATTTCAGTTAAACTATGCCCTCAGGGTTAGAGCTGCCTCTTCTCCTATATCTCCTGACCACCACTGTGCCCTCTCTCCAAAGTTCAAATCTTTCCCTTTCCCATAAAAATGATTGGAAGGGTGGAAAGGCATAAAAACAAAACTGTGTCCAGGATGAGGTCAATATCATTTCTCTACTTTTCTTTTGTTTATGTGACATGCAAACCTTTCTAAACTTAAGGCTCTGCTATATCATTAATGATAATAATTCACATTTGTATCTCATGTTTGCAAAGTAACTCAGTGAATCAGAAATAAAATTCTATAGTTTGAAGATGGAAGGGAACTTTGTAACCCCAAAGATCCAGCTTCATGTCTCCAGATACCTAAGGTGGCATTATGCCTATTTTAAAGTTGAATGGAGCTCAAGATCAACAACTTGAAGGCTTCCCTCAGTTTCTCCTCTGCCACTTCGTCTGTGTTTCCTCTGTGTGGACTCCTCTTCCATCAGATCCTCAGCTTTCAGGCACTTCCAGCAAAGAAGGTTTCATCTGATAGAGAATACTAGTTCTGGGACAATCAAAGTGAATGACCAGCCACAGCCTCCTTTAATTTAATAGCAATCAATCAATCAATGAGCCAGTGGTGGACCTGTGAAACTCAAGGAGGGAAGGAAATAGAATTAACCTGGGAAGACAAGAAAGGGCCAAGTTGTAAAGTCATTAAATGATATACAAAGGCATTTGAGTGTGATCCTTGAGGCAACAGGGAGCCGCTGGAATTTATTGAGCAGAGTGATGACATGATGGGAAGCTCTCTTTGGGAGATCTGTGAAGGATGAATTACACTGGGAACAGACTTGAGGAAAAGAGACCAGTTAGAAGGCTGTTCTAGGAATATCCTGATAAATGTCCAACACTTGGTTCTCTCAATTCCATTTAATCTGTATTACTATCATTTTCTGGGTCACTTGTCTATCAATTTCATAAATTTAATTAATTAGTTCATTAAAATGTAATTGTCTTAACAATTAAAAAAGTCCACCTCCGAATTGCACCATTTGTCAGTTTCCAAAGTGTGAATGGCCAAGTGGAAAATTGAACACTTGGTTCTGGAGAGTCAATGGGAGCTGATGCCAGCCCATCCCTGGTGATTCCCACAGGCCAGGAGAGAGGCACTGTGTGAGTGAGCCAGAGGAGGCTCATGCTACAGAAATAAGGAGAGAAAGGGTAAGATTTCACAGCTAGTTGGCTGAGAGAGGTGAGGAAGAGAGAGAGAGTTTGAGAATGACAGAGAGCTTGGAAGCCTGAGTACCTGTGATGATGGTGGTGCCCTCCGCAGCACTGAGGAAGTTCAGAGGAGAGGAAAGTTTGAGAGGACTTAATGTGCCAGCCCCAGGAATGGGCTGAGACAAGGATTAGGAAGAGTACAACTGAGACGAGGCTGCTTGCCTTACTCATTCATTTTACAACCCTTTTAAGCATTTACTATGCCCCAATTTCTGTGCCAAGTGCCGACACATCAGTCCCTGCCCTCCAGGGAGGACACTCCATGTGCACAAATATGTATACCATATACATAATAAATGGAAGGTCATTGAATTTTTTTCTTAAAATTTATTTATTTACTTTTAGTTTACATCATTCAGTTCCACAATCCCTTGAGTTCCAAATTTTTTCCCCTTCCCTCTCTTCCTCTCTTCCACCCTGCCATAGCAGCATGCAATCCAATATAGGCTCTACAAATACTTTTGCATTAAACATTAATCAAGTTGTAAAGAAGAATTATGACCAGTGGTGTAAACAATGAAAAAGAAGGAGTGAAACAAAGCAAAACACAAAAGAGAGAAAGTGGTTTGCTTCCAACTGCATTCAGACTCTGTAGTTCTTTTCTCTGGATGTGGATAGCCCTTTCCATCATGAGTCTTTTGGAGTTGTCTTCTAAGCTCGAATTGCTGAGAGGATCCATGTCTATCAAAGTTAGTTGATATACATATATCAATATATGTGTCTGTAATTGTGTACAAAGTTCTCCTGGTTCTGCTCTCCTCACTCAGCATCTGTTTATATAAGTGTCTCCACTACCTTTACTTAAAAAAAAAATAATTAATTTTCTTGTTTACATCACTCATTTCCACGAGATTTTGAGTTACAAATTTTGTCCTCATCTTTCCCCACTCACCACCCCAAAACAGGGATCCCACTGAATAACCACTCCCCCAATCTGCTCTCTCCTATATCCTCCACCATTGCCCCTATGACTTTCTGGTAGGGCAGGGTAGGTCTCCCTACCCCAGTGCCTGTATATCTTAATTTCCAAGCGAATGTAGTTAATAATAATAATAATAAAACACACACACATATATTATATATTTTAACCTTTGATTATAGAAATTTAAATTCTAGAGAAATTTCTCTAGAATTTCCCTCATTTCTCCCTTTCTCCCTCATCACCCACCCCCACTGGAAAGACAAACAATTCAATACAGGCTGTACATGTGTAGTTACACAGAACATCTCAATGGACATATTGTGAGATCCTGATTATATGTCCCTCCTTCCTATCTTGCCCCCCCCTTGTTCTATTCTCTACCCTATCCGTTTACAAAAGTGTGTGCTTCTAACAATTCCTCCCCCCACCCTGCCCTCCCCTCCATCATCCCACCTCTCATTCCCATCCCCCCTCCTCTCCTGTGTGGCATGATACACAGTTTAAAGTTTATGTCATTCCTTCCCTGAGTCAAATTCAATGAGAGTAAGATTGACCCATCTCCTTTTGCCTTTCTGTTCTTCCCCTCTGTTGTAACAGTTATCCCTTGCCTCTTCTATATGAGGTGATCAATCCCATTCTGTCTCTCCCTGTCTCCTCTCATTCTATTTCTCTCCCACCTCAGAATTTTACCTTTTAAAGCAGGAGTTCTCAATCTGTGATTTGAGACCACTTTGGGGGGTTGAATGACCCTTTCACAGGGATCACAGGGGTCACCTAAGACCATCAGAAAACACATATTTCCAATGGTTTTAGGAACCGAGACACAGATCCTCTATTCATCTCCAGGCAGGTCTGCCCACATGCAGATACGCCCACATACAAGTATTAAAGGGTCAAGGCATTAGGAAAGTTGAGAACCAGTATTGTCCCTTCCTATTCAATTGATCCTGTGCCCTCTATGTACACATATATACAAACATTCGGATATATATTCATACTCATATATATGCCTTCCTATATAGACATGTATATGTATATATACATTTGTACTCCCTTCACCTATCCTCATACTGAGAAAAGTTTCATAAGTTACAATTATCATTTTTCCATGTTGGCATGTAAATAGTTTAACTTTGATAAGTTCCTTATGATTTCTTTTCCATGTTTACCTCCTCATGCTTCTTCTTTTGAGCGTCAAATTTTCTTTTCAGTTCTGGTTTTTTCAGCAAGAATGCTTGAAAGTCCTCCACCTCACTGAATGATCATATTTTACCTTGGAACATTACACTCAATTTTGCTGGGTGGGTGATTTTTGGTTTTAAATCTAGCTCCCTTGATCTCTGGAATATCATATCATATATGTTGATCCCTCAACATAGAAGTTGCTAGATCCTGGGTTATCCTAATTGTGTTTCCACAGTATTCAAATTGTTTTTTCTTGGTAGCTTGTAATATTTTCTCCTTGATCTGGGGACTCTGGAATCTGATTATAACATTCCTAGGAGTTTTCTTTTGGGGATCTTTTTCAAGAGGTGATTAGTGAATTCTTTCAAGTTCTATTTTGCCCTCTGGTTCTAAAATATCAGGTCAACTTTCCTTGAGAATTTCTTGAAGGATGCTTTCTAAGTTCTTTTTTTGATCGTGGCTTTTAGGTAGTACAATAATCTTTAAATTGTCTCTCCTGGATCTATTTTCCAGCCCAGGGTTTTTTCAAGGAGATATTTCACATTGCCTTCTATTTTTTCATTTGTTTGGATCTGTTTAACAGTATCTTGATTTCTCATAATGTTATTAGCTTCCATTTGCTCCACTCTAATTCTGAAGGAGTTATTCTCTTTAGAAAGCATTTGAGATTCTTTTTCCATCTGGCAAATTTGGCTTTTTAAGGAATTCTCCTCATTGGATTTTTGGGCCTTGTTTGCTATTTGAGTTAATCTATTTTTTAAGGTGTTATTTTCTTCACTCAAGTTGTTGACTCTCTTTTCACAGTTTTCTTGCATCATTCTCATTTCTCTTCCCAATTTTTCTCCATTTCTCTTATTTGGTTTTCAAAATCCTTTTTGAGCTCCTCCATGGCCTGTATCCAGTCTGCATTTTTCTTGGAAGCTTTTGGTGCAGGAGTTCTGACTGTTGTCTTCCTCCCATTCCATGCTTTGATCCTTTTTGTCCCCCTAAAAGGATTGTAAAGTTGCATTGCTGGACTTGTTTTCTTCCTTTGCCTTCTCATGTTGCCAGTGAATTACTTGACTTTTTAACTCTGTGGAACTCTGTTTCCAAAGGGGAGAGCTTTGTCCCAAATTGCTGAGGTTTTTGCAGCTGCCAGAGCTGTTAGGAGGCCGCTGCAGCTCCCACCAGCTTTGGCTCACTGAAAACGCACCCCAGGATCACCACCTAAGAGCAAGATCTCAATTTCAGGCAGTTTAAGGCAAGAGCACTTAGCTTCTGAATGATTGCTTGGGTCCCTTGCAATCTTCAGGCCAAGAGCTCTGAAGCAGCCACATGGAGGCAGTTGCAGGGCCACCACTTCTGCTGCTTTCTTGCTGTGGAGGCAGTTCAGCTGGTCCCTTTCCCCTGAATTTAGCCGAGTTCCCCTAACCTTTCACTTACTTCTTATTTCTTATGGCTTGAAAATTCTGGAAATCACCACAGCTGCCACTGATCCACTCTCTTGAAGGCTCTAGCTGTGGCTTGTCCTGGCTGCCCCAGGGCCATCTGCAGTTTTAGGCCAGACTGGTTTTGTCTCCCAGCACATTGTGATGAGCCCTTCCTATCCTGCCTGCTGAGCTGCCTTCAGTGGGAAATGTGTTTTTCTATAATTTTGTGAGTTCTGGAGCCCTAAAATTTGTTTAGAGTCATATTTTATGGGTATTTGAGGTGGTTACATGGGAGCTGCAGAGTTTTCTTGCTTCTATGCCACCATCTCTGCTCCACTGGAAGGTGATTTTTTTAGGGTGAGGAGATGGCAGCTGGGGTGTCAGAAAAGGGTCTCTTGTAGAAAGAATGTAAACAGTGATCTGAAGGAAATTAGGGATTCTAAGAAGCAAAGGTCAGGATGGAGGGTTTCCTAGCCTTAGAAACCGACTCTCAAGTGGGAGGAACAGCTGAAGGGCCTGCTGTGCTAGACTGTGGAATATGTGAAGTGGGCTTATGTTCAATAAGACTGGAGAGGTAGGTTGGGGTTGGGTCAGGAAACACTGCAAGCACTGTTTGCATTTGACCCCAGAGCTGAGGATCAGTGGATTTTAAAGAGCAGGGTAGTGGCAGGGTTAGAGCTGTGCTTTAGGAAACCCTTTGGCAACCACATGGAGGATGGATTAGAGAGAGGAAGGCCCATTTGGAGGCTTTTGCAGAGCAGGATTATCAAGTCAGAGGAAGCCCTCCCCCTCAGTTTTAATACATTGGCTTTGGGATTTATATCATCAGGAAGCTCTTTGAGTGGGACAACTCTAGTCACCTGGCACAGTTAAAAACCTTTGCCTAGCCCAGTGGATGTGCTCCTTGTGATATCTGAGCATGTCTGTAGGTAGCGGGGAAGGCTGGAGGACAAAGGGGCAAGATTGTACTGGCGATGTGCCAGAGATGAAAGGTGGAAGAGGGACCAGGGACACAAGCATCGAGGTTAGGCTAGGCAAAAAGGGCTACCTGTCCCTCTGAGATTGGAGTAAAGAAGGAGAGCGCTGGGGATAAAGTCAAAAGGTTTAGAGATTCCAGAACAGTGCCCCAGCCCTGGGCAAGGGCCTCACAATTTCTTTCTCTTCTTCTAGGTGGTCCAAATCACGACTGGCCTCATGAACTTCAGCCTGAGCATTCTTTTGGATTCATACCTTTTTTAAGCCAATTTGGACAACCCTTTTTGTTTTACTCAGGCTACATATTCTGGGGACCAGCTTTTGTGAGTAAGCCCTGGAGTTAGTCATTGTATAATTAACTTGATCTTCTGCACTTTGGCCCCAGGAGGGATCTGAGACCAAAAGTTTCTTTATTTTACATGTTTATTCTGGTCTGGGGTTGGGACTAAGGGCTGCCCAAGGACCTATGAGCCAGCCAGCCAGTCTCCTAGTCCTTGGACAGACAACCTGTCTGTCCCATGCCCTTTTGGTCCCATTAATTCCCAGTCAATAAAACATTTAGCCAGGGAGGACCTGTGTAGGCTATCCATCAGAAAAGGCTACAGAGCAATCCATTGAGGAAACTCAGACCCAAGGGTGGAGCTTTGACTTCTGACCAATGCAAACAACAGCTCCTCAGGAGCACAGTTGCCTGAAACAATTGATTTCTCAAGTATAAATCTTTCTTGCTGATTCCATTAAATCAGGCTCCTTTAGGGCCTTTACCAGGCAATACTTTATTTTCAAAGTTGGCCACTCCGTATTTCTGAAGCACCTAGGAGAGTCCTTTGTTTAAAACATCCCCTAACACAGATTCTATTTTCTTTTCACACCAGCAGACCTCAAACTTTGCCCTTCACCTTCATCCCCATGAAGCTTTGTAGCACTATTGGAAGGTTCTTGGTGGGTCATAGGGGTGAGGAGAGAGAAGGAGAGCAACCCCACAGATAATCTATGGCCCATCTGGACTCAACTCCCTCAGCTCCCTTTCACTGGCATCACTCAGGATCAGAGAACTAGCCAAAGATCCCACCTCATAGGTGATTTAGCCCAATTCCCTAATTTTACAGAACAGGAAACTGAGACCCAAAGAAACTAGGCAACGACAGCGGCAGCAGCAGCAGCAGCATTTATATACTGCCCTAAGGGTTGCAAAGGGCCTGACCTGTTACTTTTCTGATCCTCACACCAGCCCTGCCATGTGGGGACTATCATCTGTCCCCATTTTACCAGTGAAGAAGCAGGCTAAAGGAGCTTAAATTAAGTACCTTACCCTGACTTACTTAAGTGAATGATTCTTTAAAGTGGGATTTGAACTCAGGTCTTCCTGAACCTAGGATGCTCTGCACAATCTTGCTGCCTCAAGTGACTTTTCCAAGGTCACAGGATTATTAAGCATCAGAGGCAAGATTTAAATCCGTGTCATCTGGACACTTTTCAGGGCATTTTGCTTTTCATCCTTTGCTAGAAGACTCCTGGCAAGGATGTGGGATAACACCATGCTTTGACATTCAGTCTCCATTACCAGAGGTACTAGGGGGTGCAGTAGATAGAGTACTGGGCCTGCAGTTGGGATAACTGAGTTCAAATCCAACATCCAACACCCCCTAGACACATGACCCTGTACAAGTTGCTTAACTCTGTCTGCCTCAGTGTCTTCATCTGTAAAATGAGCTGGAGAAGGAAATGGCAAACCACTGCAGTGTCTTCACCAAAAAGGGTCAGGAAGAGTCAGCCAGGACTGAAAACACTGACTAAGGACTCTATTCCCGGGGTTTGTTAAACCATTTTGTACATCTCTGGTACTTCTCTCTCCAGCTTAGTGATCATATAGTGGAACATTTCCTTTCCCGTTCCCCTTTAGAGACCTCTTTAAAGTCTGGGACCCAAGGCCTTTGGTTCATGCTGCTGCCAGTCCAGTCTGGAATTCTGGGGACAGAGAGACAAACTCTCCCTCCAGTTAGAGACATTAGCTGACCCAATGGATGGAAGGCAGTGAGGATGCACATGCCCCAGCCATCCTGCCAACACTATGGGTCTCATTTAGGCTGGTTCTGGTCCCTCCATAGCACATGCTCTAGGAAAGGCCGACTCAGACCAGAATTTCAGGTTGGACCAGGCTTTCCAGAGTGGGTACAGTCAGCACTATCTTGCTCAAGGACAAAGAGAGTGGAGGCCCTTACAAATGATGTAGTCTAGAATAAGCAGACCCCTTCATCTTTGACAGGGTTGTAGATTTAGGGCTAGAAGTGACCTTAAGTTCTTCTAGGCCATCCCTCCCACTGTACGCATGAAGAAACTGAGGCTTAGGGACTGAAGTGATTTTCCCATGATCAGCCAATTGGTGTCAGAGGTGGGGATCTGCACCAAGACCTTGGGTCTCCAAAGTTCAGCCCTCTGTCCCCTATGCTAGTCTGTCTCCTGTCATTGAAGATATGGCTCAGGGATGAGACAGAGAGGGATCACCACAGCAATTGTCAAAGTCCAATTTGTTTTCTGGGCCTGCAGTGAACAAACTCTTCTACCATTCTTGTTTCTGTCTCCACATTCCCCCTTCTTCCCTCTGGGGAAGAGAAACCTTCACCTTTCAAGTTCAACCCAATGTCTTGTTTTCATCTTGCAATAGTTGGTTATTCTAGAATGACCAGCAGCACAAGGCCACAGCACTCTTTTGTTGGTCTTTGTGTAGGGTACTACATCATAGAAGTCCATGATATGGGTGTGTTCCATCCTGAAAATCACCCAGTTTCTGCTAGAGTATTGGCCATGACTTCTATACAATAAGTCTAATCTCCCTGCCCACTCCCCAACCCCAGCACACATGGGCACAGCCCCCTCCCCACACCTATATACACACACACACACACACACACACACACACACACAGGCCCAAAGATACTCATATACCCACACTCACACATACACTCAGAGTCCCACATATTCACACCCCTGTACAGACACATACTCACACAGTCACATACACTCACATATACAGTAACACACACTCATATTACAACCACATGCCCATACACCTATACTCACACACACACACACACACACACCCTGCTTGCACATGTTCCTGCACATGGACACACACACGCACTCACACACACACACACACACAAATTTTCCAGTGAACAGTTCAAATTGAAGGTTCTTCCTCATCTTCTTTCAATCCGGAAGCACCTGCCCAACTTCCCCTCTTTGATTTCAGTCGCACACGCACAGGGAAGGTTTCTCTTCTCTCCTCCCAGTTGGGAACTCCACACATGACTGTTCATTGAATCAGGAGAATGGTCAGTGACACTGACAGCTGTCCCCTGGGGCCTTTACCTCAGGTCTGTTGACTGAATCCTTCTCAGACTGGAAAGAGCCTGGTGGGGATCAGACTAGCACCTGCTTCTGATACTCTAGGTAATGTGGTCTGTGATGAGTTAGAAGAGTGTCTGCCAGTCAGGACAGATCACAATTCCTTTGCTTGCTCTCCTGGTATCATTTCCTATAGTGGCTTCTTGGTACTGTGACAGAATACATCCTAGGTCTCCCTTGGTTGTAGATCCAGGCTCCTAGGAGATGCTAGATACAGAGCCTGTATTCCTTCAGCTACAGCACAACTTCATGTCCAGTTATAGGGTCAGCTATTCATTTGTTCATTCATTCATTCATTCATTCATTCATTCATTCATTCATTCATTCATTCATTTTTTCATCCAACAAGCAAGCATCCAGTAAGGCTCTTTCCCACTTTCTTCTAGTTGGTTGTGCTATTATCCTCAGATTCCATAGAAATGGAAATAATCAGTCTTTGAGGCCTCAAGCTCTTCTCTGCTGTATCTGTGACCTCATTCAATCCTCCATAGTGGGAGGCAGCATGGATAGGGAATTCTGATCTTGCCTCTAACACACTCTGGCTGTGGGAAGCCTCTGGGCTCCTTCTCAGAATCATATTTGTAAAGGTATGAAATAAAATTCATCAGGTTACAAAAGAAACATTGGTATCCAAATTATGCTTTTTGAGTTCACAGAGCCCAGATTGAGAGTCCCTGATTACAGTAACTTTGCCCTTTCTCCAAGGGAAGACCCCCTAGCACAGGCTTTCTTCTTGTCCTCATCTTTTTTGACAGGAGCACTGAGGGAAGATTAGTTAGAGACGGTGGAAGTCATCTCAAAGGGCAGAACGTTTCAGGAACCACCCTAAGGCATTGTTGGTGGAGCTCTGAAGTGGTACAACCATTCTGGAAAGATATGAAAATAAAGTGACTAAAATGTCCTTTCCTTTTGATCAGAGATCCGCTGCTAGCCGGGCTTATGCCCCAAAGAGGTCACTGATAAAAAAAGAAAGGATCCAGTTACAACAAAATATTGAAAACAGCTTGGGTGAGTGTGTGTGTTTGTGTGTGTGTGTGTGAATGTATGTGTTTGTGTGCGTATAAGTGTGTGTGTGAGTATGTGTGTGCATGTTTGTGTGTGTGTGTGTGTGTGTGCAATAGCAAAGAATTGGAACCAAAGAAGATGCCCATATTTTAGAGAATGGATAACAAATGGTGGGACATGAATGTCATTGAACATGACTGAGACTTAAGAAATTAAAAAAAACATGATAGGAAAAGAGAAGCATGAACAGAGCCTTATGAACTCAAGGCAGAAGGTAAACATAGTCAGGAAAAGAGTATACAATGATTATACCAATGTAACATTTATTTTTAAAATAAATTTAATTGATATCTTTTATATTATCTATATTTTCCCATGTTCTTCTCCTTTATTTTTCCAAAGAACTATCTATATAACAATATTTCAAAGAAAAAAGAGGAAGAAGAAAAACCATCAGCAACACTCATCAATGCATTCAGAAAAATTCAGAATATATGTGGTGTCGGGGGCATGTAGACCTTCTACTTCTGAAAAGACGTTTTAGGTGGAAGGTGTTTTCTCATTTCTGTCAGTCAATCAGTCAGTCAACTTGCATTTGTGAAATGCCTAAGGCACTTCTGGAGATGCAAAGAAGAAAAAAAAGGCAATCTCATTCTCAAGGAGCTCACATTGTAGAGGGGAGAGGGACAACACAAGAACCTCTATGGACAAACAAGCCCTATTTGGGAAAAATAGGAAGACACCAAGGGGAGGCCTCAGAATGAAGAGGGCTTGGGAAAGGCTTCCTGGGAAAGTCAGGAGGAGTGAGAGCCTTCTAGGCTTGGGGGCAGCCAGAGAGGATGCCCGGAGCGGATACAAGGAGTGTCTTGTTCATAGAACAAACCTGGTGATGGGAATAAAATGGAAAAAGACGGGGGCAGGTACAAAGGGATTTGAGGGCCAAGCAGCATTTCATATGGGATCCTGGAGGCAACGGGAGCCGCGAGAGTTCATCTGAGTAGGGGGCACCAGGGTCAGACCAGTACTTTAGGAATGTCTCTTCTTAGGGTCTGTGCTTGTTTGTAATTTTGAAACATTCATTTTCAATTGAGGCAAAGTCCATCTCAGCACAGGCAAAGCAGAATATTGCAAAATCATAAAGGAACAAATCTGAGAAGACACAAGAGAAAGTACATCCCTTCACTTCCTCTGCAGAGGTCAGCGCCCACAGGTGGGGAATACTGCATATCATAGCATGTTTTTTTATTGCTTTCATTGGTTTGGCTGACTTTTCCCCTTCTCTTTTTTAAAAAAATATTTTTTTTGAATAAAAGATAACTCTTTGGAAGGGGATAGGGGAAGAAATTCAGGGAAATCTTGTCAATACTAAAGCAGAAGTTAACAGTAAAAAATCTGTTTCACAAAAAGGCCATAACCTTGCTTTCCAAATGAACTGGTCTGGAAGCAGATTGACTTAGTAGGTATAAGAAAGGAGCTAAATTTGGAGTCAGAGGACATGGATTCCAATTCAGACTCTGCTATTTGCCAGTGTGACCTTAGACATAGTACTGCCTCCCTCTAGGTCAGTGACTAGAGGGGCACCATCTGTGCCTCAGTTTCCTCACCTGTAAAATGAAAAGGTTGGACTGGGCTGGGGAAGGTTAGATGTTTCTGCGAGGGCCATCCCTTCCTCCATTCTGAGCAAATATTTCCTTCCACTCCCCAACGTTCTTCCTCTGCTTGATTAGCTAGAGCCCTGGGATCATAGCATCTTAAGATTTAGAGACCTAAGAAACCTTCAAGGTCACCTAGTCCAACACCATCATTTTAGAAATGAAGATGCTGAGCAGCAGAAAGGAAGTGACTGCTCCAGGGTAATGCGGGCCCTGAGTGGGAGAACCAGACCCATCTTTTCTTTCACTTTCATGGCTGTTTGGTGACCAAAGCCCTTTCTAACCTGGCCTCTGCTGCCTTTCCAGTCTCTTCCCTCCTTCCTCCCAATATGAGCCCTTTAATCCAGTGACACTGACCTCCTGGCTGTTCCACCAAGACACTCCATCTTGGTTCAGGGTGTTCTCTCTGGCTCCCCTTCTGCCTGGAATGCTCTCTCTCCTCTGATTCAACTCCTGACTTGACTGCTGACTTCCTTTAAAGCCCTACTATAATCCTGCCTTCCACTGGAAGCCTTCCCCAACATTTCTTAATCTCAGGGCCTTCACTCTGTTGATTCTCGCCTCCTTATCCTATATAGAACTTGCCTTGCTTATTTCTGTTTCCACAGTGCCTGGGACCCAGTAAGTGCTTAAGAAACATGTGTTGAATTGAATTAAACATGGCATATTCCTAAAATACTGGTCTGATCCTGGTGCCCCCTACTTAGATGAACTCTAGTGGCCCTCAGTCAGTCAGTAAATATTTATTAAGCACCTGTGAAGGCGCCAAGCATTGTCTCCATCAGTTTTCTGGACCTCGGTTCAAATCCAGGCTCTGTCTCTTACCACCCAATGAACCTTGGGTAATTATCAGTCTACAAACTCTTATGAAGCTCCCACTAAGGCTATGGAAACATGCAGACAAATCCTCAAGTCAACATTGATTTTTAAGCACACTTTCGTCCCCAGGCACTAAGCTGAATAGCAGGGTTCATAATAAAGGGAAGCAAAGAAAACTAGTTTTTCCTTTCAAGAAATGCACAATCAAGCTGGTGGAGGTCTGTCTATTGTTAACCATTACTAAGTTCATTCATAGAAAGACAAATCACATGAGTCTGAATGAATGTTTATTGCTCTCAAAGCTTGTGAAACGTGCATGTAGACACACCCATGGGAGCTCCTCATGAGACAGTGAACTCAGACAGACAGACAAAGCAGACCTTCTATATTCAGAGCAATTCCCTCTCACCCCAGCCTGCCTCCCTTCCTGGCTGAGGATGCCCATGTTGTCCAAAATCATTGTCTAAATGTGGTTAACCATGATATGAGAAAGAATTTCTGAAGTGAATAAGTTATAAGTACAATAAGATGAAATAATTGATTAAGTGTCCATTGAAATTACAATTTCTGTTTCCTTTACCATTAACATGACATAAGATAGTATATATCCATAAATAATTAAGATAAGAAAAGTTCTATTATTGAGGGTAGTGTCTGGTTAAGGCACCTTGTCTTTGGTAGTCATTAACAGAAGAATGCTCTGGTTGGCCTCATCTGGGCTTGTAGTGTTGATACAGGAAGGGGCATTTTGAGTTTACTCAAAGAGCAAAGCATGTCTGTTTTGCCAGAAAATGCAAAGCATTATGGTAGATTAAGATCACAGTGGGTCAAAATGCCTCTCCTGACTGACCCATCCATGTTTTCGGCCTTTCTCAGGTCTTGGGGGATCAAAGTGATTTGGGGAGGGGTGTACAATACAAATATATATATGGCTATACAGATTAATAAGACATTGATGTTTTATCCGTATATTCACAATAAATATGCACATATACAACATAACACCCACAGATGTCTACCTAGTCATATAGATGGACACAAATAGAGACAAGGGGCTTTGGGTAGTGGGAGGCGTTGGCAGCAAGGGAATCAGAAAAGGCTTCACATAGCACTTAGCTGAGCTGAAGCCTTGAGGGAAACTCAACATTCCACATGAGAGCAATGACAGGGGAGGGCATTCCAGGCCCAGGGTATGAACAGCCCATGCTAAGACAGCTCTGGATCTCTGGTCTCTCAATCACTTTCTTTCTCTTGGGGTCCTAGCCTTTTTCTTCTTCCTCTTGCTACTTCCCATGATCAGTTTGACAGAACTTTGATTTGGAAGACCATCTAGTTCAACCCCTTTCATGGAGGAAGCTGAGGCTCATAGAGATGGGAAGGGCCTTGGAGGGGTTCCCCAATGAGGAGGTAGCCCACTTAGGGTGGGAGTCCAGCTACATGCATCCTAAATCTGACCTTTTACTCCCTCTGGCTGACACGTCTCTGCATTTGGCAACTCTGCTAACATGGTATATTAATAACAGATTCTCTGAACATTTTTTAATCTTGCTATTCAGGTCTGGATGACCTGATGGCATCCTGGATACCACCAGAGCCATCAGCTCTCTATCCTCTGTGTCATGAGCACCACAATTGTCATGATTTATAGGTTTAATAAAAAAGGAAAAATAGAGGTCCATGGTATTACTACAGGCTACATAGACATTCAGGATGAAAACATGGACCAGAAGCCTGGTCTCCTTATTTCTGTCCTTGGGCTTAGCTAACCTTTACTCACTTTCTGTCATTCTCAATAAATTCCTGCCCCTCCCTCTTTCCTGTTCTCTTTGTTTTCTTTAATACTGAATTTTTCCTCCAGTTACAATCCTGTTCTCTTTCTAGGACATCAATGGGTCTTCGGCTGGTCTTCGCTTTCTTGGAACTCACCATCTCCATCTCCCTTTCACGTATGACCTGTTGTAACCAGGGTGGGGTAAGTGCCTGATGCCACATGGCACCTGTAGTCCCACGGGCCTTGCCCTGTGAGATACAGGCAGAGGGCCTGGACTGGAGTTGAAGGAAGCTGTGCAAGCTTCAGAGGGAGCATCTAAGGAAGGCCCACCTTCTCTGGGATACATCCCTTCCTGGGTTACTGGTGTCTTTACCTCCAACACTCTGGGCATCATAGCCTGTTTCCCAGATTGGAAGACTTAATTCGCAGGTCCATGCTAAGAAGCAGGCATCTGCTAGCCATTTTGATGCTTCCTTATCACCAAAAGCCATCATCTCCTCTTTGCTGAAGGAGGCCCAACATCCCTATGGAGGAGAAGGGCAGGAGAGGAAGAGTCCTGTATTTGTTCCAAAGGGAAGAAGCAGGAGAACAACCAGGGAGGAACTGGGTGGAGGGGACAGCAGGCTGGTTGGCTTTGTACTGGGAAGCTGGAGCTGGGGGCGGGGAGCATTCCCTGCAGCTGCCTACCAATACCAGCCTCCCCAGGCCTTCCAGTCAGAGACATAAGGGGTTGGTTTCTGTTGACTGTGCAGGTCACCCTCATGATGCCCTTCTCTCCCTGTGTGCAAGAAGCCTCAACTGCTGAGACCCCCAAAGAAGGGTTGATGATTCAGGGCTCAGTTGCTGATGATAACAAGTTCCCAGGAAGCCATCCTGATCATAGCATTTGAACTATGTGCTTCCCCATTGCCATGGATGGTACTTTCTTAGAATGGATATTTCTAGCTAAAGACAGGAAAATGAGTAAATCTTCTGGAAAGTCTTTGATAAAAGAGCAGCTTCAGTCTTGGGTATGGGCTCTTTCTCACTTCCTTTTCCTGGCACAGGAACAGTCCACTAATCTCTTCAGGGCTGTCACTGGACAGCATCACCAGAACCTTCAGTGCATTACCCTGGTCCTCAGCATCCCCTAAGCAGCATACACTGGCAGGATGCTGAGGGTCAGGATCACAGAGGGGCAGAGGGAGGAAGATTCATGCCCTGAAAATGGAAAGGGACCATTAGATTACATTGAGTACATTCCTCCTTACTTTGTAGATAAGGAAACTGACACCCAAAGAGGAAAGGTGACTAACTCAGGGTCACACCACTAGTAATTAGCACAGCTGGGATTGAATCTTTGATTCCAAGGAAGTGTTCTTTCCTCTATGGTAGAGTCCCTTCCACAGAGATGAAGGAGTGTTGGGGGAGGAGGGACTAGGGGCTATGCTTGCTTAATTGACGAAAGATGTTAGCGAAATTGCAAGTATACCTTATAAGGAAATATTATGTATAATAAAAGATGATTGGGTTAGAAGGGACGGGGGAGGGGCGCCTCGCTAAGTTTAGCTGTGCCTTTTAAGGGAATGTTGTGGATGTTGCTATGTGATTGGGCTAGGGAAGTTGGCAGGGAGGGATTAGGGGAGGAGATAAGCGTATATAAGGAGTGGCTGAGCTCCGGGGTCTCTCTCTTGTTCCGGGATGTGATCG
>CM053601.1:184111243-184187634 GCA_028646575.1 Pseudocheirus occidentalis | reverse complement strand
AGAAACCAAGATACTATTAAACAGTTACAAAGAAATGAAAAAAAAAGGTGTGAAATATCTCCTTGAAAAAAACCACTGACATGGAAAATAGATCCAGGAGAGACAATTTGAAAATTATTGGTCTACCTGAAACCTATGACCAGAAAAAGAACTTGGAAAGCATCCTTCAAGAAATCCTCAAAGAAATAAAGATGCCAATCATCCTTAAGGGGCAGTGGAAATCACAAAGGCCATCTATCCCTAGGTTATAGCAAGTTACAATATCATTAGTCACTACTGAGTACCCAAGTAAAGTTCTCTTTCATTTTGACTGGAGGCTGACTTCCAAACACCACAGTTCCACTTCCATAAGTTGACCACTCTAGACTCTTGCTTAGATTCACATGCAGGCAGCCTTCTGCTCTGGTTCTATATACCACCTTATAGGGACTGCTTCACTCCAAGCCCTTCACAGTTTCTGCTTCTAGAAAGGCAAAACTAAAATGAGTTGCAACATTTACACATATTAAGTTTAACAGAGTTACAACAATATTCACACACGTTGCTGGCACTGTAATCTCAATTTACTTTCTGTCTGACAAAGTAACATAAACCAACAGATAAAGCTTCTGTCTGAGAAATCAAACACAAATCAGCAGTTAAGTCCCAGGACTTCTGTAAAAAGCAGTAAATCCTGTTTTCAGTTCTTCTGTAAACAGCAGTGAAGTTTAGAAAAGTAAACTTTACAGCAGTGCTGTTCTGTAAACAGCCGTGAAACAGCAGTGAACAGCCTGAAACTGTGACTGGGCTGGTTTTGGCTCCCAGTATACTGCAATGAACCCTATGTCCTGACCTGCCTTAAGCACAAGATGTGTTTTTCTGTTACGAGTTTTGGAACCTCTTCCAGGACTTCTGTAAACAGCAATAGAATCCTCTTTCAGGGTTTCTATATCTGCAGTAGAGTTCTGTTTCAGAGCTTCTGGTAAAATCCTATTTTGACAGACTTGTATTCTTATAAATTTCACCTAATTCCCTATATATTTTAGAAATGAGGCCTTTATCAGAGACACTGGTTGTAAATATTCTTTCCCAGTTTCCCACTTCCCCCTTAATTTTGGTTACATTGTCTTTGTACAGAAACTTTTCAATTTAATGTAATCAAGAATATACATTTTACGTTTTATAATGCTCTCCAACTCTTCTTTGGTCATAAAGTTTTCCCTACTCCATAAATCTTACAGGTAAACTATTCCTTGCTTACCCAGATTATTTACAGTATGAGCCTTTATACCTACGTCGTGCACCCATTTGACTTGATTTTGGTGTACTGCATTAGATGATACTATGACTATTTTCTGCCAAACTATATTCCAGTTTTCCTGGCAATTTTTGTCAAATAGTCAGTTCTTATCCCAAAAGCTGGGTTCTTTGGGCTTATCAAACAGTATATTACTATAGTCGTTGACTACTGAGTCTTTGTACCCAATCTATTCCATCGATCCACTACTCTATTCCTCAGCCAGTACCAAGTAGTTATGATGACTGCTGCTTTATAATACAAATTAAAATCTTGTATGGCTAGGCCACCTTCCCTAACATTTCTTTTCATTGATTGCCTTGATATTATGGACCTTTTGTTCTTCCAAGTGAATTTTACCACTATTTTTTCTAGCTCAATAAAGTAATTTTTGGGTAGAATGACTGGTATGGCACAAAATATGTAACTTAATTTAGGCAAAATTGTCATTTTTATTATATTAGCTCGACTCAGCCATGAACAATTGATAATTTTCCAGTTAGTAGGAACTGACTTTATTTGTGTGAAAAGTGTGTTGTAGTTGGGTTCATATAGATACTAGGTTTGTTTTGGCAGGTGGATTTCCAAATATAATGTCTATAGTAATTTTAAATGGGCTTTCTTTTACTATCTCTTGCTGTTGGACTTCATTGGAAATATATAGGAATGCTGAGGATTTATGTGGGTTTATTTTATATCTGCAGATTTGTTAAATTTATTTATTGTCACAAGAAGTTTTTTACTTGATTCTCTAGGGTTCTCCAAGTATATCATCATATCATCTGCAAAGAGCGATAGCTTAGGCTCTTCTTTACCTAATTTGATTCCTTTGATTTCTTTTTCTTCTCTAATTGCAACTGCTAACATTTCTAGTACCAGATTGAATAAGAGGGGTGATAGTGAACATCCTTGTTTCACCCCTGATTTTATTAGAAATGCTTCTACTTTATTCCCATTACATATAATACTTGCCTATGGTTTTAAATAGATGCTACTTATTATTTTAAGGACAACTCCATTTATTCCTATACTTCCTACTGTTTTTAATAGGAATGGATGTTGTATTTTGTCAAAAGCTTTTTCTGCACCTATTGCAATATTCATATGGTTTCTGCTAGTTTTGTTGTTGATGTGATAGATTATATGGATAGTTTTCCTGATATTGAACCACCCTTGTTTTCCTGGAATAAATCCTACCTGATCAAAGTGTATTGTCCTCCTGATGATTTGCTGTAGTCTTTTTGCCAGTATTTTATTTAGAATTTTTGCAGCTATATTCATAAGATAAATTGGTCTGTATTTTCTTTCTCTGTTTTGTCTCTTACCACTTTAGGTATCAGTGCCATATTTTTCTCATAAAAATAATTTGGTGGGACTACTTCTTCTCCAATTTTCCCAAATAGTTTGTAAAGTATTGGAGTCAATTGTTCTTTAAATGTTTGGTAGAAGTCACTAGTAAGGCCATCTGACCCTGGATATTTTTTCCTGGGTAGTTCATTGATGGCTTGTTGAATTTCTTTTTCTGAGATGGAGTTATTTAAGTAGTTTACTCCCTCTTCAGTTAGTCTAGGCAACTTGCATTTTTGTAAATATTCATCCATTTTACTAATATTGTCAAATTTATGCACATACAATTCGACAAAATAATTCCTAATTATTGTTTTAATTTCCTCTTCATTGGAAGTAGATTCACCCTTTTCACTTTTGAGACTCTAAATTTGGGTTTCTTCTTTCTTTTTTTATCATTTTGGCTAAAGGTTTATCAATTTTGTTGGCTTTTTCATAATACCTACTCCTAGTTTTATTTATTAATTGAATAGCTTTCTTTAATTCAATTTTATTAATCTCTCCTTTAGTTCTCATTATTTCTAATACAGAATTTAATTTGGGATTTTCAGTTTGTTCTTTTTCTAGATTTTTCAATTGCATGTCCAATTCATTGACCTCCATTTTCTCCAATTTGTTCATGTATGCATTCAGGGATATAAAACTTCCCCTAAGAACTGCCTTTCCTGCATCCCATAAGTTTTAGTATGTTGTCTCATTATTGTCATTCTCTTGAATGAAGTTACTGATTGTTTCTATAATTTCGTGTTTGACCCACTCATTCTTTAGGATTAAGTTGTTAAATTTCCATCTAGTTTTTTGTCTATCCTTCCATGACCCTTTATTCCATATAATTTTTATTGCGTCATGATGTGAGAAGATGCATTTACTATCTCTGCCTTTCTGCGCTGAATTGTGAAGCTTTTACACCCTAGTGCATGGTCATTTTTTTGTGTATGTGCCATGTACCACTGAGAAGAAATCATATTCCTTTTTATCCCCGTTCAATTTTCTCCATAGTTCTACCACATCTATCTTCTCTAAGATTCTGTTTACCTCCTTAACTTCTTTCTTGTTTATTTTGAGCTTAGATTTATCAATCTCAGAGAGAAGGAGATTGCAGTCCCCCTATTTATTTCTTCCTCTTGCATCTTTTATTTGTCCTTTAGGGAGGTAGATGCTGTACCACTTGGTACATAAATGTTTAGTAATGATATTGCCTCATTTTCAATGGTGCCTTTTAGCAGGATGTGGTTTTCTTCCATATCTCTTTTAATTAGATCTATTTTTGCTTTTGCTTTATTTGAGATAAGGATTGCTACCCCTGCTTTTTTTTACTTTAGCTGAGGCATGATATATTTTACTCCATCCTTTTACCTTTACCCTGTGTGTATCCTTCTTTTTCAGATGTGCTTCTTGTAAACAGCATATTGTAAGATTATGGTTTTTAATCCATTCTGCTATCCACTTCTGTTTTATGGGAGAGTTCATCCCATTCACATTCACAGTTATGATTGTTATTTGTGTCATTCCCTCCATCCTATTCCCTCCCCTGTTTATGCTTTTGTTTTTCCCTTTCTCCCTTCCACTTCTTATGAGTTTTCCTTTTGACCACTGCCTCCCTCAGTATTCCCTTCTTATCCACTCCCTCCCTTTTCCTAGCCTTCTCCCTTACTACTTCTTCCCTCCCTTCTAACTCGCCCCCCTTTCATGACCCTTCCCTCTCCTACTGCCTGCAGGATATGATCAATTTCTATACTCAATGTTGGATGTTATTTCTTCCTTGAAACAAGATTGATCAGAATAAATCTCTTGCAGTGCTCCTCTCCCTCCCCTCTTTCCCTCTATTATGATAGGTTTTATGTCTCTTCTCGATAGAGTCCTATATTTAACTGGTTGTCTTATTCCCTCCTTGCACCAGAACCAGTGAGGGAAAAGCTCATATAATGGTCACCGCCCTCCCTTCCTTCTCTCTACTATGTTGTTTTATGCCTCTTTGTGTAGCATAATTTACCCTTTTCTGCTTCATTCTTTCCTCTCCTTCCATTGCAGTCCCTTGATAAGGTTTTTTATAATTATTTTATGTAATTTATATCCACACCCTGTATTTATCTATAACCCTTTTAGGTTAACTGCATACTGTCTCTCCCTGTCTCATCTCATTCTAGTCCTCTTCCACCTCAGAATGCCAACTTTTAAAGTATCATTCCTTCCTATTCAATTGATCCTGTGCCCTCTATGTACACATATATACACATACTCAGATATGTATTCATATGCATATATAAACCCTCCTATATACACATGTGTATGTATACATATATACTTTTGTATTCCCTTCACTTATCTTCATTCTGAGAAAAGTTTCATAAGTTACAGTTATCATTTTTCTATATTGGCATGTAAACAGTTCAACTTTGATAGCTTCCTTATAATTTCTTTTCCCTGCTTACCTTCTCATGCTTCTTGTGTTTGAGTGTCAAATTTTCTGTTCAGTTCTGGTTTTTTCATCAAGAATATTTGAAAGTCCACCACCTCACTGAATGACCATATTTCCCCTGGAACATTATACTCAGTTTCGATGGGTATATTCTTGGTTTTACTCCCAGTTCCTTTGATCTCTGGAATATCATGTTCCATGCCCTTTGATCCCTCAGTGTAGAAGCTGACAGATCCTGGGTTATCCTTATTGGGTTTCTACAGTATTCAAACTGCTTCCTCTTGGATGCCTGTAATATTTTCTCCTTGATCAGGGTGCTTTGGAACCTGGCTACAACATTCTGAGGAGTTTTCTTCTGGGCATCTTTTTCAAGAGGTGATTGAGGAAGTCTTTCAAGTTCTATTTTTCCCTCTCGTTCAAAAACATCAGGGAAATTTTCCTTGAGAATTTCTTGAAGGATGATTACTAAATTATTTTTTTGATCATCACTTTCAGGTACTCCAATAATTTTTAAATTGCCTCTCCTGGATCTATTTTCTGGGTCAGTGTTTTTTTTCAAGGAGATATTTCACATTACTTTCTATTTTTTCATTTTTTTATCTGTTTAATGGTATCTTGATGTCTCATAAAGTCAATTGCTTCCATTTGCTCCACTCTAATTCTGAAGGAATTATTCTCTTCAGAAAGCTTTGATATTCTTTTTCCATAAGGCAAATTTGATGTTTTAAGGCATTCTTCTCCTCATTGGCTTTTTGGGCCTTTTTGCCATTTGATTCAATCTATTTTAAGGTGTTATTTTCTTCAGTCAGGTTGTTGACTCTCTTTTCATGATTTTCTTGCATCATTCTCATTTTTCTTCCCAATTTCTCCTCCACTTCTCTTATTTCGTTTTCAAAATCTTTCTTAAGCTCCTCTATGGCCTGTAACCAGCTTCCATTTTTCTTTGAAGCTTTTGGTGTGGGAGTTCTGACTGTGTTGTCTTCCTCCTGTTCCATGCTTTGATCCCTTATGTCTCCAAAAAAAGGAATCTAAAGTTGGATTGCTGGGTTTACTTTGCTTCCTTTGCCTGCTCATGTTGCCAGTCAATTACTTGGCTTTTGAGCTCCATGGAACTCTGTTTTCAGTGGGAAGAGCTCTGTCCCAAATGGTTGGGATTTTTGCAGCTGCCAGAGCCATTAGGAGGCCACCATTTCTGCAGCCCCCACCAGCTTTGGCTCACTGAAAATGCACCTCAGGACTACCACCCAAGATCCCAATCCAGGCAGCTCAAGGGAAGAGCACTTAACCTCTGAATGATTGCTTGGAGCCCCCTGCAATCTGCAGGCCAGCAGTTCTGAAGCAGCCATGTGGATGTGGCTGCAGGGCCCCTGCTTCAGCCACTTCTAGCTCTGGGGCAGTCAGTTGGACCCTCTCCCCCAAATTTAGCCAAGTTCCACTGACCTTTCACTTAGTCCTTGTTTCTTATGGTTTGATAATTCTGGAAACCACTACAGCTGCCAGTGACCCACTCACCTGAAAGCTCCAGCCCTGGCTTCTTCTGGCTTCCCTAGGACTCCAGAATCAGGTTCATGCAGTGCTGGTCTGGGCTCCCAGCACACTGCAATGAACCCTTTTCCATATACCTGCTGGGCTGCTTTCAGAGGGAACTTTGTTTTTCTGTGATGTTGTGGGTTCTGGAGCTCTAAGATTTGTTTAGATTTATATTTTGTAGGTATTTGAGGTGGTTATGGGGGAGCTACAGAGTTTTGCTGCTTCTATGTCACCATCTTGACTCTGCCCCTCTAAAATTGTTATATAAGCAATGGTGAGCAGGTAGATTTCAGAAAATCCTGGGAAGACTTGAATAAACTGATGATGAATGAAGTGTAGAGAACCAATAGATCATTGTTTGGAGTAACAACAACGTGTAATAATAAACTATGGCTGACTTCACTTTACTCAGAAATACAATAATCCAAGATAATTCCAGAAGCCTCAAGATGGAAAATGCTTTTCATATCCAGAGAAAGACTTGATAGAGTCTGAATGCATATTGAAGCATACTTTTTACCCCTAGTTTATTATTCATTGCTTTTGTTTGGTTTTGGTCTCAATTTTCTTTTGTATCATACCTAATATGAAAATATTTTGCATGCCTGCACAGGTATAATCAACAGCAAATTGCTTGCAGTCTCAAGGAGGAAAGCAGGGAATAAGAAAATTTGGATCTGGGGCGGAGCTAAGATGGCAGAAAGGAAGCAGTAGCTTCTCCAAGGTCTCGAACAATTCTGTTGCTAAAGTCTAAAAAGTGAATTTAAACAGATTTAAGAGTGACAGAACCCAGTGGGAGACAGAGCATGGCAGATTCCCAGTCCAGGAAAGTCCCTACTCAGTTATGGGCAAGGAGAACATGGTGCATATGAGAGCAGCACCAGCATGGAGCTGAGGCAGAGTACAGCAGACTGAGAAACCCCAGACAGCCAGCAGAGTCACCAACCCAGAGGGTTTGCAGCCGTCGCACCAGAGGACAGAGGATCATCGAACCTGGTAGGAAAAAACTCAGAGCCCACAACAGGATCAGTAGCTTTCCCTGAGGCAACCTGGATGTTTAATATTATATACCCAAACTTCCAGATGCAAAGATGGAGGAATAAAGTTTAGTTGCTCTGATACACCCTCCCTGACACAGAAAAGTTCTGAGTTAAATGCCACACCCAGAGTAAAATCTTGAATTAGTGGAAACAGCCTCAGGCTTGGGCATGGCTGAGGAAAAGGGAAGGAAGACAGTACAGAGTCTAAGCTCAGGAGGGTGCAGTCAGCAGGCCCTAACTACAAGAGCCCAGGTGTGCCTTAGCACCACCTGGGACATCATCAGACTACAGCCCAACCCTTTGGCTTCCAACTACTGAACCTGCTTCCAACTACTGAACCTGCTTGAGCTGTAGCTCAGAGACACAGAGGTGGAAACCTGAAGGAGCCAGACCAACCCACCCCCATACATTACTCTGTAAGCCTCAAGGTGACTCAGGGGTAATCATTGAGAGTTCTGGTCTTGGCCTCAGTCTACACACTCAGAGCCTACAGCTACCAAACCCCTACCTCCCAGCCTGAGAAGCTCAATACTTCAGCACCCCAGAAGCAGACAGCCATTCTAAAAATCCAGGACATAAGTGCTCACAATGGGGAAGAAGGAAACTGCAAAGGCTAGGACCATCAAATCTTTTTATAGTGAGCAAGAACAACCAAATTCAGAAGGCAACACAGCCTCTGTACTCAAACTGGAGACCACAGAAGGAAATGTGAATTGGTCTCAAGCCCAAAGAGCCTTCTTAGAGAATCTCAAAAGATATTTTAAAAAGGAATTAGAAAGGTAGGAGATAAATTTAAATCTACAGTGACCAAATTGGAAAAAAATCTCACTGAAAAAATCAAATCTTTAAAAAGTAAAATAGGAGAACTAGGACAGAGGTCAAAAGTCTAACTGGAGAAAATACCTCCCTAAAAATGAAAAACAAACATATGTAAAAGGAACTCCAAAAGCTAATTGAGGAAAATAATTCACTAAAAATTAGAATCAGACAAATTGAAGCTAAGGACTGTATGATACGACAAGAGTCAGTCAAACAAAACATAAAGATTGAAAAATTAGAAGTGCAAAATATCTCACTTGAAAAACAACTGACCTGGAAAACAGATCCAGGAGAGACAACCTAAGAATTATCAGCCTACCAGAAAGCCATGATGAAAAAAATCAGCCTGGATAGCATCCTCCAAGAGACTGCAAGAATCAGAAGGAGAAATCAGTCCTAGAATCAGAAGGAGAAATGGTTATTGAAAGAATTCACCAATCTCCTCCTGAAAGGGATCCCAAATTGAAAACTCCAAGAAATATGGTAGCCAAATTCCAGAGCTACAAGGTCAAGGATAAAATACGGAATGCAGCAAAAAAGAAACAATTCAAATATCATGGAACTACCATCAGGATTACATCGGATTTAGCAGCTGCTACATTAAAAGATCAGAGGGAATGGAATGTGATATTTCATAAAGCAAAAAAGCTAGGACTGCAACCAAAGATCAACTATCTGGCAAGACTGAGCATATTCTTTCAGGCAAGGAGATGGTTATTTAACAAAATAAAGGACTTCCAGACTTTCCTTACGTAAAAGCCTGAGCTCAATGGAAAATTTGATCTCCACTTACAAGACCCAAGAAAGACATAAAAAGGTAAACAAGGAATACATACACTCACACATACACATATGCACACAGATGCTCACACATGCAGAAAACTTGGGACTCGATAAGAACAAACTGTTTACATTCCTTTATGAGAAGCAGATACCTGTCAATACTGAAATTTGTATAAGTATTGTGACACTAAAAATGGATGTACACAGATCTTTCCATGTGGGTGTGGGTATAATTGGACTAACCTGAAGATTTAAAAAAAAAATAAACCTATTAAGGGGAAGAAAGGGATTGTAAGGGAAGAAAAGGAAAGGGAGAGGGAGAAGATGGTAAATTATGCCACAAGAAGAGGCATAAAAACATACTAAAGTGGAGGGGTGGGAAGGAGGGAGATGATCATCATATGATCTTTACTCTCATTGTTTCTGATGTAAAGAGAGATCAATACAAAATGCTAAATTTAGATTCTAACATAAAAAGACACAAAAATTCATAATAAAAGAGGGAAAAGAGGGAGGGAGAGGAGCGATGTATGAAATGCACTAACATTGGTCTGGGTTCAAGGAGGGAATAACATACTCTGTTAAGAATAAAAATCTATTGTGCGCTACAGGCAATAGGAGGGATAAGAGGGAGGGGTGTAATGAGAGGAGGTTAGTCAGCAGGGAGGGAAAGAGTAGCAAGGGGAAAGGGTAGGTAAAGAGGGGGAACACAGGGACAGAATACTGAGGGAGGTGGTGGTCAAAAGGAAAATTCTTAAGGAAGGGAAGTGAAAAAGAAGACATAAAGATATAAACAGGGGAGGGAATAAGATGGAGGGAAAGTCACAGATAGTAATCATAACTGCGAATGTGAGTGGGATGAACTCTCCCATAAAACAGAGGCGGATGGCAGAATGGATTAAAAACCACAATCCTACAATATGCTGTCTACAAGAAAGACATCTGAAACAAGGGGATACACACAGGGTAAAGGTAAAAGGATGAAGCAGAATCTATTACGCCTCAGCTAAAGTAAAAAAAAAAAAGAAGGGGTAGCAAACTTATCTCAGATAAAGCAAAAGCTAAACTAGATCTAATTAAATGGGCTAAGGAAGGAAAGTACATCCTGCTAAAAGGCACCATTGAGAATGAAGCAATATCATTACTTAACATATATGCACCAAGCTCTATAGCATCCAAATTCCCAGATGAAAAGTCAAGAGAATTAGAGGGGGAAATAGATAGGAAAACAATACTAGTGGGGGCCTCAATCTCCCCATCTCTGAACTTGATAAATTTAAACTCAAAATAAACAAGAAAGAAGTTAAGAAGGCAAATAGAATTTTAGGGAGCCTAGACATGATAGATCTCTGGAGAAAATGGAATGGGGATAAAAAGGAATATACCTTCTTCTCAGCAGAACATGGCACAAACACAAAAATAGACCATGTACTAGGGCATAAAAACCTTACAATTCAGTGCAGAAAGGCAGAAATATTAAATGCATCATTCTCAGATGATGATGCAATAAAAATTATATGCAATAAATGGCCATTGAAAGGTAGGCAAAAAACTAATTGGAAACTAAATAATTTAATCATAAAGAATGATTGGGTTAAACAAGAAATTATAGAAACAATCAGTAACTTCCTTCAGGAAAATGACAGTAATGACACATCATATCAAAACTTGTGGGATGTAGCAAAGGCAGCACTATTGGAAGTTTTATATCCCTGAATGCATACATGAAAAAATTAGAGAAAATGGAGGTTAATGAATTGGGCATGCAATTGAAAAAGCTAGAAAAATAAAAAATTGAAAATCCCCAATTAAATACTAAATTAGAAATAATGAAAACCAAAGGAGAGACTCGTAAAATTGAAATTAAGAAAACTATTAAACTTATAAGTAAAACTAAGGGTTGGTTTTATGAAAAAGCCAACAAAATTGATAGACCCTTAGTCAATATGATAAAAAAAAGAAAGAAGGAAACCAAATTCTAATTCTCAAAAATGAAAAATGTGACTGTGCCTCCAATGAAGAGGAAATTAAAACAATAATTAGGAATTATTTTGTCCTACTGTATGTACATAAATTTGACAATCTTAGTGAAATGGATGAATATCTACAAAAATATAAGTTGCCCAGACTAACTGAAGAGAAAGTAAATTACTTAAACAACCCCATCTCAGAAAAAGAAATTGAACAAGCTATCAGACAACTCCCTAGGAAAAATCCCCAGGGCCAGATGGATTTCCTAGTGAATTCTATCAAACATTTAAAGATCAATTGATTCCATTGCTCTACAAACAATTTGGGAAAATTGTTGAGGAAGGAGTCCTACCAAATTCTTTTAATGACACAAAAATGGTACTGAGCTCTAAACCAGGGAGAGACAAAATGGAGAAAGAAAATTATAGACCAGTCTCCCTCATGAATATAAATGCAAAAGTCTTAAATAAAATATTAGCAAAAAAAGACTACAGCAACTTGTAACTAGAATAATACATTTTGACCAGGTTGGATTTATTCCAGGAATGCAAGGGTGGTTCAATATTAGGAAAACCATCAGTATCATTGATCATATCAATAATAAAACTACCAGAAACCATATGATTATTTCAATAGATGCAGAAAAAGCCTTTGACAAAATACAACATCCATTCCTATTAAAAACACTAGAAATTGTAGGAATAAATGGAGTTTTCCTTAGAATAATAAGTAGCATCTATTTAAAGCCATCAGCAAGTATTATATGGAATGGGAATGAACTAGCAGCATTGCCAATAAGATCAGGGGTGAACCAAGGCTGTCCACTATCAGCCCTCTTATTCAATCTAGTACTAGAAATCTTAGAAGTAGCAAGTAGAGTAGAAAAAGAAATCAAAGGAATCAAATTAGGCAAAGAAGAGACTAAGCTATCACTCTTTGCAGATGACATGATGATATATGTGGAGAATCATAGAAAATCAAATAAAAAAATTCTTGAGACAATAAATCAATTTAGCAAAGTTGCAGGATATAAAATAAACCCACATAAATCGTCAGCATTCCTATATATTTCCAACAAAGACCAACAGCAAGGATAGTAAGAGAAAACCCATTTAAAGTTACTGTAGACATTATAAAATATTTGGGAATCTACCTGCCAAAACAAACCTAGTATCTATATGAACACAACTACAAAACACTTTTCACACAAATAAAATCAGATCTCACTGATTGGAAAAACATCAATTGCTCATGGCTGGGTCGAGCTAATATAATAAAATTGACTATTTTACCTAAATTGAATTATGCATTTAGTGCCATATCAATCAATCTACCAAAAAATTACTTTATGGAACTATAAAAAATCATGACAAAATTCATTTGGAAGAATAAAAAGTCCAGAATATCAAAGCAATTAATGAAAAGAAATGTTAGGGAAGGTAGCCTAGCCATACCAGATTTTAATCTCTATTATAAAGCAGTAGTCCTCAAAACTACCTGGTACTGGCTAAGTAATAGAGTTGTAGATCAATGGAATAGATTGTGTACAAAAGACTCAGTAGTCAATGACTATATTAATATACTGTTTGATAAGCCCAAAGACCCCAGTTTCTGGGCTAAGAATTCACTATTTGACAAAAATGCTGGGAAAATTGGAATATAGTATGGCAGAAACTGGGCATAGAACATCATCTAATGCCATACACCAAAGTCAAGTGTAAATGGGTGCATGATCTAGGTATAAAGGTTGATACTGTAAATAATCTTGGTAAGCAAGGAATAGTTTACCTGTCAGATTTATGGAGTAGAGGACTTTATGACCAAAGAAGAGTTGGAGAGCATTATAAAATGCAAAATGGATAATCTTGATTACATTAAATTGAAAAGTTTCTTTACAAAAAAAACTAACGTAACCAAGATTAAGAGGGAATTGGCATATTGGAAAAGAATATTTACAACTAGTGTCTCTGATAAAGGCCTCATTTCTAAAATATACAGGGAATTAAGTAAAATTTACAATAATACAAGTCATTCCCCAGTTGATAAATGGTCAAAGTATATGAACAGGCAATTTACAGAGATAGAAATTAAAGATACCTTTAAGCATATGGAAAAATGCTCTGAATCACTATTGATTCAAGAAATGCAAATCAAAACAACTTTGAGGTACCACATCTCACCAGTCAGATTGGCTAAGATGATAAAACAGGAAAATGACAAGTGCTGGAGAGAATGTGGAAGAATTGGAATGCTAATGCATTTTTGGTGGAGCTGTGAACTGATACAACCATTCTGGAGCGCAATCTGGAATTATGCCCAAAGGGCTATAAATAATTGCATACTTTTTGATCCAGTAATACCACTTTTGGGGTTGTATCCCAAACAGACTGTAGAAGTGGGAAAAGGACCCATATGTACAAAAATATTTATTGCAGCTCTCTTTGTGGTGGCAAAAAAACTGGAAACTTAGGGGATGCCCATCAATTGGGGAATGGCTGAACAAGTTATGGTATATGAATGTAATGGAATACTCTTGTGCTATAAGAAATGGGAAGGAGATGTGCTTCATAATTACCTGGAGAGGCTTATAGGAATTGATGCTGAGTGTCAAGAGTAGAACCAGGAAAAATTTGTACACAGTCATAGATATATCATATGTGTGATGGCCAACCCTGATAAATTGGACTCTTCTCAACAACACACAGTTATAAGACAATTCTACAAGTCTCAGGATGGAAGGAGATGTCTACATTCAGAGAAATCTAGAAAGACCAGAGTTTAGATGGAGACTGAAGCAATACATGCTATCATTCTTTTCTATATTTGGTTTTGTTTCTCTTTTCCCATTGTTCACTCCATTGGCTACAACGCTTATACAACCACATTATTGTACAATATGAAAGAGCTTGCAGATCCTATACATGATTGTATGCCACCATGGTGGGTGTGGGGTTTGGGGAGGAAGGGGAGAAAAATCTGAAACTCCAGTGATTCTGGAACTGAGTCTTGTAAACTAAAAGTAAACAAAGAATTCAATAATAAAAAAATAAAATTTAAAAAAATAAAATAAAATTGTCTTTGATTAAAAAACATGATGCATCTATAAATAAACATAAATTATAAAATGTAAAAAAAGAAAATTTAGATCTAAAAATAATTGTAAAAAAACAAATACTTATTTGCTTTTATTTAATATATTTTCATGTGCAACTGAGAAATGTGTATGCGGTATGTGCTATAGGTAGTAATTGATTCAGTGTATCAAGTGGGGCTTGATTTTGTGATACTTCTATCGCAAGCACTTTATTATATTGTTTATAAACACATTTCCTCAATTTAATGTTATTTCTCATAAATACCTGATGTTATTCTCTTCTCTTGCATAGTATCCCCTTGATCAAGATCTCAGATCATCTCAGGACCCAACAGGAGAGGAGATGCTTTATTTTCTTTATAAATTGCCTATTTATTTGCTACATTTTGAGTTCCAATGTGTATCTCTCCCTTCCTCCCTAGTCTTGATTACAGAAGACCAACATTTGAGATAGAGTTATATGTGGAACAATAGGATACATATTTACATATATCAGTTATTTACCTAGAGGTGGATAGCATTGTCATTCCTAAGTCCTTCACAGATTATGTCAATTTTATTATTACTCTAAATGACTTAGTCACTCAGAGATAGTATTTCAACCATATTGCTGGTATTGTGTTCAAAATCCTCTTGATTTTTCCTCATTTCAATCTGTATCATTTCATAGAAGTCTTTTCATGTATTTTCTAAAATCAATCTCTTTGTCATTTCTTATAGCACAATAGTATTTTTTACAATCATATCCCACAGCTTATTCAGTCATTCCCCAACTGATGGACACCCACTCAGTTTCAATTCTTTGCTGTCACTAAGAGAGCTGAAATATCTATAGCTTTATCTCTATCTATATATCTCTGTGTGTATGTGTGGTGTGTGTTTGTGTGTGTGTGTGTGTGTAACAGATTTGTTTCCTCTTTCCCTGATTAACCTGGGAAATAGATCCAATAGTCATATTGCTGGGTCAAATTATACTGATAGTTTTATGTATCTTTAAATGTAATTCCAAAGTGCCCTTCAAAATGATTGTATCAGTTCAAAATCCCACCAACAGTATATTACTGTCCCAATTTTTTTACATTCTCTCCCACGTTTGTCCTTTCCCCTTTTCTCATTTTAGCCAATTTATAGGCATGGGAAAATATCTCATTGTTATTTTAATTTGCATTTCTCTAATCAATCAGAGGATACTTTATTAGCATATGACAAAGCCCCCAATTCATTGAAAAAGAGATTTGCTTTCTAATTGGGGGTATACAAGAAAATCATTTCATAATTATTCTTATCAGGAAAATTACCATGATTGTGCACCATATTTTATACATTTTACCATAGATCCCTGCCTAAGAATAACCTGATGTTATTAAATGTCATTGGATTGGATCATAATCCTGGATTCTCACCTTCCCCCTTAAGGAGATGAAAGATGTTAACATGAGACTATATTCTCCCAAACACTTGGCTATAGGGGGTTCAGCTCACAAGGACATCAGTTTGGCAATTCAGATCAGGATATCCTTGCTGTATGGTTCAATGGGAAGCTGATTAAAATTAGAATTTGACACTAGTTGCTTTATTTCATTTTCATAAAATTTTAGATAAAGGATATAACAAAGATACTCTGCATATGAAAATTTATCTTGGGGAGGCTAGGTGGTGCAGTGAATAGAGCACTGGCCCTGGAGTCAGGAGGACCTGAGTTCAAATCCAGCCTTGGGTACTTGACACAGAAACTATCCATGTGACTTTGGGCAAGTCACTTAACCCAAATTGCCCTCCAAAAACAAAAAAAAAGAAAATTTCTTTTGCCTTAAGGACAAATCATATGACTGAAATACATATAGTGGTGGATTTTTTGTTAGAGATCTGGCAACTATGTGATCAGTGGATATGGAGGAGTTGATCATTGCTTATATCACAAAGTCCTTACTAGTAAGGGAGGAGTAATGTATAATGCCAACCTTAGATGTCGATTTCAATATGAGGACATCTCCATAACCCATTTTAAATTCGGTTTTGACTAGACAATTTTTCCTGCTCGAACAAGCTTGGAGGCAAAATTCTTGGTATCTGAAAGGTTGAGTAAAGAAATTTTTGATGCTTGAGTTGAAGAAGTGAGATGAATTTCAGAGGACACATAATTATGCTCAAATATTTTTAAAACATTTTTTGTGTCGGAGATAACTAAGCATGTTTTACTTTGAATCAATATGAAAGAAATGAGAGCAACAAGTCAATGTTCCAAAGAGGCTTATTTATTCCTAAAGGTAAGAAAAAAGATTCTACTGAGCAGAGTAGCCCAAAAGAGGAATGGTCTTTTGAAGAGAACTGAATTTTCCCTCATTGGAAAATTTCAAGAAGAGACTTAGTAATTGCTTGATGGAGACGTTGGAAAAAAGATTTTTGGTCAGGGACAGTTTCAGAATTTCCTTCAAATTATTACATTCCATAATAGCATAATTTTATGACCTGAGACTATAAATTAAAAGTAACAAGAATTTACTCATTATCTGCTTTGTGTAATCCACTGATAGTTGCTTGATATAGAAATGTAAAGGACGATATATTCACACTCTGAAGGAACTTAAACCACCATCTAGTCATCTTTATTTTTCCTTTAGATCAGCACTGCCCCATTTGATCTTCTCCTGACTGACAAGGTCCAGTATCCATATGTCTATCAGATGGACAGCACAGAATCCAGTCTTCACCTTGCATTCATCCAATTGATGCTCCATTTTGGCTGGACTTGGGTGGGACTGGTTCTTTCTGACAACATGCATGGGGAAAATTTCTTCAGGGATCTGAAAGAAGAGATGGACAAGAATGGTCTATGTGTGGCTTTTAAGGAAAGGGTGACCTCAAACTTTTTAAGTGGTGAAGATTTTAAATTCTTTTTTAGGGTCATGGCATCATCATCAAATGTGATTTTCATCTATGGGGATACAGACTCCCTTCAAGACCTTATTAATATGTTGGATCATTTTGCAATTTATGGGAAGATGTTGGTCACTAGCTCTTCTTGGGATTTTCCTGATGATTCTAATTTTGAAATGTTTAGTCATTTCCATGGTATGATAAAAGTTTCTCATACCAAGACAGAGATTTCTGGTTTCACTGATTTTGTAAGACGCCTGAATCCCAGTGTAAACCGTGAGGATATTTTCCTAAAGACTATCTGGGAATTAGTCTTTGAATGTAGATTTACAGAAAAAAATCATGTAGAAATGTCATCTTCATGCCCACAACATGTTTCCTTGACAGGTTTACCTTCTATAAACTTTGACAGGATCATAATGGAACTGAGTTTTAATGTTTACAAAGCAGTATATTTAGTGGCCTATGCCCTCCATCATTTACTCCAGACTAAGGCAAAAGAGACATCAGAACTTGGAAGAAATCCAGATCTTTCTTGGAAGGTAACATTTCCCCCCATTCTTGACCTTAGCAGAGCATACTTACAACACTTAATTGTCATTTACCTGTTCGATAAATGATACAGTAATAACTTGAGACTTCAGTACTACCACTTATTCCTTAATGTTTTCCTGTTTGTATTTTAATTGTGATTCCATTGAATTCTGGGTGAAAATTACAAAATTTCTCAGGTAATAGGCAACTCTGAATTAGCAGCCTTGGTGAAGTTGTTGGTGTTCTTGCTTTTGCACATCTGTCTGGGTATGAGTCTATGTGGCAGAAAAGTTTCATTAAATCTGTTCCAATTTAGGGCCTATACAGTGGTCTTGGTCATGACAGTGCAAATGCTAAGGTACTTAGTGGGATTTTTAATTAATCAATTTCATGTTAACTTCTATCTACATCTATAGGTGAACAGCATAGTTGATATCTGTATGTGCATACATTTGCTTCAATGACACATTCATTTTTTAAAAATATACATGAACTCATTATTAGAACTTGTTTCCTTGATGATTCTTAGTGCTTGAAGGAACTGCTTGCTGTGGTGTAAATTCTGGGAAACTGGGAGCACAGAGAGAGGTAATAACCTAGTAAAGTTGATAATACAAGAAAAGACATCTTGTTACAGAATGATCAACAGTCTGGATTTTGAGAGAGAATATTTCAAACATGTCAATAAGAACATTTCTGTGGTCTGAACTTTTATGGGAACAGTGATCCTATGATAAAGAAGTTCTAAGATAATAATTCAGTAGTCAAAAAGAGAAATAAAGCCAATGAAAAAAAGAGGAGTTGCTTAAAAAGGTCAATGATGAGGCACCAAAAACCCAACCACCATCTCAGGTGAATACATCATATGTTCAGGAACAGAAAGAATGGGTATGTAACAGATTACCAAGAAGAAGAAAAAACATTAAAAACTCCTGTGCAGATAGCGTCAAGAGAGCCAAAGATCTGAATTTTCTGACTTGGGTGAGAAAATGAGGTTAATTTTTTAAAAGCTGTTAATTTTACTTTTGCATATTTAGATAATGGATAATTGAAGAACAGATGAGAACATAGGTTGGAGGTGGATGGAAAAATGATAAATTACAATATAAAAATGGCTGCTCAATTATTATTTCTGTGTTTTATCTTCCACTCAAAATGAGTTTTGCAATAGAATACTGAAACAAAAACTTGAGTTAAGGAGTTGTTTGGTCTGGGTGTGAATCAGATAATGCAATTCTTGCAACCAATCTCTCATTTAGCAAAATGTACTTAGTAAATGAACTGGTATAAGATAGTCCAACCAGAGTGAAGATTGATGCAGCCCAAGGACCAAGAATTTGATCAACTAAGTTTAGTTTCTGATGAATTTAAGTGTTGCATCTGTACTCATAAATTGGTGGGAGAAGTTTCTTCCTTTTGTGAAGTGGCTCTTTTATTGGATAAATTTATTTTTTCTTTTTTAAAAACTAGACAACTCTAATAAATGATGGTGCTGGGTGTAGAGAGTCATGAAGACCTCAATTAATATCTAGCCCTAGACATTTAATAATTGTGGGATCTTGGAAAGTCACTTAATCTTTATTTGTATCAGTTTCCTCTGCTACAAAATGGTGACAATACTTGTACCTATTTCTGAGGTCTATTATGAAGATAAAAGAAAATTATATCTGTAAATTACCTAGTACAGACTCTGGCACTTAGTAAGAATTATGTAAATGCTTATTTTACAAAAATGTATTAATCTTATGGTTATCTTTTATAAAACACTAACTTTAAAATATGTAATTACACAACATATAATGAAAATGTATTATAAATTGTATAATTTTACAATAATAATACAAATCTCACTATATATATCACTTAAGAGCATACCATGGGTACTGATTTACTGGGGAGAGCTCTTGGCTTGTGCAGGGATGGCTTATTTTGGCCTGCACTCTACGTCCCACTATAGTGAGATGCATATTTCTAGCTAATTTTCTAAGCTGTCTTAGGCTAAAAAATAGTTTCATTCCCTCCCTTTGTTGATTCTGTCAGAATTTGTTTTGAGACATTAGTTACATTCTGCTTTAAGGAAAATCTGGAAAAGTCAGACAATTCTCTGACTTTGCTTTGTCGTCATGGTTCTGCTCCTAATTCTGTTTTTAAGGTGCTATTTCCCTTATTATTTTTGTGCCTCTTTTACAAAGCTGTTTTCTTCTCGTATCTACTCATTTCTTTTCCAAAGTTTCCCTCTCTCACTCTTATTTCTTTCTTTTGCTTTTCCAGGAATTCTTGCTATAGTTGTGTCTACTTTGAATTTTCATTTGAGGATTTGCTTATTGCTGTTTAGGCTATTGTCTTCTTTCGAGTTTGTGTCTTGATCTTTTCTGTCATGATAAGAGTTTTATGATAAGATATTTTTATTACTGTTTACTCATTTTCCCAGACTATTTCTTGATGTTTAATTTTACCTTAAATTTGAGCTGTGGCCTTGGGGTAGGTGTGGGGGAACTGTCTCAACTCTTCCTTTTCATGCAGATCTTTAAGGAGCTAGTTCTGAGGGTCTACATGTTGTTGTTTCTAAGGTGTTGTTCTCTAGGGAGAAGTGTAGTAACTCTCTTTCCCAGATCTATGGGATCTGGTCTTTACCCAGGAAGCAACTCTGCTCTTTTGTAATTGCAAGCAGAAACATTCCTCTCCAACTTTGGACTGTGACCAGGTCCCCTGTTCCTCTATATCTTCAGTGGCTAGTGTTCTTCTCTGCCATGGAGAGTCTTTGGGCTGAGTTGCTGAATCCACTATAGCTGTCAGCACAGTCTTAGATTCCCACTGTTTTTATTTTTGCAATGGCTCCTCTGGTTTTGTCCCCAACAAGGCGCATGGCTCTTCACTTCTCCACTGTATCTCAAAGTCTGTCCAAGTTAATACTTGCAGTTTTCATGTCACCATCTATTCATCCTATCCTCTGCCATACCCACATCCATTTATTTTCAGTCTTTTCCAACATCAGGGTCTATGATGTTGAAGAGTTGAAGAGGACTCGATGGCTGAGCAACAAATGTTTATTATTGTTTCTAGCCTGCTAGATTCTTTATTTTCCCCCTAGAAATAATGAAATCTTACCACAAACTTTCTCAATAATAAGAAGGAAAACTTAAATTCTATTTTTATCCTTCTCATTCTACATTTTAATCTCTGAAACTTTCTTGACAATGTCCCACTGAATGATGACATCAAGACCCTGTGTATTTAAAATAATTGTTTTTTTTATTTCTGCTTCTCAAATCTTTCTCAAATTACCTTACTGTTTCATCTTCTTACTGTTTATCATTATCAAATTTCTTTCATAATTTCTTCCACTGAAATTTTCTCCTTCATACTTATTTTACATCACTAAATTTTCTAAATTGTTTGGTTTCAATCCTTTCTATTTGCATTCCCTTCTTTATCTTGAATTGCATCACTACAAATGTCAAATTGTTCGTTACAAGTTCATCTCATCTGCTACATCAAAGACTTACATTGGACTTTTTTTCTATTAAAGAGACTTTTGTACAAGGAGTAAGATTTCCCCTAAAAGTCAATACATCAATACTAATTTCTTAAGCATCCACTATGTTCTAGGAAATGTGGAAAGTTCTGGGAATTCAAATTAAGTTGAGGCTTTTGAGGAAGAAATTCTCTGTGACCATGGGTTTTTAGAAAAGAACTTGGAATGCAAAACATTATAGATATTTTAAAGAAATTACTGATTTGGTGAAAGGAAGATGAAATGGTTTCTGAGGCAAGTTCAGTATCTATGACGCAAAATTATTTACCAGCTTTGTTATTTTTCCATTTGCTATGGTTCTCTACAGAAAAGGAGAAAAAGAGTTAACAGCTCTAATAGGAGATCAAGAAGAAGAATTTGAAGAAATTACCAGCTAGTGGGGTAATTTTGAGGGAAAAAAGATAATGACAACTTTTGGAAGCTCTATATTTAGAGTCTTTTATTTTGATAGTCAAGCCTGGAACATGGGCATGCATCCTTCTTTCTCCAAGGATTAACAAATTATTGTCTTTGTTTTCAGCTCCTTCACTTCATGAACTGCATCAATCATGTCACTAGTGTCAAGTATGAGTCATGTGGGCATGGAGTCAGAATGGCTCCTAAGACATATGATATCCTGAATTTTAAAGCCTTCCCTGATCAGAGGGAGGTACTAGTGAAAGTGGGTGAAGTGATACCTCATAGTCAGGTATTCAGAATTAATGAAGAAGCCATAGATTGGCCACAAGATTTCTCTCAGGTAAGTAGCCAGTGAGTAATAGGAGCTTTACCACTTTGCCTATTTAGAGTCCCAGACACCGTTGTTTCTACATTGGCATGAAAATGCTTCCCATAGACACTAGAAATGACTGTTACAGGGTGCTATCATCTACCTAGTATTGTTTTATGCTGAATTATACAGAGCTCTGATTTCCTTTCTTCAATTCTACTTTCAAATTCTTGCCAGCTAAGTTTCATAATGACCTTTATTATATACATATACATATATATAAAGAAAATTTTGAAGTATTCCAGATCAAGATGTCAAGTTTGAATATCAATAGGGGGAAGTAGAGAGCCCCCCAAAGATACCTATTGCACAAAAGATTCCCCATTTTCTGGGATCCTACAACTACATAAATAATTTATCATGGAGAGCATTCTCAGAAGATGTTGGAGTAGGTCTGAAAATTCCAAGCTCTTCTAGAGTGGCTCCCCAAAAAAAGAGATAAAATTGCATCTCAGTGGAAACATAGAGCTGTAAAAATAAAGAAGAACTGAGGTAGAACCAGGGTCTACCTAGAATAATTGGAGATCTGAAGAAAAATCCTTGGATGAGGTTTGGTCCCTGTGAAGAATAAACACCTCAAGGCTAGGTCTGTTTAAACAAGTGGCAAGTACTGGGCTTTGCCAAACTATGAGGCTGTGTTGGCCCCAGCCAACATTATATGTGCCATAGGCACATATAATCCCAGGACAGTGAGGCATGTTGGGTATCTGAGCCAGGGATGATCAATGGAACTTCTCCTGACAAGGAATACCAGACCCAGGGATGATCAATGGAACTTCTCCTGACAAGGAATACCAGACCCAAGTGTGCTGCAGAGATGTGGCCCTTGGTGTGAAGCAACCAGAGCAAAAGCAGCGGGGCAGTGATGTCACTGTCTGTAGGCACTGATAACAGACTCAGGAGTCTTGGTTTAAGTTCCAGGGAAGAGAGGAGAACTGAAGGAGGATCTAAGACCAAAGGGACCATTCCCTATACTCCAGGACTAGAGGTTATTATAAAAACTAAGCTACCACAAATTTTAAAAAACAAACAATTCACAGGCAAAGAAGAAAGAATATGACCATAGAGAGAATAGGGAATAGAGAAGACTGGGGTTCATCTTCAGAGGAGGATACAGAGCAAAAAAGAACCCAAAACCCGGTTCTACCCCAAAGTGTAATGTAAAATGGTTACCTGACCAAAAAATTCATAGAACTTAAAAGAGACTGTAAAAATCAAATGAGACTGGGGAAAAACTGAAAAAATAAGAAAAGTCCAAGAAGAATATTATGAAAAGAAAGTCAACCAATTAGAAATGGAGATCCAGAATCTTCAGAAAGAAAATGACTCTTTGAAAATCAGAATTCGGTAAGGGGAAGTTGGTGAAATTATAAGAAATCAAGAAATAATAAAACAAAATATAAGGATTGAAAAAATAGAAGAGAATCTGTAACGTCTCATAAGAAAAACAACTAATCTAGATAACAGATTAAGAAGAGAAAACATAAGAATAATCAGACTACCTGAATGTTATGATCAAAAAAAGAATCTTGATACAATAATACAAGAAATAATTAAAGAAAATTGTCCTAAAATGTTAGAAAAAGAGGGGAAAGTAGAAATAGGAAAAAAAAACATCCACCTATCACAACCTGAAAGAGATCCTATGAGGAAAACCCACAAGAATATTATAGTCAAATTCTAAAACTGCCAGTTCAAGGATAAAATATTATGAGCAAGCAGGAAAAAAAATCAAAATATGGCAGTGCAACAATTAGAATCATATAAGCCCTAGTAGTCATGACCCTAAAAGAGCACAAGTCTTAGAATGCTATATATCAAAGAGTGAAAGAATTGGGTTTCTGGTCAAAAATATACCCAGCAGAACTAAACATAATCCTGAGAGGAAAAAAGACTAATTCCAAGAGACTCAATAAGGACCGACTATGTAAAATGCATATCTAAGATTGTTATCAATAATTGGGTAGTTTGTAAGAAACATCGAGGTAGATCTGAGGATGATATGACTTTAAAAGTAAAACCATTTAGGAATAGCTAAAAATAGCTAAAAAAAAAAAAGAGGTGCAAGAGGTAGGAACAACACAAAGGAATTAGATGGAGGAGGAAGGCTGTTTGTTCTGGAAACCTACTTTCATCGGGAATGAGTTCAAGATGGAACAATACATATATAACTAGAAGAGTGTAAAAGTAATCTAAATTCAAAGAGAAATGCAGTGCTAGGAGGATAGGAAGAGGGAGAGGGTAAGGGAAGGATCTCTAGAGGGGTGGGTGGGTGAGGGAATAGGTTAAAGTGGGTTATAGAAGGATATTTAGATTAATGAGAATGGAAGGATAAGGGAGGAATCCTTGGGAAGGGAGGGAGGGATCTTTAGTAGGGAGTGGGAGGGAATATGTCAAAGGGGGCATATAGAAATGTATTTATATTCATGGAATGGGAGGATAAGGGACAGATGCTTGAAGGGGGATAGATTAAGTAATAGGTGAGCAAGGTAGAGTGGAGAAGTAGAGAAGTCAGGAGGGACAGGAAATAAGAGATACAAGCAAACATTAAAAGGGGGCAGAATTTGTTAGGGAAAGTATATGTATATATATGTATATATGCACACAAATATTTATAAATATATATGTGCATATGCATATCTATGTATGTGTATGTTTGTGTGTGTGTGTGTAGGTGTATATCTATACAAAAATACATCCTCCCTTAATCATAGCCTTGGGGGGAAAGTCATGGGAGAAAAGAACAAAGTAAAAAGCAGAAAGCAGAGAACAAAAGGAAAGTTAGGAGGAAGCAAAGAAAAGATGGACAGCTGTCAACCCAATGTGTAATATTTGTTGTATGTGCTTTCTTGAAATAGAAGTCTATTGCTATATATTTTCAGTACTCTTACATTTTGCTGTTCACATGACATGCTTTTTTTCTTTTTGTCTTGCATATAAGTTTTAATATTAAAGTTTATAATTATGATGTTTTTTTCTTTTCTTATCATACAGTTAAGGTTTAGTATTTAAGTCTAAAACCAAAAAAGATTAAGAAAAGAATAATTTATCATGAGTTTGTGATCCCAAGACAGATAATGGCATTTAGAGATTTTTAAATGTTGCAGCTATGTATTCTACTTATGCCAAACATACATATTTATGTAGTTTCATTTTCTGTGTGATTTGATAAATCCTATCCCAGACCCAAAAGAGGTCCTCAGCAGAGGCTCCATGTGTCAGCCCAAGAATAAGTTTGGCCAATCAAATCATTTGATTCTTACTTAAATCAAGATGAGGTGCTCAATTAGTTCATTATAACGTATACTCCTTAAAGGGTACGATTCTCTGAAACATTCAGGATATTTAATGGAAACACACACACACACAAAATAGGACTTTGGGGGGAAAACAAATAAATATTTCCATTTATATGGTCAAAAAGCTATTTCAGCACTACCTATTCAAAAATGGAGTGCAGTTAAGAATTCTACTAATACTTTTGGGGGAAAAAAGCCAGCAAGATATTAAAAAGTAGTCAAGGAGCTTGATTGTGTCTAGTGGAGAATGTGTACAGGAACATCAGGGAAAAGATGATTTGGAGTGAAAGATGGAAATACAGAAAGAAAATCTCCATTGAGAATTAGATCATTGCCATGCAAAATGGCCAATACTTTGTTCTGTATGTTTTTGGTAGGAGAGGTCTGAAATCATCACCTTAAGAAATGTAACTTTCAGCAGTCATTCTTACAGTGAATTTTTCTCCTTTTCTTTGATGGAAACACAGACTCCAACTTCCATGTGCAGTCCAAAGTGTGGCCCTGGATTCATGCAGACAGTCCGTGAAGGCCAGCCTATCTGCTGCTTTGATTGTACCCCATGCCCTGAAGGGAAGATTTCCAACCAATCAGGTGGGTTCCTAAAGATAAATAGTCCTTCTCCCAAGTAATAAATGTTATTTTTTGCTTTTTGTTGTTGCTACTGTTGTTGTTTTGTAATCTTAACCTGAAGTGACTTTTACTAAGCAAAATAATATTTTCTGAGTTAAAATGATAATGCATTTATTCAATCACTTTGAGACATTGTGCTTTTTGGTCATTCCTGTAACTATTAGGAGCATCCCCTGGTTCAAGATACCAAAAATCTATCCAAAGATAACTAAGAAGCGTTTTACTACAACTGAAATCTGTAATCCTTCTCCACCCTTATCACCTAGTTGTAAATTTACCCCCTCCTGCAGGAAAGCTTAATCTAAAATTTAATTCTAAATTTCCACACTCCTAAGGTACATATTAATAATTGAAACCCCCAAGTCTAAACATTACTTAAGCAAAGATGAATTTTGATTGGGCATAAGAGTCTGACCAGTGAAGGTAGTCTTCATGAAAACATCCCATGGTGAAAAAATTAATCAAATACTTTAGGGAGTTGATTTTTTTTGGAGAGGCTGTTTTCTTGGGGCTGATATCCTGACTCAACCAAGTCTGGCTCACAAAAAAATTGGACAAGAATCTGACACACACACCCCCATCCCTCTGCATTTGAGGTCCACTGTCAAAGATGATGAGCCCTCGTGCTGATTTGTTATCCAGTTGGCATTCATTGCTTAGTAATATTTTTTTTTTGTTAAGAAAACTTGAAACTTTTTTTTGGTCAGTTAATCTTTCACTGAACACAATGTCCTATCTCCATTTCTCAGCTCTCCTCCTTTCCTTTATTGCAGTCACTCCTTACTGCTGACTCTTGGAATCCCTGGATTTTTATTTTTATTAAATCATTATTTTCCAGCCAGGAGCATAGATTATTTCTCCAGTTATTTTAGTTATTTATTAAAGAACTCTTCATAATTCAATCAATACTATAATTTTAGGTAAGTCCAGAGATATTCTGATGTTTTATGCACTTTTAAAGTTATTGGCAATGAGATATCTATTTCTTTTATAATCCCTTGGATTTTTCATTATATAGAATGGAGAGTTTTAAAGAGTTTATTATGTAGTTTACTTGATGATTCTATTAACTTTTCCAATTAGGATCCTTGCTGATTCCCAGGATTTTCTAAGTAAACCTTCATGTCATTCAAAAACAAGAACAGTTGTACCTCTTTGTTTTCTATCTTTATCTTTTAATTTCTCTTAATAGCCTTTCAAGCACTATACCAATTAATAAGGAGGAGATATGGCACTTTAACTTTATTCCTATATTATTATTTATTCCTAGTATATGTCTTTTCATGCAATTTTTTGAAAGATGTATTATTATGATATAAAATGTCCCTCTTTACATTTTTGTAGTGTTTTCAGAATAAGTATTTGTTTTAATTTGTTAAAGGATTTTTTTCTGCATGTAATGAGATTTTTTTAACTTCTGGATATTTTAAATTTAATGCCATTTTTCCTAATGTTGAACTATTCTTGTATCTCTAATATAAATATAATTTGGAAAGGATGAACTGGTTCTTGGGTGAATCACTGTAGATTATTCAACAGAAGTTTATTTAAAATTTTTGAATAAATATCTATTAATGATATTAAAATATATTGCCTGTGTCTTAACCTTCTCTAGTCTGGGTATTGGGCTTTATTTGCCTTATAAAACATATATGGTAATACTGTTTCTATATTCTACAGAATAATGATTGTAGTATTGTTACTATTTTTTTAAAGCTCCATGAAATTCTCTTATGAATACTTGAGAACCGAGAATTGTCTCCTCTTTGGATGGTTCCTTTATGATTAGTTCAATTTCCTCATCTGACATTGGATTATTTAAGATCTTTATTTGATCTTCTGGGTAGTCTATGTATTTAATATATTTGTACCAATACTTCACATTTCACAAGCTCTATGAATGTCCTGAAAGAAGCATTTTTCCCTTAATGATTTCACAGTAATAGCAAACTTGGCAACATCCACCTTGTTGAATAATAAATTATCTCAAAGTCATGTTACCATTCCATTAAATACTATTTACTAAAAAACTCAGACACACATCTTTTCCCCTAAGCTTTCACTAGTGTCTATTTCTAGGTATTTTATTCTTTGGTCGAATCTCATGAACATAAATAAATCCTAAAGTTAATTACTATGCAATTTATGAATAGTTCAGCAAACAATAAAAGAAAAATACATGCATGTATAATACATAACAAACAGGCCCTGTGAAACAGTCCTTCAGACTGGAGAAACACATACATACACGGTAACAAGATGATACTGATGAGTGGAAAGCATGAAGGAGATGCCTCACTTACTGTACAATGGAAACTAGAGACCCATTGTCATAGATGCATAATATATTTTCTGATTTAAAAAAATCAGTATGGAAATTTCTTTATTTAAAGAATGTTTTATTTGCTTATGTAGAATCATGTACCAGAAGCATGAAACCTGAAGAGTTGTGGTTATGACCTTGCAATTAAGGAAACATTTTAAAAATCTTTCTATCTAATTTATTATTAATTTTATTTATTATGTAGTTTACTTGGGCTTACTTGTCACCTTAATCAATGGGGTAAAAGACAGAATTCCTGGTTTCAATGTTTCATTTCCATTCTGAAGATATAGGATTCTTCACAAAGTGGTCCCTTAGGGTTCACTGTAGGCCCTCTAATATTGGAATGGATTACAAGTTTGTTTTTGTGAACATCTGATGAGGAATCAATATTGTCACCTATGTTTTTATTCATAGGTGGGCCTCTAGAATTCTTTTTCTTTTGACTTAGATGGAAGACTGCAAAATGAGGTTGAGCACAATGTAGAATAACTTAAGCTGTACTTTATTGGAGAGAGAAAATTGTGCTCTTTGTGGAATATAGTAAGATTCTTTTATTCATTCATTCATTTGCTTACTTGTACTTTTATTTATTTTGTTCACAGATACAGTGCAATGTCTGCCATGCCCTGAAGATGAGTACCCAAACAGGCAGAAAGATCAATGCCTCCCCAAGACTGTGACCTTCCTGGCCTATGAAGAACCTCTGGGAATGGCTCTGGCCTGGGCAGCCCTCTGCTTCTCCCTCCTCACCGTCCTCATCCTTGGAGTCTTTGTGAAGCACAGAGACACCCCCATAATCAAAGCCAATAACCGTGGACTGAGCTATATTCTTTTGGCCTCTCTCAGCCTCTGCTTCCTCTGCTCCTTGCTTTTCATTGGCCGTCCTAACACAGCCACTTGTCTCCTGAGACAAACCACATTTGCAGTTGTGTTCACAGTGGCCATTGCCGCCATTTTAGCAAAAACCATTACTGTGGTTCTGGCCTTCAAGGCCACAAAGCCAGGGAGCCGGCTCAGGCGGTGGATGGGCTCCACAGCATCTTATTCCCTCATTTTGATCTGTACTCTAATCCAAATGTGTCTCTGTGGCATCTGGCTTGGGACCTATCCCCCATTTCTGGATATGGATATACACTCTGAGCCTGGCTTCATTGTCCTTCAGTGTAATGAGGGCTCTGTCCTCACCTTCTACTGTGTCCTAGGCTACATGGCCTTGCTGGCCTTGGCCAGCTTCACCATGGCTTTCCTGGCCAGGAATCTGCCAGACATTTTCAATGAAGCCAAGTTCCTGACCTTCAGCATGCTTGTGTTCTGCAGTGTCTGGGTTTCCTTTCTGCCCACATATCAGAGCACCAAGGGCAAGGCCATGGTGGCCGTGGAAGTCTTTTCCATCTTGGCCTCCAGTGCTGGCATTCTCACTTGCATCTTTGTTCCCAAGTGCTATGTGATCCTTCTGAGGGCAGACAGAAATACCTTGGAGATACTGAAAAAGAAACCTGATCTCTGAGAAGTTAATCTTCCTCATCAATCACAGTGAAGTAGCTCCTTGCCTTCTAACTATAGTCCTAATCAAATATTTTAAATAAAAATAAAGCCTATTATTTTCTGTTATCATCTCTTTCTCTTTCATTTGAGTCTGACAGCATTTTTAAATCACTGGTGTTGCCTGATTTCTGCATACAGTAGAATTAGATGAGTTCTTGTTCTGAAATAACTTACATATGGCAGATGTTTGTTATATGAATGATGATTTAAATTAATAATGGGTGAAAAGCAATAAATTTAAAGATCTGCGTGCTGGTTTCTAATTCTAACCTTTTATAAGTCCACTCAGCATTCTGAGTTATTGATTTCTTATTTCACAGAATTGGAACTATTAATTTTCCCCAGTATGTATGTCTCAGTCATATCAATCATTACATTTAGCAAATATCAGTGGATGGATTGTATAAATCCATGAGAGAAGATTTTCTGGAGAAAGTTTAAGACCTAATCCATTTGCTCAGTCACCAGTGAACACATAATGGAAGTTATCATGCCTTTGATTCCTTTCCATTAACTGTGTAACTATAAAGTCATGTCCTGATCTAGAAAACTTTTGACAAAGCCTTGTTCCCTTCTGATACTTTTTAGCAATCATACTTTTTTATTTAATGAAAATGAATCATTAGTTGTGCATTAGGAGTTATTCCTGGTTTTTTTTCCAGGAATCTATTCCAGTTGGTATTTTTAAGATCATATTATTTATTCATCCTATTCCACATTACTTTTAATTTGGCAGGGTCCTGCCATTTCCTTTGTTTTTGTGACATATTTGATTGTTTCTGTAGAGAGGCTCAGCATACATCAATGGAAAATAAATTGATGAAATTTGGATACCTCTGTAATGGTAATCAATTTAGATACTTAGCCCTTAGTAACTTAGGGCTAAGTATGGAAGGTGTGAGCTCTGCCTTCTTTTGAAAGGATGTGGTCTCCCCTGTTGCTGATGTGGCAGAAGGGAGTTGGCTGACACAGGAGGCCAGCATGTGTATATAAGAAGAGTTCTAGAGCTAGAGAGACAGAATTGGGAATCTTCCTCCTGATGGCTCCTGTTGGAGGAAGCAGAATTGTTACAGCATCTTGGAGCTGGGCTGCTGGACTGAAGAACTGAGTTGGAGTTTTCTTGAGAGACAGAGACAGAGAGAGACAGAGAGTTTCTCTCCCGGCATCTGGAAGTTGACTAAGAGCTGAGTTGGAGTTTTTCTTGAGACCAGAATCTGGTGAAAGCCAAAGCAGCTGTTGCTGCCACCTGGAAGGCCAGTGTTGCTGCTGCTGCCTGGAAGGTTGAGTTTTCTACTGGGTCCTAGGGCCAACTGAACTGCTGGAGGACTGACAAAGCATGAGAAGGATAAGACTTTGTTTGTTCATAGCCTGGCTGATCCTTGAGTTCCTGGAAACAGAAGTTGTGAAGGGTCTGAGATATGCTGGACCCTGTAAACTTCAGTGCATACCATGGACTGCCTGGAGGACTGGAGAAGGACCTGGGAGCTGTCTACCTCTGAGGACTGGATGAGAACCTGGGAGCTGTCTGCCCCTGAATCCAGGTGACTGTTTGGTGGATTCAGGAGGAAGCTGGGACCATGGAAGGGAATCCAGGGAATCAGAGAGACCACCCTGTGTCAAGATGAAGAAAAGGCCTCTTTTTGGATATTGAATGAGTTTACTAGACACCAAGAGGTAGAAGGTTTGTGTAATTTTCTAATGATTGTATATTGTGATTAATGATACTTAGTGACTGATTGCCAGACAAGTGACTGGTTGAGTTGATGTATGATTGCCCCATGAGTGGAAGATTGATTATTGTATTGTGAATTGATTGAATGATTGAGTATTGCTTATTGTATTGTGAATTGATTGAGTGATTAAGTAAGGAGGGCTTTCCCCTTAGGAAAACCAGATGATTATTCTTTTGTTCTTTGTTCTAAATATTGTGGCCACTGTAGTGAAAACTGTGTGGCCATTCTAATGTTTATCTGTTATGAACACTGTACTGTGATTTTCTGTGATAAGAAGTAATGCTGTGAATATTATATTATGATTTATTGTGAATGTTTGCCTTGATTTGTAATGGAATAAGAGGAGTGTTCACTATACTGTGTAATCTGAACCTTAAAAATTATTCACAGTAGCATTCTTTTGGAAATCTGCTTATGTGTGGCATTAAAACATTGTCTAAGAATTAGATGGGGTACAGGATGTGCTATTTTTTTTTGAGAATGCACCAAATGGGCCTAGGCGCTCTCTATGGCTACAGGATGCGAGCACGTTGAGCACTGCCAGCCCTGAGCCCCCTGCACCCCCGCAATCCCAGCAGGGCAGCGGGACGGGGAGAAGCCAGGCCAGAGTCCTATATGTCCTGCCCCAATGGGAGCCTGCCACCATGTAGAGGCTAGCGACTGCATGTCGCTTTTGGTGCCTGGACTCCTAGGTCCCCTGCAGCCTGCAGCTCCGGCCGCGGGGGCCACCGATTAGGACACACCATGCTGACAGGTGTGGCCGATGGCATCATGTGCTGCCTCCTGGGCTCAACAACCAATGCTGTGGGTCCTCTGGAAAGTGTTGAGCCCAGTGATGGCTACACTTTTGTGGAGGTAAAGCCAGGGAGAATTCTTCGGGTGAAGCATGTGTGCCCCCCACCTGTGGGAGACCAGCCACCGGCACCGTTGCATCCAGAAAGGGAGCAAGGTGGCTTAGTTCACTGCAAGTGGCGTATCACTGTCTACCGCAATGGGCAGCTGGTGGTGGAGAACCTTGGGGATGTGCTCTGAGCTGACCTCCTACAAGGGTACAATGGTATTGGTGAGCCCCCCTCCACCCTGGAGCTGGAGATGCCTGAACCTTCTTCCTCATTGGCAAATGGCCCACCCAGAGAAGGGGCCCGCCCAGGCTCGGGGCTTGCTGGGTAGCGGCGGAGGGCACGGCGTCCCAAGCGCACCATCAATATCGACTGTGAGAAGCGGGTCACCAGTTGCAAGGGTGCCCAGGCTGATGTGGTCCTCTTCTTCATCCATGGCGTGGGTGGCTCCCTGGCCATTTGGAAGGAGCAACTAGACTTCTTTGTTGGCCTGGGCTATGAGGTGGTAGCTCCAGACCTTGCAGGACATGGGGCCAGCTCTGCCCCACAGGTGGCTGCTGCATACACTTTCTATGCTCTCGCTGAGGACATGCGAGCCATCTTCAAATGCTATGCCAAGAGGCGAAATGTGCTCATTGGGCATTCATATGGGGTTTCCTTTTGCACATTCCTGGCCCACGAGTACCCGGAACTGGTTCATAATGTGATCATGATCAACGGCAGTGGACCCAGAGCCCTGGAGCCAAGCTTTTGCTCCATCTTCAATATGCCCACCTGTGTTCTCCGATGCCTCTCACCTTGCCTGGCCTGGAGCTTCCTCAAGGCCGGCTTTGCCCGCCAGGGAGCCAAGGAGAAATAGTTGCTGAAGGAAGGCAATGCCTTCAACGTTTCTTCCTTTGTGCTTCGGGCCATGATGAGTGGACAATACTGGCCAGAAGGCGATGAGGTCTACCTTGCTGAGCTCACTGTACCTGTCTTGCTGGTGCATGGCATGCACAACAAATTTGTGCCTGTGGAAGAGGACCAGCGTATGGCAGAGATCCTCCTTCTAGCTTTTCTGAAGCTCATTGATGAGGGTAGCCACATGATGATGCTAGAATGTCCAGAAACAGTCAACACCCTGCTCCATGAATTCCTTCTGTGGGAGCCAGAGGTCCTGGGGCCACCCGACCATCCTGATGCCAGTGCCAGTGAGAAGAAATAAAGTAGATGGATGGACAGACAGACAGACCGATGGGGCGCTTTTTAAGAGGCTGGGAGCTGCAGGAGAAGGCGCTTTCCCTCAGGCCTCAGGAAGGGCCATGGCTGCCCTCCCTCCAGCTAATGGAGGGGGAGAGGAAAGCCACACTGAGGGGGCCTCTCCCTACCCATGGATCGAGGCACCCATGGGGGGCTGCCCAGTGGTATTTGGAGTTGTCCAGCAGGGCCAGCCTGGTCACTGAAGGAAGGGGCTGAAGCCTCGCCCCAACCCCATCCCCCTTTCTTGCTTGTCTCCTTTGCGTACCTGTAGGTGCTATTTGGGGAGAGGGGTGCCTGAGGCAGACTGCCTGGAGAAAATTAGGGATAAACCCCTACCCTCCTGGGAGGGAGACAGGCCAGGTCTGGCTTTCTGGGAGGGTTTGACACCCACCCAGGCTGGCCAAAATAGCAGGGGGAGGGATCCTTCCCCTGCACAGCGGTCCCCAGCTACCCCCAGCAGGACTAGCTGTACTATCCCCATATTTCTAGGGAGCTGGAAAGCACCCTCTCTATATTTAAGGACCTTGTACAGAAACTTGCCTTCCTTCCATGTTGCAAACCCCCCACCTCCCCATTCCAGTGCTCAGTATTAAGGTCTCCTTTGTCTCCCCACTGGGCATCTGTCTTGTGTGTCCCTCTTGGCTGAGGGCTGATTTCTAGAAGGTAAGAGTCCTCTCCATTATCAGCACTGCTGCTCCTGGGGAAGGATCCTTCCTCTTTCCTTCCCCCTCTACCCGTCTCCCACCCCCATTTGACCAGGGATACCTCTTCCTACCTGATGGGGCCCCTCCCAGCTGGAAACGCCTTCTCAGCTTGAGAGAAGGGACTGAAGTCTGTGGGGGCAGGGATGGAAGCGGGTGGTGGGGTGGGAGAGACAGATGTGGATTGTGCAGACCACAAGCTGTAGCTCAATAAATGTGACAATCAGCATCAAAAAAAAAAAAAGAGAACGCACCAAATGTTTGTGCAATAAAGAAGATGATAAAAATAACACATCCTAGATTTCTGTCCTTTTTATTTAAAGAATGTTCAGTCCCAAAACAGGAGGAAAAACAACAATATGATAGTATGATATTTCCTAGGACAACTTTCTTCCAAAACAAACAATATAAAGGAAAGGTTTTTAAAAATCCAAAAACAAGGACAAAAAGTCAAGAACTTGCCCCTAAGTAAGACTTAAAGAAAATGTGTCTGAAGCTAATGTCCTCAACCCAGCACTCTAGACGTTCTTACAGCTCCTGGCTTTCCTCTCCTCTGACAGTGCATTCACAAGTATTCCACAAGTCTATGACCACTTTGACTTCTACAAATTTAGAAGCTTTGGAGCTTATTCATTTGTGATTTCATTGGTAGAGGATAAGTGTCAAGTGAGAATGCCTCCTTACTCCCAGGGCAAGTAGAAGAACTTCAATACCATACTCCTGGTTTCTCCTGGTCCAAATTCCCTGTTCCATGTCAGAAAACTTTCAACATTCATGTGGCAGGGACAAATTTAAGTGCCTCACTTTCAAACTTAAGCCCATACAATTTCTCATCCCCATGTCAGGGAGTAGTCAACCTTGCAATCAAGAAGAAGATAAGATGTGTCTATCACTTTTTGCAGATGATATGATATTTTACCTAGGGAACCCAAGAGAATCAACTTAAAAACTAATTCAAATAATTAAAAACTTCAGCAAAGTTGCATAATATACAATAATCCCACACAAATTATTAGCATTTCATTTGTTACCAACCAAATGAAGCAGGAAGCCCTAGAAAGTGAAATTCCTTGAAATATGACTACAGACTGTATTGATCTGACGAGATACAGAAACTATAAAGACATTATTATAAAGCCCTTAAGAAAAATGCAGAAAGGTCCTAATAATCAGATAAATATTAATTTTTCATGTTTAGGCTAAATATAAAAGGAATCCTTAATTTTGCCCATGAGTAAAGGCTCTGTGAAATAACCCAGAGTTTGAAAAACCTAAAAATCCAAGCTTTGGGGGTAAAAACTCACCATCTGACAAAAATTGTTGGCAAAACTAGAAAGCAATTTGGCAGAAAGTAGATATAGACCAACATCACACAATAAATACTAAGATAGACTCACAAAGGATAAATAATTTAGGCATAAAGGGTGATATCATACATAAGTTGGATGATCATGGAAAAATGGACCTGTAAAATCTGTGGATAATGGAATAGGTTATGATCAAATAAGAGATAGAATCATGGGAAATCAAATGTATAACTTTGATCAAATGAAAGTAAAAAATGTTTTACACACCCAAAATGGAAGGAAAGCAGGTAAGAGAAAAAAAATTATATCAAATTTCTTTGATAAATATTTCATTTCACATATAATGAACTGATTTAAATTTAGAAAAACGCAAGCTATTCCACAATTGATATATCATCTAAGACTATAAATTGGTGATTTTCAAGTAAGAAATTAAATCTATCAATAGTCACCTAAAAAAATACTCTCAACCACTATGGATTAGAGACATACATATTAAAATAACTCTTAGATACCATTTCACAGCTACCAGACTCGATAAGATGAAAGAAAATGAAAGTGATAAATGCTTGATGGAATGTGAAGAAATGAGGAAAGAAAAACACTGTTCATTGGGCAGCTAGGTGGCACAGTGGATAGAATGCTGGGCCTGGAGTCAGGAAAACTCGTCTTTGTCAATGCAAATCTGTCCTCAGACAGTTACTAGCTGTGTGATCCTGAACAATTAATTCTGCTCAGTTTCCTCAACTGTAAAATGATCTTGAAAATGAATTATCAATCTACTCCAGTATCTTTACCAAGAAAACTCCAAATGGGTTCATACGGTCGGATGTGACTGAAATGATTGAAGGACAATAACAAATACTCTTGGTGCAGTTGTAAAATGTTCTGGAGAACATTCTGGAGAACTTTCTGGAGAACAATTTGAAACTGTTCCAGAGGGCTATAAAATTGTACACAACCTTTGAAACAGCAATATCTTTCCTAGGACACTGTGTGTCCTGATGCAGTTATTTTTGGTTTTCTGTTTCCTAGTACTGAGTTGTGAAGAGTCCCAGTCATAGAAAGAGCTTAGAGGCCCACATATAGGAAGGAAGGGGACATCATAAATCGTCGGGCTTCTTCTCCTTGTTTATGAAAATGGAACAAAAAGTTAACAAGGCATTCTTCCAAAATTCTCCTGTCTGGAGCAGTGTAGAAGCAAAGGAAGGGTTGGCCATTTTTGTCATTGTCATTTCTTTGTTTGCTCTTCCTGATTGATGAACTATTCATCCATATTTATGACAGACTGGCTCATGACAAACTGGAGACAACATGCAACCAACTAGTATATACAAACAAGTTAAAGACAGGGTAAACAGGAAATGATCAATGGAGGGAATGCATTACCATGACAGGGAATTGGAAATGGCTTATTGCCCATGTAGGGTCCTGAAACAAATCAAATTCACAAGAGGAGGAAAAAATTGACTTTAATCAAATTAACAAGGTCTCAAGCCTGCAGCCCTGGGTCACCCATATATGAATACATAGATGTCCAACAAGAAAAACTACATAAAAGGTTTATCACTTTAAGATGAAAAAGAGGTGGGGGTTCCATATGAGGAGCAAGGCTTGGCCATGAGGTACCAGCCACCTTAGCAATCTGAACAAGAAAACCCACTTCATGAGGGTTGCTTCACCCTTCACAATCTAACATGCCAAATTCCTAATGAGGGACCCCAGGACATTGGTTAGCTGGAGAGGGCCTAAGGTAGATAGGTTCACAGAAGGAGGACTCAGGGTAGGCTCAGCTCAACCTAATTGAGAGTGAATGCCTCAAGAGCAGGAATTCAAGGACATCACTATAATTTCAGAAAACTGATTGGAGGAGGGGCTTACTTGCCATCAGTGTGACCTTTAAACATAGAAAATAATATTGCATTTGATATGAATGATATTCCTGTCACCTAAAGGGTGGGAGTTTGGCTTGCACATAAAAGAAGCCAGTGAAGGCAGGAGGGAGAGGTGAGGAGGCAAAGGAAGGAGTTTAAGGAATGAGGAGAAGCCACTGATAATGCTCAGAGCTGGAAGATCAGGACACTTGTGTTTCTTTTGAGAGGAACAACAAGAAGTCATTGTCACTGGATTGTAGAGTATGTGGGAGTAAAGACAACAAAGTATAAAAGGATTGGGAAGGGATGGGGCAGAGGAATGCAGGATTTTATACTGATCCCAGAGGTGATAGAAAGATAATAGAGTTTATTGGTTTGTGTGTATTGTGGTGTGTGTGTGTGTGTGTGTGTGTGTGTGTGTGTGTGTGTGAGAGAGAGAGAGAGAGAGAGAGAGAGAGAGAGAGAGAGAGAGAGAGAGAGAGAGAGAGAGAGAGAGAGAGAGAGAGAGAGAGAGAGAGAGAGAGAGAGAGAGAGAGATGGGGTCAGACCTACAATTTAGGAAGATCACCTTGCCAGCTCAATGAAAGATGGTCTGGATTGGAGAGTGATTTGTGAGAAAAAGATCAACCAACAAGTTACCACCATAGTCCAAATGTGAGGCAGTGACGGTGTTCACCAGTTTGGTGGTAGGAATAGAGGAGAGAAATAGATGTACAGGAAAAATGTTGAAAAGTAGAAAGGGAGGGCAGACTTTGGCAACTGATTGGACACGATGGAATGAGAGAGGGAGAGGAGTTGAGAATGACAATGGGATTGGGAGCCTGGGTGCCTGGGGAAATGGTAGTGTCCTCCACAGTAAAGGAAGAGAGGAGAATTTGGGGAGAAACATGAAGAGTTGAGTTTTGGACATGTCAAGTTTAAGATGTCTTTAAGATGTGGGATTTGAGATGTCTGATAGGTAGGTGGGAAGGTGAGACTTGAGGTCAGGAGAGAGTTTAAGTCTGGAATTAGTATATATGAAACATGTAAAACAACATATATAAACTATGTAATACATAACCTTTATGTCATGCTTACAGTGTGCCAGGTGCTTTAAAATTATTATTTCATTTGGTTCTCAAAATAACCCTAGGAGATAGGTGCTATTATTATTACCATTTTACATATGAGGAAACTGAGGCAAATAGAGATTTAAGTGACTTGTCCTGAGTCATGAGGTCTTTCTGATTACAAGCGCAGAGCTCTAGCCAGCTGTTCCTAACTGGTGAGAATCATTAGCATAAAGATAAGAGTTGAATTAATAGAAGCTGATGAGGTGACCAAATAAAAAATGGTGGACGAAGAAGAGGACGTAGCAGATTGCACTGGAGGACACCCACAATGTACAGCTATAGCCTGGAGGAAGATGTAGCAACAGAGACTAAGACAGAGAAACAGATAGGAGAAGAACAAGGGGTGTCATGAAAAACTAAAAAAGAGGATATTGAAGCCAAGAGGGTGATCCCCAGAATCTAAGGAGGCAAAGAGCTTGAGAAGGCTGAGTCAAGTCTGAGAGACAGTCACCATATATGACAATTAAGAGATCAGTGGTCACTTTGTAGTCCAACAGGGAAATGTGGGAGCATCAATGAAGGGAAGACGGTTCTATTCTTGATACTTTTCTAGGGACCAGTGGACCAAATATTTACCCAGCTATAGAATGTCAGGATTGGAAGGCAGATTAGAGATCACCTAGTCCAACTGCCTTATTTTCCAGTTGGGGAAGCTGAGTCAAAGAGAGAAGTGGCTTCCTAAGGTCACACACAGCCGGTTAATGGGAGAAGCCAGGACCTGAATGTAGGTTTTCCAGCCTGAAATTTCTTTCCACTACACCAGAGTTCCTCCATTCCTCATTTTGCTTCCCTAACATTTATTGAGCTTTTATCAAAGACAGGAGGAAAGAGATGTGTTATCACTATTCAGAAGTAATTGCTGTTATCTGGTTTAAAAAAAAACAGCACACCTGTGAAATGCAGAATGAGTATACAGGAAGGAGATTTTTCTCTTCAAACCAATCAGAATAAAACATATACATTGATACAAGGCTTGCCCCTTTCACACCATTGACTTGGGGAATAGAAATATTGATAGCTGAACTCCTTTTTTAGTAATGGGACTTTGAAGACCATTTGCTGGTAGCAAATTCATGTTCCTTAATAATCGCTAACATTTCTACAGCACTTTCTAAATTCCAAAGTGATTCCCATACATGCAAGCTATATGGTCTGGTGACTCCAAGTTCTGCATACAAATCCTACCTCTAATGTTTAGAGTCCAGCTAATAAGGCTGGGAATGTTGCTTGTTCTGTGATACTTGGTTGATTAATCCATAACATGAGATCTTTCACAGTCTAGTTGGAAGCACTGGTTGTGGAGTCAAAAAACCTATGTTCAAATTCTGCCTGTGATATTTTCTACATGTCTCTGGGCCTCAGTTTTTCCATCTGTAAAATGAGAGCGTAGATGCTATGACCTGTGACCTACCTCTAAATCTGTGATCCTATCAGCTTGGTTCTGGAGGAAGTCCTTTCCCCAAGTCTTTGCCTGTCTCCAAAAGCTCTTGAGACAGCACGAGGATCCCCAAATCCCATATTTGTAGATAATAACCTCAGCTCCAACTTCATTGGGAAGATGGAAACCACCTAAAAGCAGTCAGAGTCTGGATGGGGAGTAAAAGCAGCATTCACCTGAGCTCTCTAACAGACTCCTTCAAGTACATCTAAAAAGCGAATATGAACAAATTTTAGAGTGACAGAATCCACAAAGAGACAGAGTGTGACAGATTTACAGCCCAAGACAACCTCAAAGGTTGACAGGAAGGATCTGTTGCACTGAGGTGGGAGAGGAGCACCGTCTAGTACCCAGGCTGCCAAGCATAGACCTGATCATAGCGAGGCCAGAATGGATCCCAGTGGACTCAATCACTGGCAACAGTGACAACTCCCTGACCTCTCTTTGCAGGAGGGGAGGGGGTCTGTTGGAACTAGGTGAGAGAGAAGCAGTCCTGTGCACGGCTTGTGGCAGCAGCAACAGCTACTCCTGAGACTAGCAGCCCATAGACTTAATATGGGAAAGTCACCTATTTAAACTTCTAGGAGTCAAGATGGCAGGCTAAATAGTAAGTCACTCAATTGGGTTTAACACCACCCCTGTTAACCTTGAAAAACCCCAAAGAATATTGCCCCAGGAAAAATCCTGGAATAGTGAAGTGAGGAGAGGGGTGTGACAGTTTTTTAGCTCTAGAGGGTAGGGGGATTAATGGGAAAGGTCCCTTTTGCTGTGGCTGAAGGGGACCAGCACAGCATGGGATGCATTCCAGCAAATTAGGAGCCCCTCATCTCAGCAGATCAGTGGGAGACCCTGAGCCCCAAGGCGGTAGAACCAGCAAGTGCCAACACCACAACTCCAGGTGTGCATTTGTACAGCCAGGGGAATTGGCAGACACCAGCCTGGATGGGTGCCCGAGCCTACTTCCATTCTAGCACAGCCCTAGGGAAGGAGAAGACTTCCAGCATCCAGACCACCACTCTCCCAAACCTCAAACCACAAGCTTCAGTGCAATCCCAGGGAAACACAGAAAGACTTCACCTGGCCTTAGTACACACCAGTCAGCTCCAGTTAAGCAACAGAAAAACTATAGCATTATATAGCTCCCAACTGCTGGAATCCTAATTCTCTCTGAACCCTTCTGTGGTCACAGAAGAACGCTAATTAGATAAGCCCTGGAAATGCTTTTGTTAGGACTTAACTGATCTTAACATTTGAAAGGTAAAGGAAAAGGGATATAATGGGAGGAGAAAGAAAAGGGAGGTTTAGGGGAAATTATTTCACATAATTAGGATATGTAAGTATATATCTACAAAAACAAGGAAGATGTGGGGAACAAGTGACATTCAAAGTGTCAGCATCCCCCACTCCTCTCTTTCCTTATTATTAGGAGATAATCTCATTTTCCAGAACTAATGCTCAGCTCCAGAAGCAAGTCGTGCCCTGACCTTAGCGTAGCAGCAGTACTTGGGGCTCACCCTCTAGTCTAGATGAACTTTGCTGCAGCTAATTCACAGAATTGGTTCAAACCAGCCACAGGTGTTCCCTGAGTTTGGGCAAGGACTAGCAGCAGCCATATTTAAAGTCATGAAGCCCTGCTATGAATTATCATTTTGTCACTGGGTAAACTTGCCATGTTGCTGCCATTACAACTCACTGGGGCTGTTAAGACTTCACTGCTTGATTCTTTTTCTTGCTGCCTCTATATGTACCAAGGCTTAGGCTCGCTGCCTTGGGTCTCCTCAGTTCTAGACCAGGCCCTGGCATGCATTTCTAGTTTTCCTCTTCCAATGTAATAAAGGTGTTTTATCGCTACAATATGCAAAATCATTATAACCGTATAAATGGAAAGAATGACCTTGAAAATACAATCAAAATGAAATGTGAAAAAGTTAAAAGTACAAATATGATTCCAAACAAACAAAATTTATGAGATGATGCAGCCCACCTCTTTGTAGAGTGTTAATATACATAGGTGTGCTACATAGCATATAGTTTTTCTATTTTTCAATGTATTGGTTTATCTTATTGATTTTTTTGTCTCCTCACTGTTTTGTGGGGGTTTTGGAAAATGTATTTAATACAAAGGGATGGCTTTCTGGGAATCAGAAGGAGGGGGTGTATTATGTGAAACTCTGATTACGTAAAAATCGCAGTACATATACTCTGATTATATAGCTATACACACATATACATACATATGTATTTTTTTCAAACCTACTGTAGATCCTGGAGTTCATAGAATTTAGGTAAATCGCATCTCCAACATTTTTGGCTATGTGACCATAGGAAAGTCCTTTCACATGTTTGTGATTCAAGTTCCCTACCTATAAAATAAGGACAAAATAGGCTTTATTTTGCTTTTGAATTTTAGAAAATTATTTATAAACATTGGAGAGTAGTAGACCCATAGGTCGAATCCGTGCTGTAAGTGGCTCATATCTTATTTATCTATTTATTGGGGGACTGCCTTGGTTCAGGTCTCTGAACAGACATGAAGAAGGAGCCTCTTTCATGTAATAATTTCTGTTTCTATGTAACTAATATTTTAAGTAAATTAAATTTAGTTTGTTTTAACTAATTTAATTCCACATTCTCTCTCTACTAACTCCCTGAAATCACCCTACATTGTGAAAGCAAGAAAAGTAGAAACATTTGTTAAAATGTTGTCGTTGTTTTAATCATTCATATCCAACTCTATGTGACCCCATGGACAAAGTTCATGGGGTATTCTTAGCAAAAATGCTAAAGTAGCTCTCCATTTCTTTCTCCAGTGTGTCACCATTTTACAGATGGAAAACTTAGGCAAAAAGAGATTAAGTAAGTTGACCAGGATCTTCCTTACTCCAGGTCTAGTTCCCTATCCAATGCACAAATTTGTAGGTTCAAGCAAAACAAATTCCCAAGTAGGCCAAGTAAAAAAAGATAGAATTCTCAGATGTATTTCGTCACCTCCTGTTCTAGAGCTGAGTAGCTGGTTTCATCCCAAGTCCTCTGGAATGTTGTCCAGGCTTTACATTGATCAGGATTTGAAAATCATTCAACTATTTTGTCTTCAAATGTTTTTGTTGTTGCATAAATATTCTCCTGATTCCAGTCATTTTGTTCTGCTTAAGTTCAGAGAGGCCAACCAATCAACCCATCAGTAACCATTTATAGGGGCTTATTTTGTGACAGGCACTGTGCTAAGTACTAGCGAAACAAAAAGGCAAAAAGATGGTCTTGCAAGTCTTCTCTCACTTCTCTGAAACCATCTTTTTCATCATTTATCATGAGATAATCCTATTCCAAAATTTGCCACACCAGACTTCTTTTCCCTATCCATAAATGTGACATCATGTCTTTCCCTGTCCCCTGTGTTACCTGTTGACCCTGTAGTGTATCCATTTTGAGCCTACCATGCTATATGGTGTGACATTCTGGTCTGTTCACAGTTTCAGCCACACTGCTAATATTTGTTGATGAATAGAGATGCCAAAGTTTACATAGTGTTATTTTATATTCTGCAGCTTGCTGAAGACAATTGCTTTATTTTTGTTGTTGGTAGTACTGTTGACTGTGGATCTTTAAATAAGGCCTCTCAACCACAAAATCTACATTATTTCTTTGTTGATGGTTGATTTGCTTAAATTATTTTTACAGCCTGATTTCTATAGCTGACATTTCTCATATTAAATAGTAATAGTGATAACAGATAGTTTCACTTTAAAATGTATCTTATGGAAAAGTTAAAGTTATTCCCAATAAATAAAATCCTAGCCCTTCATTTTAGGTAGATACTAGTAAAATATCAATAAAATAATTTGTATTAAGAGTTGAAAGTGATTCATAATTAACAATTATTAGCAATCAGTACTTGATAATAGTTTTTAAATTGATAATCAATAAATATTGATAACACTAGCATTTAGATACTCCTAATTTAATCCTTATTCCTACCACAGGACTTCTGTATTATTGCAATCTTGATTTTACAGATGAGGAGACTAAGAAAAGAGAGGTTAAGAGACTTCCCCAAGGCCAAACTGCTGCTAACATTCTTAGCCATTAGCTGAAGCTAGTCATTTTTTTCTAATTTCAGGGTCTTTCTGTGCACCATATGATCTAGTTACCAATGTTAATTCCTATCCTTTTTTTCTTTGGAGAAACATTTATGGAGATTAGTTTCCAATCATAAACAAGGTACATTCATTTAAATCACAAAATCCTTATTTCAATCACAAAGTACAAAAGTCAAAGTTTTCCTCCCCTAGGTCACAGAAAATCATAATCTTCTCAGTCAGTACACAGTATCCAAATAAAGCCTTCTTTCAGCTTGACTTGAGGCTGGCTCTCTGCTTCCCTGTTTCCCTTTCCATGGTCCCAGCTTCTATCTGAATTCAACAAACTGTCACCTAGTTTCAAAGGCAGATAGCTCCCAGCTCCTTGAAGTTCCTCCCAGCTGTCCATGAAGTTCCTGTTCAAAACTGAAGCTCACAGTGTCCAGTCCACCTTAAATCATCCACTGTCTCTATTCCTGGGAAATCAAGGCTTAACAAAGCTTCAAACAGACAAAGTGCTGACATCACAGTCATGCCTCCTCTGGCAGCTCTTCTGGCCCCTCAGAAGTCTTCAGCAGCTCAGCTAGCCATCAGAAGAAGCTCTGCCACCACAAGTTCCCAGGAAATTCTGACTTTCTCAGCTGGAGTTTTTCCTTATATACAGTATTGAACCTCCCTGTTCAGCTCCTTCCTGTTACATCAGCAACAGTGGTTCATACCTTCTGTTTCTTTAACAGAGGCTTAATTTGAAACTAGGTGCTAAGTACCTGTCAACTTTCCAATACAAAGGGAGCTTCCAATTTCATTACCATTACAGCAGCAAAGCTCAAGAAGAGGCACCTTGGAATCTGGATTGTAGACCAGAGGAACAGTCTAGGCAAAGACTTGGTGGTGGGAATTAGAATGTGGTATACTGAAAATGATAAGAAAATCAGTTAGAATGTGTTATTAAGAATATAAAGGGCAATAATTTGCAATAAATTGGAAATGTTAATACTCACAATCACAGTTAACACTTACATTGTACATACGTTGTGCCAGGCACTGTGCTTTACAATTATTATCTATTCAATCCTCCTAACCACCTTAGGAGATAGGTGCTATTATGATCCCCATTTTACAGATGAGGAAACTGAGACAAACAGAGGTTAAGTGATTTTCCTAGTGCCATACAACTAGTAAGTATCTGGGGCAAGATTTGAACTCTAGCTCCCTGACTCCTTTTCCTTTCCCTTCCCTTCCCTTCCCTCCCCTGGTTTGCCACAGTTTCCTCATCTGTAAAATAAGCTGAAGAAGGAAATGACAAACCACTCCATTATCTTTGGGGAAAAAAACCCTGAATGGGGTCACAAACAGTTGGACTCGGCTGAACAACTACAAAAATGATAGTAGTAGTAGTAGTAGTAGTAGTAGTAGTAGTAGTAGTAGGAGTAGGAGTAGGAGTATTAGGAGTAATAATAGTAGTAGTAATAGTGGTCGTGGTAGTAGTGGTAGTAGTAGTGGTGGTGGTGGTGGTGGTGGTGGTGATACAACTAGCATTTGTATAGTTCTTCATGGTTTGCAACATATTTTACTGATGGTATCGAACTTGATCCTCATTACAATGCTGGGAGGTAGTTATTATTATTGTCACCATTTTAAAGATGAGAAAAATGATTCTTGCCATAAAAGGGTCTCCCCAAGGATCACACAGCTAATACTTGTCTGAGGCTGGGTTTGGCTTCAGGTCTTTCTGACTTCAAGTGAATTGACCTGTCCACTATGCCATAGTAACTTTATTTTGTAACACTGGTGGTAATTTATCTTTTTAAGTCAGTCCAAAGTAATATTGACTTTTTGTTTGTTTGTTTTGGTTGCTTTGCCAAAATGTTTACTTAAATTGAACACTTAAGCCCTCATATTTTTTTGATGTTTCATTTAAATATATTGACTTTTTTTACTTCAAATTCCATTTTAACATTAAAAATAAAATTGCCTATATTACTATTAAATTCCCTCTTACTTGATGTGGTCTAATTTTCTAGCCAGTGAAGACCTTTTTGCACCATAACTCAGTCCATGTGTTATGCATTCCTCTAAACTTTATATCATCTACAAATTTGATGTCTATCATCTTTACCTTTTCCAAGGCACTAATCAAGATGTTACCTGAGTAATTTCATTTGGAGGCATATAATTATGAAATTTCAATCAGGTCCTTTCACATGTAGATAAAGAAGTAAACCATATCAAGATATTTATTTAAGAATAATTTTTTAAAATAACTTTTAAATTGTATTTTTTTCATAGCAAACCTTAATGGGACTATTGTTCTATAGAGTTTACCCTATATCCCTCCTGAAGTAGATTAAATTTCAGTTTGAAAGCAGGGGAAATAAATGCTAAGAGACAGTGGGAAAAGGAATCCTGGAAGTTGAGTTGGAAGAATAATTGAAAGAAAACAGATAAATCTAATTGATTATGTTTTAAAAAAAGTTTATGGGATAAAAATGAAAAGGGGAACCACCTTGAAGGCTAAAGAGCAGCTGGATTGAGCAATAGATAGATTGCTGGGCTTGGAGTCAGGAAGACCCATCTCTTGAGTCGAAATCCAGCCTCAGTCACTGACTAGCTGTGTCACCTTGGGCAAGTCACTTAACTCTGCCTCAGTTTCCTTATCTGTAAAATGAGCTGGAAAAGTAAATGGCAACCTATTTCAGCACCACTACTTTAGATCAATGTCCTGCACCTGCATAATGGGAAGGCCAGAATTGGGGAAAGGAAAGAACTCCAGTCTCTTTGGGTTCTGCAATCATTTTGGACATCTTGGGCTTCCAGATTTGAGAAAGAAAAGGGATGATGTCAATTCCATTTCATGTTACTAAAGGAAGAACAAGACTGGGAAAAAGCCAACATGAAAGGAAGTTATATTCTCTATCATATCACTATATCTAACTTGCTGTGTTAGAAACTTCCTGGAAATTTCTACTAGGGTAAAATCTAGAACCCTCTCTTTTTTCTCTCTCTTGGTTGATCTGAGTGACCTCACTCCCAATGCTCCTTCATTTTTTATTGTCTGGTATATATTCTCCTATGTATATTTTCTTGGTTTTCTGTGTTGTTGTCAATTTGGGTGAGTGGGGTTCTTTACTACTTCCAGTGTGTGTTCACCATGTATCCAGAGTTCAGGGAATCAAGTTTTAGCTAATAAAGCTTGAGTTCCTCATTGCCTATTATTAAACAGTGATCAGGAATTCAACTTGAACCTAAAAACCACATACCCTAGAATAGCAATATATAAGGGAGCAGATAGAAACAATTCTATGCCAGTGTCTTGTCTCTTCAAGGAAGGCATAGTGGTCAAATTTCTGGCATCAGCCTCTTGCTTCCCTTCCTGACAGGAATCAAAGTCTCCCTTGGAGTAGAATGGGAGAGAAGAGGGCAAAACGTCTATTCCGCCCTTCTTTGAGTCACAAAATGGCATCCCCATGCTACATGTAGGGATGTAACATGTAAACATCGTTACAAACCCACATACATATTATATTCATATATGTGTGTATGTATATGTATGTGTATATATGTATATATAACATGTATATGTTAATTTCTTCTCATTTTGCAGATGTATATATGAATATAATATGTATGTGGGTTTATATTTATATACATATGTTTATATACATATAATAATATGTATATTATATATACACACACACACACATAAGTATGTGGGTGTGCATATATGCATTATGAAATTACAATGATGCTTTGATATTCAGCATACAGAAAGAGGAATCTTGAGAAGTAAGAAGAGAAACCCCTTAGAAAACTTAGACCAGGTTCTCTCATACCCATGGCCCACGCCTGGAGTCCCTAAAGAACTAAGGAGTAAGGGAGGACAATTGGACCAATACCTTTGATTTTAGCTCTATGAACAGACTTTTACTCGGAGATAAAGTATCTATTCTGATAGATCAATCTCTGATCATCTTTCACATCTTGGGAGACATAAGTGAGACATACTTTTGTTTATGTCAAAGGAAAAAAGTGAAAAGAACAAAGTGTATTTCTGGAATGTTATTGCCTCTGTGGTGTCATCTTCAGCAACCTTGGGGGTAAGGGTGGAAAGGAGGACTACCTTTGTTTCTCTTAAATGTAGGACAAACATGATGACCTCAATTAAGGAATAAGAGGCCCTAGGGGCCATCCAGCAGTAGATCTGCACCTGTGTTCCTTATCCTGAAAAAATACAATGGAAAACAGATTTCATCATCTATTGCCTTCCCTTGTGTCTCTAAAACTTTAGTATTCCCAATGAATTCTAAGAGAATCACAAGACTCTTTAACCTTCTCCTGCGTCAGAGGGGCCTCCCAAAGTTTTCATGCTGTCACTAGGCCAAGTCTTTACTATGATTCTGGTTTACCAGAAGTTGCATCAGACGGGGTCCTAAATTATGCTTGTATGGTAGATGTTCTAGTATTCACAAAACTCTTATGGAGATTGGATCTCCATATTGTGAATATTTCCTCCAGAAAAAGAGAATGTAGCTTACGTGGATCCTCCAATCCCAAATTATTCTTACCCATTTATCCTCATCAGTTTGGTATAGTGAGGCCATTCTATTGTTAGGTAACCTCCCCATTTTCTCTCAGAATCACCAAGGTAACAAGAAATCACATAATCTTTATCAGTTATTGTTGCTCTTAACACATGATCATACTACCTTCTTTCTTGGGTGACATTATTTCATTTCTCCTTCATAAGTCTTTGTTCATAACATGCTCCAATATGCTCAGATGAAGCCTATGAAGATTTGTAAGGGTCCTTATCCTTGCTCTAAAGGAATTTGTCCTACAGCATTAAGGAGGCAGAATGAAAGGGAACTGGTAAGCACCTGCACAATAAAAACTTTGGACTAGTTGGGGAAGAATTGGACCATCCCATTACTGTATGGCTATTTCTTGGCACAGTGCCCAACACCATGACCAATGGTGCTTGGTAAGTGCTTATTGATTTTACAGATTGCCCTTCAGGAGCTGAATTGAAATTGAACCTACAATGAGCACAATTCCAGACCAACAGGACAGTCATTAAAATAAAGGACAGCAGAACACGTGGAAAATACATGTGTTACAGGGTAGTATACCGAAGCACAGAACACTTAGACAAGTCACTTCTCCATTTACACTCGACATTCTTAATAACATCTGTACTCACGTATGGAATGAATCTGACTTTCTACTCACCCTCTTGAAACTTAGAAGGTGGATGAACATGTCAGCAAATAATTGAAGCAGTTGAAAATGAAAAGTTAAAAGTTCAACAAACTCATTCATATAGGGTTTTAATGGTAACAAACCATATAGTTTTGATAATTACTGTCTTATAATACAGTTTAGGATATGGTACTGCTAAACCTTCTTCCTTTAAACTTTTTTTTTCATTATTCCATTCAATAGTCTTGACTTTCTGTTTTTCTATATGAATTTTGTTATTATTTTTTCTAGCTAAGTCAAAATAATTTTCGATAATATGATTGGGATGGCATTAATTATATAAATTAGCTTGGGCAAAATTGTCATTTTTATTATATTGGCCTTGCCTACCTATGAACAATGATTATTTCTCCTTTTATTTAAATCTGATTTTATTTGCATAAAAAGATTTTTTTTATAATTTTATTTATATAGTTCCTGGGTTTGTTTTGGAAGGTGTACTCCCAGGTATTTTATAGTGTCTAGAGTTATTTTAAATGGGATATTTTATCTCTTCTTGCAGAGTTTTGTTTGTGATATCATTTTACATCTAACCTATTGGCTAAAATGATAGAAAGGGAAAGCTGGACTAGTTGGGAAAGAAATGGACAAAATTGTTGGAGAGGATATAAAAATATTGGGACACTAATTCATTGTTGATGGAATTGTAAATGATGCAACCATTTTGCAGAACAATCTGGAATCATTCCCGAAGAGTTATTAAACTTACCTATGCTCTTTGGTCCAGCAACACCATGACTTTGTCTGTTTCCAAAGATGATTATGGTAAAAGGAAATGAACCTTTATCTTCTCAAATCTTTATAGCAGCTTCTCTTGGTGGTGGCAAAGAACTAGAAATTGAGGGGATGCCCATCAGTGGGGGAATGGCTGAACAAGTTGTGTTATGTGAATGTAATGGAATACTACTGTGTTCTAAGAAATGATGAGTTCAGTGATTTTAGAGAAAATGGATTTTCATAAAATAAAATAATGAAGAGTAAAATGAGCAGAACCAAGAGAGCATTGTGTATAGCAACAGCAATATTGTTTTGAGAGTGAACTTTGAGCAAGTTACTTATTTTAACTATTATAAATACCCAAATTAAGTATAAAGGACACATGAAAAAAAGATTCCATTTGCATTCAGAGAACTGATAAATAGAAGTACGTATAGAACAATTTTACATTATATTCATGTGTGTGCAAACACACACACACATACGTCCACACACCCACTCAAACACACACATCTATAGTTATTTGTATATAATAGTAGCCATCTCTAGGCTGTGGGTGGAGCAGTAAAAAAAGACATTTGCATGATAATTTTGTTGTATACTTGAATGAAATAACGAGTTGTGTGTAGCAAATTTGCAGTTTCATGTACAATCATCTTTTCTTATTTGTGCTATGTTAAGGAAATGCTTGTTCCATACATTAAAAATAAAATTTTTAAAAATCTTTCAAATGAAAAGTTTCAAATGTATTGTTACTGTTAAACTATAAAAAACTAGATTTTAAGAATAGTTCCCTAATAGGAATAAGGGAATGCGTTAAGTGAATTTCAAGAAAAGCTTTTGCATAATTGGTGGATTAGACTGAAAAATTAGTATCATGTTTTAGAAAGCTCAGCCTAAGTGCATTTCCTTTATGTAGGATCAGGAGACAACTAGGTAGAGTACGGTGAAGTCAGGAAGATGTGAGTTCAAATCCAATAACAAATATGTGCTAACTTTGTGACCTGGCCTCTTTGTGACACCTGACCTTTCTCTGCCTCAGTTCCCTCATCTGCAAAATGAGAACAGCAATAGGATATTTCTACTGTAATTCTTATTATTATTTAGTGTTATTAATATTAATATTTGTGAGGTTTTAGCCTCCATTAAAGCCATGGATAATGAAAAGGCCTGAACTTAGAATGACGTATGATACATCTTGGAGTGATAGAGAGATGGCCTCAGAGTCAAGAAGTTTTGTGTTCAACTGTGAGACTTGGGAGAGTCCCACATCCTTACAGAGAAAAGAGAGCTCAGATTTATATGACATTTTACAAATTGTAAGAAATGCTTTACAAACATTATGTCATCTTTTCTCACAGTAACTGTGAGTATTATTTTACCCATTTCACAGACAAAGACACTGAGGCAGATAACAGAGCCATTAAAACATGGAGTTACTGAGGCATCTTCATCCCTGACTAATTCACCAGCTGAAGATCCATCTGATCAGAATGTGCCTCTCAGAAATGAGCAGGGCCAGGCCAGAGACAGTATGTTCAGTCTCTTGCTACAAGTCTGTTCAAGGTCCTTGAAGTTGGGTAGATCTTAGTGGAGCTCATGCTTTACTAACGTAAAGAGCTTTTCTATGTATTTTTGAAGATACAGTGGGAAATTGAGATAATACATAAAGTACTTGTAAAATGTAATATGAAAGGGAAAATGTAGGCAAGAATGCGCTGTGGGGCCTCCCTGAAATGCACACCGATTCATCAGCAAGGGCCATTTCCTCCAACGACTAAAAATACACACAATATTCAAGTCAACAGTGATTATAGGCAGCTTTCTTTTTTTTTTTTTTTTTTTGCTTTTTTTTGGAGGGCAGTTGGGGTTAAGTGACTTGCCCAAGGTTACACGGCTAGTTTTTTTTGTGTTAAGTGTCTGAGGCCGGATTTGAACTCAGGTACTCCTGACTCCAGGGCCGGTACTCTATTCACTGCGCCACCTAGCTGCCCCTATAGGCAGCTTTCTAAGTTTTACAAAGCACTTTACAGATATTTTCTCAGCCCTGGGAGGTAGGGCCTGCTATTACTCCCATTTACAGCTGAGAAAACTGAGGCCAAGACAGGTTTAGTGGATTGCTCTGGGTCCCACAGCAAGTGTGGAATGGAGGTCTTGAACTTACTTCTTCAGAGTCCAAGTCCAGTTAGTGACCTGCTGTGCCCTTATGGGCCTCAGATGGTTTAAGTGACCTGTTTGGAAAACTTGAATTAAATAAGGAAATATTTAATAAAATTAATAAAACTACAATAGAACAGCAATACTGTTAATATGTGGTTTTCTAAGTCGATGTGAGGATTAACTTGTCCAAGATTGAGAGGCCAGCAGAGATCCTTATGGGAGGTTAGGCACTTGTTTCTATTAAAATTTGACACTTCTGCTCTAGAAAAGCAGTTTTAATTAGCTAATTAAGTGTCTTTAAGAGCTGTCCCAGTATTTAGCATTTTGTTTACAAGGCATTAAGTAGCTATCTTGTGTCAGACATTGGACTAAGGGTCTTACAAATGTTATTTCAGTTGATCTTTATAACAAGCCTGTGAGGTAGGTGGTATTATCATTTTACAATTTAGGAAACTGAGGCAGACGGAGGTTAAGTGACTTGCTTAGAGTCACTGGGCTAGTAACTGTCTCAGGCTAGATTTGAACTGAGATCTTCTGGATTTGAGTCCTACCACCCTGTCCACTAAGCCACCTAAATAATAAGGAAGATTTGAGTAGGGCTCCAGTCCATCTTGCAGGAATTACCTGTATGACCTTAGAGAGCCTAGAGTGCTGGCCAGCACCATGGAAAGTGGAGCAGTGACTCACCTGAGGACAAACACGGGCTTGTGCTACCTGTCAAAGCTGTAATTAGGCAAGATCTGACCAGTCCTGATAGCCAGCTCAAGGAATTCTCCATGCCTAGAGTCATCATCATAGGAGTTATTGAAGAGTTAATGTCCCAGGCTGATGCTGGGCAGCAAATGAGGATCTTTGGTGATCTTTTCTAGAGTAACTGGAAGGCCAGGATGTTCTGGTAGTGTTTACAGAGCATAGACCAGGAAGTTCCAGTAGCGTTTAGACAGAGTATTGGCATTTACTGCTGTAAGAAGAATATGAAGACCCAAGTAAAACTCATAATGTACAGTATTTAATACAATGTTAAATTTAAAATGGACCTGAACACTCCATACCATCCAAGTTTTATAAATTGGATCTGAGATCATACTCAGATGAAAATGACAGTAGACACATCTTTCCCTTCATGAGGGTAAGAGAATTGAGAATACTGCTGCCTTCTCCATACCAATTCAAAGACATCCTTTAGCTGGGTAGAGAATATTTGTCTTCAGGAGATGGGTGGGATTATGTGTTTTCTGGAAACTGCAGAGCTATCTGAATTTAGTGAGTAAGGATTGTGCTTCCAATACAAGAGTATGGTCTATCTGATCACGTGAGCAATTACCCCAAAGGGACATAGGTCATGAATTTGATAGGATATAGGTTCTGGGAACCCCATGCACCCCTTGAATCTTCCCACTTGATCTGATGTTCCCCAAAGGCCAAAAGCCTTCCATAATCAATATGAGTGAATTTCTGTTACCCTTAACCTAGCCCTCCATTGTCACTTATCTCCAGGTAGCTTTCAGTTACAGTCCTCTCTTGATCCCACCAAAATCCCATTGTCTAGGTTCATGGAGTCTGACCCCAGGCCCTTTAGGATCCTCCTTAGACTCCTCCTCAAGACTCTTCCTAGACTTCTCCTCCAGACTACTAGACCACCCCCTAGATCCCTCCCACAGTCTTTCTGTATATCAGATTCCTTTTGCCTCCATGAAGATGCTCAGATTCAATCTGTATCAATATAAGCATCACAAATGCTTTGGCTCCGTAAGAGTCTGCCCAAAACAGCATATCTTTAATAAACTTAGTTTTACTTTGACTGAGAGAAGGCTTGAGTCAAATTCATTTAGCAGGACCCAGCATGTCAGTATTCTGGGGTCTCAAGCACCCCTAAACCCCAAACCTCAACAAATTCTCATTTTCCTTAATTGTATGCTCATTTAAAGGATTTTAAACAACTTGGAGAAGTTAGTGCTGGAAAGTATACCTAGAAAACATCAGCCTCATCCCCTTACCCATCAGTGGTGCAGTGGATACAGCACTGCTTTTGGACTCAAGAAGATTCATCTTCCTGAGTTCAAATTCAGTCTCAGGTCCTTATTCCCTACAACCCTGACTCACATTCAGCTTGTGCTCCATTAAAAAATCCTGTTTCCCCCCCTGATTTTTATCTATATAACCATGATTTTTTCTATCATGTGCTTGGGAAGATTGCTTTTTTTAAAACCTAAAATGTGAACTCTTATATTTATCTCTCTTAAATTCCATAATAAATTATTTGGTCTGAAGATTTAGATTGTCTGGAAAAAAATTAGGATATATTTCCAAGGATTAAAACTTAGAACTTAAAAGTTCATTCTTAGTGTTTCTGTCAGTGGGGGGTGGGCATGAGGCCAGCTTTCTTGTCCCTTAGGCTCTATCCAGATACAGGGACCTCAGTCAGAGAACAAATTGCTACAGAAACCTGCCTTGCCCTGGAGCTCTGCACCTGAGTCTCCAGTAATAAATAGAAAATTTGCTTGACAACATACTTCCAAATAGCTTTTCTATCTACTGGGATTTGGCTAATTTCACAAGTTATGAGAAGACCACAAGACCCACTGACCCCTCCTAAGATTGAAAGTGGGACTGGATGTGGGGGGGGGGTGGTAATTGGGGAAACTCCCAGGGTTCTATTCCTATCAACAAACAGTCTCCTCTGGTGATTATGGATTGCCAGAAATTACATCAGGCAGGTGCCTGTGTGAGGTAACAAGGTCAGAAAGTACGATCGTCTGAGACAGAGCCTGGCATCTCAGTCTCCCAAATCAGATGGCTTTTAAAACTTTCTATCACTCATATGCTCAACCTTAGTGCTTTCTCTATAATAAATTCTTAAGAAATATTTATTGAGTGAATTAGCAGTATTAACATTAATGAGAAAAGCTACATTTACATAGTCATTTACATAGACCATCTCATTCCATTCTTTTTTTTTTAACTTTTTTGAGGGGGAGAGGTAGGGTAATTGGGGTTAAGTGACTTTGCCAAGGTCACACCACTAGTAAGTGTGTCAAGTGTCTGAGGCAGGATTTGAACTCAGATCCTCCTGACTCCAGGGCTGGTGCTCTATTCACTGTACCAAGTAGCTGCCCCTCATTTCATTCTTAAGACAACCATGTGGAATAGGTAGCATTATTACCCCCTGTTTTGAATATGATGAAAGTGAGGATTAATTCTATTACTCAGGGTTTCATGGCCAGTAAGTAGCTGAACAAGGACATGAGCCCATGTTTTCCTAATCCCTGATCGAGAGCTCAATCTGCTATGCTACCAAGCTTTCTATTTGAATAAGAACAGAAATCAATATAATACTTTAACCTGATAAGTTACTACCCTCACAAAAAGCGGTGATTGCAGAGCAGAATATACCACCAGCTTCACAGAGTAAATTCTGTGAATCAAGGAAGAGTTTGGTTGATTTCCACAACTGCTGTTCTTGAACCTGCACATCCTCCAGTTCTGCTCCTACCCAAAATGTGGATGTAGGCATGAATATATGTATGTAGAGATATAACATATGTAAACCTATATATGTTACATGTGGCACAGTGGATAGAGTACCGGCCTGAGTCAGGAAGATTTGAGTTCAGATCCGGACTCAGACACTAGCTGAATTACCCTGAAACCTTGTTTGACTTGGTTTCCTCATATGTTAAAATGTGCTGGAAATGAAAATAGCAAACTACGCCACCAGAAAACCACAAAAAGGGGTCATGTAGACGTGGATATGAGTGAAAATGACCAAACAAGAATGGTGAGTGTTAAGACATGTATGTAACATGTGGTAAGAAATCCTTTTCAACACAGATTTCTCTGTTACCGCTTTCCAAATTGGAGGTGCCTTGCAATGAAAGGTTTGGTAGTGAGGCCCAAGAGAACATGACTCCAGCCTTGCTCCTGATGGCTGCATAAGTGGCTCATTAAACACATTTCATGAGTTGACACAGTCAAAATGCATGTGTTACATGGACCCAAAATTAGGATTAATGGAAAGGAAAGCCACCTTTCAATCTCTGTGAGATATCTTGAACCTGATTTGTTCCCAGATGCAAAGAAGAATCAGGTCCAGTCCATTACCTCACAGAGTTTAGTTACTTCCATGCACAACATGTGAACAAATGATTGCACAAGACATAATGCAAAGCCTTATTTTAAAAAGAACAATAACTATCCTTCCTCTGGTGCATGAAAATTTATCGATACTTTCCTCAACTTACATAGAAGATAAGTGTATGTTTTAGGAGGTTATTATTTGCTGGACATTTATCTGAATGCTAGGGATAGAAAGAAAAAGCAGAAATAGCCCATGCCTTTGTAATACTTTATATTCTAACAGACTTGGAAAGCTCTAGTGGATAGAGGCCAGGCCTAGAGTCAGCAGGCCCTGATTTCAAACTCAACCCCAGACACTTACTGGCTATGTGATCTGTTTGCTTCAATTTCCTCATCTGTAAAAGAAGTTGAAGAAAGAAATGGCAAACCACTCCAGTGTCTTTGCCAAGAAGACACCAAATGGGGTCATGAAGACCCAGACATCACTGAACAATAAATATATTCCAATGACTGAAATAACAAGTACAACGCCAGATATAGACCAGGGATGGGGAACCTGTGGCCTCAAGGTCACATGTGGCCCTCTAGGTCCTCAAGTGTGGCCTTGTGAAGTGTGGATTCTGTCAAAGGGCTGCACTTGAGGACCTAAAGGTCTACATGCAGTCTTGAGGCCACAGGTTCCCCTCCCCCAGCCTCTATATAGAATATACAGAGATAGTAGATAGGCCTTATGAAGAAAGGCCCTACTAACTGGGTAGAATGGAAAAGATCTGCAGAAAATAGGCCTTGAAATGAATCTTGAAGTGCCTAATTTCTGAGATTATTTTCCATTTACTCTATATACCTTTACATACATGAATACGGTTGTTTGCATGTTCCTCCCCTCCCTATTAGAATATGAGCTCACTGAGGGTAGGGATCAGGTTTGCTTTATGTTCTCTGTATTTAACACCATGCCTGACATTAAGGCTTTATAAAATCTTGTTGATGGCCTGACTGTCTGACATAAGGAAGCCAGTAAACCTGAGAAACAACAGTAAGAAAATGGAAGCATTCCAAATATGGACAGTTGGTAAGAACAAAGACACGGAACTGAAAGCTGAGCTATTTGTGGGAAGGTCAGCAAGCAGGTCAGTACTAGGAGATGTTTGCATACATGGAGAAGAGTAAGGTATGAGAAGGATAAGAAAAGGCCAAGTGGGAAAGTGTCCAAAAAAGGTTCTTATGTTTACCCTGGTGGTGATAGGGAGCCATTGATGCTTATTGAGTTGGATGACATTAGTAGACTTGCACCTTAGGCCATCATTTTGATGGATTTGAGGTGGCAGAAACCAAGAGAGGGAAAATAAAAGTTTATGGCAGTAGTCCAGGTGAGAAGTGATGAAGGACTGGTCTAGGGATGGCTGTGTGTGTAGATCAGAGATGATATAAACTGGAAGTTTTGTCAAGGTAGAAGCAAGAGCATTTAGAAATGGAATGGATGTGTGCAGTCAATGACAGTGAGAACTATGGATAACACCAAAGTTGAGAACAAGAAAGACAACGGTGTGTTGCTGCTTTTCAGTCTCTTCAGATATGTTTGACTCTTTGTGACCTCATTTGGGGTTTTCTTGGCAAAGCTACTAGAGTGGTTCTTGATTTAAGAAGGATGTCTGGAGTGTCCTGAGCAGAGTAACCATAATGGTAAAGGATTTAAATCCATATTATGTTTTGAGATAGGTTGAAGAAGCTGAAGATTTTTACCCTTGAGAAGACTTGGGGATGAGAATGAAATCTATCATGATTCAAATCCTGAGCATGTGACAAGAAGGGGCCCAGCATGGAGGGTGTCTTTACTCACATTTCTATGGGGATATATTATACCTGTGGCTAAACCTTCTGCTTCCTGATCAGATGCTCAAAGTCTAACCTGGACCCCTCACTTGCAAAGATAAAACAATGTTCATTGGTCACCTGTATAGTGTGGGGATTGAATGAACAACACTGACTCCATCTTGTGACTCAGTTCCAGAACTAGTTCAGTTCCCTTTCTATTCAATTATGGGTCTAGTAGACTTTTTGTGAGAAAAATTTATTCTATTACAGGAATGATGAGAAAACTTGATTGCATTATTTAAACCTAGTCCTGTGTGACTGGGAGGCTGGACCACTTCTGCCTGTTGCTTAGACACCCTTAACTAAGGATGTAGACTACATTGACCACAAATCTGTTAGGTCCAAAGATTGTTGCAAGTTTTCTCACAATTATACATCTCAAGCAACTCCTATGTCTTAACTGAAAACTGGCCCTTACCGGTCAATCAGTAATTGTTTCCATGTTCCTTTGATTGAGTATAGTCACATGGGGAAGTGGAACACCTCTTTTTCTGGTTTTAGGGAACTGCTTTTGTTCATTCTCTTCCCCTGCTCCCAACTTGAAAGTCCCTAGTCTTTCCTCCAATTAGAAATCAGATTATTTAATTTTTTACCATGTTTTATACCCTATGGTTTTATTTGAAGTTGGTCTGATTTGGTTAATTGTTTTAATACATAAAAATTTGTTTCACTCTTTATTCAGCATCCTTGGATTGACTGGAGAGTCTAGTAACCTATTTATTATCCCTGTTTTGCTAAAAAAAATCTTCTAGCTCACTTTGTCTCCTAGGTTGTTATTAGTTATTCACAAAAATAGGATAAATACACATATGAAAAGGTCAGAGGATAGTTATAAAACTTTATATATTTTAATACTCATTCTGTGTCTCTATTTTGGAGGATAACAAGAAGCCAATGATCCTGTCTCTCAGGGCCAAGCTGGCACCATGACCTCTGGTGAGGAGCAAGGAGCTCAGGAGATCATGCTGCCCAAAAGATCTTCACCGGGGTCCCTTCTTTGGAGTGAAAAACATAAGTGAAAACTATACTTTTTAATGTACTTCACTCTTCAGTCTTCAGGGCCTTGGCATGTCCCATGGCTCTTGAAAGGACTACAGAATTCCCTGACCCTTCTCGAGCTAGGGGGCCTCTAAAAGCTCTCCTTCCTCTATTAACAAAAAAATCTTGCCGTGTTAATGACAGAAGTTACATTAGGCAGGGGGCCAATGACAGCAGGGGACAAGAGTAGAAAGTGTGCTTATCAATGACAGGGACAGGGCCCTTAGGCTTTCAAGCTAGGATGATTTTATATCATTATATGTCAAATGGTATCTGCTCTTTGCACATAGCATTTAGAATATAACGATTTAATAAAGTGCAAGTAGTACACATATACACACACCTATTTATATAATATATTATATGTGTATATTCTTATATGGACTCATAATTGGTAAATAAATAATTCTAATATTAAAAAGAACTCACAGTAATATAATTATTTCTGGTTACCTAAGCACCTTTTTCATAATAAACCATGTTACCAGAACAGAGAATTGCACGAGTTCATCAAAGAAACCTACCCACAGACAATACAAGCATTTGGAGGTCAGAGAAATATCACACCCAATCACTTTTCTTGGATTGGAACTCACCGAAGTTCTCCTCCTACTCTGCCCCCTTTATTTTCATACCTGTTTTCCTCAATGAAATGATAATCCAATTACAGCAAACATTCATTAAGCACTTAATATTTGCAGAGTCACAGTGTGAGCCCTGAGAATAACAAAGGTTATAAAAGTTATACACTCCCAGTCTAAATCACATTTTGCTTTGTGCCATCACATGGACACTATGGCATGGGCCCTGATAATTAGTCAGAACTCTAAAGGAAGAACATTGCAAAAGCAAGAATCATGAGAAGTGTGAATAGAAGGGAAAGGAAGACAAAATACTGAAATTTGCCTGGCAATTAGGGTTTGTAAGGATAAGAAATCCTTGGAAAGGTAGATTACAACAAAAACCAGTGATGGTCTTCAAAGAGAAGGAAGAAAATTTGGTATTTATTCTATTAGTAATGGAAAAAATTGAAGAACTTTCTGCAAAGTTACAGCCATCTTGAGAGTTAGTCTTTAGGGAAATGATCAGTATGTCAGAAGTATAAGAGGGTGGAAAGACAGAGACTGGATACAGAGAGAATGGTCACGAAAAGGTGCCAATTTGGAAGGGAACTGTCCATTGTTTTGACAGTCAATATGGAGGAAAGACTTTGCAAGTCTGAGATTTGGGGGAAGCAGAACTGGCATCCTCTTCCTAGGAAACTCTTAAAAGCCTGAGTACCTGAATGAAAACTTTATTCAGGTCATTGGAAAGTAGAGGGGATCCTGGATTATATATACTAAAGGAAAATACACAATCAGAAAGAAACCACCCAGAAATATTTCCTGAGGAGACCCTGCAAATTGTGATCTAGAGCAAAGAAATTAATTATGCAATCCCCAGGCTGCATGCAGCCTACAACACTCCAAAATGTGAAAAAAAGATTAAGATTAAATTGGGAAATATTTAACAAAATAAAAAATTCAATAAAACAAAGAATATTAATATATAGTGTTGTACATCAATATGTAGCTAGAAGGGATGCTTATGGATGCTTTGATCACCCCCATTTGATTTTAACAGCCTCTACTTGTGTAGATATACCAGATAAATATCAAGTAACGAGGTTTAAGACACAGCTGGCCAGATTTAACAAGGGAAAGCAGCAAACTGCATAGGGCAAAGCACAGCTTATATTATTCTTCTTGCATGAGGAATAATCATTCAAAGAACCCAGTTATTATTCCAGAAAAAAATAGACTTGGACACTGATTGGCTTGAGAATAGGGAGCTTCAGTGCCAATGCAATATTTACAGCACCCACAATCATGAAAAAGACCGTGGCTATAAGTATCTCATGACATTGAATCGCAAAATATACCAAATTCTCCAGATAGCAGATAGAACTGAAGCCTTTATTGAGACACCAGAAAACCAAATCCCAAAACCAATAAGCTTATTCCATAATAGTACCAAAGATCTTCAGAAGCCATAATAATTCTGAGAGCCACAGCATCCGTCAGCCTTCCCACAAACCAATACAAGATCAATATTTACTCCCAACCTATCTCCTTAATGAACATCCTCTCTCTCCTCTAGTGTCTGGCTAGCTCTGAACACCAGCTTCCTGTGGGCTCTGCTTCCCTTCAGCAAACTACCACCACCATAGGTTCCATGTGACTACATTCAGCCTTTTAGGGGGCAGAGTTTACTTTCAAAGCAGGGGAGGTCTTCAAACTCCCCCCTAGGTCTACTGAGGAGCAGGGAAGACCTTCAAATTCCCATTCCCATTACAGGATTGATAATTCTAAAGATACAAGCATAGATGATATAAATAATGGTGGTGCCCTTACCAAAATGAGGAAATTAAGAGGAAGAAAAGGACAGAGAAAGATGAGCATAGGAACATAGATTAGGGGTGAAAGGGACCTCAGAAGTCACCTAATCTAACCATCACCACCCCATTTTGATAACTGAAGAAATCAAGGCTCATAAAAGTCAAGTTTACTAGCAACTAGGTTGATATTACCTCTCACCCTTTACTAAGTCATTGAACCATAGACAGATACTTCTTTGGATTTCCAGATGATTAATAAAACCAATGTTAGATTTTTTTCCCTCACTTCATTTGGCAAGGTCAAGGAAGATTGTTCATGAACAACATGGCCTTGTATATTCAACCACCTCAAGGAAAGGAAAGTCTTTTTATCTCTTGAATATGTAATTCTGGTTCCACTTACAATTTAGAATGTTCTCCTTGTGGCCAACTGCTTTTTGTTTTTATATGATCTGACACAGTATGGCATAACATAAAGCAATATAACAAGAAGGGCTCCACATGTACTGAAGTCTTAGAGTAGTGATGGATGGCCTTGTGTGGCTTAAAGGAAGGCAGAATAAACATCTCTAGGCTCTTCTTCTCCCATCCTTGTCCCAAGGAGCCTTTATTCCTGGCAAGAGAGGAAGCAGGAAGTTGGGGCAAGAGGTTACAATTCTGCTTTCCTGAGATAGAAGAAGAGCTGAATTAAAATTATATCTGTCTGCTCCTTGAAATACTATTAGCCTAGGAAGTATGATTGGATTCAATCTAACTTCTATTCAATTTGTCATTATTATTGGGGGAAAGGTGATCCAAAGCTCTGTATCCAAGGCTTGACCCCTTTCCCACCTAATGTCAATTCCGAAATGAATATGCATAGCAAAAAAGTGGAGGAAAAAAATCCAAATCCTAACAAAACAGAAATCAGACGTTATACACAGGAGAACAGATATTAGACAATACAGAATAAAAGAGCTCCCCTATTAGGAGCAAGGCAACTCAGCTCAACCAAGACAGAAAGTTCTAGATCTTATCCAAAGGAAACTTACCGAGATCTCTAGTGTAGCTAGCTGGAGATAGGGGCATGAAGGACACTATCTGTTCCTCTCATGTCTTCCCAAGACTCTTTCTTAAGCAATATGATGTGGATTGGCCTATCCCATCTTTTTTATTTTTACTTATTTAAGTTTTGATTTACAGAATAAAACAAATAAGCAAAGCAAGAGTGTACATGGTCTAATAAATCTTTGGGCATAATTCCAAATTTCACTCCTCTCTCATTTTGCTTCTTGAAGGTAGAAGTCAGAAGCATCCAAAATGACTCAATGTTTAAAGAAGGCCTGAAAAACCACTTTGAACTTAAAAGGTCCCAAAGGAGACTGAACAATCAATCTTCCTTTCACTTGTGTACTGATTTCAATCCTTTGTATCAGGTCCATGGCAGAATGCAGTTTGTCCTTCATTCTTAAAGAGGTTCATGACATCAGGGAAATAATGACATGACTTGCAATTGACTTTGATTTGAGTGAGAGAGAGCAGTGCAGTCACCAGCCTCCCTTTCTCCTTCAGAGCCATCTGGGTATAGTGGCCAGATATCAAACAGGATGACTAGAAATGGCCCAGGATGCAATGGGAGACCTTGGCCCTTTTAAACTAACATCTTTTCAGATTCTCACTTTGAGGGAGGCAAAGGTTATTCAGTAAATAGGCCTCTTTAAGAAGTGAACCACAGTATGGCCCCTTTCATTAAAAAAAACCTGGGAGTGTAAAACCCTCAAGAATCCTTACCAAAAGAAAAATAGTTACTATTTACATTTACTACGAATCAGGAGGGCCCAAAAATAAGCATTAAGTAGTACTTGAGCAAGGACCTATTATTGTCCAGTCCATAAGATTCAGAGTGAATTAGGTTTAAGTTTTCATTTTTGAGAAAGAAACCTAGACAGTAGGCACCAAATTAACCAGGTAGCTTTCCACCATCAAAATTTATCTGCCTTTGGGCACAACATGAGGTGAGGAAAGTCAGAGGCATTTAAGGTTGGATTTAGGGTCACAGTCACAAGCATTTAGCGTTGGGGTTACAGTCCAGAAGTATGCAATTAGGGTTAGAGGGAGGTATTTAGAGGAGAGGAGTTGCCCAAGTGGCCAACTGGAATTGGTCAGGTGGTACCCCATTCGGGCAGCTCAGACTACCCACGAGTTGTGGTTTGTCCTTCATTCTCAAAGAGGATGATGAATAATTAAATTGAGAAAAAGGTTTATACAGTCCCTTAGAAAGTATCTAAATAATAAATAAATAATAAAAATGTTAAAGAATGTTTCCTTTGTTGAAATTAAACAATTGTCCAAAATGAGTATTTGGGTGCTTTATTTTTTGTAGACGAAACATTAACTATTAATTTCTTCTTTAGGCTGTTTCTTTGGTTACCTTTTACATGGGATATCTCATCCTTACATTCCCTTAGTTTTTGATTTTTTCAAAGATGGACATTTCTTTCTTGGAAAAAAAATGTCACTTTGATTATCCTATGCAGTGCTACCTTGAGTTTCATGTTTCTCAGACTATAAATAATAGGGTTCATAAGTGGAGGCAATATTGTGTAGATCATTGAAATCAGAAGATTCTGGACAGGGGAAGTGTCTGATATAGGACCCAAGACTGTGACCATGCCAGCAAGAAGGAATAAGAAGAGGATTATCAATTGTGGTGAACAGGTAGACAAAGCTTTGTAGTGTCCTTCCACAGAGGGCATTCTAAATACAGTGGAGAAGATATAAGTATAGGATACAATTAAAAACCCAAAGCAGAATAAAACTAAAGTCGAACTGGTGGCAAGGAGTATATACTCAGTATCACGAACCTCAGAAGATGAGACATTCAAGACATGAGGAATATCACAAAAAAACTGATGGATCACATTGGATCCTGAGAAAGGCAAACGGAACATGTTACCTGTGTGCAGAGCTGAATAGAGAAGCCCACTCACCCATGAACCAATTGTCACCCAAAGACAGTGGACTAAGGTCATGGTGACCTCATAGTGCAGGGGGTGGCAGATGGCCACAAAGCGGTCATAGGACATGGCCACAAGCAAAGCAAATTCTGTTGCACCAAAGAAAATGAAGAAGAAAATCTGAGCAGCACAGCCATGAAGAGAGATAGATCGATTGCCTGTCAGGGAATTCACAATGAATTTGGGAAGAGTGACTGAGATGCAGCCAAGATCCAACAGGGATAAGTTGCTCAGGAAAAAATACATCGGAGAATGAAGGTGTGGGTCAGTGACAATGGCAGTGATAGCGAGGAGATTTGCCATCATGGCTGTAATGTATATCAGCAAGAAAAGAGTAGCATGTAAGACCTGCAGCTCTCGGATGCTGGAGAACTCCATGAGGAAGAATTCCATGATGATCGTACAATTGTTCATGTCTTCTGGGATCCTGTAATTCATCTTGAAATAATATATGAGTACAGGATATCAAATTCTAAAAGCAGAGCACACAAGCATTTTATTACATACAAAGGCCACGAACTTCAATCTATCCTTAGTCTCTGTGTCACAGAGGCAATCACACTATTTTAAAAGGCCATAATATGACTTACCATTCTACTGCAACCATATTCAATCCATTAATTGGAAATATCTATCCCACTGTACAACCTGAGCCACCTTGAACTGACTTACTCAGCAGGACCTGCACTCCTGACTTGCCCTACACACACACATACACACACACACACACGCACGCACGCACGCACACACACATCACTACAATTCCTAGATTGATTCCCTTTTGCAAGATACCAGCATATGAAGAACATGTATACGTATACATACATAAGGATAGATCATATATAATAGATAAATTGACCATTTATTGAATACTTTGTATTGCCAGGCCAACCGTGCAAACTAAAAGTTTAGTTTTCAGTGAGACTGTAGGCACCTTGACACTGTCTATTCCATGAACACGTGTTTCCAATTTTTAGGAATGTCAGAACTCTGGTGTCTGTTTCAGCCTCTTGAAAGGTGGGACCTACCAGTCCTTAATACACAACAAAAGAATTGCTGAAACCCTGGAGGAAGTGAATTTCTCAGTATTTGGAGGGCTCTTTTAAGTCAAATCACAGGATTGTAGACTCAGAGCTACTTGGAATTTTGGAGATCATGTACCCAGCTCCTTTAATTGCAGAGGCCATCTAGGGAGGTACAGGACTTTCTTGGGTTGGCACAAGTCGTATGTGTCAAAGTAAATTTGTAGTCTCAGATCTTCAGATTCCAAATGTAGCATTCTTTCCTTTGGATCAACTCAGAGGTATGGTCATAATTAGTTGCTTTTAATCTTTTACCTTTATTTCTTGATTATAATTAGAATAGAGAATACTGTCTTCAAGAAAAACAAATGTAAATCTTTGCAAACTTTAAGGATCCATATTCTTATGAATTATTGTCATTATTATTCATTGTAGTAACAAAAATATCCTCAGATTAAAAGTGGTTTTGATAATACATCCCACTGTCCTCTGCTGTTCATTATTAATCTCTAAGAATCATTTGTATAATTGCTACCTCAAATCTGTTTATCATCCTGACCTTATTAATTTGATTAATCAATTTTGATGTACTAATTCCTCTAAGTAACACTAACCATCACATGTATATACAGATATACTGTTAGGATAGCCTTTTTCCTGTCTTACATTAATAACTTGAATTATTTAGGTTTTTTTTCACTGATTTTTGGAGTATGTAATTTTTGGTGACAGGAGATATACGTCTTCAAGCCAAGGAGTCAAAAGTCCAAACCATTAAAAAGAATGAGAAAATCTGGATGTCCCTTGTCATTTCTGTTGGAAATCTCTGTCTCTCTCTGTCTCTGTCTCTGTCTCTCTGTCTCTCTCTCCATAAATATTATTAATAATATTTACTGAGGTTTATTATTTTATCAAAGTAAGAATATACCATGAGGTGAAATCTCTCCTGCAACTTCACTGATATCAATTAATAATAGTCTTAGTGAAGTACTGGAAAGTTAAGTAATTTGGCTAGACCAACAAAAAACAATTTTTGTTACAGACTGGATCTGAATCCAGATCTTTCTTCCTACAAGATCATTTCTCTAGCTACTGTTATGCTCCCTGTTAAATAACAATGAGAGTGATCATATTAGCTACAATGATAATATTTATAAGAACAATTATTTAATTGCCACAAAACATGTTCATAAGTTAAACTTTCTCCAAAGGAATTCATTTCACTGAGTACTTACCCATGACACTGAGTCAGGAGGTCAGATCTTATTTCACTTTGATCAAAATTTGTACATTTTATCCCAATCTGCACATTGGAGGTTACCTGAGCTAGAGATCTTATCTGTTTATGTAGGATAGAACAATAATAAATAATATTTACTGACACCATTTTGCAGGATTTTTTACAAATATCATGTCCACAGATCAAAGTCTGTGAGATGCTGCAGGCTTTATACCAATATTATGGATTAAAAAATTGAAACTCAGAAAAGTTAAGTGGCTAGTCATCAGTTACAGAGTTACTATATTCTAAAGGGAGGATTTAAGTTGCTGTTTTCCTTAATTCAAGTCTGTCATGGTATAATGACTCTCTAAAGGGTAATGCTGCCATATGCAGAGATCAAACCCAAGACTTCTAATGTCCACTTTATTAACTAAGCAAATTTGCCATTCAGAAATACCTGAGTGAAGATTTGTGGCATTTCTCCTCTGCAAGTCTGTATTGATTTTTTTTCCTTCCTAAATCTCAGGCGATCCACTGCATCCAAAGATTATTTCTAGCCTCACTAAATTGGTTTTGTTCTCATGTGAAGTTTCAGAGGGGAAAGGGAGCTGAAACCGTACCATGTGAAACTACTAGATTTGCTAAAATTTTTGATGAACATTAGGCGAGTGAAAATATACTGCCCAGTGTCCTTTGGAGAAATGCTTCCTAAAGTTCCCAGAGGAGCCAAAGTTATGATCTCATCCTTATTAACTACACATTTTCTGACTTTTCCCTTTAGTATAATTAGTTAAGGTAGAGGTCCTCTTAATAACATAGAGAGATCCTTTTATTAATAAAACAGAGAATGGAGTTCATCCTTTAAACATATTTGGTCCATTAGGACTTCTGTGGTCCATGCACATTTTCAACACAACCTTCAAGCTTGTCCAAAATGCGAGGTCATTTCACTTGGTTTCTATTTAGAGGAGAAATTTTGATCTTCATGGGAAAAAATCTAGTATACAGATATATGCACATCTACCTATCATGTCTACCTATCTATCACCTATCTTTGTATGTTTTTATCTGTTTATATGTATGAATATCTCTCCGAATATACACACATGATGTATTTACTTTATACACGTCAAAATGTATGGACTTCTTGGTGCCAAATACCTACTATCATTAATTAGTATATGAATGTGTATGTGTATATACGTGTGTAATGGGTAACATCAAGCAAGATGAACTAGAATTCTAAATCTAATGAGGAAAGTCTGATCTTTTATATATGTCTAAGATTTAATGAACAAACAGACATCATCAACATCATATGTTGGAAATATACTCTAATAAAGGAAAATATATAAGAAATGATAATTAGTATTTATATAGAAGCTTAGAATTGCTAGGTCCAATCTGGGAATTATTTACATAAAATAGATAACTGACACTAATGAAATCACAAAGAGCAGAGAAAAGTCCAGCATAGAGTATTAATGATATACATAATTAGTTGATGCGAGCTGAATGATGATCCTCAAAGGAAATTGAGGTAAAATGGTCAAACAGGTAGAAATAGAACAAAGAAAAAGCAATGTCTTCATCAAACACAGAAAGGAAGGAGTGCCTAAAAATGAATACCTCAAAAAAGTTTGATTACTATGATTGGAGGCTTCAAGGGAGGCAAAAAAGTTGAACATCATGAAAAGGCCACTAGAATTAGCAATCAAGAGATCTTTGGACATTTTAGTGAGAGAATTCTCAAGGGAATGTTGAGATTGGAAAGTAGTATACTCAGGATTTAGAAAAGAGTAAAAAGAGATAAAAATAAGTCTAACCATAGAGAAGGAGAAGAGAGATAGAAGGTGATAGCTGTTGTGAATATTCCAGTCAACCAATATTTTATTCTTTTTATAGTGTGTTTGTATACATCCAGGAAGCAGTCGTTGCATGGGGAGATATTAAAGATGAATGACAGAGTTGGGAAAATGGGGGAGGAAGGCGGGATCGACAGAAGATGGGATAGAATCAAGAGTAGTTTTACTTAGGGGTTCACCTTTGCAAGGAAAGAGGCAATCTCTTTATATGAGACAGAGGCAAAGGAGGAGATAGTTTGGTAAGACATCAGAGTGAGGAGTGAGTGCTGAGGAAAAGGAGAGAATAAAGAATTGTTGAATGACCTCAGTATTTTTGTCAGAGAATTATGCAGGAAGGTCCTTCACTCAAAGAGTGGGGGAAGGAATGTTGCAAAAAGTTTGAAGAGAAAGGAAAAAGTAGGAATAGGCATGTGGTGATTGGATTAGTGAATAAAGGCGTGAAGCTATGGCTTTGTTATTGTGTCCTATTGATAGTGTTTGATGCCTTCAATTTCTAGTGGATCCAGGCAGTAAGCTTTGGTGATTGTGCCCAGCTCCATTTCTCAACACATAAATAGGAGTGTGAATGGCAAATGATAGGAGTAATACAGGTTTGAGATTTGGCAAGATATGATTGTATGATTCCTAGGATAATGAGACAAAGAATTTCAATGGAGTAAATGGTAAAGAGTTGAACAGATTTATGAAGTGGTTCAAACAGAGAAGGGAAGTAAATGTAACTAGTTCAAGTTTGATGACTTGGAGGAATGGGGTAACTAAGGGATGGAGGCCTGTGAGATCATGGCAATGCCAAAGGAGTTACATGAATGAGTGAAGGCTGGGGTGGGAAAAAGGACTGTGGTGAAATGGAGGAAATTTGGAATTCCTTTCCATGGAAATAAAATACTTGTATGTGATGGGAAAATCAAGAGTATAACCATCTTTGCAGCTGAGGTAGAAGGGAAAAGTAAGTCATGGGGTTTGAATAGTTTGAAGGACTGGGAACATGAGATTCTTCAGGTAGCATCAATAGATACAGTGAAGGCTTTTAACACAAAAACAAGAGTTGGAGAAAAACATCATGAGCCAGGCCCTGAACTCAGTGAGAAAAGAAGAATAATATTGTAGAGGTTGGTAGATAACAGATGACAGAACTTTTATTGGATATTAAACACAAACTAATAAATCTCAAAGGAGAGGCTACTAGGTGACAGTAATATAGCAAGCTTCTGGAAATTGAGGTATATTTTAGTACAGTGCTTGTGTTATCCTAACAAGCTTAAGAGAGTCTATTGTTAAATTTTCAGTGTGATAATTTACCTCTCAAAAATAGCAAAACAGATCTTGATTTGTTGTTTCATTAGTTGTCTAGATTCGTAAAAGTGATGGAGAAAAAGTTACTAACAAAGATTAAATTTAAAGGTATATCCTTGATAAATTGTTTTAAATAACTGGTTGGTAAAAAAAAAATACTTCAACTTCCTTCCCCCACCAGAATGAGTGAATAAGGTGCATGAGTGGAAGTGAAACTAATATTGCAAAGTGTGGTTGAGAGTAAGAAAGGTAAATGTTTAAGCCAAAACCAAGATGCAATATTTCTACTAGGTCTGAGAAAAATGCAAGGACCTCCAGGCACAAAAAGACTTTAAACAGTTCTTTTTGTGGTGGCAAAGAATTAGAAACTAAAAGAATGCCCATCAAATGGTGAATGATTGAATAAGATATGGTGTATGATTGTGATGTAATACTATTGTGCTGTAAAAAATTATAAGGGGGATAGTTTCAGAAAGAAAAAAAACTTGAGAAAATCTATGAACTTATGCAAAGTGAGTAAGTAAAACCAGGAAAACATAGTATACAATAAAAGCAATACTATAACAATGATCATTTGTGAAAGACTTAGCAATTCTGATCAATACAAAGATCCATGACAATTTCAAAGGAACCATGATGAACAATGTCAAACCTCTGACTCTTTAGGGAAGATACTTCCTTTGCACTCCATTTGTAGCCTTTTCTGGGTAGAGTGTGAATTTAGATGTGGGAAAAGTAGACTGAAATTGTGTATTATGATTCTATTTTACTTTTTGTGGTTTTATATTCTGCATTAAAAGTTATGATTACTGATCTAAATTATAGAATTCTTCTTTAAAATATATGAAGGACCGTGTTGCTAATTACATAATCTCTGATGAGTTTTCAAGATTCTCTTTTACAGCAGGTAATTTTTATTCATTTTCCTTTATGATATCCAAAGTACTTTTTTCTAGGCACTATTTCTTGAGGAAGATCTACTCAAGTTATCCACTTGACTCTACTTAACTCTCTCTCTACTGTATTATACCTTCCCACCAACTTTCTTTCCCACCTACTTTGAGTGATGTTGCTCTGAATCCTATTCTCTTAAATGGTGAGTCATTGGGCAAGAGTATTATTTCTGAGGGTGTCTCAGCCATGCTACTCACTTCTTTCACCTTTCAGGCCCTATGAATTGGAAAATGGCTGAACAAGATATAGTCACCCTATTTCTAGATCTCCTTCATATATGGTGTTCCTCTATTACAATGTAGCCTTCTTGAGTGTAGGAACTTTTTTTGGAGGAGAGGATATTCTCTCTCTCTCTCTCTCTCTCTCTCTCTCTCTCTCTCTCTCTCTCTCTTTCTCTGTCTTTTTATCTTCTCTCTGTCTGTCTGCCTGTGTCTGTCTATCTATGTATGTCTATTGTCTTCCCCCACCAGATTGTGAGTTCCTTGAGAACAGGGACTGTCTTTTGTCTTTCTTTTTATCCCCAGAGCTGAGCACAGAACTCATCACGTAAGATGTGCTTAATAAATGGTTTTTGAGTGTCAGACTGGTCTTTCCTTCACATCAAAGGACTGAAACCATTTTTGTAGGACTTTTCTGGGTGGAGTGTGATTTCAGATTGAACTACTGCTTTGGGGAAAATAGACTGACATAAAATGCTTTAGATTATAAAGTTCATCATGTCCAACTTCCCAGTTTAAAAATCAAGAAACTTAGGTCGAAAGGGAACAAGCCACTTTTACTTACCCAGGAAAACATAAAGATATTGTGGAACTCATGCCAAGGACTTCCTGTAGAGTAGTCTATGAGTTGTTAAGATTGTATACTTGGGGGAAGGATGTGGCCATCATAATGATGAGTGGAATCAAAGACATGAAAGTGTGAAGGCATGATATGTCTTGGTAGAGATAGAACACAATCATTCTGATGACAACTTTTGGCTAAACTTTTTTTACTGTTATTCAGAGAATCAGTTACTGTTCCATCCATTCTTCTGATGATACAACCCTCAGTCAAGGGGTTGGTGTCATGATAATTCCAATAAACAAAGATCACTTAGAGGATGGGTTTACATTATATTAAAATATATGATTTATTCATTCCATTCAACGTAAAATTATGTTTAAGGGGATTCTTTTCTTTACTTTAAGGGGAGTATTATTTTGGTGCTACATCTACCCATTATAGGCTACTTCTTGTGTCACCATGCACAAATATCAATCCAAAGACATATTTCTTAGCTTTTTATGCTTTCAAAAATAGACATTTCTTTCTTTGGAAAAATGTCCTCTGAATTATCTTGCCAATGGCAACTGTGACTTTCTGGTTCCTCAGACCATGGATGATAGTCCACTTGCAACCCAAAGACAAGGTACTGACATCATGACATCATGGTGATTCCATAGTATAGGGGGAGACGGCCACAAAGCGGTCATAAGGCATGGCCGCTAGCAAATCACACTCTGTTGCTACAAAGTAGAGAAGGAACAAGACATAAGCAGTGCAATCAAGAAGGAACATCAGTTGACTGCCAGTCAATGAGTTTAAAATGAATTTATGAAGCATGACTGAGATCTTGCAGATATTCACTCTAGATAAACTACTTAGAAAAAATACATTGGAGAGTTGAGGTGTAAGACAGTGAGAAATGCAACAATGGCTGTTTGCCAGGGCTGACAGGTAATTCAGCAGGAATAATATAATGTGCAAAATCTGCATCTTCTGTATGTCATGTGACCAAAATACACCACTAAAATAAGATTAAACTCCCCTTTCTATCCTTATGGAACATAGAACCCAATAGCTGCTTAAGCCATTTTCTCAGATATTACTTACATGACAAATTACATGACAAATATCATGAAAAATGAAAGTGGATAAGTGCATTTGAGATCACAAAACTAAGTTCTGTTAATGTCTGAGAGAAAAAGGTCATGGAGAGGAAAGGGACAACCATTTAATGAGGAACCCAAGCAATGCTGACTTCGCTACCTGCTCAACTCTTCCCCTAGGCTTCATTAGCTCCTCACCAGGACCATGGCCTTTATAGATACCTCCATTTTTAGTTTCATTTATGTTTTGACTTCTTTTAGTAGAATGAAATATCCTGGAGATGGCTGGATGAATTGTGTTTGTATCTCTAGATCTTCTTTATTTTTTCAAGTGATAATTATGATTTTTAAATATTTTCCCAATTACAGGTAATAGTCTTAAGTTTCATACACATTTTTAGTTATATTTTTAATTTATGGAATAAAACAAGCATTTACACAGTGGTACAATAAAAAGACAATTGTACATGAAACTGCAAATCTTCTATGCACATTGGCTATTCCTTTAAACATACAACAAAATTATCATATAAAATTTTTTCTTCCAAGAGAAGACTACCTTTGGACACAAATAGGTATTTGTGTGTGTATGTGTGTGTAAAATTATTTTTGTACATACTTTATTTTACCAGTTTTTTCTCTGGATGCTGACACCATCTTTCTTTGTATGTACTTCATAGTTTATTTGGATCCATATAATAGATAAAATAACTTATTCAATCAAAGTAATTTCTAAAACAATAGTGCTATTACTGTATATAACGTTCCCTTATTGTGACCACAGGGTATAGGTATTTTAATAACTCTTTGGCCAGAATTCCAAATTGCCCTCCAAAATAGTGAATCATTTGACAATTCCACAAACAATGAATTTTTTCCCAATTTTTCCACATCCTCTCCAAGATTTGTTACTTTCCCCTTTTCTCATTTTAGCCTCTCTGGTAGGTGTGAAATGCTATCTCAAGATTGTTTTTATCTGCATTTTTCTAATCAATAATGATTCAGAGAATTTTTATGTGACTATAAACTATATTGATTTTTTTTCAATGGAAAACTACATCTTCATATCCTTTGGCCATTTATCTTGTATTCTTATAGATTTGACAGAGTTCTAATTACTCTTTGTGAATATCTCTACATCTTATATTTTACACACTATTTTCCTTCTCAGAGTCTCTTTTTACCCTGTCTCTCTTACCTTATCTTTTCCCCTTACCATGTTAGTCCTTATTTTACCCACGCCTTTAAAATACCCTTCCTTAATGTCTCCCCCTACCCTCCCAATCTTATTCTACACAACCTTTTAAAAGCCCCTCTCCAAAACTATCGTCCAATTTCCTCACCTCACTATAGGTTAACAAGACTTCTAAACCTCTTCATATGTACACTCTGTTTCCTCTTCAATATAGAGAAGTGTAAGTTTCCAACATTATCAGTGCCCCATCATCCTTTGCAGTTCCCCTGCCTCAATTTTTACATCCACATCTCATTTTATGAGATAATCGTTGCTTCTTACCATTTCGTACCCAATTTTGTTTTTTAGAGTCATTCCAACTTACAAAACTCAGCCACAACCTTTCTTTCAAACCAATTGTAATAATAATTTGTAACATTTTTTTAAAATTTGTGTTCAAAATTCCCTCACTGTCTCCATTCCTCCTCAGCTCCTCTTGAAAAGACAGGCAACTTGATATAGACTATACATGTGCAAATAATGTAAAATGCATTTCCATATTAGCCGTGTTGCAAAAGGCAATGCAAACCAAAATCCCCACAAAAATTAAACAAAACAAGAGAAGTAAAGGAAGTGAAAAAGTAGGGTTTGATCTGCATTTGGACTCCATCAGTTCTGCTTCTGCAGATGGTAACACTTTTCCTTATAATTTTTAGTCACTGAATTGCTGAGAATAGTAAGTTATTCACAGTGGATTATCTTAAAATATTGATGTTACTGTGCACAATATTCTGCTTCTGTTCACTTGACTTTGTAGCAGTTCAGATAAGCCTTCACCAATTTTTTCTGAAACCACCCTGCTCATCCCTTCTTATAGCACCAAAGAGCATGAGCAGTTTTATAGCCCATTGGGTACATTATCAAATTACTTTCCAGCATGGTAGAACTAGTTCACAATTTCACCTAATCGTGCATGAGTGTTCCAATTTTTCCATAACCACTCCAGCACCTATCATTTTTCTTTTCTGTCATGAGATGATATCTCAGAATTGTTTTTTCTAATCAATAGTGGCATTTATCAATTATGGAATAATTTCTGTTCTTATAAATTTGCCTCATTTATCTACAAGTTTGAGAAATGATACCTTTAACAGAGAAACTTGCTGTAAATTTTCCCACTGAATTTCCTTCTTTTCTTCTCATCTTGGCTACAGTGGCTTTTGCTGAGTATTTTCAAAATTTTAATATAATAAAAATTATTCATTTTACATTCTATAATATTTTCTACTCATTTGGTCATACATTCTTTTCTTATCCAAAGATCTGACAGGTAAAATACTACATGGTCCCATAATTTGCTTATGATATTAGCCTTTATATCTAAATCATGTACTGTAGCCCAAAGACAATGGGCTGGTGTCATGATAATTCCACCACAGGCAATAACCACTTTTAGGATAGGTCTACGTTATGGTAAAATAAGAGATGGATTAATTCCATCTCATGTGATGTATCACCGAAGGTTCTCTTTTCCTGGGTGGTATTGGTTTTGGTACCATTTCTCCCTTTTTTAGTCAACCTTATGTATCACCTTGCACGTATGACAGACCAAATATATATTCTTCAGGTTTGTTTCTATTTTCAAGGATAGGGGGAAAAAATCCTCTTGATCATCTTGCCCATAGCAGTTGTGACCTTCTGGTTCCTTAGGCTGTAGATGATGGGGTTCATAAATGGAGGCAGGATTGTATAAGCCATTGCAATTAAAAGGTTTTGGATGGGTGATGTGTCTGAGGTGTCTTTGAGAACTGCAGTCATTACAGAAATGAGAAATAAGATGAGGATCATCAACTGAGGGGAGCAGGTGGAAATGGCCTTGTAGCGTCCTTCCACAGAAGGAATCTTGAGCACACTGGAGAAGATGCGAGCATATGATACAATTAAAAATGCAAAGCAGAATAACAAAAAACACGAACTTGCTACAATTAATACAAACTCAGTATTAAATACATCAGAGGCTGAAACCTTCAAGACATGAGGGATATCACAGAAAAACTGGTGGATCACATTGGATCCAGAGAAAGGCAGGCGAAACATGTTACCAGTGTGTACAGAGGAATAAATAAGCCCACTTAGCCAAGAACCAGCTACTACCCAGACACAACGTGTTGGTGTCATGATGATGCCATAGTGTAGGGGCTGACAGATGGCCACAAAGCGGTCATAGGACATGGCCACAAGCAAAGCAAACTCTGTTGCTGAAAAAAAGAGAAAGAAGAAGATCTGAGCAGCACAGCCAAGGAGGGACAGGGACTGAGTGCCAGACAAGCAATTCACAATGAATTTAGGAAGCGTGACTGAGATGGTGCAGATATCCAGTA
>CM053601.1:184089522-184110743 GCA_028646575.1 Pseudocheirus occidentalis | reverse complement strand
AGCAGCTTCTACAATAAGGGATTGAAGGGCTTGGAATATGATATTCTGAAGGTCAAAGGAGCTGAGATTAAAACCAAGAATCACCTACCCAGCAACACTGATCATAATGCTATAGGGGAAAATATAGTCATTCAATGTAATAAATGATTTTTCAAGCATTCTTTGTGAAAAAAACCAGAGCTGAACAGAAAATTTGACTTTCAAATACAAGAAGCATGAGAAGGTAAACAGTAAAAAGAAATCATAAGGAACTTACTAAAGTTGAACTATTTACATTCCTATATGGAAAACCATATTTGTAACTCATAATAATGTTTTCAATATGAGGATATTTGAAGGGAATATATATTATGTATATGTATGTATGTATACATATATACGTATAGGAGAGTGTATGTGTATATAAATATATATGTTAGTGTGGGCATATGTATGTTCATGTATACATAGAAAGAAGGCACAGGATGAGTTGAATATGAAAGGATGAGATCTAAAAAATAAAATTAAGGGGTGAGAGAGGAATTCATTGGGAAAAGGAGAAAGGGAGAGATAGATTAGAGTTAATGATCTCATAAGAGGCAAGAGAAAACTGTTACAATGGAGGGGAAGTGCAGGAAGGTGAATGTGAATGGGACAACGTTATTCTTATTGAATTTGGCTTAAGGAAGACATAACATACACACTCAATTGGGTATCTTACTCCACAGGAAAATAGTGGGGTAAGGAATAAGAGGGGGAGGATAGAAGGGAGAGCAGATGAGGGAGAGGGTGGTTAGAAGGAAATATTTTTGAAAAGGGATAGGGTCGGGGTGGCTAGGTGGCACAGTGAATAGAGCACCAGCCCTGGAGTCAGGGGTACCTGAGTTCAAATCCGGCCTCAGACACTTAGCACAAAAACTTAGCCGTGTGACCTTGGGCAAGTCACTTAACCCCAACTGCCCTCCAAAAAAGCAAAAAAAAAAGGGATAGGGTCAAAGGAGAAAATAGAATGAGTGATGGGCAGTATAGGATGGAGGGAAATATAGTTAGTCTTTCACAATGTAACTACTATGGAAATTATTTGGGTAAGTACACATGAACAACCTATATTGAATTGCTTATCTTCCAAGTGGAGACAGGTAAGAAGGTAAGAAGAGAAAAAATCTGGAACTCAAAGTCTTAAAAACAAATGTTTCAGTTTGTTTTTTGTTTTGTACATGCTACTGGGAAATAAGATACACTAGGCAAGGGGGTATTGAAATCTGTCTTGTCCTACTAGCAAGTTAGGAGGTTGATGGGGGAGGATATAAAAGAACAGATTGGGAGAAAGGGTATTCAGTAGGCTTGCTATTTTGGGGGTGGGGTTAGGGAAAAGACAAGGAGAAAAATTGTAATTCAAAATCTTGTTGAAATGAATGTTTAAAACTAAAAATAAATAAATATATTTAAAAGAAAATATTAAATCAGTAACCAAAAAAGAAAAGAAAATTTAGATATGATAGTCCTCTGGAGAAAATTGAATGAAAATAGGAAGGAGCATACATTTTCTCATACACACACATGCATACATACATACATACATACATACATACATACATACAACAGCTTGGGACTGAAACATGATAATAATATTAAGCTGACAAAAATAAAAATGAGGCAAATTAAAAATAAAAATGAGTGAGTAAAGGAGAAAGAACCTAACGATTGGTAGCTACTTTGGTGTTAAAGAAGATCTGGGTTTATATTCAGATGAAGATGGTGAGGTTAAAAAAATCACTCCTACCCCAAAGAGAAATGTCAAATGGTCACAAGTCCAAAAAGAATCTTGGAAGTACTAAAAAAAGGAACTCAAAAATCAAAAGAGAGAAGGAGGAAAAATTAGAAAAATAAAATAATCACAGGAAATTATGAAAAGAAAGTTAACCAATTAGGAAAAGAACAAAAAAATGTTAAGGAAGAAAATAATTCCTTGAAAACTAGAATTGGACAAATGGAATCGAATGATGTTATAAGACACCAAGATAAAATAAAACTAGAAAAAATGGAAGAGAAATTGAAACACCTCATTAGAAAAAAACTGATCTGGAGAACAGATCAAGGAGAGACAATATAAGGATTGTCAGACTACCTGAAAGGTATGGTATAAAAAATCTAGATACAATATTATAAGAAATTATTACAGAAAATTTCTGTATAGGGCAGCTAGGTGGTACAGTGGATAGAATGATGAGCCTGGAATCAGGGAGACTTATTTTCCTGAGTTCAAATCTGGCCTCAAATAATTATTATCTGTGTACTCTGGGTGAGTCACTTAACCCTTTTGCCTCAGCTTCCTAATCTGTAAAATGAGCTGGAGAAGAAAATAGTAAAGCATTCCACTATCTCTGCCAAGAAAACCCCAAATGCAGTTACAAAAAATTCAGACACTATTTAACAACAACAATTTTATTTCTTACAATTTTGTGAAATTTGTTCATTGTATCATCTAGGTCAGGGGTGGGGAACCTGTGGCCTCAAGGTCACATGTGGCCTTCTAGATCCTTGGGTGATGCCTTTTAACTGAGATCAAGCTTTACAGAACAAGTCCTCCTATTAATATATCATTATAATATATATTATAAATATATGTTATATTTAATATATAAATTTTATATAATTTAATAATAAAATATTGTTTTATTAAATAATAAATTATAATATATAAATTATAAAATAAATAATAAATAATGAAATAAATTAATATAATTATAATTAATAAATAAACAATGAAAATAATTGTTCTTTGAAGTGTGGATACAGTCAAAGGGCCACACTTGAGGACCTAGAGGGACATATGTGGCCTTGAAGCTGCAGGTTTCCCACCTCTGAACTAGATTTTGTTGTTGTTGATTCTCTTAAATTCTTCAATTATACATCATCTACAAAAGTGAGAGTTCTTTACCTTGTTGCTTATGTTTATTCCTTCAATTTCTTTTTCTTGTCTTACTACTATAGCTAGCATTTCTAACACAATATTGAATGATTGTGATAATGAACATCCTTACTTCACCTGTGCTAGTTTATCCTCATTGTAGATAATACTTGCTCTTGGTTTTAAATATTACTTATCATTTGGGGGAGAGGGTAGCCAGATGGTGAAGTGGCTAGAGTGCTAGGCCTAGAGGCAGGAAAACTTGAGTTCAAATCAGGCCTCAGACATTTAGTCACTGTGTGACCCTGGACAAGTCACTCAGTCCTGTTTGTTTCCTGTTTCCTCATCCATAAAATGATTTGGAGAAGGAAATGGTGAACCACTCCAGTATCTTTGTGAAGAAAATCTCAAAATGGGGTCACAAACAGTTAGACATGACTGGAAAAAGTGAATAACTTATCATTTTAAAAAGTTTGGTTTTATTCCTGTGCTTTCTAGTGTTTTTAATAGGAATAACTGTTTCAAATGTGTCCCCTATAAACAACATAGTGTTCAATTCTGTTTTCTAATCCATTCTGATACATTCTTCAGTTTAATGGGTGAGTTCATCCCATTCACATTCACAGTTATTATTACTAATTGTGAATTTCCCTCTATTCTATTCTCACTGAATTGTCCTTTTGTTTTACTGTCTCCTTTTCAAAAATCTGTTTAGCTTTTGATCACTTTCCTGTCCAAGAAACTTTTAAAACTAGATTTGTTGTTGTTTACTCCCTTTTCATGACTATTATTTGACATCATGCTTTGTGTTAGGATTGAACTCTGCTCAACTCTAGAGGAAATGGTTGGTCTGAGCTTCTATAGTTCAATCTGGGGGCCTTTTTGGTGCTTCCATGATGATGTAATCCAAGGAGAGGTCTGGTCACAGCCCTCCTGCTTTGTGCTCTGGTCCTCACCCAGGCATGACACCTGTTCCTTTGTATGTGTGATTATATCCCTGTGCCCAAGAATTGCAAACCATAACTGTGTAACATGTTAAAGCACACAAATGATATTTTATGCAAGATCCTACCCAGGGCCAACATGTGAGTCTCCTAAAATCTCTTTCTGACTGGGTATTCAATTACCTTGCCATCCCTTTGTGTTGAATATTGCTGTTTCACCTGCTGCTTCTGTAGCTGCTGACTCCAAGGCCTGACCCCCTGCTCCCACCACCTTGCCACACTCTTAGCCATTCCCCACCCAAATGTCCACAGACCATATGGTGGGAATCCATTGCTTCCAGTAAATTTCCCAGGTCTCTGCTTATAGCATTAAGGCAATGGTTAAACAGTTTAAGAGATTAGTAAATTTATAGGCAGCATCACCTATTATATATTATGGATTTTTATATGGTTCAGTCATTCATTTCCATGCAATAATTGTTCTAGTATTGATTTGGCGGGGGGGGGGGAGATATACTTATAATCATTTTATGAATCAAAGAAAATGACCAACAGGTTCTCTTTTTTAATCTAATTACTGTACCATCTTGTTTATTCAGCACCCCAGCCACACAATCTTTGTCTCCTTAATTTTCTTAGGGTTAGACACATTCTTCCTGGGAAATAATGCCATCTTAATTATTCTCATCAGTACAACTTTGATCTTCTGGTTTCTCAAGCTATAAATGATGGGGTTGATGAATGGGGGCAGTACTGTGTAAGCCATTGCAATAAGAAGATTCTGAACTGATGCTTTGTCTGGTGTTGGCCCCAGGACTGCAGTGATTGCAGAGAGGAGAAATAAGAGAAGGACAATCAAGTGAGGGGAGCAGGTAGATAAGGCTTTGTAGCATCCTTCCAGAGAGGGGATCTTGAGTACGCTGGAGAAGATACGAGCATATGATATAATTAAAAAGGCAAAACAAAATAATAGAAAACATGAACTTATGGCAAGGAGTAGGTATTCAGTATTGTAAACATCTGATGTTGCAACCTGCAATACTTGTGGTATATCACAGAAAAACTGGTGGATCACATTGGATCCTGAGAAGGGCAAGCGAAACATGTTTCCCGTGTGTATAGTAGAATAGACCATGCCAGTGAACCATGAGCCAACTGCTGCCCAAAGGCACCGGGCTGGTTTCATGATGACCCCATAGTGCAAGGGGTGGCAGATGGCCACAAAGCGATCATAGGACATGGTCATTAGGAAAGCAAATTCTGTTGATCCAAAGAAGAGAAAGAAGAAGATCTGAGCAGCACATCCAAGAAGAGAAATTGATTGAATGCCCATCAAGGTGTTAACAATGAATTTGGGAAGAGTGACTGAGACATAACAGATATCCAAAAGGGATAAATTACTTAGAAAAAAGTACATTGGAGCATGGAGGTGTTGTGATACCGCAGTGATGGTGAGAAAATTCCCCATTAATGTTGCTAAATAAATCAGGAGAAAAAGCATTGCATGTAAGACCTGCAACTCTCGGATGTCAGCAAATTCCATTAGGAGAAATTCTGTGACAGTGGTGAAGTTGGCCATATATTCTGGTAACCTGTAAGTGATCAAAAATAAAAATACAGCATGAACAGAAGAAACAAAGACAAAGAAAGGGGAAAAAACTAAAATGCCTAGGGGAGCCATGAAAATAAATCTGGTTCATTGAAAATTTTCAAATACAAAAATAAGGTCTCATAGAGCTAAGACTAGAAGTGATGATGCTAAGGATGGAGATGCTGGTTCTAGGGCTGAGCCACCAGTCAACTACCGTCTGGAGATACTACAGAGTCTTTGTAGTGTAAAGGCAGTTGTTCTACTGCTCCATAGTTCAGTGGACACATGACTGGGCCTAGAGTCAGAAAAATGCATGTTCAAATCCAGCCTCAGCCATTTTCCAGTTGTGTGACCCTGGGCAAGTCATTTATCCCTGTTTGCCTCAGTTTCTTCATCTGTAAAGTGCACCGGAGAAACAAATGGCCAACCACTCCAATATCTTTACCAAGAAAATCCCCAAATAGGTTCATGAATAGTCAGACATGATTCAAATGAAGCAACAAAAAATCCTTTCTTTAAACTAAGCTCTCTCTTAACTTTCCCTTTTTCTTTCCCTCCTTTCCCTCTTCTTTCCCTGTTAAGTGAAATATATTCCTGTACACAATTATGTTTGTTCTTCCGTCATTGAGCAGTTCAGATGAGAATGATGTTCATAATCAGTCACTCCCCTCAGACTCTTCTCTTTTTGTATAGATGCCTCTTTGTGCTCTTTGATGTTCTGAGATAATGTCCCCCAATCTTTCCTCTCCTGCCAAATACATTCCTCTTCCTTTCCTTTTATTCTATTCTTGTATTGAGCTCATCAAGACATAAAAGAACTATTTCTAGACCTTGTCTAATTAGACTTTCACTGTACCATTTAATAGGGAAACATGCATCATCTCCCCACATTACAATTTAAGAAGTTTATCTGTGTTTATTCCTTATCAATTCACGTTTACCTGTTTACATTTCTCTTCATTGGAGTTTGAACTTCAACGTTTCAATATAGCTGTTACTGATGCTGATACTACTGCTGCTGCTGCTACTGGTACTATTACTGCTGGTGCTGATGCTGGTGCTGTTACTATTACTGCTGCTTCTGTTGTGGCTGATGTTACTACTGCTGCTGCTACTATTATTCTTGTGCTGCTGCTGCTGCTGCTGCTGCTGCTGCTGCTGCTGCTGCTGCTATCACTCTTGTATTTTATACCAAATCTGAATCATCCTCTTTGCAACTTTCACAATTTTTCCTTAGTTCTTCCTGATGGAACAGACCATTACCAGACCAATCCTCTTTCACTTGTTAAACTTCCAGCGTTTTGGAATCATTTTCCCTTAGAGCCTTCTTTTCTCTACAATCCCAATTCTTTTCTTTTTCATTTCATATGGAATAAACTTCACCATCCTGATTACCCTTTTTGTGACCCCTTGCAGCTTATCAGTGTCTTTAATACACTGTAGCATCCAAAACTAAACTCAATATCCCAGATCTGATCTAATCAAGAGCAGAAGACAGAGGGACTTGCCTGTCTCTTCCCTATTCCTGGAAGCTTTTCCTCTTAATTCAGCTGAAAGTCTTAAATTATCTTGTGAAGTTTCTACATTGTTCTCCCGACTCACATTGAGTAATTGGGTTTGTAGGACATAATTCCTTATGTTTGAAACCTCCATGTTTCTTGGTTTCAGAATGTAAATGTTATAATCTATGCAGATTCATGTATACAAAGCATATGGTTTGCATGTTCAGAAAGCATTCAATATTTCAAAGAGATTCCCCTGGGGAATTCATATCTCTGGACTATTATGAAAGACCTATGGCATATAGAAAATACCTCTGATTTTTCCCCTTTGGCAGATGGGCACATAGAAGCACAGAGAAAGGACAGGTTTCAAGCTAAAACCCAGAACTCCTTAATCCTCCTCCAGTTCTCTTTAGCACAGAATTTTAATTGCTTTGCAACACTTAACTTTTCCACCATATTCTCCCTGTGACTCGAAGCATGCATCAGACACTTGAAGTTAATTAGAATTAGAAGGTAGATCTGTATTTGTAGAACAAAATTATAGTAGTACTGTTACTACTATTGCTCTACTAGTACTAGTACTAGTACTACTGCTGCTTCTGTTGCTACTCCTCTCCTACTACAACAGTAGCAAGCATTAATTTTGATCTTGAGATTCATACACCATCTCTTAAAGCTTTACATGAACACTTCAAGTACATCCCACAGGTACTATTTCCTTTATTTTAGAAAGGATAATTTGTGACTTACCTAGGGTCACATAGGAAATCACTGCTGGAGACAGATTTTTATTTGTTTTCATTATCTTAAATGATATTCAATACCTGCTGCCTATTAAGAGAATAATGATTTATAAGTGACCAAATCACTATATTGGTTCCACCTTTTAACAAGTGAGTGACTTGGCCTGTCTAGAGGTGGAGGAAGGGGGCAATAAAAGACAACAAAAATGTGAAATGGGAAGCATGGAATTTCTCCTTTCTCTCCTTTCTACCCAGGGTGTTACTTTTGCCCTTACTATGACAGAGGTGCTAGTGCCCATCAAATAGACTTCCTCTTCACTAAGTGAAAAGATTCCTCATTTGGGGACTAATAGCAGAAAAGGAATTAAGATTATTATATATTACCTTGCTTTCTTCTGTGATACAACTGGTGTTTCTTAAGTGACTGACTGGAGAAATACATTTATTAAAAGATCTTTGAAAAACTAGTCCCTTCAGCATCCAGAATAGTCAAAGGGCTCACCATCCCCACAGCTGTTATGAATTCTATGGTCCTTCTCTTGAGAATACTTAGATGGGGAGTTGTACCTTTCACACGTAACAAGGAAATTGAGTTTTCCCTTTAGTCTTGTTAAAAGAGTGTCCCTCAGTTCCCAGTCTTTTGGGTCTCTGAGAGGCCATGAGGGCCTTCCATGAAATCTTCATTTTATCCAAATGAAGACCAACTAAACTTGTTTTTGTTAACTGTGCTTTCCATGACAAAAAACTAGATCTATTTGGAAAATCACAAAGTGACATCTTATAAATAAGATGAGGTGAGATAGTAACACCCTGTATTTCTCACATAGAAAGGATGATTTTTAAACACTGGCTTCATCTAAATGATAAAATTATTTTTGGTAATTATCAGGAAATAAATACTAATAGCTAGAAATGAAAACCAATAAAATCATTCTTTTACTTAACTTTATATAATCATTCTAACAACAAATAAATAAATAACAAATAGTGTTTTTAAAATATCACATCACAAACCAACAAATGAATAAAAGCAAGTCATGGATTAAAACTCTTTTGATCACATGAACATAATGTTCCAAAAACAAAGTTCCTTTTCTGCTGCAGGGAGTTGCCTATTACCAAGTCCCAGACATCCTTGAGGCTGGATTTATAACCAGTGACCTTTCCTGAGGACTGGTTCTCATCATTCTCTTTCCAGTTTGAAGGAGTTGGGTCTGGTACAAGTCTTGGCTAAACAGATGGCCACCATGAACAAAGTTGCTTATGGCAAATGTCTTAGCATAAAGCTTGACAATTATCAGGTACTTAATAAATATATATACTGATTAGTACATTGATTAATGGATATTAAAGAATTTGTCAAAGTCAAACCTCTCAAAAATAAAAAAAATCCCCAAATTGATTCACAAAATATTGGAATATCTATTAAATGTGTCCAGCACCATATCTTAGGTCCTGATTGTGGTGGGTAAAGAAGAAATTACTAAGAAAACAAAGATTTGAGCATATGTATTTTTAAGTAATGCATGCCAATTGCCTGACTAATTAGGACTTCCTTACCTTAGGTCTGGAACCTAAATATAAAGAGAAACAGACTTTTATACATTTAAAACAATTAGCCTTATATGACAAATTAATTAAAAGAAAAATTATGAGGCAGCTAGATGGAGCAGTGAATAGAGCATCTGCCCTGGAGTCAGGAGGACCTGAGTTCAAATCAGACTCTTGGCACTTAACTAGCTGTGTGACCTTGGGCAAATCATTTAACCCTAATTGCTTTGCATTGCCCTATCCAAAAAAAATTGACCTGGATGCAATATTAGGTGATCTGACATCTAATCGTAGGAAAAATTGGACACTTTTCCAAGTTATAAGGGGGAGAATGATTAGGTGCAATTATCTGAAATCAGAAAAAGAAGTGTCCCACTCCCCACAAGTGACTGTTTTCAATCAAAGGAACACAAAACAACTGATTAACCAGTATGGGTCAATTTTCAGGTAATTCATGTAGGTTGCTTGAGATGTATAATCATGAGAAAGCTCCTTGCATCTTTGGATCTGACAGGGTTTCTGGTCAGTCTAATCAAGTTCGTTAGTTAAAGGTCTCTAAGAAACAGTCCTAGTTTCTCAGACACTCAGCGAAAGGTTCAAACAATGTAATAAAATTTTCTTATAATCCCCACAATTAAAGTTTTCTCAATAGACAGAAAATTGAATAAAAAGGGATCTGAGCTAGCTCCAGAACTGAGTCAGAAGATGGAGTCACTGTGACCTATAGTTCTTAAAGAAGTCTAATCCTGATGCTTTCTCAAATTTTACTAACCCATTTAATCAGAAGCCTTTCACATTATATCTTTGTCTTGTTATTTTGTCTAATTCTACCATTAGAAGGATAGCATCCCTACATTATAGTTTGACCACAAAGACAGATTAAAATTGGAAGATTCGTCATACTTGCATCCTATTATATTAACTCAGAGATGCCCCGGCATCAATCTATTCATTAATAGATTGGACATCATACTTACAAAACTTCCACTATTCCCCTATCCTGATTATAGAAATTTGATACAAAAGGAAAAGAAGGGATATAGTTATAAAATGTCAAGACTCATCCCTCAAGGACATAAACTGTCCTGATGCATATCATAACAGGGGAAAAATCCTTTAGCTCTATTTGATTCCAGAGACAAGTCATATCTAACAGTCAATAATGGAGTCACTAGGTACCAAAGCCAGGCTCAGGATTAGCCAGATAGGGAAATTTCCTGTTAGAAAGGAAATAGCACTATAGGGAAACTGAGTCAACTCCCTCATGGGTGAAATATCACATATGAAGTAAACTAAATTGTCCTTAGTCATCAATCTCACATTCTAATACTGGGATAAGACACATGGAGAACTTTTATGCACAATATTACAGAATTATTACATTGGAGAAATGAAAACAAAAAAGCTTCATGAAGTCAGATGCAAATAGTCACAGGAAGTGAAGATAATTTTTTTCATTCCAACAAAAATTCTTTATATGCCTGCTAAAGAACTTCCAGATCATATGAGTAACAAGATGGTGGAATAGATATTTTCTCCCATCATAGAGATCTCTCAAACATCTTCAAAATAGAAATTTTGTGATAAAGATGATCTTTACTGTAGTCTTACTTTTTCACTGTCAAGAATCCAAAAGAAACTTAAGAAACAACAACCTCAACCCCAGGAACTGATGCTCACTGACCTTGAACTCACTCAGCACCCTTCCACCCACCTCTTAAACTACTGACAGTAAGACTGTACCAGAAAGAGGGAATAAAGATTGGTTAAACACTTAGAAAAACAAAAAGAGCTGAGTGTCATGAAAATCTACAGAGAAGCATGAAAGATAAGTGTGTGAACAACAAAGTCAAAGACTGCAAAGAGTTCAATAAGAATGAACATTGAGAACCAAACAAAAATAAGCTTTCAATGAAAGCAAGACTCATCTTTTTATCACAATAATCTGCCAATATTGTTATAAGAAAATAAGCTATGTCTCTGAAAAGTTAAAAATTCATATTACACAGATGAAAATGGAGAGTTCCATAGTCTCCAGCATATAACCAAAAGGGAACTTGAAAGAACAAGAATAAAAGACATATTCTAGGAACTGAATCATAAAAATAGAAATATACGTGTGTATGTATACACATGCATACACATGACACATGTATACATAAGCACTTGTATGTATATACATATAAATGCCATGTTGTAGGAATTGGAAAAGAAAAAAGATAGCATAATAAGGTTGTGTGTGTGTATACATTTGTGTGTTTGTATGTATATATGGCAGTAGGGAGGTACATGTAGGTGAGTGTGTGTTGCTGTTGTTGGTGTTTGTTTCAGTCATGTTTGACTCTTCCAGAGCCCATTTACGGTTTTCTTAGCAAACATACTGAGTGATTTACTATTTCTTCTCCAGCTCATTTTATAGATGAGGAAACTGAAGCAAACAGTGTTCAGTGATTTGTCTAGGGTCACACAGCTAGTAAGTATCTGAGGCCAGATTTTGATTCCTGAAGATGACTCTTCCTGATTCCAAGTCCACTGTTCTATCCACTGTGCCACCTAGCTATTATAGATATAAATAAAGATTTTAGATTATAGATATAGCTAGATATAGTCATATATCATATATACACACATATAAATGAAATTTGTTTAATATATATGTATACATATACATACATGCATATATAAAGTAAAAACTATTTAAGAGAACTGCTATAAATATTTTAGAATATATAGCTTGTTTTCTTTTTTTCCTAATCTTCTATGGAAATAAACCAAGTAGTGGTATTAAGTATTGCTAGGTCAAAGATATAGGTCGTTTAATAACTCTTTGGGCATAAGTCCAGATTTCTCTCCAAAATGGCTGGGTCATTTTACAATTCCATCAACAATGAATTAGTGTCTCAATTTTCCCACATCCTCTCCATTTGTCATTTTTCGCTTCTATCATTTAGCCAATCTGTTAGGTGCAAAATGATATCTTGAAGTTGTTTGAATCTGCATTTCTCTAATCAATAATGATTTAGAGCATTTTATGTGACTATAAATTATTTTGATTTCTTCATTGGAAAACTGCCTGTTCATATCATTTCACCATTTATCAGTTGGGCAACTCATACATTTGACAAAATTCTTTATATATTTTTTATAAGACTTTTATCTGATAAACTATAAAAATTTTTCCCAATTTTCTGCTGTCCTTCATATCTTTACTAGATTTATTTTATTTATGCAAAAACCTTTTAATTTAATGGTCAATGATATGATCTACTAATTTGTAATAAATACTCATTCAAAATGCAATAAGTAGTTTTTTCCTTATCTGAGGATGAAACCTATTATAAAAATGCAGACAGCAAACAAATCAAATGTAAAGAGAGAAGGACACAACTGAAGGTAAACAACACTGCTTAGAGAAGCAATGATGAGGTAGGAGAGGGAGAGGAAGTGGACAGGGGAATAATTCACCAAAACACAGTTCCATAGGCAACACCCTCCAGGGAAATCATTCCTGAAAGCTAGTCAATGAGCCAGAAAATGCTCCAAACTCTCATAACTATGCTGTGTTTGTAGTTCTATAAGCTCCCAAGTTCTCATTTTATGTCATTTGCCATGGTACTACCTCCCATAATGCATTACTCCCTCTTCATAGACAGGGAAATTGCAAAGTCTAATACTAGCAAAAATTTGCAACAAATAACTTTAGTAATCAATGGTATTGAATTTTTACATTTGAAAACTGCACAAAAAAGTGTTATATGAAGTCTGAAGAGGAAAATCATAGGAAACCAAGAGATCTATTTTTTATTTGAAAATTTTCAATGAAGTACCTATCATGCACAAAAGATTATACTAGTTTCTGGGGGAAAATGACATAATTCCTACTGTCAAGTAACTTGCAATCTATAGGTAAGGTGGAGTTTCCATCCAAGTAACTATAATAGTATATAAAAATAATAAATATACAAAAAGGAACAGAGAAGTAATGCAATAATAAATATACAAAAGAGATAAGAAATCAAATATTAAATAAATGCTAATCAAAATTTATGTTACCCTGAAGAGGTCATGGAAGGTTTCCTGTGAAAAATAACATTTGATGAGGATTCTGAAGTTTGAGTAACTTTTCAAATGGGACTTTTGAGGAAAGGAAGAAATCAGTGTTCTTTTTTTATCCTATGGTGGTTGTCCTGTTGGATAATTAGCCCAATATTGTTTGAATTAACTGAAGTAACCAGGCCCTAACAAATTGTCTTCACATTATGCTTGAACAATGGCTTATTCACTGATTTCTATAAGGAAAATAGTTAAATATTGTGTGCGTGTGAGAGAGACAGACAGACAGACACAGAGAGAGATAGAGACAAAGAGAGACAGAGAGCACATTTGTTTTTTGGTTCACATCCAAGATGAAAACAACCAAATGATTGGTTATGTTGCATAAAGAGCTCTCCATCCACCCAAGTTTATTTTTAGTTTACTCAAAGATAGACATTTTCTTCTTTGGTAGAAATATTTGTTTAATCATTCTACTCAGTGCAACCTTGATCCTCTGGTTCCTCAGGCTATAAATAATAGGGTTAATAAATGGAGGAATTATTGTGTAGGACATCGCAACAAGAAGGTTTTGAATTGTTGAATCTGATGGGGGTTTCAGGACTGCAAAAATTGCAGAAAGGAGAAATAAAAGGAAGATAATCAACTGGGGAGCACAGGTAGATAAGGCTTTATACCGGCCTTCAACAGAAGGTATCTTGAACACACTCGAGAAAATACAAGCATAGGACACAAATAGAAAGGCCAAGCAGAATAAAGAAAAACCTGATCCTGCCACAAGCAGAACAAACTCAGTGTGTAGAACATCAGAGGATGCAACCTTTAAGACATCAGGAATATCACAGAAATACTGGGGGATTTCGTTGGATCCAGAGAAAGGTAACCGGAACATGTTTCCCGTGTGTATGGTAGCATAGATGAGTCCGCTGAGCCATGAGCCTGCTGTTGCCCAGAAACACCTGGCTAGCGTCATGGTCATCCCATAATGCAGCGGGTGACAAATGGCAACAAATCGGTCATAAGACATGGCTATGAGTAACGCAACCTCTGTCGATCCAAAGAAGATAAAGAGAAAAACCTGGGCCATGCAGCCCAACACAGAGATGGCTCGTTTTCCAGTCAGAGAATACACAACAAACTTTGGAAGAGTCACTGAGATGAAACCAACATCCAACAGAGATAAATTACTCAGAAAAAGGTACATTGGAGAGTGAAGGTGTGGGTCAGTGGCAATAGCAGTGATGATGAGAAGATTCCCCATCAGAGTTGCCAAGTAAATTATCAGGAACAGCACAGCATGTAAGACCTGCATTTCCCATATATTGGAATACTCCATGAGGAGGAATTCAGAGATGACAGTGAAGTTGACCATAGCCTTTGAGGTGCTAGGATTTGTCTAGAAACAAAGGACAATATGAGTAGAGGATAGGGAGCAAGAAAAGAATGCAGAGAACTGAAATATCCATTCACATAAAGCAAGCCATTCCATTGGTTCTGGATGTTACAAACACTTAGTCAGGGTCTTCAGAATTGGGAGTGCAAATTAAAAGCATGAGTGTGTCACCTTCTGGCCTACAGGAGTATCATGAGCCAGCTACTACTGTAAATCACACATGCCATAGTGGATATGGTGACAAATGGGAACTGTTTATTTAGCACAGAATTGAAAGCAATGACAGTCAGGGCAGGGGGGAGGAACGTGGAAAAAAATGTGAGCGTCCAAAGAAGTTGGCTTTCCTTGATGGCATGTAAGTGGTGCAGTGTATAGAGTTTCAGGCTTGGAGTCAGGAAGATCTGAGTTCAAATCCAGCCTCAGATACTTATTAATGGTATAACTCTGGGCAAATCACTTAGTCCTGTTTGCCTCAGTTTTCACATTTGTAAAATAAGCTGGAGAAGAAAATGGCAAACCTCTCCAGTTTCTTTACCAAGATTACCCCCAAATGGGGTTAGGAATAGTCAGAAACAACTGAAACTGAACAACAACAAAAAGGGATTTACAATAATTTGGAAGCAATGAGAGAGATTAAGGAATTATACTAAAGTTGGTCTGTGATTGTCCATGATAATTCACTGTAGGGGGTCGAATTGTCTAAGAGGTTTTTATTTCCTCTCTGCCCCATGCCAATTTTTGTAATCCAGGAATAACGCATATCATCTTTAGTTACGTGAATAAAGAATTTTTTTAGCAGTAAATAACTCACAACAAATGCAGAACTTTAAACCTAGAATTCACTTTGAAGATGACCTCATATAAGGCCTCCAATTTCCAAAGAAGCAAATTAAGTCCAGATGGGTGATGTGCCTCCCACAAAGGTCCATAATTTCATAATCCTAGAGCTAGACATTCAAGCTATAATTAGCGACTGGGGACTATTTCCCCTATTATATACTCTCTAATTCCTAACATTTTTCTTACATGTAATAGGTCATTCAAAATATTTGTTGAATTGAATGTAATCAAGTCCTGTTGACAGTAAAGTTTATTAAGTACCAATTGTACTAAGTCAAGAAACAAGCTAAATAAGAAATTTGTCAAACAATAAATGTGTTAACAGACAAGATTGGTAAGCAAGAATTGTTCAGAGAAAGTTTTAAAAATGGAGAAAGAACTAGAGATAATCTATTTGAATTAGATTTCTGAAAGTCAGTATGGAATAGCAATAGAGAACTGGATTGTGGGCAGGATAGAAACTGAAGTCCTCTCTTCCTTGTATTGGATAAGGCATTATCTTATCCAACTTTCTTGGAGTTCTATTTCCTCAGTGTAAAGTAGGAATTCTAATGATTTCAATGTAGATCTCTCAGGGTGGTCCTAATAAAAATGTTTTGAAAAATATTCTATAAACAAGAGCAGCCTATTATTTAGCATAAAGTAGATACAATAAATGCTTGTTAATTTATAGGTAAGTAAAGGGAAGACCATACAGGAGCACTTTATAAGTTGGGGACAGTATCAGGAACAGCATTCAGGTTCTTTGGTATATAGCTCTTTTCCCTACAGTATCCTACTAATCCCAAAGAGTTGAATCAATCAACAAATAATAAGTAATGACAATTTAACAGGCACATAGGCAATGGGGATTGAAGGACAACAGTCAAATAATAATACCCTCAGGGAGATCAAATTCTAGTTGAGAGACAGAGTAAATACATATGTATGTATCAAATATGTAGATAGATATCTATATTTATGTATGTTTATATTTATATGCGTCCATATATCATATATTAATGTTTATAAATATGTAAACATATAACTTGAGTGTTTGAAAAATGCAAGTATAGATTTAAATTAATTGTAATGATAATTCTATTAAATGTGCTAGATTTCTCTCAGACTGCCACTGATTTTTCAATTAAATATTAAGTTTTACATTAATTCTATCCTCAGTTAATTTGTTGATTGAGCTTACTTTTGGGGAAGAAAAAATTCATTTTGTACAATAATGAGCCTAGGACAAGAAAGATTTAACAATTAAATATATTTCCCTACCTCAGTTAAATATTTATAGTCATTGAAGCAATTAATTGAATAAGAATTTTTCCATCACTATATGTAAAGCACTCTGTTAGTGCTACGGCTATAATGATGAAAACAGTGTCCTGGTACATCATGAAAATCCTTCATCCCTCCAACTCTTACCCTGAGACTCCTTCTCCTTGATAAAGATTCACATCTCTTACCCTCCTTCTCCCACAAACTGAACTTAATATAATTGGCACTTTCAAGTCCATTCTCTCTCTCTCTCTCTCTCTCTCTCTCTCTCTCTCTCTCTCTCTCTCTCTCTCTCTCTCTCTCTCTCTTTCTCTCTCTCTTTCTCTCTCTCTCTGTCTCTCTCTCTCTCTCTGTCTCTCTGTCTCTGTCTCTTCTGTCTCTCTCTGTATATGTGTGTGTGTGTGTAATGCATGTAAATACATATAAACACATTATATAACATATATATAACATTTTATATATCTAAAACATTACATATATGTGCAATTCTTAAATAGACAAACACATATACACATTCATATTTATGAACATACATTCACAAATCTGCATGCACAATAATGCTATAACAACTTACTTTTACTTAATACTTTAAAATTCATAAACCCCTTAGCATACACTGTCTCCTTTATGTCTCACACTGATGCAATAAGGTTGGTATACCAGGTATTATCATTCCAATTTTACAAATAAGGAAACTGAGAAAGGCTATAGGTTTTCCCATAGTCACAAAGACAGTAAAGCAAATGAACCTAGATCTTCCCTACTGTGTCCATACTGCTACCTCATACATCAACCTGGAACTTTTATCAAAGTAGCCTAAAGCAGACATGCTATAATTAGAGAGGGACTAGATATGGAGACATGGAACTTCATTGGTGTGGGGAATTCCCTCTATCAATGCAGGTCAGCATCTTCTCTGCAATTAAAATTCTTTAAATGCAGCATAGAGCAAGATGAGGTTAAGTGATTCATCCAAGGATATACAGTCATTAAGCAGGTCTACAGGGTTTTAAGCCATGTCTTATTGCTTTGAAAACAGCTCTTTATGCACTTCAATGGTGAGCTTAATTTTCCTCTTTTCTCTGAATTTATAAATGTGAGTTAATGGGGACATGTGTCGAATACATGAGGTTAAAACCTGAAGTCATTGTAAACAACAGAGTATCTCATCTTTGGGTATGATTTACGTTAGTAGATATAAACCTTACATTTATTCAGTGATCATATGATGTCCTATACCAACAATAAGACATTTATTCAATTAGAAAAAGCAGCTATTTTACTCTCCTATGCAATAGTCCTTACAGTACAGGTTATTAATTGATGCCAGGAACGTTTCTATCTGAATTCCATCAAAATCACGCAGAAGATCTAGATAGGAAGGAAAAAGGAAAGGAAAGGAAAAAGGAAAGGAAAGGAAAAAGGAAAGGAAAAAGGAAAGGAAAGGAAAAAGGAAAGGAAAGGAAAGGAAAGGAAAGGAAAGGAAAGGAAAGGAAAGGAAAGGAAAGGAAAGGAAAGGAAAGGAAAGGAAAGGAAAGGAAAGGAAAAAGAAAATCACAACAATAATAATGTCATGAAATTTCAGTTAGAGAAATGGAAAGATCTATAACAATAATTCAGAAAGAAAATAGAGAAGACTTATCAAAGGCATAGTCTAAATTTATTGATCCATGCAGATTAGGCAACGAAGTGACAGAAGGGCTGCAACATTTTACTTCAGGTTTCAACATTATTCTTCTGCCATGTATTTAGAAAAACATGCTCATGAGATCTACATGAGAATCTTGCTGTTCTGTATAACAAACAACAGTCCCAGCCTACAAATACAAACCTGTAAATATGTGGAAAATTCAATATACAAGCTCTGCTGAAAACTGTGCATCATTTCTGACTTTTGACTGCCTACACTCTTGGATATGACATTGATCTTTACAAATATATGAACAATAGGTTTTTTAAATAAATATCTCATCAAATGTTCTTAACCTCCAAACTATATGGAATAACAACTTTCAAAAAATATGTCTTAACAGAAGAAATTCAACTAAAAATATGGGAACAAAAAAAGGTGTACGGTCTCCCTCATTCTGGCTGCTCTGGCATCATTTCACAGTTACTTTTAATGAGTCTAAGAAAACGAGCTTACATCCAGTATTCCTATTCATGAAAAAGCATTCTTTTTATCTTCTTCTACAACAGGTTGCAGAGCATTAAATATGAAATAACAATTGCAAGGTCATGGCATGGCTTGTCCTTGAACCATATCTGTGGGAACCTAAGAAAAAAGATGTGAATAAGATGATGATGATGATGATGATGATGATGATAGCAATGGTACTTGGAAGACAGGTGACATTGTAGGTGACGGGGCCTGGAGTTAGGAAGACCTGAGTTCTAATCTTATGTCCAACACTTACTGACTGTATGACCCTGGGTAAGTCATGTAATTTGTGCCTAACTTCTCCCACTTGCAAAATGAGGATGACAATAGTGTTTATATTTCAGAGTTCTTATGAGGCTTTCAAAAAGACATTTTAAAGTACTTAGAATACTTCCTGGAACACAGTATGGGTTATAAAAATGCCGTCTATAGTTATTATTTCTGTTGTTGTAATAATAGCATTAAGCTTTCGTGTCTCTAGCACCTATCATTTTCAAAGCTCTCTCATACATGCACATCTATTCAGTGTGATTTCACATTTTACAGAAAAGAAACCTAATGTTCATAAAAGTTTAGTGATTAGTCCATACTCACACAGATAATAAATGGAAGCAATAGGATATGACTCAAAGACATCATACAGTTTGACATCCCAGCCACCAAGCCACGATGCCTCTCTGGAAGCTAAAGACTCATAGCAGAATAGTTGGCAGATAGTATGCACTTAATAAATGTGCTCTCTCCTCCATTCTCTCTCTGTCTATGTCTGTGTCTGTCTCTGTATGTCTATATTTCTCCACTTGTATCTATCTCTTCATCCATTTATTTCTTCCAAATTCTAACTATCTAGTGTTCTTCTATCTACCCATGCTTTCTTCTATCTTTTTATCATCTAAATATCTAACTACTGTCTATCATCATCATCATCATCATCATTAGTGACAATCTACCTATATATCCATGTCCTTGACCAAGCTTTAAAGCTCATTTAGATAATAAAACTATCATCTAGGCAATAATAATAATTACTGGATTCTTAAAGCTGGAAAAGATATCAGAAAGCAACTCCATCTAAACAGGAATCCCCTCTACAACATCCTAGACAAATGAACTTCTAGTGACTATAATGTCACTATTTTTGAGGCAATCCATTTTCCTATTCCTTCCTTCCTCCTTCCCTTCCTTCCTTCCTCCTTTCTTTCCTTCCTTCCTTCAACTATCTTTTATCAATCCATCTATCAAAGTTATGACTTGACCATACACATAAACCAATTGAAAGAACTTATAAATTAGTCATGAAAATACATTACGCCTGGATTATAAAAGAAGTTTCTCCTCTCCAGAGTGTGGCCTTGTTATTGTTACATTCACAACTCTTTGATCTTAGACACAATCCAAAGTTTATTTCTTTTCAAACTGCTCCTTCAGATACTCAAAGGATAGGAGAAGTTAAAAACCTCTGACTACTGGCTGCACTGATATATTTAGGGAGGCTATGTGATTTTTAGAGCACAGAAATAGGTCTAGTGTCCTCTTAGGTCCCAGTGGATCCCAGGTGGGTAGAATATTTGTGGTTGCTATGGACTCTCTGAGTCTTCTCCTGAGAATAATGAGTTAGTCGATAGTATCTTTCATAAATAACAAAAAGCAGTTTTCCCTTTAGCCTTGTTAAGAACATGTCCCTCAATGCACTGTCCACTGTAGCATACTATTAAGATCTTGAAGATGTTCCAAAAATCCAATCCTGTCAAGTGTGTTTTTTCATTATATTTTTTTCTTTCTCACAATTCTTCATTTAGATGTAGGCTTTATCTCCAGTATTATTCCAAATTCATTATAAATTCCCTAATGCAGAGTAAATCTTTCTGCCTTCATTTGCTGCTTTACTCCAATCTCATTTATTTTTTTAATCATCAGAATTTTCTTTCCTCTTTGCCAAGATACCTGTGTGTTATGAGGTCACTGTGACTCCGACCTGGTACCTGGGAAGGAGCTTGATCATGACTCTGTGGACTCAAGTTTGTTATCCTATGGATCCAGTGTAGTTCACTGGTTTTCTTTGATATACATAATAACTTGAGAGTCTCCACATCAGAGGAATTTAACTCTAAGAAGAACCTATTTGACTTTATTCTGCTTGGTCTTTTAAATTATTGTATATTATCATATATTACAATTATGTTATAGATGATAATTCTTACAAATTTTCATCTTTTCCAATGTGTCCAAGACCCCTTCTGCAGAAGATTACTACTGAGTTTTTTCTGTCTATTCACTCCACTTA
>CM053601.1:184052687-184089022 GCA_028646575.1 Pseudocheirus occidentalis | reverse complement strand
TAGACATAGAGACAGAGAAAAACACACAGAAACAGAGAAAGAGTGCAAAGAGGGGGGCAGAAGCAAAGGGAGAGAGATGGAGAATAATATAGGCAGAAAGAGAGAGAGAGAAGAGAAGAGAAGAAAAGAGGAGAAAAGAGAAGAAAAGAGAAGAGAAGAGAAGAGAAGAGAAGAGAAGAGAAGAGAAGAGAAGAGAAGAATCCTATCATCAAAGAGTTGAGGTAGCATGAATGTGCATATCACTAAAGTCAATGATGTTAATGATGATTGAGGGTGCTTCAACATGTAAATTGATGCCTTTAAGTAAAGGGGTTAAGGTGGGGGTAGAGAGGAAGACTCTGAGTTCAAAGCAGTGAACTCCTTGAGAAAGGGAGGAGAATTACTGGGGGAAGAGAGGAATCATAGAGAGCAATTATGATGATAGAGATGGATTAATGCATTTATGTGGCTTGAACTATAAAGAAAAATTGGGGTAGTGACTGATCATATGAAGAAGGTCTGGAAGTAGTGGTGAAGAGGGCACCTCCAGTACTGAAAGAAATGTACTAGGGTTGGATGCTGCATCTTCTGGGAGGGGATGGGTTTTTGTTAGAGCAAGAAGATGAAAGGACTGTAAGGAGAAGTTTAATATTAAAGACATTTTGAGAAAAGTAGGATGGTTGTAGCATGGGACACAAAGGAAGATGAGCGTAGAGGAACATAGTGACAGGAAAGGAACAGATAATATCAATGGAAGGGAACAGGAAGTGATTTTATGGGCAAGGAACCTCTTCCTAAGGAATCAGTTCCAGGGATTCTGAGTAAAACCATAAGCCAGCAGTCACACAGTTCCCAACAACAGGAGTAATGAGGATCATTGCCATGACTTCAGTATTTCTTTCATGAGCAATCAATAAAGAATAAAAATCCTACCCCAACAAACACAAACATTTCAGCTTATACTTCCTTGTTAATGCTTCCTTGATGACCATATCCTACAGGTGTGTCCTTCCTAATCTTGCTACTCACTTTGCACTGATCATATACAAACTTTTTTCTAATCAGGAATCCTTGTGTGTATGATATTTGTCCCAAGTAGCACATGAACTCAATGATGATGATGATGATGATGATGATTGTTGGAGTTTCATGATGTGTTGTGGTGGAACTATATAAAATAATTCAGAATCAGACCACTTCTAAGCTAAGTACAGGCAATTATTGAGATTGATACCTCTCATGAAGTGGGTTAAGTTCCAAGAGGAGCAAGCCTGAAATCCTAGCAATGTATTCCAGTAAGACTCAATTACCTGAAGCTATTTCCCACTTTACACAACCCTTTTCTCTTTCTGTGGCCCAGGAAATGGTTAAGTGCTAGTCCTATTCCAAAGTGCAGCTTTGAAACCTGCCTCTCTTTGATCAGTAAAGTGATCCCTTTTTTCTCTTAGATCTGAAGAGAGAAGTTTTTCCCCTTTTTCCATCTGTTCCCACCACCACCACCTCCAGAACTTGGCCAGAGTCCATGGAAGGAGAGACAGAGACAGAGACAGAGAGAGACAGAGACAGAGAGACAGAGACAGAGGGACACAGAGAGAGAGGGAGGGAGGAAGGGAGGGAAGAAGAAAAATAGAGACAGAGACAGATAGGCAGAGAGAAGTATTTTTTGTTTTTTGCCAACAACCTTTCTTTAAGAGACCATCAATCTTTCTAGCCCAGGTACAGATTTTTTTTCTTTTCTGGCTTACTGCATTTTATATCTTATAAGGTGGTAAACTCATAGACTTTTACACAAAGAGTGGACAAATACAAACAGAAATCACAGATAGTGATAACTTTTATTAGTTTTCCAGATTTTATAGAGACCAAGCTCTATTACAGCTTGCAGTCCCATAGGATGGAAGTTGGAACTAAATGCAAGGAAGCCTGAGAAAATAACCCCTATAGCCATGTTCATCTCTTCAGTGACATCCCACTAAAGAATGAAGAAAAATTGAGCTCAGCAAGAACTCCCCATGAATTTCTCTGAATATCCTGTCTAGAGAGATTTGCCAGCTGCAAGGGTGTTGGCACTAGGGCATAAGTGATCCAGTCAAGCCTTTTTATGTGCTTGAAGGGCCTCTCAACTAAGAGATGGGGAAATATAGGCTTTCCTTTGGATTAGAGGGGGTCCAAATTGGAGGTTGCTCCAAGTAGAGGGAGGATCAGAGTCAGAGACCCTGCCCACCAAGGGACACCTAAAACTGTTGAGATTTAGACTCTGCACATCCAGGGATGAAAAAAACTATTTGGGGTTTGATGGCATGTTGTGATAGAACTGTCTCAAAGAATTTAGAGTCAAACTACCTCTAATTCAAGTATAGGCATTTATTGAGATTGATGCCTCTCATGAAGTGAACTAAGTTCCAAGAGGAACCAGAAACTTCAGAGAAAACAAGATGGATTTTTATAGGGTAAAGATGCAATTACATAACAGAAATTATGAATATTAAAAATGCAGGAGGGGGTTGTTAAGAGATTAGGTAATAGGGGAGGGGTCCTAGCTGCAGCCAAACTTCACGTGTGATTATCCACAATGCATATAGAAAAATCCATTGTGGGATACGTGTGTTTGATAATGATAATATAAGAATCCTCTCTACACCATAAGTAAACTCTAGGTCAGTTCTTTACTATTACTGCACAGGTTCCTATTTAGGTATTGTCCCTTCTATTGTTTTGGGGTCCAATGCTTGGACATTCTGGTGGTGCTGCTTTCTGATCAGCTAAGTATTGTGATCCTGCCTGAGACTAGATGAATGTGATTGTGGCTGAGTACATGGATATACGTGCTGTTTCTGCAGGAAGTATGAGGAATGGGACTGGAGGCAGTGATTATCTAGAGGCAGTGGCTGAGATCTCTTCACATAGGCATGTCTGCTGTTCTGTGAGAAATATAGCTTCATGGACAGACCTGCTGTTCTTGTAAGCAGTGAGGCATATATGAAGAAGTTAAAACATGGTGGGAGGGAGTGGCTAGGTAGGGACAGTGGGCCTGCTTGTCAGTGGGGCCTATGAGGAAGTCATAATATTGGGGCTGGAGGCAGCTTTCTTAGGGTTTCATCAATGATGATGATGATGGTGGTGGTGGTGGTGGTGGTGATTATGATGGTTGACGTGTCCATGGTGCCTTTCATGGTTACAAAGTGCTTTATAAATGGCATATCATTTTTTTCCTAATAACAGTCCTGGTAGGTAGATGTTATTAATATCTTTATTTTACAGATGATGAAACTGTGGGCAAACACCTAGTGACTTCTATATAGTCTCACAGCTATCTGAGGTAGGATTTGGATGAGCTCAAGTCTTCCTAACTCCCAAGCCATCACTACCACCTAGTGTAGTGCTAGCTATGAAGCACATAACTTGATAAACACTATTTAAGAGTTGAGAGAACTTCCTGGCTATGTTTAAGCATAGAGAAAATGTTTTTGCTCATAGAACCCATTGGCAATTTTAGTGATATAACTCCATATGTCTACCCTAATATCCAGGGGCTTCTTCCTTGACCTGGTTTGCATGACACAGAGACCATGACTACATTGGACCTAGATGTGCTTCAGATAGTGACTCTGCTATCGTAAACTATCTCCTTTCGGATACTCTTTCTCCCATCCAGGCACTTCAAATCGTAAGTGGACTGATTAATACCAGCTTATGGATGAAGTGGTCCTCATGGAATCCAGGAGAAAGATGTCATTTTGCAGTCTTTATTTCAGGCTATCCAGTTTGGGGAGGACTGAGTGTGAGTACATTTATAAAGTTACTTTTCTGATATATCATAAAATATTTCATTTAGATCTTCTAGAAAATGGGACATAGAACAATAAAACTGGAAGAAGCCTTTGGCATCATCCAGCAAAAGCCTTTATTATAAGAGGTGGGTTTGCAATTGAAGCCCAGAAAGGACGAGTCACTTGTCCATGATCACATAATGAGATTTCCGTAATGTCATGAAACCTCGTGCTTCATTACCTCTTCTCCTCACCATTCCCACTTAACAATGTGCTTAAATCATTCCTTAATGAGCTACGTATTTATTACTTACTCAGCTGTGGATTTTTCATACGAGTCATACAATGGACTAGAATTAAATTGACCAAAAATATCACAACCCATCATTTGAAAAAATCCCTTGGCTGAAAAACAAAAGAGATGGAAGATTTGTTTCTATCTCCAAACTGAAAATGAAAATATTTCATTTTCTCCCAAAGAGATAAGAGCATAGAATATTATAGCTCCAAAGGAAAACAGAATATGAAACAGAGCTAGAAAACATGTTTGAAAGGTAGGACAAGAGGACTTTTCAAGTACCAAAACCCCAGACCACAGCCAGCCCTAGGTCCCTATCTCCCTTTATAGAACATTTTTCTTCACCCACAGGGGTCATCAAGGCAAGGTCTACCCACTTTTCCTTCCTATTTTATACCACTCTTCCCCTTTCTTCACCCACTCTCCTGCAGAATCTCCTCTTCCTAAAAGACCACAGGAGTCACTTTCCCCTCATTGTTAGCCCTCAATTTGACCTATGCATATCTCCATTCTGTTTTCTGGTACAAACAGACTGAACTACAGTCCTTAGGTTGTTTCCATATATCCTGTATTCAAGACTAGTATGTTTTTGCTGGGATAGCGGTCATATTTTAGTGTCTTTTTTACCTCTCTTCTTCTAGATTGCCCTGTACTTCTTTGCATTTGTATTCATAATCTACCAATCTATCTTTTGGGGACTGTAGGTGAGACTTGCTATAGCAGATAAAAAAATTTTCTCTTTTAGTCATTATTATTGCTAATTAGGTCGCATATTCTGTTCTTGTAGGTCTAATTTCTCTTTTAAATGCATAAGAAACGTTTTGGGGTTCCATATTTTCCTCAAAATCAAGGTGGTCCTTTGTTTTATTAAGTATTCAATCTTTTCCTTTGTTTTGTAGTATTTACTCAGAGATACCGAGAGTCATTTAGAAGATATAAGGATCATATATCTTTTTGCTGTTAATATTTTTTTATTTATCTGCTTTTGTTCAAGGTCCTTAAGTTTCATTTTTCTAAAATTTTTGGTGATTTTCTGGCTTTTTCCTTTTATTTTCCACTATGACTCAATTTCTGACTTCCCACTGATAGTGATTTCTCTGGGGCTCAACCTCAAAATTGTCTTATCTTTCTTCCAGTCTGGATAATTCACCATCCACCAGCCTAAATCTCTGTCATAAGTGACTTTGGAGAAACAGAAGTGACCTCAAATGAATATAGGGTTTTTCACTCAGGCTTAGTAAAGTGTCCCATGATTGCCACCCATCACCTCCCTGAACACACAGCTCAGGTTATCTATAACAGCATCGTAAAGCTTTGCAAGCCTATATTATTGCCATGGCACTGTCTGTGCTGCCCAGAAATTTTTCCAAAGTCTTCAGCATGAATCTACATAGCACTGGAAAGAGGTGAAGGGGTCCATGCTTTATGGCTGCACTTTGTTAAAAGTTCTCTCTTGGGTCCTTGAGTTTTGTTATAAGTTCATGTGTCAGATTAAGTTGGCTAGTGTGGCCTCACTGCCCATAGCATGGTGAGCAGCGTAGAAGGGAATTCTGATTGAGCTGAGGCTAATTGTCAGTTTGTGGGGGTTTTTTTAACTTTGTTTTGGATCCTGGATGCCTTAGAACACTGAGACAGCTGAAATTGCTTTATGCTGGGTATACAACTTCTGTTTTGGAGATATTTCAGAGGTTATGGAGATCAGAGAAAATGATTAGTCATCTATCTTGTAGTACATATGATCTGAAAGTCAGTCACATGGTTTCTAATGTCTCTTCTCACTTAGAAATTTATGATCCTATTAAACATCCCCTCATCCTCTTGTTCCATCATATGGCCCAAGTTCCAGCATTAGAGATAATGACCTTACAATTCTGAACACTCCTTAGTCTACAAAGACTATTTGGTAAGATTCATGTACACCTAGGAACTGGCACAGTGTAAACTATTATCAGTTGACACATTTTAGGAAGATGAATGGCTGAGTGAATGAAGTCAAGATTTTATTTATCTGAGAGGAAATTGGTGTTGGAAAGTAGACATTAGGAAATGGCACAGAATGAGAATTAGAGAGGCCCTTAAAAACATTTTGGATTTATTTCACGAATTCACCCACGGTCAGGTTTGAACATGGAACTTTTTGACCTCTTTAATGTGTAGATTGCAAACTTTTCACTAGAAGGCAATAACACTTTTAATAAAGGCTTTTTTTTAAAAAATTGTCAAAGAAAGATTCAATAATCTCATCAGCAGCAGAAATAACACCAGACAATGATAAATTAGGATTTTTCTCCATAAATTCAACTAATTGGTTCCTTACCAGTGTCTATGAGTTTTCCATCATGTCTAGAATGATGCTTTTTAGCAGGTTCACCTTTGAGTGAACATAACAATTCATTTATTCATCCAAGTATAACAGTGCCCACTGTGAGGACAGTGCTAATATTAACTCCAATAGGGAGCATGGAGACCATATCAATCAGATGTATGTCATGTTAGGCTCAGTATAAAAAATTTGATTTCTGCATTTTGATAGTTTTTTATTACAGATAATTGACTGTTTACCTCATCTTTTCTGTTTAGTTAGCAGGGAGAACAGTCCTTATTAGTCTTGTGAGACTTATAGAGTTGACAGGGATTCAATTAATGCAGATTGATTAATTCCTTCTAGCATGAAAATCAAAAGAATAAATAGTAGATGGTCTAGCAAAAATATGGGACAGAATTCTCCTTTTCCCTCTTTTCTACTTTTTCTGTTTCTCACCATATCAGAACTGAGGCTTTAGATAATGTAAAGAATTGTTAAAGGCTGAGGAAAATGTGGCAATTGACTTCATATTTGACTCACTTTTCTCTGATTTACAGTTTACCATCTCAGGCATCTTTTCACTTATTTCTGTGAAGATATCCTCCAAAACTCTGGTAAGTGATGACATTGCCCCTTTCACCTGCTGGCAAGTAAAAAAAGAACAGTTGGACATATTCCCTTTATCTCCAATAACTAGCAAGCATCATGGCTCATGTTCTCTCATTATAAAGCCCAGGGGAAAGTGGTGTCAATACACCCTATTATGCATAGCTGGGGGTATGGACTAATAGACACGCACACAAATGAACAAGGTCAGAAAGAGTAAGATCTTCTTGAAGGAAAGAATTATTTTTAAGCCTTCTATGTGGAGTTATTATTGCTGCCAAGATGTTATTCAAATTGAAACTCAATTAGTATTTATTATGCAACTGTGATAGGTAGGGTCTTCTGTTAGATTAATGGAACCTTGAGAGACAAAGAGGAATTCAGCCCTAACTGTAGGAAAAGCATGTCAGAGAGATGGAAAGTGAAAATTTAAGTCTTTCCTTCAGGTGAAATGGTGCCTGGTAACAAGCATTCTAAGTGCCTTGGCTGCACTGGCTGGAATAATTATAATTATCCTTGATATGAATATAAATCATGGATGCCGGAGAGGTTATAACAATTTCACATGCGACAACATATTCACTATCACTGTAAGTTTTTCTGTTTTTTATATCTGAAACTATGTAGGGACCTTGATTCCCCCTTCATATTTTCATAGGAACAGTAGTCTGAACTATAAGAACCTAAGTAGCTGGCTTTAGTAACTTTTGGCGAAAATGTAAGGATCTCAGGAAACATCTCCAGTTGTCCCAGCTTTCAGGCCTTAATGGGTTCAGAAGTGAGATACAACAGCACCCTACTATAGATCTTTCCTTCCCCATCCAAAAAGGAACTCTGGTAAACTGGAGGGGGAGCTCAGAGCAGGAAACTATATATGTCATAAATACCTATCCAACTAAGACAGCTAGGTAGTATAGTGGCTAGAGTGCCAAGCCTGAAGTCAGACAGACTCATCTTCTGAGTTCAAATCTGGCCTCACACATTTAAGTATGACTTAACCCAGTTTGCCTCAGAATCCTTATCTATAAAACAAGATGGAGAAGGAAATAGCAAACTATTCCAGTATCTTTGCCCAAAAAAACCCCAAAAGGGGTCACAAAGAATCAGACATGACTGTAACAGCTGAGAAACAATAAAATTTAGCCACCTGCAGTATGGTAGATGAGAGGAATAGGTCAAGAAGCCAGGAAGAAGATAAAGAGGAAGTAGAAAGGAAATAAACAGGGGGAAGGGGTCATGGGACGGAGCTACTTTGTTACCACGTGGCATCTTCATTTCCTTCTTCCATTCTGTCACTCTCCTGCCCTTGTTCACAGTGAATAGCTCTATGAAACTATTAAGCCAGGATCCCAAGTATTCTTTAAGGCACCTAGAGGGAAAGGTCAACCCCAATGGTAACCTCTGTGTCCTTTGACCTATGTTCCCCATACTCGTGTTTGTTATGCATCAGCAATTCTTCATTAATTGTCTTGTATTTTACAGAACTTTGTCTTGGTGAAGCTTGTGCTGGCTACTATGGAGCTCTGCATCTCAACTTTTCTTATCCCGTTTTCTGCCTTTCAGATCAAGGTGCACTTCTCAAGCCATACTTTTGTAGAATAACTTAAATCTGGAAGAGGGGGGAAACCAGGGAAAACTCTGAAGTAGTATTGATTGAGTACAACTCTAATATTGAGGAAGAGCATCTTTAGGGGATATTTACAGCTAGGAAATTCCTTAAACTCCTTTTGTGTGTTCTAACAGTCTCCAGGAGTCAAATTGCCATAACTCTATAGGACCGATTCAAATAGTTAACTCCCAATGAATCCCTCCTAGAATATCTCAGTTTCTCAATTCAGGAACATGGTTACACAAAACATCCATAAATTTGACGAGGCAGTCAACCTCTTCAGCCCAACCACAGAGACATATTGCCTTAACCAGAGCTAAGGCTGGATTCACTACTGACAGCCTACCAAATGCACCTATAAAGTTAAAGAGAGCTTATGCAGCTAAGTGCTACTGGAATGTCCACAGTCACATGTCTCTCTAACTTTTAACTTAGATGGCTTAGGACAATTTTTGTCAGGAAGATTTGAATCCAATTCCTTCTTGAAACACTTACTGTCAATGTATCCCTGGGTCTTGATTTTTCATGATGTAAAATGGGAACAGTTTTATATAGTAATAATGGTACCAGTCTCATTGGGTTGATATAAGGAGCAAATGAGATAACACTCATAAAATGCTTTGTAATTCTTAAAGTTCCATATTAATGCTAGTTATTATTAGTAATAATCACAGACTTGGGCAATTGTTGATATAGGGAATTTCTATATGAAGAAACTTCCTCTACCAAAGCAGGCTGGCACTTTTCTGAAACATATAGTCTCAGAGAAAAACTTCAAGAACCATGAGATTAAGGACCTAACCCAGGTCACAGAGCCAGAATGTGTAAGAATCAAGACTTAAGCTTTTTGCCCCTGGCTGCATGATCACTTATCTAATTTCTCTGCCACTTATAAAAAAAATCAGATTCATTGGAATTACGTAGACATCTTCAGTTGTGCATATCAGAAGATTACACTCAATAATCATAAAAGCAATTTTTGTCCATGGACATTGATAAGTTTGAAGTTGTTGAGAGAAGGGTGACAAGGAAGATGAAGAACATTGAGTCCCTCACATGTTGGCACTAAGGTGGTGCGAGGTTGAACTGAGCACATTTTCCGCACATTCGGTTTCCTTCACCTGCTAAAGCTTGCTTGCCTGAAAAAGGGCTCTCTCCTGTTAGAGGAAGAGATAAGGGATAGCAGAGAATATGCTCTTTCCAACATTTTTCCTACTCATCTAAGAACTCAGATGGAAAATGCTACTCCTTTCTGTATGTTTGGAGGATGTGGAAATGCTGGTCAAGATGGAAGTAGTTTCCATTACTCCTGTACAGCAAGGCAAACCAGTTGGGGTAGGAACTGTTAGAATGGAAACTGGGTAGCCAGAAGAAAATGGAAGGAAGATCATGGAGAGCACAAGATGAGTCTGATGGGAATAATGGGAATAAGAATGATGAATGGTGATTGGTGTAGGCCTTCTCCATTGGAATTCTGGATTGTTTTTTTCAGGTTCCTGAAGAGAAATTGAGCATCCCTATTGAAAATCCTTATGAAGACCTCCTCTTTCAGCCTGATACTTATGATGAAATACAGCCTGAGCAAGGAGGATATGAGCAATATGACCCTTGACTCGTCTTGTTAGAAGTTCTGATCACCTTCCTGACCAAAAAAATCAAGATCCTCAAGGCAAAACCCCTGACCAAAAATATTTTCTATACATTCTATCCTTTTAGAGAAAAAGCATGGCTTGGTATATAATATAAGTGCATTGGAGCCAGAAAGATGTGGAGTTGAATCCTGTTTCTGCCACAAATTGAATTTGTGACCCTGAGGAAAAGTCACTTAATCTCTCAGTACTCCAAGCAGCCCTGTAAAATAAGTTGTAAAGAAAATGCTATCGGAGCTGCCTTATGAGGGTTACCTACACTCATGAAATTGGAGATTCAGTTGACTATTTTCTTCTTTCTGTCTTCTTTTACTTGGACCCACTTTCTCCTATTATAATCAGTTTTCCCCCCAAGTCCCTTTCTCCATGGTACAGCAGTCATTATTGTTGTTACTGTTGTTTGGTCATCATACTCACATCTGATTCTTTGTGATCCTATTTGGGGTTTTCTTGCCAAAGATATTGGAATGATTTGCCATTCCAGATGATTTTACACAGCAGGAAACCAAGGCAAACAGCGTTGAGTGACTTGATCAGGATCACAAAACTAGTCAGTGTGTGAGACCAGATTTGAACTTAGGAAGCTGAGTCTTCCTGATTCCAGGCCCAGCATTCTATACACTGTGCCACCTAGCTGCTAATATTCCTTTACTATATGCCTGTATTATGTACAGACCTGTGTTGTTTTGTTCTGAAGTCAATGGAAAACAAATAATTCCAAGCCAAACCAAACAAAAGCAAATGAGGATCTGGCCTCTATATTCTACATCTGGAATATTGAATTGGTCACAGGCCACACCTCTGTATTGTTATCTCTGAAAATAAAAACAAAACAGAATAAAACTTATGATTTTATAAACATTACAGGCCACATACTATTTTCCTTTCAATCAGATTTGAATTACTATTATTTCTATTTATTCCAATGTAATATTTTTATTCTTTGGATACAGGTCTTTAAAATATATGTATTCTTATATTCTGATTGGACACAACATAGATCACAGATTTGACATCAAAACAGTTTTTTTTTCTTTTCAGAGTTGTATCTATGTGTAAATTGTTCTCTTATGTCAACTTACTTCACTCTGGATCAGTTCATACATGTCTTCCAGTGATTTTTTGAATCCATCATATTCATCATATTTTATTGCTAAGGTTCACATGCAACAATTTCTTAAACCATCCCCAAATAAGGGGTTCATCAGTAGTAGAGTTCCAAATTACTTTCCAGATGGTTTAGACCAACTCATGGTTAATTCAAAAGTATACTAATATGCCTCCCCTCCCATTCTTCACAACCCTACATACACATATATGAATACCATATTCTTCCTGTGTATACTTCATGTATTTATATATTAATTCCATAGAAATATCAGATAAAATATGTCTACCAGAGAAATGTATTGCAATTATTTTTTTCTGATTAACTATTTACTTTCTAATTTCAATTGTTTTGACTTGGGCAGAAGCTTTTCAATTTTATGTAACTGAATTTCTTTGATTTATCTTCTGAGTTCTTCTTTATGCCTTGTCCATCTCAGAATCCCTCCCCCAGTCATAATGTGAATGGTATCTCTTTTCTTTCTTTTCAACTTTGTTCTTGATACAATCCATCAATATTTTAGTCATATATTCATTTATAGTGTATTGTGCTCTATGATATATGGTAATATGGTCCATTATATTTATAGTTTTTTAGTGTTCTTTCCTCACAACACATATCCTTCTATGTTTCTCTTGTCTACATGTAGATAATGAGAGATTTTGTTTTAAGATTCACAAAGAACTGTATATTCAATCAATCCATCAGGTGACAAGCACTAAGCACCTACTATGTGCCAGGCATTGTAGTAGGCAATGGTTAAAGGAATACATAAATGAAAACATCTCTGCCTGCAAGAAGCTTATGTTTTATTGTGAAAATCACATGCTCACATGTCAGTTCAAATGAAGCATATAAAATATATGCAAAATAAATACAAGCTATTTTGTTAGAAGTAGGCACTAGCAGTAATGGGGATCAGAAAAGGCTTCTCATAGGAGATAACATTTAACTGTACTTTGAAGGAAACTAGGGATTCTAAGAAATATAAATTGTTGTGCAAAGAATAAGAGCAAGCAGAGACCAGGGTTCAAGATAAATTTAGGTGTGGATTTATTGATCAAGCGTGCCACTACCTGGAGTGTAAACTCAAATCAGGCCGTGACCTTGTGATCTTTGGTATTTACCGACTTGGTTATATAGGCCAAAACCACAAAAACCAACATCAGGGAAGGGAGCTAGAAAAAAGCATGAGGTGCAGAAGCAAAAACCAGCCATTGGTCAGATCTATAGCTCAAGGCTCATTTTGGAATGCGGTGCAAGGGCACAGGGGTGCAGTCTTCTTGGGACTCAGGTGTCCCTCAGCAAAACAGGGGTAGTCCGCTCTTTCCAGAACAGGGTGGAGGGTCATGGGGTAAGGGAGAACTGGAAAGTCTCAGAACAGGCCAGGGTCACGGTCCAGGCAAAGGGTGTGAGGACCCTGCTTGGTCAGCGACACAGGACAGAGTGGTCTCTATATTACACCATAACCCTGAGTTGCACTTTGTACACTCATACAGATTCAAGGAAAATATATAGAATAGCGAACTTTGCCCTGAGTAATGTCCAGACGTGTCTTAAGGCTGTTCTATGATATGATATAAGACAGAGACAGAGACAAAGACAGAAATATAAAAGGGACTTAATGGTGGGCCACAAACGGTGGGTGTGCAGTGACCCGGGATTTGGGTCTGAGTACAACAAAATGAGCAGGAAGTACTTTCCACATACACAAAAAGCCTATGTAAAGATAGGATATGAAATGGCACGTGTTGAGACCAGTGAAAAGGTCAGTTTAGACGGATCAAAGAATGAATGGTGGGGAGAAATGTCTGATGAAATTGGAATGGCACATTGTAGTCAATTATGCAGGGATTTAAATGTCAGAGGACTTGGTATTTGATTCTAAAGGCAATAGTGGTGCACTGGAACACTGAACAGGACAGTGATGTGGTCAGACTTGTGTTTGTGGCATTAATGAAATTAATGTGAACTAAAGCAATTAACGAAAAAGCACATATTAAGCGCTTGTAAAACGGTGGGTAGTGTGTCAAGCACTAGGAATAAAAAAAAAAGAAAGTTCCTGAGCTCAATGAGCTTACCTTCTAGATAGAGGGAGGAATTACATAGTTCCTTCCATGCACCAGAATTTGTGCTAGGCACTTTAGAAACATCTCATTTTATCCTCACACCAGACCTGCAAAGTAGGTGCAATTATTGGTTTACAGTTGAGGAAATTGAGACATACAAAAGTTAAATGACTTGCCCAAGGTCACATAGCTATTAGGGGTCTGCAGCCAGGTTTCAATTCGGATCTTTCTGATTCTAGGTCCAGTGTTCATTCCATTGCACCATATAGCTGCTTCCTAAAAAGGGAAGAAAAGACTAGAAAGCAACACTCTCCAGGGAGAAGTGTTTTATATTGGGATGTCACCAGGATGATGCTTTGGACATGCCTGGGGAACGTATATTTTGAAATGTTCCAATAAGTAGTTGGCGATCTTGTGCTGGATTCAGGGGTCAGAACTGACTATATACATCTGGAGACAAACTACATGGAGATGGTTAGTTAAAGCGTGATTGAACTGATGAGGTCTCCAAAAAAGAGTGTAGAGAATGAAGTGGGCCCAGAATGGCCCTTGGGCGACATTCCCAGGGCATCTTATTATTATAAGACGTATTCCTCAGGAATTAAGGCGTGGGGATTATGACCACTAAGCCATGATTTATCACCTTTCTCCAGAGTGTGTCAAACAAATTAGTATAGATGACCCCAGGAAAAGTACCCACACATAGTCACTGAATCTGCATGACATATTTTTTGTAGCTGAGTTTTCATGAGTTTCCCTGGCTACTTCCACTTCCCCTTTGATATCATCCATCTGAACTGAGTTTCTTCCTGCAAAGTCTTCATTTGTATCTCTCTATTAATGATCATTTATTAATTTCTTCATTGTGTAAGCCTCTGTTAGGAATTGGGGGATTACAATAAAAATCAATGAATAAATGATAGAACAGAATAAATGAACCTGTGAATGCATGAATGAATGGATTTAATACATGACCCCTCCCCTTATTGAAGTTTCATATACTAGGCAGGATTTTCTTTAAACTTTTGCCCATAAGCTTTTTCCCATGTACTTTATTCTGTTTCTGAAACTCAAATGAAACATGAAATCCATCAATAGGGCGTGACTATGTTTTCTGCTTCCTCCATCATGCACACATAACATATTCAATATTGAATACTTCATCAAATAAGGAAGATGTCCTAAATGGTGTCAAAGGTCCTGCATTGCTTGTTCCTGCTGTGATCCTCCCCACAAGAACTGGATGTAAGTGAGGTGTATTCTTACTCACCCCAGAGTAAACCTTTTGGATCTCATCACAACCCAGATCCAGAATTCTCTTAATCCCATAATTACTTCTACATTGACAGTAAAGAGATTACTTGGATGCTACCAGGACCTTGATTCTTATCATTTTAACCATCAGTGCTTTATTGTCTTACCATAGGCAAAGATAATTTATTTGAAGCATTATTAAAAGTATTTTGGCAGAGTGGACAGATTGTGGGTTTAGAAGATCTGAGTCTGAATACTGCCTGAGTTAATTACTAACTGCATCAAAAAGAGCAAGTAACTTAGCCTATTTCAGATCCAGTTTCCTTATCTCTGAAACGAGGTTGTTGATGGTTTCTCCTTCTTTGGATACTTGTAAATATCAAGTAAGAAAATAATCTCAATTATTTTGTAAAACTTAAATCATGCTTTGTTATTATTATATTATTATAGTTATTGTATATTAATACAATATGGTATATTATATTATTATAGTTATTGTCTTATAATTTGATTTCCCAAAGAGACGTGCCTGACTGACTCAATTTTCCACGGGGCTGACATCTTTCTCTCTTTGTTCTCATTCAAGGACATCTTCCACTCTTTCCTATCAACCTCCTCAATTCTATTCTTACAATCTGTATCAACTTCCTATTGGTGAGGTTTTGCCCAGAATCTCCTTCTGAAGAAATCCCTGGGCCAGCCACAGCTCGCGCTTCTCTGAGTTAAGCTCCTAACTCTCTGGACTTTCCCACTTCTATTCCAAATGTCTCTCCATCCTGAAGATGTTACCATCCCTATGTCCACTCACTTCCTCCTGTTGGGGAGTTCCTGACCCAAATCTTTAGTTGAGAAGAATGCTGGAGCCAGTCCCAACTCATTTCTTTCTCAGTTCCACTCTGAACTCCCCAAATTTTTCTCCCATTTCCCTATTGGTATTTCCCTTCCCCTTTTAGTTTGTTTTTGTGTGTTGTCCTCAGTTAGAATGTAAGCTATTTGAGCATAAGGAATGTCTTTCTTTTTGCTTATATTTGTGTTCCTAGCACTTAGCCCAGTGTTTCTGTCTCTGTCTCTTTCTGTCTCTGTCTCTGTCTCTTTCTCTCTATATCCCTCTGTCCCTGTCTCTCTCTGTGTCTCTGTGTCTCTCTGTTGCTGTCTGTCTCTGTCTCTGTCTGTTTCTGCCTTTCTCCTCTCTCTCTCTCTCTCTCTCTCTCTCTCTCTCTCTCTCTCTCTCTCTCTCTCTCTCTCTCTCTCTTTCTCTCTCTCCTGAAGTAGAGAGAATAATACATGATTCTGGAATTCTATGTACTCTCTCAATTGTTCAATTTCTTCAGACTCAACTGAAGGATAAGAACTTCAGTTTGGGTATCCCAAAGCATCTCTTGGCATCAATATCTATGGTACACTTGCATTTGGCTAAACGCTTTATTAGATATTAAGCTAGAGGCAGGAAAGGAAACAGAAAAACAAACTGATAACACATGAAGCTGATAACTTAGGAGGAGGAGATGAAGTAAGAAACCCACATAGAAGTCAAAAAAGAAAAGATAAACTTTGAATCATATATTTTGTGCTAAATGATTCAGTATTTTAAAATTTTAGAGAGGAAAACATCATGTCAAAGATCCTAGCATCAAACTTTTGACTTAACTCTGGAAGCACAAGGACAAGGGACTTCATGTTCAGAAAGGTTAAGTTATTGGACCATGTCCACATGACTAGTATCTGAGGCAAAATTTGAACCCAGATCTTCCATAATTTAAGTCTTACTAAAACTCCATCTACTATAAAACATTGAGTTCCTAAATAGATTCTCTAAGTATCTCTCCATCTCCATTTTCCCCTAAGCTCTATTTTCATGAATTCATAAAACATTAGTGAATATTCTATTAAAATAAATCATTACTGCAAAGAAAACAAACACTTTATTAAGAAAGAAAGGCTGGGATTTATGGCTGGAGAAGAAAGTAGGCCCAAATTGACTTTAACCATGATCATTTCATTGAGATGGTTTCCACACACACACACATATCATCTATCTATCTCCTCCTGACTCTTTCTATCCCTTTTTTTCTCTCCTCTCTCTTATCCTGTCTCTTCTCTTTCTTCTTGCTTCTCCTGTCTTTCTCTTCCCTGTCCTCATTTCTCTTCCTCCTTTTTTCTCATCCTTCTCTCTTCTTCTGCCTCCCTTCCAACCCCTATTCTTTTTCTCCATCCCTCCTTTCCCCTCCCATACTCTTTTCCTTCCACCCTTTCATTCTCTGTAATTACTTCTCTGTTTTTTCTTCCCTTCCTCCTTCTTTATCTTTCTTTCCTCTCTTCCTTGCCCCTGACTTTCCACCTCCCCCTTTCTTTTCCTCCTCTACCCTTTGTTTTACCCTTTGTTTTTCTCTCTCCCCCCCATTCTGTTCCCCTCCTCTATCTTTGCCATCCTCTTCCTACATTAAGCCATCTGTACTCCCCCTCTTCCCTCCTTCTCATGCTCTACTTGCCCATCCTTTTTTCATTTTTCCCTTTACTCTCTCTCTCTCTCTCTCTCTCTCTCTCTCTCACCACCCACACATATACATATGAAATACACTTTATATATACTTAGTCTGGATATCAGGAGAAAGGATTTTGTGATGCCAAGAATTAGGTTTCTCTGAACTTTCTGCAATACTCAAAGTTCAGGAAAGTTTAGGTGTCCCGTATTTCTCTGCCTGTTCCCATTGTTAGTAAAACACCACCACTCATGGTGTTTGATGAGCCTGATGATCATATGAGTGATCTTTTCCAAGTGGAAAAGAAAACCTAAGGACAAAATAAGGCTGACTACTCTCTTATTCTCTCTCTCTCTCTCTCTCTCTCTCTCTCTCTCTCTCTCTCTCTCTCACTCTCTCTGTGTGTGTGTGTCTGTCTGTCTCTGTCTCTGTCTCTCTGTCTCTCTCTGTCTCTCTGTCTCTCTGTCTCTCTCTCTCTGTCTCTGTCTCTCTCTCTCTCTGTCTCTGTCTCTCTTCTCTCTCTTCCCAAATCTTTCATATTGTTCCCTAAGGTAGCTGACACACTTAAAGATACAAGCAATAAGACAAGTGAGTGTAATTGAACAATTAATGAGAGTCACTGATGGACAGATTTCTAGCTAGTCTTGACTGTTGAGTATTTCTGACTAAAAAAGGCAGTTATCTGTAAGATAATGATCAGAGTGAAATATCCCATGATCCAAACCCATCTAGAGTTCAGTAAAAGAGGAAGCACATAGGGCCCCATGGTATCTGTTCTCTCACACCCCAGAGTAGCTCATTCTCTGGAAGAGACTGACTAGGCAGACTCATGATCAAGATACACTCCCAATCCCAAATTTCCTAGATCACTTTCAAAAGAGTCAGGTAAGTACCGATAATGCTGTGTAAATCTTAGCCTTTGAGGCAGTCCCAAAGGGGGTTTCTACACTAGAATTATAAGGCCTTTGCCTTAAGGACAGACTGGCTTATGTATGAGTAGGAGGCTGAGTTATATCTTCATCCTCCTGTCTTTGTGGGATGAAAAATTACTAAGCCCTTGATGGAAAAATTTACGGGTGGGGCTGCTCACTCCATGCTGATAAATCATAAAATCTTATAGGGGGAAGGGACTTCAAAGGCTATCTGTCTCAAATCATACCTTAATAATAATTCATTCTTCCACATTTCCAACTAGTCATCACCCAATCTTCTTTAAAGACCTTCAGTGAGTAGTTCTTCCAAAGGTAAATTTCTCCTCTCAAAGATTCCATTTCTTCATCTGTATAAATGAATGAATGAATCTACAAACTAAAAAGGGTGCTTATTAAACACTTATTGTGTGCCAAGCTCCAAGGATACAAATAGAAAATCAGGATATTCCCTGCTCTCAATGAACTCACATACTAATTGATCCAAAACATATGAATAGCAAGGTTCAACTCTAGAGCAAATGGGACGTCTTGGGGATCATTTTGGTGCATAGGAATGGCATATAGTAATTCCTGGGGTGTCTAGAGGGTCTAGATAACGCCTGGTGGTCATTTATCTTATTGGAAATATTATAGTTGGTGGTTCTCTGCTCACATAAGTAGTGTGAACAACCATGTGAAACCCCACTTTGGAGGGAGTGGTGGTAGCTGGAGGGCACCTGCCTAGCACTATGGAGAGGATGAAGTGAGCATAAGGATAGAAGTGGAAGCTTGGCAGTTCCCCTTAGTTTGAGTATTCGTGGGCAGGCAGTGTCTGTCTGAGAAAGGGACTGGGAGAGGGGGCAATGGTAAGGGAGTTGAGGAGATGGGCTCCCTACAGTAAAATGAAGTTATCTAGTTTTTAAAACTCTGTCCTATCAAACAGTCTAGAAATGCCTTCACATTGTAATGACTAAACACCAGATTTGGATTTAAAAGTCAACAGGATTGGATCCCAGTGTCTTTCACTTCTACGTCTATGACCTCCTAGCATTGTATATTAAAGAGACAAGTCAACAATTCTATGTCCCCGGAGAAAGTCGTGCAACAGTCGTGTCAGTTGGGTCGACAGCAAGCTTATATTATATAAACTCACAACGTCTCATTCTTTTAAGGTAGCTATATTTTTTTTCTTCTCTGATTTCCTCTGTTATTATCCTCAGTGACTGGTCAAAACCCTCTCTTTTTTCCTTAATTCTATTTTCTGTCCTTTCACAAACCATTTCAATCAATAATAGATAAGCCGTTGTAATAACTTCACTGAAATAATTTTCGGATATGTGTACAACTCAAAATTTCTCTTGATCCAACTTTTCCTTTCCTCTGCTGCATGAGAATAAGGTTGACTGCTCCACTGAGGCCAAAACTTCCATTCTTCCTCTTAATGATACCTCCTCTGATCTCATTCAGTAACTTAGAACATTGATCACCTTATTGTCATGTTCTCCCATCTTCAGTTTCTCTCTAACTACTAGCTCCTTCTCCACCTAGTTTTTTTTAAATCCTAATTTTATGTTGTACTTACAATTCCTTTACTAGTCCTAGATATCTCATGACTTTCATGACAAAACTAGTAGAAAAAAAAGTAAATGCTTTCTCATTTCACTTCCTCACTGCCCAGACACTTCTCCAACCCTTCCAAAATGTTTTTTTATTATAACATTCTAATGAGCTTTCATTCTTCATTTACCAGGTATTTATTATTACTCTTTTTGCTCTGACTCTATCCTTGACATTTGTGACCTTTGTATAACCTTTGATGTTGGTTCTATGCCTTTGACTCACAAGACAATGTTTTGCCTTCATTCTTCTATGTATCTTACTTCTGCTCCTCTGTCACCCAGGAAAATCATCCTCACTTTCCTGTCCCTTTAGCATGAGTGTCTCCCAGGTCTCATGATGGGGTAATTTTTTTCTTCTATTAATCTTGGTGATCTTGTCAGTTCGCAGGTGTTCAAGTATCATTTTAAGTAGACATCTAAATTACAGAAACCCAAAAAGGACCTTGGAGGTCATCTAATTCAATCTTTCCTAGAAAGTTCTCCCTTCTAGAATGTCTCAGAAATGTGGTCACTGAGGTTTTATATGAAGAGCCCCAGTATCAGAGAATCTTCCACCTCCTGGTGGAAGAAGCTTAGTCCACTTTGGGAGAGCTCCGTGTTTGGAACAGTTTCCTTACATCAAATTTAAATAAACCTCTCTTCAACTGTCACCCTACTTGAGGGGATATCTCATTAAGGGAATATTTCTATATAGGAAGTTATCCTTTAAGGATTGCCTTTAAGTTATCCAGCTTTAATTTCTCTTCTGAACTCCAGTTTTATATCATCAACTGGTTGCTGGACATTTCCTCCTGGACATCACATGGGCAATTCAAAATCACCATGTCCAAAACAGAACTAATCATCTTCCCTTCTTAATCCTACTATCTCTTTTAAGGGTTGTCAACACTCACCCAGGTTAGCAACTTCAGTTACAAAGTTCATACAAGTCAAATTAAAGTTAAATTTCTTTGACTATTTCCTCTCCCTTATTGCCCCCAAATTTAATTACTTGTCAAATCTTACTGATTCTCACTTCAGAAAATTTTGCAAGAACATAGGTTTAGATGTGGAAATATCTAATACAATTTTCATTTTATAGATGAGGCTCTTACATCCATCTCTTTCTCTCTGCCTACACACTCCCACTTTTATCACTTCTCATCTGAGGTTTCTCATAGACCTTCTTATTTCCAGGTTCACCCCCCTCCAACCCACCCACCACAGAGTTGCCAAAATAATCTTGCTAATGCACAGGCCTGATTTTGTCTATTCCTTCTTCAAAAACTTCCCATGGCTCCAAAATGGAGGACTAGAGGATAAAATGCAAATCCCTCCACCTAACATAAAAGGCCCTCCAGAAGTTGTTCTCCACCTAGATTTCTCCATTATTTAACAGCATGCCCTCTGACACACTTGAAAGTATGTGGACTACTCACTGCTCTCTAAACTTGCGCTCTTTTTCTGGATTCTGAGCAGTTATTCTGGCCACTTCCTCTTCCATCCCTGGAATGTGTACTAATGACCATTCTTTCTGTCCTTTTTTTATTTACCCTATACTGCCTATCCCCATTCAAATGTAAGCTTCTCAAGGGTGAAAACTGATTTACGTGTTTACTTAATTCCCTAGAGCTTAGCACATAATCTAGCAAATGATGAGCTCCTTTTTTATATTTAATTTTCATTTTATTCTTTCTCAATTATATGTAAACAAAATTATTTAACATTTATTTTTTTAATTTTGAGTTCCAAATTTTCTCCCTCCCTTCCTCTCTTCCTTCCTCCTTGAGAAGGCAAGCAGCTTTATACAACTTATACATATGAAGTCATGCAAAACTTTTCCATATTTGCCATATTGCAAAAGAAAATGCATACAAAAAAGAAAGCAAAAAAAAGTATGCTTCAAATTTCATTCAGGCTCCAACAGTTCTTTCTCTGGAGGTGGGCAGCATTTTTCATGATAAGTCCTTTAAGATTGTCTTGGATCATCATATTGCTGAGAACAGCTAAGTCATTCACAATAATCATACAATATTGCTGTTGCTATGTACAGTGTTCTCCTGGTTCTGTTCATTTCACTTTGCATCAGTTCATGTAAGTTTTCCTATGTTTTTTTCTGAATGTATCCTGTTTGTCTTTTATTATAGCACAATAATAATCCATCATAATGATATACCACAAGTTGTTCAGCCATTCCTTGATTAATAGACATTCACTTAATTTTTTAATTCTTTTTTACCATAAAAAGAGCTCCTAGAAAACTGGGGTATGAGGGAATTTTCACAGCAAGCCTCACAAAGGTCTCCATTCTCAAATATATAGAGAACTAATCTAAATTCATAAGAATCCAAGTCATTCCCCAATTGAAAAATGGTCAAAAGATATAAACAGGCAGTTTGAGACAAAAAATCAAATCTATACCTATTTGAAAAATGCTCTATATCACTATTGGTTACAAAAATATAAATAGAAACAACTCTGAGGTACCACTTCACACCTGTCAGGTTGGCTAATATGACAAAAAGGAAAAATGGTAAATGTTGAAGGGAATGTGGGAAAACTGGAATGCTAAATGCACTGTTGGAATTGTGAATTGATCCAAACATTCTGGAGAACAATTTAGAACAATTCTCAAAGGGCTATAAATCTGCATGCCCTTTCATCCTGCAATATAACTACTAGGTCTGTATCCCAAAGAGATTTTTTTAAAGGGAAAAAAACCTATTTGTACAAAAGTATTTATAGCACCTCTTTTTGTGATGGCTAAGAATTGGAAATTGAGGGGATGCCCATCAATTGTGGAATGACTGGACAAGCAGCAGTATGATTATAATGAAATATTATTGTTCTATAAGAAATTACAAACAGGATGATTTCAGAAAAAAATGAAGAGACATACATGAAATGATACAAATTGAAATGTGAAGAATCAGGAAAACATTGTACAAAGTAATAGCAATTTTAAATAGTGAAGAACTATGAATAATTTGGATGTTCTCAGCAATACAATTAACCTAGACAATTCTAAAGGATTCAGGATTTAAAATGCTATCCACCTCCAGAGAAAGAACTTACCATATCTGAACACATACTGAAACATACTATTTTTCTCTTTCTTTCTTCCTTTCTTTCTTTTTTCTTTCTGTCTTTCTTCCTTTCTTCCTGTTTGTATCTTCTTTCACAAAATGACTAGTATTGAAGTGTTTTATATGATTGCACATGTATAACCCAGATCAGATTGCTTTCCATCTCAGGGAGAGGGAAGAGAAAGACAGAGATATAGAATTTGGAACTTAAAACAAAGAGACACCAATGAATGTTTAAAAAAATTTTACATGCCATTGGAAAAAATAAAATATTATTTTAAAAACAGGTGCTATGTTTTTGCACATATAGATCCTTTTCCTTTTTCTTTGATCTCTTTGGTGTACAGATTTAGTAGTAGTATTTCTGGGTCAAAGAGTATGAACAATTTTATAGTCCTTTGGGCATAGTTCCAAATAGCTTCCTAGAATATTTGGATCAGTTCACAATACCACCAACAGTACATTATTATGCCTGTTTTTCACATCCCCTCCAACAATTGCCATTTTACTTTTCTGTCATATTAGTCAATATGATAAGCATGAGGTTGTACCTCAGAGTTTTTTTAATTTGCAGTTCTCTAATACACCATAAGCTCTTAACAAATATTTTATCTGTATGTCTTCTCCACTTAGTCTCACAAGACTCAGTTCAGATATCAACCTCTCTGTGAATGCTCCCCAGATTCTCTTATTTCCTAATTCTTTCTCACTCCTCAAGTTGTGTTGTGTTTTCTCTGAATTTAGAATCCTTCAAGTAGAACTTAATCTCCTTGATGGCTATTTCATATTTGTCTTTGTATTTTCAAATATGGTTTGTACATATATAGTAGGCACTTAGGATCACTGATGTGTAGCTGATGACTTAGGAAGTCATTCAATGTAATACTTTCATTATCACTATGGACCAGATGTAAAATTGTCTATTTTATTCAACTATAAGCAAGGACAACAGTAGAGAGAACTTGGGTGAACTGAAAATGGAAAATCTCATTACATACTTTAATTAAAATAAAGGCTAGTTTCCAAGATTGAAGTAACACATATCAAAACATGGGAGATATAGGGATCTTCTCTCCTTGCCTCTACACCTTGCATTCCATGGCATTGTTCAAATGATTGTTCCGCATTAACTTAATTATATCTCTCTCCAACACACATACTTATCTTTTCATTTGTAAAATCTTCCCGTCCCTTTGATGTCTAGCTCAGCTGCTAGCACTTCCACTGAGTCTTCTTTGAACTTCCCAGTTTTATGTAATCTTTCCCTTCACAAATCTCTCAATCTACCCTGTCTGGAGGACTCACAGACTTATGTCAATAATACATAGATGGGTCATTATGATGGGGATAGTGTGAGTACACTAAAAACATGGAGCATCTTGTGACAGTTTTGTACACTCAATAAGTGTTTTGTGCATGTTTAATAAGTCTTTGCTGAATGGAATTAGAGGACAAGGAGGATTTGAGGGATGCAAAATTGGAGACTGAGATTAGGTCTCTGTTGAGGAATAATAGAATGTGTAGAATACATTTAAAATTTTTTGAGATATCAAATATATTTTCATTCATATGTCCCTGAGTCCTGGTGCATTTGATCAAGAAAGGCAAGGCACTCTACTTATTCTAAATGATGAACCCTGAAAATACAAAGTCAACCAAAAAAACCTAACTCATGACTTTACTATTTTTTTCCCTTCTTAGAAGTGATGAATCTTGTTCATTCTTTAGCTGTGTCATGTGACTGTGAGTTGTTCAACTCCAAATTTAGCAAGGAAACCATTCAAGACCGCTATCATTTCCACAGCCAATGATAACTACCCAATCATGCACAAAGACTATGATATGTAATAGTGAAATGAATGACTTTCTGTTACAGAATCTATTGCATAATAATGAGGTCATCACCTATCCAGTCTGTGGAGGATCCCAATAATGAAGACATCCAGAAGGAGAAAGTAAAGCAACTGAAATCTCCCTCCCCACCATGGAGCAAGCTGGAAGCATTCCTGAGGAATGAATTGGAATTCCTGGGGGTAATGATTTCATGGAAAGTAGAATAAATCAGATAGGGCCAGTATCCCTGGCAAGGTGCTGGTATTACCATATTAGAAAGAAAAGTCTTCTAACTCAGGAGTTTATGCTGTGGAATTGCTGTTGGATTCCCCTAGAAGGATCTGGTTTCAGTATCTGCCAACACCTAGAAAAGAGAATGAGAAAAATACTAGTGTGGGTTTCTACTCTTAAAGGAAAATAATTATCTCTTTTTCCCACAGGAAAACCACTTCATCAAACATTCAATGGTTTAAACTGAAATGGACCTTAAATCACAGAAGAGAGAATCTCAGAGCTATAAAGCATCATAGAACAGAAAATGTCACTGACCTGCAAGAAACAGCAAAAAGAATATAGAATTTCATAGCTGAGAGGGGACTTAGAACATAAAATATTAGAGTTAGCAGGGGTCTTAGAACAGATAGTGTCAGAGATAGGAGGAATCTCATGTACTTTTAGCAAAATGTTGGAAATTATGGGGAAATCTTTAGGATTATCTAATACAACTCCATTGAGGCACTGGCAATCCATATTCACTAACACCCTAGCAAAGAAGAATGAACCTGTGTCATCTCCTTCAGCCCTTTTCAATAATTAGCCAGTATCCAGGATCATGACTTTAGTTCCTAACTAGTTGTGTTGAAGAAAAAGTACCCATCCCAAAAAATGCTTTCCTTTCTGAGTGCATTTCTCTCCTTGCAGGTAGTTCAGACTATGATTGGTCTTGTCTGCTTCATTTTGGGAGTAACTCATGAATTCCTTCTGAATTTTCTAAAACCTAAGGGCCTTTTTTCAACCTTTCTCATGGGCTATCCAATATGGGGAGGAATACTGGTAAGTCTGTTCAAGTAAGTCAAGCTCGAGCCCATGGACACTTTTCAAACATCTCTTATGTCTAATTCCCAGTTTCACCTACTTATACATCTCCTATCTTCACCCTACTTACCTGTCAGAATTTTATGTTTGAATATTTTCCATCTTTTGAATTATGGAAGATACTAAGAATATCGTCTGGATTCTCTCATTGAAACAAGAGGACAGTCAATTCTTGCTTGGTATTCTGAGATGCATGTTCTTACAAAAAATGCAGCATTAAAATGGTTTAATACCATTTGCCATCTTCATGGCCATTCATACAATAAAGCTACCATGCCAGATGACAGCAGACTCCTCCTCCACTATAAATTCTGAATTTAGCATGGAAAAATAAGTAGGAGAAAAGAGATAAAGAAATAAGAAATAGAAAAGAGCATGGGATAGTGGAAAGAAACTTGAGTTAAGTCAAAAGACCCAAGATTTCTCCATGTCTTTGCTAATTACTACTTGTAACATGTCGAGGTCACTGAGACTCTGGTTCTCTGTTTTCTCATAATTAAAATAAAAACTTTTGAGCAAATAGCAAAAATTGAAACTAAGCCTCAAACATTTCTAATGGCCATTCTTTGTCCCAAAGAATAGAAAATACATTTTTCTCTTCTCTACAGAAATCAAAGAGAAAAAGAGAAAGGGAAAGAAGGAGAGAGACAGACAGACAGAGACAGAGAAAGAGAGAGAGACTTTGAGGGTAGAATATTGCACATACTGTCAGACTATGTTGATGTTGATATGATGATTTATTTTGATGAATCACCTCATGCACACCCCACCTCCCAACAACTATACATACTTTTTAGTTTTAGGGGGTTTTGTTTGATTTTTGTTTATTTGTTTTGTTTAGCTAAAAAAAAAGACAGATGACTTTATGAGCAGAAGAGGAACATTCTGAGAAAGGAAATTTATATAAAAACAAGAGATTAATAATGCAAAAAATAAGAGTTTGGGACTAGAAAAATTTAAGGATCTTCTAACTCTAAATTCCTATCATTCTATAAACTGGCATAGAATGATAGGAATTTAGAGTTAGAAGATCCTTAAATGCCAGAGTAATTCTCTGGCATGAAATAAAAACTTACAATACCACTGCAGACACCTACCTTCAATCCCTATGAAGTTACACAGGTTCACTTCTTACCTACAAGTTTCCAATCAATTCATTGCCCCTCCCTCACATATGTTCTCTTCACTTCTAGGGTCATCAGGCTCTATATTTACCCTAGCATGAATAGAATCATTAGTGCTCCTACACTGAACACTAAGAGTTCCCTCCCTTAAATGCATGCACCAATCACAAAATTTTTCTATCAGTGCTAAAGATAACCAAAGAAGTCTCTCCCCTGCACTGTTGCTGCTCCATCCATTTTATCTTAGTATAGTTGGCAGACCATCCTCTCAGTATCCAAATCAACCAACACCAGCCCCAAGGCTGTGTGCTAAGTTTATTAAGTGAGATTGTGCATTCTGCTTCTCACCAAATTCTGCCTTTTCCACTCACAGCTACATTATATCCCCAGTTCCAGACATATGACTTTCAACAGCATATATATTTCCCCGAGTATAACTCCACGTGAATCACCAGTGAACACAAAGGGGCCTCAACTTAGCCCAACAATTCTGTGTTCTGTGGCTTAAGCTATCTGCACTCCCTTGGAGAATCAGACAGAGGCATTTTTATCAGTCCTGCTCTCCACAGCAGCCAGAAATGAATGAGAGTCCACTGTGTGTGCTATTCTAAATGATGTACTAATCAGGAACATAGGGTATGGAGGATCATAATCTCCAGCCACAAAGGGCTGATGATACACAAAGGAGACTCAGAATCTCCAAGAAGAAAAGGAGGTCAGAAGGAGAGTTTTCCACCATTTTGATTAACAAACTCATTCAATAAATTGAGCCAAAATACAGCCTGTGAATTGGCAGTATGGTGCAGTGGAAAGGGCATGGACTTGAAGTCACAGAACCTGAGTTCAAATACTGGTTTTGCTACTTATTCCCTTTTAACCTTGGGCAAGTCACTTATCTTCTCTGGGACCCAGTTTCTTGATCTGTGAAATTCAAGTTTCTCCGGGATCTTGGCCTATGCTCTTATAACAACAAAGGCTACCACATCATTATACCCAATAAGAGATTAATTAAATTTCTAAGTCTCAGAAGTGATCCAAAACCTACTTTTCTAGTAGAGATAATATAGCTAGAAAAGTGCGAGGGCAGTGAAGCAAAAAGTATGGTGGATATAGTGCTGTCCTTGGAGTCAAGAAGATCTGGGTTCATATCCTTTCTCTGACTCTTGATGTGTGAGCCTGAACAAGCTGTCTCTGAATTAAATATAAAGCAGTGTTACGGGCTCAAAAACTTTGTCACTATTCCTGCTGTCTACAATGCACAACCCTCCAGTGCTTTCCCTACTCTTCTGATTAAAAGCCAACTTCTGGGTGTGTCTTTCAAGATTTCTCTCAGTTTTAACCACCTTTATTATTATTATTATTATTATGTGCAAGACTCAATTCTAGAGGCTGATGAAGCAAAGAAAAAGACAATGCAATTTCTGTAACTGTATATAATACCCAATGGACTTAAAATCTAATAATGAAAACAGAACTGAAATTAGAAATCTCACCAGGTACACATCACAAATCACACCTGGGACAAGTCACAGAAAGTATAGCTTCATTTTTCTATGGGAGGGGGAAATAGAAAGTAGGGATGAGACAGGTATCTTTGGATATAACCTCCTGCTGGGCAGAATTCAAGGACATAGGGGATAGCAGAAGTGTGGGGGAGAGAAGAAGTGTAAGGCAGATGCAGGAAGTGTAGGAAAGGTTCATGTGAGCCTGCCAGGTGGCACCTTCACCTTTTCAGTTTCCTCCTTCTGTTCTTCCTTTATACTATTTCAGCATTGCAAGGGCTATAATAATCTCCCCCTCCTTTACATTTGACCCCTTCTAAATTCAACATTCTGGGGCTTTGGGCCAGACACTCTAGGCATAGTTGTGAGTTATGATATACTGTATCTGAAGAGCTGAAAAATAATGGACGGTGTAATGATGGAGAAGGAACAATATAAACTAAGTTAGTTCCCTCAAAAATTTTGAGAAGAATAAAATCCTTTTTTTAACTGATAAAGAAAGGTAGAAACATGTTCAGAGAAACAGACCAGTGGCTTGGAATTCTAGATGGACAGGTGAGATGTGATCAGCAGAATTAAAGTCCATGATAAAAGGATCCTCCTGGTTCTCGCTGTGAAATATATTGGATACTAGAATCATCAGCACATGGCCTTCCCTAAACTTCAATTATCTTTTCTTTAATAATAATATTTACCTTCTCTGTATTCCCAGTGTTTAGTTCTCAGATGCTATGGATCATCAGGTGAGGCTCTGAGGTCTTAAAAAATGGAGTGAGTTGAGGTTTTATATTATGTGGAAGAAGTGAAGCAGGCAGTTAACCTCAAGTGACGAATTTTACTTTTTCCTCTCATGGACAGTTCACCATTTCTGGATCACTATTGATTGTATCTGAAAGAAAAGGCACCAAATATCTGGTGAGTAAAGGCATTGTCCTTCTTTGTCACTGAGAATGTAGGAAGAAGTCATGCTTATTAAGTAGAGAAGGTCTTTAGAAGAGTGAAGAGATGTATTTAGCATAGGAGAAGAAGGGTAGCATATCATAGCATTGGACTGTATAATATAGTATAGTGATATTTGTGAAAAAGTTCACAAAATGGGGAAATATATGTGAGAATTTTGTTTACGTGATCAATCCTCAGTCTTCCAGAGGATTTGCACCTCCATATGCCGATTTGCTCCAAAACACCATTTACTGGGTCCCTTCTACCAAACGTAGCATCCAATCCCATCTGCTAGATAGCTCTGTTAGGCTATGTGGTAGAAAGCTTAGATATTATACAATATAACCCTCCTCATTTTCCAGAAAATTAAAATGATTCCCTTAAAATTGGAATGACTTGGTCAAGGACACCTAAGAAGCAAGCAGAAAAACTGAGAATTGAATCCAGGTCCCCTGACATCAAATAGCAAACTCTTTCACTTCTGATAACAGGTTAGACTGTTTCCTGAAAGCAGGAAAATGGATATGCCCAAACCAGATGGTTCAGTAACTGTTCTAATTGTCTCTCAGGTACAAGGCAGTCTGGTGATGGCCATTTTCAGTTCTGTGGTGGCAGGGATTGGGATAAAGGCTGTCTGGTCCAATCTGAAGCAAATACCTTCTATTTTTTATGAATGCCAGAATCAAGACATTGGAGATTTTTGCTTTGCTGTTACTTTTTTAATTGTAAGTGATTCTCATTGAAAAGTTAAAATAGTATTATCCCCCTTGGAGTTAGAAAATGCATTCTTTTTTTCTTCATAGTAACACTAGTCCTTAGGCCTTTAAGCTATGAAAAAGACTTGAAGCAGTGCTCTGTGGGTGTGTGTAGGCATGAGAGAAAGCAGCTGCTGGGTCCACCACAAAAATCCTACTATTATGAAGCAGAGAAGCCCTGATTATGTTGGTCTAACTTCTAGGCTCCATTAACTATGTTCCTTTTGAGGAAGTGGTCCTGAAAGTAGGCTTGCCTTCAGAAGTTATCAGCAAGTAACCCTTTAAAATATATCCATACTGTGATTCTGTTTTCCACTGTTTAACAGGAGACTGCAGTCATGGTCTTAATCCTCACTGTCCTGGAGTTGGGCATTGGTATATTACTCTCTGTCATTGAAATAATTGGAAAAATAGGGAAAATATGGATTTCAAAGGTAGGTTGGTGATAAGTGGTGGAGGGTCTAGAATGCAAAGCAAAAAGTCTAAAGTTCTTCTAAATCAAAAGGTTCCAGAGATTCTTGAGCAAGGTAGAAACATGGCTAAAATGTTACCTTGGAACATAAAATTTGATGCCAATAATTAAAACAGAGGAAAGGAAGAATTAGGGAAATTCATGTTAGGTCCATAACTCTCTTTCCCAGCTAATTGGGTTTCTGAGGATATACTTGATAACATCATTTCAATCCTCAGAAAACTTGTGAGAATTATACGTTGGTTCCTTCTCCCTTACCACACTTTCTAAGTCCTCGCTGGCCATTATTCCCCTTCCTATATTCTGTAATCCAGTTGCCAAGGCTTTCTCTGTTCCTCACTCATGGAACTCTATCCCCCATCTCCATGCCTTTGAATTTGCCATCCCATATACCTGGAATATACTCCCTCCTTAGCTCTTTTTTTTTGTATTTTAAAAAATATTTTATTCTTTCCTTAGCTCTATCTCATAGAATCCCTCATTTGCTTTAAGATTCTGATTTTATACCATCTTTGTGAAGCCTTTTCTGGTCACCCAACTGCTAATAATCTCTCTTCCAAATGACCTTGCATTTGACTACCACAAAATATGTGTGTGTGCATGTATGTCTATATGATACAGAGAGGTATAAAATATTGATATAGGTAAGTATAAGATATAGAGAGGTATAAGATAATTTGAGGGCAAAGGACTCACATTTAAAATTATACAAAATAGGAACAGCTAGGTGGCACAGTGAATAGAGCACCAGCCCTGGAGTCAAGAGGACTTGAGTTCAAATCCAGCCTCAGACACTTGACACACTTACTAGGCATGTGACTTTGGGAGAGTTACTTGACCCCAGTTGCCCTCCAAAAAAAATAAAGTTATACAAAATAAAATAAAATTGAATTCTGTAGCACAGAACAAGAGTTAGTGAGGAGAATCTGAGATTCAAAGTTATTATTGTTTTTGCAGGCAATTAGAGTTAAAAGCCTTGGCTGGAGAAACGTGACTAGTAAGTGTCTGAGGGCAGATTTGATTTCAGATTCTCCTGACTCCAGGACTGTGCTCTGCCCACTGCACTACCTAGCTACCTCTCAGATTCAGACTTAGAAAGGTTTTGTTCAAGTCCTAGTTTTGCTATATACCTGTAGTATCATCTCAAAGATAAGTGAGATAATATATGTAAAATTATTTTTAAACATTAAGTGACTCATAAATGCAAGTTGTTATATTAAATTGTATTTAATATTTATATAGTAATTAAGCTTATAAGACACTTCACTTGCATTGTCAGTTGATCCTCATACGATGGTATTATCACTCCCATTTTACATATGAGAAAACTGAGGTTGGAAAACGTCACGTAACATGGATTCATAGATTTCTGAGGCTTCTTTCAATTCTAAGGTTTTGTACCTAGGATTCAACAAAATAAATCACTAAATTTATAGTCAACAATCATGACTAAGTATCAAATACCTAGCAGAAGTTGTGTTGAGCACTGGAGACCCAAAGACAATGATGTCTAACTGTTACCTTGAGGAGGTGATAATCTAGCTTGGGGAGACAGCGTGTGGATTTATAGGAATGTACAAAATAGATTAATGAAACAGGAAAGGGTACTAGAAGTTGGGAGGCATCAGGAAAGGTTTCATTTAGAAGATGGCATTTGGGCTGAGCTTTAAATATCTATCTATCATCTATCTATCATCTAACTATCTATCATCTATCTCTCTATCATCTATCTATCATCTATCTATCTATCTCTCTATCAATCTATCTATCCATCTATCTATCATCTATTTATCTATCTATTATTTATCTACCATCTTTATATCGATCAATCTATCTATCCCTGTATCTAGCTATCATTTAGCTATCAATCTATCAACCTACCTATCCCATCTATCTATCTACCCATCTACCTATCTATCTATCTATCCCTATATACATCATATGGAAACTTGTACTATCATGCAGAAATATACAACCAATATACAAAAAGAAACCACTTTCCTACCTTTTTCCTTAATCTCATTACAGTAATCACTCCAACCTCTCCCTCAAGATAGTAGTACATATATAGGACTGATATACAGTCTTGGAATCAAACTAGAATGTCTGGCCTAGAAATGCTTCTAGTAAGTTGATGGTGGTGGGAATACAGATCTTTATCCTCCAAGACTGACCTGGTGGAATCTGCTCAAATAGAATTTCTCTATCTAGTCTGAAAAGGTGGAGATGGCAGAATTATGGTGGAAGAGAAATGATAAAGAGGGGATACTGACAGCCTCAGAGGAACAAAAAGAGGGAGCTAAAGAATTCAACCTGAATTGGAGATTGAGTAAGGTCTGACCATTTAAAATTTTGTGTGTGTCTGTATGCTTTATTCCCTCAGCATCACAAAGCTTATGATGAAGAATTTTATGAAGAATTGTCCGTTTATGACCCAATCGTTGAAAACATAGAGCTACCAAAAAAAAGGTCTATATCCATTGGCCCAAAAGATCCAAAAAGTGAGTCCAGGGAGTCACTTAGTTCAAGAATATATCAATCACCAGAAGAACTCCAGAAAACTTAGTCCTAGAGACCAATAAATATGTTGAGAGCATGGTACGGTGTAAAGGCTGATTGACTTGGACTCACAGTATCTCAGTTTGACTTCTGCCTCTGCCATTTACTTTCTGTATAACTTTAGTCAAATGACAATATCTCTGGTCCTCAATAGTTTCAGCTGTGTATGCCTCTTTGTGATGCCTTTTGGGATTTTCTTGGCAAAGATACTGGAGCAGTCCATTGGTTATAATATTTTTTTTTACAACTTCACTACTGCTTAATGTGAAGGTATTTGCAGAACCTATATAGGATTGCATGCCACTGTGGGGGGTAGGATGGAGGAGAGAGAGGGAGAAGATTTGAAAATCAAGGGATTATGGAAGTGAAAGTTGTAAACTAAAAGTAAATAGATAAATTTTTTAAAAAATAAATGAAGAAACTTGTCATATGAAAAAAGAAACTGGAGTGGTTTCCCATTTTTTCTCCAGATTATTTTTACAGTTTAGGAAACTGAAGCAAACAGGGTTAAGTGACTTGCTCAGGATCACACAGGTATTAAGTGTGTGAGGCCAAAATTGAATTCAGGAATATGAATCTTCCTGACTCTAGGCCCCCTGCTATATCCACCACATTTACCATGACCTTGGTATATACCTTGCCTCTAATTCTTGCTGCCTGTGTGAAGTCACTGACCCATTCTAGTGTTTGGTTACTCTTCTTTAAAATGAAAGGGTTTCAGTTTTGGGGATAAGAATTCGTTGTTTGACAAAAACTGCTGGGGAAAACTGGAATACAGTATGTCAGAAATTGGGCCTACATCATTATCTAGCACAGTATACCAGAATCGTCTAAATAGGTGCATGATCTAGGTATAAAGGCTGATACTTTAAGCAATCTGGGAAAGCAAAGAATAGTCTACCTGTCAGATTTATGGAGAGGATAAGACTATGATCAAACAAGAATTAGAGTGCATTACAAAATGCAAAATGGATAATTTTGATTACATTAAATTGAAAAGTTTCTGTACAAACAAAGCCAATGTAACCAAGATTAAGAGGGAAGGAGAAAATTGGGAAAGAATTTTTACAACTAGTGTTTCTGATAAAGGCCTCATTTGTAAAATACACAGAGAATTGAGTAAATCTGTATTCTTACAGATCCCTACATTCTCCAACTGATAAATGGTCAAAGGACAGGCCGTTTTCAGAGAAAGAAATTAGATATCTATAAGCATATGAAAAATTCTCTAAATCACCACTGCTTAGAGAAATGCAAATCAAAACAATTCGGAGGTATCACATCTCACCAGTCAGATTGCCTAAGATGATAAAACAGAACAATGACAAATACTGGAAAGGATGTGGAAAAATTGGAACTCTAATGCATTGTTGGTTGAGTTGTGAACTGATTCAACCATTCTGGAGAGCAATCTGGAACTATGCCGAAAGAGCTATAAATAATTTCATACCCTTTGACCCAGCAATACCACTTCTAGGGTTGTATCCCAAAGAGATCATTGAAGCGGGAGGAAGACCCAGATGTACAAAAATATTTATAGCAGCTCTTTCTGTGATGGAAAAGAATTGGAAATTAAGGGGATGCCCATCAATTGGGGAATGGCTAAATAAGCTATGGTATATAAATGTAATGGAATACTATTGTGCTATGAGAAATGAGGAGCAGACGGATTTCATATTTACCTGCAGAGGTTTATACGAACTGATGCTGAGTGATAAGAGAAGAAACAGGAGAAATCTGTACACAATTACAGATACAACATATGTACGATGACAAACTTTGATAGACTGGACTCTTCTCAGCAATTCAGGGTTATAAGACAAATCCAAAAGACTCATGATGGAGAAAGATGTCTACATTCAGGGGAAAAAACTAGAAAGAGCAGAGTTTGTATACAGACTGAAGCAAATTGCCTGCTCTCTTTCTTTTTCTTGTTTGGTTTTGTTTCCTCTTTCCTATTGTTGATTCCATCTGTTAACAATCCTTCTTTATAATCTGACTAATGTCTAATGTGAAAGTAGTTGTAGATCCTTTACTTGATTGCATGCTGCCATAAGGAGAAGGAGAAGAGGGAGACAGAGAAAATTTGAAACTCAACGGAAGGTGGAACTGAATCTTGTAAACTAAAAGTAAACAAACAAATTAATAAAGACAAATAATAAAATTAAATTAAATTAAAGGGTTAGGATATATGGTCTCTGAGTTACCTTCCCGAACCAAATCTGTGATCCTAGGACATAGTTTCTGACAGTGTTTTGTGGCATTCTCAGTCTTCCTCTTTCTTCCAATAAGCTTCCTAGTTCATGACATCTTTCTCATAACTTACACTACTTTAGCACATTAAGGTTTAAAAAGGACTTTCTTAATAAGAACTCAGTGTCATAAGGTTTGAAAAGTTTGGTATCTCCATTTTATGTATAAGAACACTGAGGTTTTACCCAAGGTCCTACCCTACAGTAGGTGTCAAAGGGTTTTGATTTGTTTCTTTTTTAAAAGCTCTAAAGGACTATTACTTTAGAACTTTTAAATAGATTGTTTTCATAGAGTTTATAAATTATGTTTTCAGCCTCACAATTATCTTGTAAAGTAGATTTTATAAAAAATTATTATGAATTTTGCAGATGAGGAAAATGATGCTTGAAGACATTAAATTGATTTTCCAAACTCTTCCAGATCCCAAATCCAAGCATTTAACCACCATGCTGTGCTCTGTCTCCATATCTGTCATCAATTCAACATTGTCTTACTATTGCTGCTGCTGCTGCTGCTGTTGCTGAATATATGTCTTGTACATATCCAACATTAAGCACTTTGGAGGATTTCAAACAATAATATAAGATGGAGTGACTCTCAACCAAGTGTTGAAAGATTAGTCATATTGAAATACAAAGGAAGGATACAGAAGAGCATTTTAGACTGAGAAACTGCAGAGTTTGAGCAGATTTGGGAAGAGGAATGAAATAGGTAAAAACTGATCAGGAGATTAGACTAACTGTTTCACAATGAGACATGATGGGAATTAAGATTGAACAAGATTAAATTAATTAAGTGTAACGCCATGCACCAGTAGATTCCCAAAAGAATGCTACTGTGAACAGTTTTTAAGGTTCAGATTATACAGTATAGTGAACACTGTTTATTCCATTACAAATCGAGGCAAACATTCACAATATATCACAGTATAATATTCACAACATTACATCTTATCACAGAAAATCACAATATAGTGTTCATAACAGCTTAACATTAGAATGGCCACACAGTTTTCATTTCAGTGGCCACAATATTTAGAACAAGGAATAAAAGAATAATCATCTGGTTTCCCTAAGGG
>CM053601.1:184018843-184052187 GCA_028646575.1 Pseudocheirus occidentalis | reverse complement strand
TATAAGCCTCTCCAGTTAATTATGAAGTCCATCTCCTTCCCATTTCTTATAGCACAATAGCATTCCATTATATTCATATACCATAACTTGTTCAGCCATTCCCCAGTTTATGGGCCTCCCCTAAGTTTCCAGTTTTTTGCCACCACAGAGAGCTGAAATAAATATTTTTGTACAGAAGTGGGTCCTTTTCCCACTTTTATGATCTCTTTGCGTTTCAACCCCACAAGTTGTATTACTAGGTCAAAGGGTATGCAATTATTTATAGCCCTTTGGGCATAGTTCCAGATTGCCCTCAAGAATGATTGCATCAGTTCACAGCTCCACCAACAATGCATTAGAGTTCCAATTTTTCCATATCTTCTCCTGCACTTTTCATTTTCCTATTTTGTTATCTTAGCCAATCTGACTGGTGAGATGTGGTACCTCAAAATTGTTTGGATTTGCATTTCTAGAATCAATAGTTATTTGGAGCATGTTTCCATATGCTTAAAGATATCTTTAATTTCTACCTCTGAAAACTGCCTGTTCATATCCTTTGCCCATTTATCAATTTGGGGAATGAATTGCATTCTTATTAATTGTACTTAATTCCCTGTATATGTTAGAAATGAGGCCTTTATCAGAGATACTGGTTGTAAATATTCTTTCCCAATTTCTGATTCCCCTCTTAATCTTGGTTTCATTGGCTTTGTTTGTAAAAAAACTTTTCAATTTAATGTAATCAAGATTATGGATTTTGCATTTTATAAAGCTCTCTCCAACTCTTCTTTCGTCCTAAAGTCTTCCCTACTCCATAAATATAACAGGCAAACTATTCCTTGCTTCCCCAGATTATTTACGCTATCAGCCTTTATGGCAAGATTGTTCACCCATTTAAACTTGACTTTAGTGTATGGCGTTAGATTATGGTCTATCCCCAGTTTCTGCCATACTATATTCCAATTTTCCCATCATTTTTGTCAAATAGTGAATTATTAACCCAGAAACTGGGGTCTTTGGGCTTATCAAATAGTATTTTACTAAAGTCATTGACTATTGAGTCTTTTGTTCCCTATCTATTCTATTGATCCACTACTCTATTCCTTAGCCAGTACCAGGCAGTTTTGGGGACTGCTGCTTTATAATAGAGATTAAAATCTGGTATGGCTAGCCTACCTTCCCTAAAATATCTTTTCATTAATTGCCTTGATATTCTGGCCTTTTTGTTCTTCCAAATGAATTTTGTCACTATTTTTTCTAGTTCTATAAAGTAATTTTTGATAGATTGAGTGTTATGGCACTAAATATGTAATTTAAGTTAGGTGAAGTTGAGAAGGGAGTATATTCCTGACTTATTAGCTCTACCCAGCCATGAGCAAGTGATGTTTTTCCATTTAGTAAGATCTGATTTTATTGGTGTGAAAAGTGTTTTGTAGTTGTGTTCATAAAGGTACTGGATTTGTTTTGGCAGGTAAATTCTGAAACATTTTATAATGTCTACAGTAACTTTAAATGGGGTTTCTCTTACTATCTCTTGTTGTTGGACTTCACTGGAAATATATAGGAATGCTGAGGATTTATGTGGCTTTATTTTGACTTTTTAAGGCATTCTTCTCCTCATTTGGCTTTTTGGGCATCTTTTGCCATTTCAGTTAATCTATTTTTAAGGTATTATTTTCTTCAGTCAGGTTGTTGACTTTCTTTTCATGATTTTCTTGCATCATTCTCATTTCTCTTCCCACTTTTTCTCCACTTCTCTTATTTGATTTTCAAAATGCATCTTAAGCTGATCTATGGCTTATAGGCAGTCTACATGATTCTTGGAAGCTTTTGGTTTGGGAGTCCTGACTGTGTTGCCTTCCTCCTGTTCCATGCTTTGCTCCTTTTAGTCTCCCCAAAAGGATTCTAGAGTTCAATTGCTGTTCTTACTTTGCTTCCTTTGCCTGCTCATGTTGCCAGTGAATTACTTGAATTTTTAGCTCTGTGGAACTGTGCTTCCAGAGGGGAAAGCTCTGTCCCAAATCACTGGGGTTTTCACAGGTGGCGAAGTTATTAGGAGGCCATTGCAGCCCATACTAGCTTTGGGTCACTGAAAATACAACCCAGGATCACCACTGAACACCACAGTCTGTATCCTGGCTACTCAATGAAAGAGCACTTAGCCTCTGAATGATCACTTGGCCCCCTTGCAGTCTGCAGTGGAAGCCACTGCAGGGCTGCAACTTCTGCTTCTTCCTTGCCCTGGAGGCAGTTTGGCCAGATGTGTTTTCTCCCCAAAATTCAGCTGAGTTCCACTGACCTTTCAGTTTGTCCTTTTTGCTTATGACTTAATAATTCTGGAAACTGCCACAGCTGCCACTGATCCACTCTCCTGAAGGCTCTAGGTGTGTCTCATCCTGAACACCCTGGGGACAAGCCACAGTTCCAGTCTGGGCTGCTTTTGGCTCCCAGTGTTCTGTCATGAGACATTTCTGCTGAGCTGCCTTCAGCGTGAGATGTATTTTTCTGAATTTTGGAGCCCTAAAATTTGTTTAGAGTCATATTTTAGGGGTATTTGAGGTAGCTATGTGTGAGCTGCAGCATGTTCCTGCTTCTATGCTGCCATCTTGTTGGCCTCATTCTCTTGAGAAAAATCAAACAACCAGCATTTATGGATCATGTGTTGAGGGCAAAATCCTATGGTAGGCCCTGGGGATACAACAGAATAGGATGTTCTATTTTGTCTACAGCTAGTCCTAAGCTCCAAATGAAACTGGAACTAACTAGTTCTACTTCATTGACATAAACTCACAACATTGGGTTGAGGTGACAAAAGGTACCTTCCAACTGCTTAAGGAGAAGTGTAAGATAATTAAAAATATCTCCTTTAAAAATTGGTATTTCTAGATGTGAGTGTGTTACAATAAACACTTGATAAAGAAAAAGCATGAAAAGATCATCATGCATTTAAAGGTCCCACACAGCTTGGCAGGAATAATGAGGAGGGATGAAGTGCTAATTTGCTCCATTGTTACACTTGAGATGCTGGGAGAAATCAGGAAAAAGCTACAGGATGAGGGGTGGTCAAGAGGGGGAAATTAATGGAAAGACAGAAGGCCCCCAGGATAGGCATATGAGGGCTGTGATGACAGTCTATGAAGGGAAAGCCCATAGAGGGGATATTGTTTATTGGGGTGTTTCCAGTGTTACTGTGAATGCCAGCACACTTGTCACGTTGTCAGGACATGCTGAATATTCATCATAGATGAAATATTTAACTGCAATGTTGGCTTAGTGGGGATGAGAGCGAAGAGTCTCACTTGATCCCAGGTCTAGTATGGCAGCTGTCATATGAGAAAAGCAATTAATTTTCAATTATATTCATATCCAGTTATTAATTTGGGATTCAGGTATTTTTTCTATTTGCTAATTTGTGTCACATTCTATGTCCTCTCAACTGTTTGATAAGATTTCCCCAAATCTTCTGAAATCATGTAGAAAACCTCATTTCTGTTAAGAGTATAAGAAGGATTTAATGAAGGAGAATCCAGCCATAAAGCACTAGGCTTATGTCCTTGGAATCTCCCCACTGGGGTTAGGGAGGAATTTTGTTTTGTGAAACTAAGTTCAAGAATGGGGACTCTACTAAGAGTGGCCTGGGTAGAGATGGATTCCATTGTCAAGAATGCTGGAGGCAGCCAAGTCTCATAATCAAATTACATTCTCAACATGAGGAACTGAGGGATTTTAGCCCAACTCCCCATCTTAAAAAGTCTACCACTCATGGACTGTTAATCAGTCAAGACTAATTTTCACCTGTCAGGTGCACACCTTTTTCCAAAGGTACATAAGCATTCAGTAATGTCCATCTCCATGGTTTTGTCTTTGGTCCAATAAAGACCACTATTCTTCAATTTATTGGTTACTAGCTAGCCTAATCAATAATTAATTAATCAGACAAATGGATACTAATTAATCAGAAGCTCAGTCTCTCTGCCTTGTCATTCATTTCAGATGTGACACACTTTCATCTTCTCTAATCCTTCTCAATTGCCTGAGGGAAGTAATTGGCCTACTGAGCTCTTGGGTTCCACTAGTGGGTAACAGGGAGACTTTTGAGGAATGTGACTTATCAACATGAAAGTACAGTTGAGAATTCTGTTTTGATTAATATGGTTATTCAGTCAGTCAGCAGTAGTTTAGTATGTACTTCCAATGGCCTAAGCACTATGGTTAAGACTAATAAGGCAAGACAGATGTTAAATTGTTCTCAGTATAGGGTCTTATGGGTCTAGGCCTGATCACTATCATTCCCACTTCTTGCCATTGTAATGTCACACCATCCTCTGACTAATGCAACATATGGTAATTTAGAGTCACTGCAGAGCTTTGGCCTGGGGAGAATGGAGGGTCCTGGGGACTTCTCAGAACCCATGGAAGCTGTGAAGGCTCCAGGAACTGAAGGCAGAGAGGGAGATTACCAAAGGTCTTTTCTGTGTGCTTCAGGCTCTAATTTTCTAAGATGAAGGAAGCAGGTGTAGGGTTTCTGGGCAGGACAGTCCCAAGAGACCCTCACTCTCAGACTCTGATCAACATGGTTGCTTGACTTTTACCCAAGGGCCATGAAGATGGCCCTCCTTCCCTAATCCATCCACAGGGACAAAGAAAATAATATCCAAGAGGCAAAAATGTTGCATAAATGTTCCCTGCTCTTTCTTGCTTTTGCCTTTGTCTTAGACACAGGCCTGCTGCATGTCCCACATTCTGCTTTACTGAATGAGAGGGATTGTTCAAACATGAGCATCCATTAAGAAAGAAAAATCTTTAAAAATAGAGAACCTGCCTAAAGTTGCATGAATACTGATCACCAATCACCTTTTACTGCCCTTCTCCTTGGCCCTTAGAGATTTGGGATATTGGCCATGAGCCTGGGTAGACAAGGGCTCTTTTTCTCAAGGTTATCTGTGGTCCTGCTTTTGCCTTTTTCTCATTTGGAGAACCACATGGAGAAGAGTCTTTGTAATGTAGAAATAGCTTACAGTCCCACATATAGAAAGGAAGAGGATGTAGTCATAGGGGGCTTCTTCTCATTGTTCCTGAAGGTAGAATTTGACACAAGAACTGCTGTCTTCCAACGTTCTCCAATCTGTACTGGTATACAAACAAAGTAAGGGGTTATTGTCAATCTGATAGAGGAAATGGTTTTCCCTATTTCTCACTGATACATTTGTTGATAATGTTTTGTTTTATTCACCTTCAAAGCATTATTTAATGCAAAGATGTGGGTGTGACAATTTCTAAAAGCCTGATACTCAGGGAGCTGATAAATTTAAGGTTTTATTAAAGTGCAGTTCAGGAAGCAGAGAAGTAGGGAATCTCCATGCCATATAAGTCTTTACAAACAGAGACTCATCTCCAAAGATTAAAAATATTCACCCAGTACAAGCATCAGGAAGATATTCCAGGGATGAAATACACTCAGCATTGGGTTTAAGAGTTGATTGTTGCAAAACAATATTCCCTAAGACTGGCCTTAGTAGGCAACTGGCTATTGGTATCTAATGTGGGAGGAAATATTTGTTCTTGGACACATGGGGAACAAAGAAATTCTCAAAGTTCGAGTGAGATTTACGTAGGGGGAGTTTCTGTATCTTCATGCAACAAACATGGGGAAGGGTCTAATGTTAACTCTGTTAGGCACTAGAAGGATAAGAAATTCAGAATACTTCAGTCAGCCCAGGGTTTCTTCCAATACAAACCTTCAAGTATTCTCTGCCTGACAGAGCCTTAACAGTGCAAAAGACAAATTAGTTGATCTTTGGTTCTAATTTTTGATGGACTTTAGGAGCACTTAATCTAAGTCACTTTGAATTGGAGTTCTATCATCATAAGTATAACAATCAATTACTTCTAAAATGCCAAACAATATTATGTTTACAGGGACCGCAAGTGTTCTGTGTTGGAACACGGAGAAAGTTCTGAATTTTCAATCTATTTATGTCTAAATAATATAAATGCACATGTAAATTCTCTCAAATGTACAATCAGAACATGATAAACAGGCCGTGAGCTAGGGATTAACAACTGAAAAATGACCCTGGCATAAAGAATTTTCCCATTTATTTTCATTGCAATATTGTCTGTTTTTGAGATCTTCATTGGTGCTAGTAATTTTTCCTCTAAGTAATGAGACGGCTCCTTTTGAAGTTTCAGAGTCCTTTCAATCCTAATTATTATCTCCAGTCCTTTTGCTTTGCTTTCTTTCTTTTCCTCTCCTACTATTTCTTAATCCCTCTCATGTTTGTGTCATTTTTGGAGGGGACACAGTAATTGCAGTTTGCTGGGGAATTGTTCTTAGGAGGTCATTGCAATGCCTGCAGAGATAATGGCCTAGGGCTGTCTTCGAGGACACCTCCTAATTGAGGTGTGTGAAATTCACAATATATTTGGTGCCTTCCGTGTGTCTTCTGTACCCACTAGGTGGAGTTTTCCTCAGACGTGGGCACGGGAAGTCCGTGACAGCTATATCAGTTGCTCTCACTTAATGGTCTTCAATTTTGCAGGGTTATGGTTCTTCCCTCAAAGTTCTCCTCAGTCCTCCCTCTAATTAAATATCCAAGGTTAATTTCCTCTTTTCTGCAAGATTTTCTTCATCTTTATTCTCATTATGCTTCTACTCCACAAATGGAGAAGATACAGTGGCAGTTATATGAGTCAAGTGTATATGGATAGTATTAACTGTTTGGATGTTCCTTTTCCAAAGCCAAAACATTTTGTTGCTAAAGAACTGTCTTTATAAGGAAGAACATCAGTCATCTAAAGTGAAATGACTCTTTTCCAAGGAATTTGTGAAAGGCAAGAGAGCACTTTATCATGTTTGCAGATGACACAATGTTCAGAGAGTTTGATAAAATATACCATAAGAAGGAGTATCTTAGAAAGCTCATGGAAGGCACTGCATGAAGTAAGGAGAAACCTAATAGTGACAAATGCAGTCTTTATTCTGCCTTCAGAATCAACAACCATGAATTAGGTGTGGTTCCTATCCGAAAAACTATTTGAGGGTTGTAGTATCCTATTAAGTGATTTGAAAAGAAACTGAATAGTATACTATTTTTTCAATTACATGTAAAGACCATTTTCAACATTTATTTTTGAAAGATTTTGAGTCCCAAATATTATCCCCCTCTCACTTCCCTCCAACCTCCCAAGAAAACATGTAATTTTACATAGGTTATACATGTAAATCACACTAAACATATGTCCACATTAGTCCTGGTGTGAATGAAGAAAGAGAACAAAATGGCAAATGCATAAGAAAGAAAAAAATTTGAAAATATTATGCTTGGATCCTCATTCAGATTCCAGTTATTTCTTTCAGTGTGGACAACATTTTCTTTCAGGAGTCCTTTAAAATCATCTTGGATCATGTTATTGTAAAGAAGAGCTAAGTCTTTCATACTTAATCAATCAAGGCTTGAAATTCTCAGATTTCCCTGTCCTGGTCCAAAATCTCTGTTGACCTCACATCTCATATCAACAACTGCCCCTTAGATATCTTGAAAGTCCAGAGGACACGGTAAGCTCTGTACATCCTAAATGGAAATCATACTCTTTGGTCCCTAAACTCTCTTCTTGCTACTGTAGAGGAGTATACTCTCCTCCAGTGTCCTCTAGCTCACAGCCTTGGAGAAACACTACATTCTTTTCTATCCCTGTCCCCATGTATCCAAGCTTTTCCCAAGCCTGTCACTTTCAGCTTGACAACATCTCTTAAATACAGAGCTGCCTGCCTGTCTGTCCTTTTCTCTGTATCTCTCTCTGTATGTGTCTCTTTCTTTCTCTGTCACTCTCTTTCTACTTTTCTGACTTTCTCTCTCTGTCTCTGTTTGCATACCTTTTCCCATTAAGATGTCATCTCCTTAAAGACAGGGTTTTCTTTTGTTGCTTTCTTTTAATCCTCATTGCTTAGCACAGTACCTGGCTGAGAGTAGGGGCTTAGAAAGTGTGGATTGATTGGCTTCCAAATTCTCAGTTATCTACCCTCTAAGAGAAGGAACATTGGATCCTTACCTGAATCAGACAGGAGCATAAACTGTTACAGCCCATAAATATGTCCTGAAATTCTGAATTTGGAGAATCTTTCTGCCTTAGCTCAGGTCATTATTTCAGCAAGAATGACATGAATATTTCTTGAATCTTCGATACTACATATTACATTTTCCTGAAAATCCCCTCATGAAAATAGACATATTCCATTTTGACTGCAAGATATATCCTTAAAAATCATTACAATATGTATAGAATATGTTATCAATATATTTGTCTATGCCTAACTAATATGTTTTGCAGGGTCAAGGTGGTCATTAAAATACCTCCAAATTGGAAGTTCAGAATCAGAAGATTGTCTCTCTATATTTGCATAAGATTGAAAATCAGAGTGCTTGGTTTGTTCAGTTACATTTCAAGAATTGACATATTCTAATATCTAAAACCAATCATCTTTTTGTTTTCTACATGCCTGTGTGTGTGTATATATGAGTGTTCTTGAAAGATTTGAGAGGATATTTGAAGTTTCTCATTTTAAAGATACGGACATTGATATTCACAAATGGGAATTTATTTGCTCAGTACAATAATGTTAATTAATGTAAAGGGCAAGATTTAATACAGGAATCCCTGACTCCATGTTGAACACTCCATTCACTATGACATCTTGTTCTTTCTGGAAATATACACTTTGCCTGGTACTTTATATGTTTCCTACCACTTTAGCATATTGCACAAAAATTACCAGCATTTCCTGGTTTTCCAATTTGCTGTGGATGAGATCAACAAAAGCCCAGATTTGCTGCCAAACATGACCTTGGGATATCAGTTGCTCAATAGCTTCCATCAAAACGAACTAGCTGTGGAGAGCTCCTTGATATGGCTGTCAGGGAGGGGCCCAACCATCCCTAACTATAGGTGTGGCAGGGAGCCCAAGCATTTGGCTATCATTGGAGGGATGTCATCTCCACTGTCCATGGCCATCGCCAGCATTCTGAAACTTTATAAAGTTCTACAGGTAAGAGAGACTAACACTGACATTCGTTCTCATCAATATGTTCTTTGTAGGTAAAACAGCAAATACTTTATAATATATCCTGATGTAGGGTCAGTGTGTCAATTAACAGTTATCAAGAAAATGTAGGCACTGTTCTGACAAAAAAAACATAGAAATGGGGAAACTGTCCTTTTTTCAGGAAGCTCACTCTGTCCTTTGGATGTAGTGGTTCTATATTGGTTCAACTCTGATAGTTTGGAAACAAGTAACAATCCACCCAATCAATGGTAACTATACCCCTAGTTCACCATTTATGTTTCTATACAGTTCAGAAGATCTTAGAGGTAAAAAAAGATTTTTCTTCTCACCTCATAAAGTTCCCAGGGAAGGGGCTCCATACACTCCCATTTTGAAATTTATTTGTTTAATTTTCCCTCAAAGGATGGACCTCTCACCCTGATCTTTCTGGCAGTCTCTGATAACAGACACCATGTAATCTTGTGTTTAGAGTGATCTTCCAGTTTGGGATGAAAATCTGCTTCCTTCCTGAATCTGTGCCTGATTTATCAGAAATAAAACATATGCCTTGAGGACATGAATGTTTCATATAATGAATCCAATTTATTTCTGAGAAATACAATTTTATTGAGTGAATGTTAATACCAGTTGTTTCTGTTTTGCCCATAAACCTTGAAGTTCTTCCCCTCCCAAACTTATTTTTTTACTTGATAAAGAGGCCATTGTCTGCTGCATTTCTTACTAATCCTTAATAACTGAATATGCATTGGCCCACTCAGACTGCGACCTATTAATAACTAAAGCTAAAAAACATCAAGGTCCCCCACTGTATCCAGGGCCATCTCCAGCCATCCTGTAGCACATCTCCTGGACCCAGGAAGCTTCGAAGGAGAAAGTGAGGGTGGTGACTCTGAAAAGTCCTGTCTAACTTATATCCAATCCACTTGCGTGCCATAGCAGCATCTCCATGGTGTCAAGGTGCTCTTCCAGAGCGAGGGACCAAACAGCAGCTCCGGCGCACACTTTATACAGGAATATTTGTCATAAGAGAAATTCTTGACCCCAAAACCTGCATTCCATACAAAGTGATAACACACCAAACGATGTTTAAGTGCAGGAATTTCCCATAATGCATATGTGGTTGTGAAGGGAATGACAGAGAAGAGCTCTGGGAAGGGAGGTGTGAGAGGTTCTGGGAGGATCTGGCCAATCAGCAGAGGTGGTGACGGTGGCAAGCTTACCCTCTAGCAGCAGAAGATTCTTTAGTGCAAGGTGTGTGCTGTAAGGTCCACAGTCCCGGATGAGTGGATAAACAAGGACATCTACTTCGTGTTGAATAGAGTACTTGCCACAATGCCAGAGAGGGCTGAGAGATTGAAATATTGGGCCATGGTGTGTGTCACTTGCTAAGAATTTCTGAATCATCAAGGCTCAAACAGACTTCCACTTTCACAAGTTGGAAAGGTAACAGGCAGAGAAAGCTTCCTCGTGTGGGAGCAATCAAGTATCACTGGCCACTGCCCTTCACTCTTCTTTAAAATCAGGCATTCAAAGAAATCAATTCTTGAAATTCTTGTGTTCTCCAAAGAGAGCCAGGAAGCCTGCCTTGTATTTAGTTCTCAATTCTTCACACACCTAAAAATTAGTGCCCCTTTTGCCTTGCTTTCTTTTCTTAGCATTCCTGAGTAACTATATACATATTGGACAAAATGATTTTTGTGGTTTTCAGTACTGAAAGGCTAGAAATTTCATCATTGGTCCATTTATTATATAGAATTGGTAGCAGAGACAATAGAAGTACCAAGTCACATCTTGGAGCTAATCCAGCAGGGCTTAGACCTCTTAACCAAGGAGAGATATTTCAAAGATTTGGAAGATCTAAGTAAAGGAATCACCAGTCCAAAAGAGTCTTGTATGCAAAAAAAAATTTCCCCCTCATCCTTTTAAAAGATTAATTCTGACCATAAAGTCGTCTCTTCAGCCTGGAATTTCCCACAACCCTTGCAGTCCTTGTGGCTTTGGAGAGTTCCTGCAAACCGTTACTCCGAGAAAGGTCTCCAAGTCAAATACGTTTCATTGTCTCAGCTCTGCTTGTGAATCTCTGGATTTCCCCATTATGTCCAACACCCAAGAGAACCCTCTCCCTGCTCATCTCCTCATTTTTCAGTGCTCCCTAAGGACATTGGCTCATTCTTTTAACTGTAGTTGTCCCAAGTTCTTCACATGGTGCTAGGAACAAAGTGAACATTTTAGAACTGTATGTTGACATTTTAACAAACCTTGAGATTGATCTGGTTTTTTGAACCAGAAATTGTAGTTCTTCATGTGGCTCCTGTTTCTTATGCTCTCTTGGAGCAAGATATCCAAATGGTACACAAAAATATATTCAAGTTGTCTCTTTATAATGTGATGTTGTGGGAAGAGGGCTGTTCATACACAGTCTGCCTTCTAATAATCGTGCACTGGGAACTCTGGGAACAGGCAGAGTGATTTATCCATTCTTGTAAAGGAAGGACTAAGTAGACAGAAAGGATATTGCATGCAAAAGGTCCGTCATGAAATCACTCCCTGGCTGATCTGGGCTGAGTCTTTGCTGGAGTTGGTTTTCTGCTTATTTCACTTAAGCAGTTTGCAGGCCTCCTGCTCTTGTGCTCTCTGGGAATCAGCTGGTGTGGCTCTGGACTTTGGTGTTCTCTTTCAAACACTCTTCCCAGGGGATCTCTAAAGATCCTTTTGATTATTTTAATCTACCCTGGTTGGAACCTGTTCAATTCTCTCTTTAGATCCTCACTCATGTAAGATCAGAGTAACTTCAGGTACTTTATGCTCAGGGACACATAGGTGAGACAGAGGAGAAGAGCCACTTATTCTTCCCCACGCTCCACACTTCTTCCATGCATCAGCATTTGGGAGTGACAAATTCCAAACAAATGGTGCAAGGGTGTTATCCATCTTATTGTATAATGTTAATATGGAATATCTGCCTTTCCCTCCTATCATCGAGTTTTCATTTATAACCAGAACATAAATATCCATGCTATTGAGGATTTCACTGAGTCGTGTCCTGATTAAAAAAAAAACTTCCTGAGGAACCAATGTCACATTTTACTGTGCCACATGGTAGGAGTCAAAACAAGTCACAAATAATGATGCCTGTCCCCACCCCTTGCAGTCACCATAAAACGTCTTTCCTATAGCCTGTATTGGTTCATCCCTACTCTTTTATTCCCTCTCTACTCTCTCTCATCAGTCAAAATCATTGCTCAGAGTAGGCTCAATGTAGGGAGTGAATTGGATGCCTTAGAAATATTTGGAAAATGATTGATTGGTGTTTGATTTGGGGAAGAAGAAAGATGAATTAGAGAGGATATGTAACTATGCTCAAATAGTTAAATAACATTTTCATTCAGGAGACATTAAGAATGTTCTACTTGAATCAACATGAAAGAAATAGGACCAAGGAGGCAACATTCCAAAGAGGCTGACATAGTTAGAGAGTTAAGAGAAAAGGTTCTTATTGGTATATTTGTCAAAATGAACAATGGTCTTCTTGAAAGGATGTGTTTTCTCTCATTAGAAAATTTCAAGCTGAAACTTAGTAATTGCTTTGTGGAGACACAGGATGAAGGATTCTCGATTTCATTTAGTTTTAGAATTTCATCCACATTGTTACATAAAATAGAGTAATTTTGTCCACAATGGAGTAATTTTGTGATATAAAACTATAAATTAAAATTCATAATCATTTCTAATTTATTTTTATTTTTATTTATTACACTTGCTCTGTGTATGCCACTGATAGTTGCTTGATACACAAGTGTATAGAAGGATAAATTCCTACTCTCATGGAACTTAAAAAATCATTCCAGTCTTCTTTCTTTTTTACTTAGATCACCTATGGCCTATTTGATCTTCTGACTGATAGGGTCCACCATCCTTACGTCTATCAGATGGGAAGCAAAGAATCTACTCTGCACCTCGCATTCATTCAACTGATGGTCTATTTTGGCTGGACTTGGGTGGGACTGATTCTTTCAGATAACACACAAGGGGAAAATTTCTTCAGTGATCTGAAAGAGGAAATGGACAAGAATGGTCTGTGTGTGGCTTTTAAGGAAAGAGTATCCCCAGTTTTTGGATCTTACGAACTTTACAAACTTGCTTCTCAGATTACTGGACCATCATCAAACGTGATTTTCATCTATGGAGATACAGACTCCCTTCAACTACTTGCTGTTGTGTTTTCTGATTTTATAATTTATGGGAAGGTGTTGGTTGCCACCACTGCTTGGGATTTTTCTGTTTATTCTAAGGTTGGAGACCTTGCCAGTTTTCATGGTACAATACTATTTTCTGATTTCTCAGGGGAGATTCCTGGTTTTGCAGATTTTCTAAGAAGCGTGAATCTCAGTGGCAAATCTGAGGACATTTACCTAAAGGCTTTAGTGGAGTCAGAATTAAACTGCAGAATTTCAGACAAAAATAATGTAGAAATGTTATACTCTATGTGCCCAGATGATCCCTTGATAAATCTATCAACTTTGAAATTTGACTCAATCATCATGCAACTGAGTTTTAATGTTTACAATGCAGTATGTTTTGTTGCCCGTGATCTCCATCAAATGCTCCAGTCAGAGGCAAAAGAGGCCTCAGACCTTGGAAGTGATCCAGATCTTTCTTGGAAGGTAGCATTCCTCTTCCACCCTTGGGCTTAGCACAGGGAACTCACAACATTCGTTAGTTATCAGTTCTATAGGTGATACAGCAATGGCAGAAGACTTCAGTACTGCCTCTTGTTCCCTAATTTTTCTTCAGTTGTAAGTACATTGTACTCTAGGTGAAAATGATGCAATGACCTCAGATAATCAGCATTTATTTCATCTCTGATACAGCAACCTTGGCGAAGTTGGCGGTCTTCTTTTGACACATCTCTCTGGGTATGAGGCTCTGTGGCAGGAAAATTTCAATAAACCTTTTCCACTTTAGCACATTTAAAGAGTCCTGGTGTAATGGCAAGCAAAGGAGTACTTTGCACCTTGTTTCAGTCCAAGAATCTTTGAGTCTTATCCATGATTATATCGAGTCTTTCTTGGCAACAGGACCCATGAAGCCCACAGTGAGAAGGACTTGCCCAAAACAGAACAGGAAGGAGGTAAGAGGTGGATGGAACAGGGAAGAGCCGAAGACAATATACAATCAGGAGCACAAGCTGAGGCTGAGCAGAGCTGAGAAGAAGAATTGTGGTGTCTTGAACTTTGTTTCCTGTTCTGTCTGTGTTGATTTGTGTTTGTGATACACTGTCAGACAGAAGCCTTCAGTCTATGGTTTGTGTTACTCTGTCAGATAGGAGCATTGTACCTATTTATTGTGTTACTTTGTCAGACCGAAAGACTCAATAAGTTGTTTGTGTTGCCAGCTAGAAGCATTGTACCTGTTGATTGTATTACTTTGTCAGTCAGATGCACCCTGTCTGTTGATTTCTGTTGATTTCACAGGCAGAAAGTGAAGTGAAATGATAGTGCTGGCAATGTCTGTGAATGTTGTTGCAATCCTACTAAGCTTGATGTGTGTCGAGATTATGGCTCTGGTAAGTTTTCTGTTCCTAGGAACAGTGACTTTGGAGGGCTTAATGTGGACTGGTCGCCATGACCTTTAAACTAGAACAAGAGTTGGAGCAGGAGCCGGGAGCTGCTGCACTGTAAGTTCAGGCGATGGTTAGGTGAATTTGGACAAGAGCTGGGAGCACAGATCAGGAACCACGGCATTTGGGATCCAGCCCCAAGGAAAGATGAAAGGATCTTTCCTGGGGTACATAGTGCTGACTGACAAGATCATAATTCGCTGTGACCTAGGGATGGGAGAACTTTGTACTACATACCCCTTAGGGATGATTGAATAAAGGATGATTGGAAACTAGTCTCCAACAAAGCTGAAAGAAGACTTTCTGCCTGAGGAGATTAGAACCATGTAACCTAGGAGTGGGAGACCTTTGTACTTTGTATCCCTTAAAGAGATTTTTTTCCTTTAAGATAATGGAGTGGAGGACTTACTGAATGATTCTGTTTAGAGCTTTGTTGCCACATTAGTGTTGAGTTGTAATGATATATCATTGGGAATGCTGTACTTTGATTTCTCTGAATGTTTTTCTATAGTTTACTGCTGGATAAATACAGAGTTCAGTATACTATGAGATCATATCCTTAGAGTTATTCATAGAAGCAGTCCTCTGGAGATTGGCTTCTGCTTGAATTTATACCTGGTTCATTAAATGAAAAATGCTGAGTTTTTGTGGAAATTTCTAATTGATCTACTTTAACTTGGATCAGCACCTATGTTTGAGCAAAAGAATTGATATTTGTGCACAAGTCCACTTGTGTAAATGTTCCATTTAGTTTTTAAATGTAGAGAAGCCCTTTAATTGAAGTTTTATCCTATATAAATTCTTAGTGTTTGAAGGAACTGCTTGCTGGGGTAGAAATGTTGAGAAATTTGGCACCTAGATACTGAACACAGCCTAATAAAGTTTATAATATGGAAGAGGATTTCTGGGCACATAACATCAGAAATCTAAATTTGGAGAGAACATATCTGAGCTGAACTTTGCTAAGAGAAGTCTATGTAGTCAAAGTTGTATGTATACATATATTTTCCAGTATCAACGTATGGCTGTGTGATTTGGGCTGTAAGGAAAAGTAGTGATACAGATTTGATGTTTTTAAACTGTTGTACTGGAGATGACTGTTGAGAGATTCTTTGATTGAAAAAAGATCAAATCAACCAATACTTTAAGAAACTTATTGAGACTCTCAATTTTGAAGTTGAAGCTTAAATACTTTGGCATTAAAGTGAGAAGACACGAGTCATTAGAAGAAACCTGGATGCTAGGAAAGATTGAAGGTAAAAGGAAGAGGGGACCAGCTGGTGATGAGATAGCTCCATATTGTCACGTAAATCATGAATATTAAATTGGACAGACATTGGGGTATAGTGCAGGCTAGAAGAGCGAAGTGTGCTTTGGTCCATGGGATTAAACAGAGTTGGACAGGCTTCAACAATCAAAAAATAAGGACTAATTATTATTTCTCACACAATGGATTCTTTATTTTTAACCTGAAATAATGAAATCCTGTAACATTTCCAGTTAGAAGAAGGTAAACATTATTTCTCTTGCTTCTCTTTCTACAATTTCAATCTCTCTGGGGAATTTTTTGAAATATTTTCACTTCCAAACACTTTATAGTACTTATTATTTTCTGTTGTAGGTTTAGATATTTTAAACATTAATTTTCTTAAGATTTTGACTTTCACTTGTCTTTCTTCCTTCCCCCTCCCAAGAAATATATATTATATCTGTACAATCATGTTAAACATATTCCCACATAAGTCATGTTGTGATAGAAGAATCAGAACAAAAGAGGAAAACCACATAAGAGAAAAAAAGTGAAAATAGTATTCTTTCATCTGCATTCATACTTCATACTTAGATTCCTGGATGTGGATGGCATTTTCCATCATGAGTCTTTAGGAATTGTCCCAGATCATTGTATTTTTGTGAAGAGCTAAGTCTATCAAAGTTCTTCAATGCACTGTTGATGTAACTATGTAAAATATGCTCTTGGTTTTGCTCACTTCAGTCAGCATCAGTTTATGTGAATCTTTCCAAGTATTTCTGAAATCTGCCTTCTCGTCATTTCTATTAGAAAAATAATATTCCACTGCATTCACAACCCATAACTTGTTCAGGTATTCCCCAATTGATAGTCATCCCATCAATTTCCAATTATTTGTCACTACATCACACCACAGTGTGATCCACCACTCTGGTTCTTAGCCATTACCAAATAGTTCTGATGACTGCTGCTGTATAATAGTTTTAGATGTGGTATGGCTAGGCCACCTTCCCTTGAATTTCTTTTCATTAATCCCTCAATATTTTTGACCCTGATCATTCTTCCTGATGACTTTCATTATTTTTTCTAACTGTATAAAATAATTATCTGTTCACTTGATTAAGGCACTGAATAAGTAAATTAATTTGTCGATTGTCATTTTTATTCAATTATATAGGTCTCCCCATGAGCACCTAATGTTTTATCCAAATGTTTAGATCTGATTTTATTTGCATTTCGTAATTCCATTGATATAGCTCCTTGATTTATCTTGGCAGAAAGACCCCCTAATATTTCATACCTTCTGCAGTTACTTGAAATGGTGTTTCTTTTTCTATCTCTCATAGCTGGGCTTTATTTCTTATATGTAGAAAAACTGATGATTTATGTGGGTGTATTTTCTACCATACTACTTTGCCAAAGTTTTATGTTATTTTAAAGGTTTCAGGTGAACCTTTAAGTTTACTGTCATATCATCTGCAAGAGAGTAGTACTTTGGTTTCCTTGTTGCACTTTCTATTCTACATCTATAGGGACTTCAGTTGGCCTTTTGATATAATTAAGGAGACAAGGTGTAAGATTAAGCTCCCACTAGGTGCTTGAAAATGTGCTAGATTCATGAGATTCAATGATGAAGAATGTTTCAGTTTTTGAGTATTAAAAAATCAAATGGGGAAGAAATGGTCAGATTCAATCAAAGAAAATACTGAATCTTCAGGGACCACAGGTTTTCGAAAAGAACTTGGAATGCATGACATCAGATGTATTTGGAGAAATTTGTAATTTGGTGAATGGAAGATGATATAGCATTTGAGGTCAGTTTAATATCTATGACACACAATAATTTTATGGCTTTGTTATTCTTTTGTCCATAGTTTGCTACGAAAAAAGAGAAAAAGGGTGCAGAGCTCTAAGAATATCTGAAGAAGAATTTCAAGAAAAGAGAGAATGACACCTTGAGGAAGCTACAAATTCAGATCCTATTTTCTGTTGATAGTCAATTCTGAAACAAAGGTGGAAATCCTTTTATCCCTGAATATTAACAAACTCCTGTCCTTACTTTCAGCTCCACCACTTCCTTAAGTGCCCCAGTCCTGCCAATAGTGTCAGTGAAGAGTCATGTGGTGATGGAGCCAGGAAGTTTGATGACTATTACAACATTCTGAACCTTCAATTCTTACCTGGTCAGATTGAGACACTGGTGAAAGTGGGCAAAGTGATGCCTCATGGTCAAGGAATCATCATTAATGAAGGAGCCATAGATTGGCCACTAGATTTCCTACAGGTAAGGGACCAGTGAATGATACCAGCTTTATCAGTTTGCCTGTTTAGATTGCTGGACAGTGTTGTTCCTTCCCTGGAACCATGAACATTCACAGAGACACTGGAAATTATACACACTAATGTGTACTTACTCTCCTTTTTGCTCAGAATAGCATAGACCTCTGATTCCCTTTTTTCAGTCTTAGTTTAAATTCCATTCCACCTACACAGAAGGCCCCCAAGGAAAGGAGCCTCCCAATGTCAGGCCAGGAATCCATATCACTGAAATCACCTCATCCTTACACAGATTCAATCCAGGTGAACTTTTTCATTAGATCATCACAGTGTATGCTCACTAAGTCATTATTTCCTGAAACATTCGTGATGCTTTATGAAAGCTCAAAAAGGGACCACTGAGGGGGGAGATATTAAAGAAATAGTTCTACTTATGTGGAAAATTAATCAATTCAGCATTACGTGTTCAAAAATGGAGTTCAATTTAGAGATATATTAGTACTGTGGAGGAAAAAATGTGACAGCAAGACATAACCGTTAAAAAAAAAAGAAGTACTTTCTTTATGCCTAGTAGAGAATATGTACCAGTTCATTGGGGAAAAGATGATCTGGAGTGGTATATTGAAATACAGGGAGAAAGTCTCCATTGAGAAGTAGATCATCCTTGCCATGCAGAATTCCAAATCCTTCATGCCAAACATCTTTCATAGGAGACATCTAAAGGAAGCATCATCTCAGGCATCTTTCAGCATTCATTCTGACAGGGACATTTTCTCCATTTCCATGGTGGAAATAGACTCCAACTTCCATATGCAGTCTGAAATGTGGCCCTGGATTCAAGAAGACAGTCCGTGAAGGCCAGCCCATCTGCTGCTTTGATTGCACCCCGTGCCCTGAAGGGCAAATTTCCAACCACAGAGGTGGGTTCTTAAAGATAAACAGTCCTTCTCTGAATGTGATAGAATTTTGCTTTTTCAAAAATATTAACCTGAAGGGGCTTTTACTTCCCAATGCAATATTTTCTAAGTTAAAATAATATTGTGCTTATTCAATCACTTTCATTCAATACACCTTTTGGTCATTCCTGTAACTCACAGGGGAATTCTCATGTTTATGATACTAAAAATCCATCCAAGGAGAATGCACCAGTATTTACTGCTACTGGAATCTATTGTCCTTCCTGGCACTTATGCCTTATCTTACCTATTGTTATGAGAAATTTTAATCATGCAAAACTTAAATTCTTAACATTTGCTAAAGTTTGGATTGAGAGTATGTGGCTGGCCTCTGGAAACAGCCTTCATGAAAACATCCCTTGGTATTAACCAAGATTACCCATTGTATTCCAGGGAGTTTTTTTGTTGAAAGGCTGTTTTCCTGGGGGTTGGAGTGCTGATGCAACCAAATTTGGCTCACAAAATACTGTATACCAAATGTGACATCCTCATACCCCCAGTATATCTAAGGTGAAGTCAAAGCTGAGAAGCTCAGCTTCTCATTACCTGTTTAATTGCCATGGATGGCTTAGAAATTGGTATGTTCAAAAGCTCTAACTTTTGTTTGTCAGTCAATTCAACATTCACTGAACACAGAGTTCTCTTTCTTTTTGTTAGCAGTGCTCCACTCCTCTACTGCGAATACTCCTTACTTCTTCCCCTTGGAATCTCCGGATTTTTATTTTACTTTTTATTATATTGTAATGGTCAAGCCATGAGGATCATAGAGTAGTTCTCAGTATTTTAGTTGTTATTTGTTTCCTTAAGGAGCTCTTCATAACTGAACAGAAAGATTTTGAATACCATAGATATAATGGTATGCTATGCCCTTTCCAGTTATTTGGAATGGGGTTTCATTTTCTCTTATTAATTCTCACATTTTTTTCACTGTATAAAAATATAAAGTTTTAATGATTTTATTATGTAGTTTACTTGGTGATTCTATTAATTTTCCCAGTTGGAATATTTGCTGATTGCTTAGGATTTCCTAAGTATCATGTAATTGTAAGTAGGAAGCCTGTTACTTTCCATTTTTCTCCATTTATATTTTAATTTCTCACATACAGCATTTCTGGCAGTATTCTAATGTATAAGGAGTAGATTTGTCATCACTTTATTTTTTTAAATTTATGTTTATTTTTAGTTTACAACATTCCTTTCCACAAGATTTTAAGTTACAAATTTTCTCCCCGGCTTTCCTCTACCCTCACCCCAAAACTGAAAACCCCTTCCCCACATCTGTTCTCTCATATGTCCTCCCCTCTCCCTTTGTAACTTTCTCATATGACAAGATGGATCTCCATACCCAGTGCCTGTATATCTTATTTAACACTTGAATGAAAATAATAGTAACAACACTATTTTTTTTTGCTTCTTTTTGGAGGGTGAAAGGTAGGTAAATTGAGGTTAAGTGACTTGTCCAATGTCACATGGCTAATTTTTGTGTAAAGTGTCTGAGACCAAATTTGCACTCAGGTCCTCCTGACTCCAGAACTGGGGCTCTATTCACTGAACCACCTAGCTGTCCCTATAAAAAATAGTTTTTAAACATTTTGATTTTAAAACTCTGAATTCCAGATTGTTTATCTTCTTCTCTCATCACCCACCTTTACTGGGAAGATAAGCAATTTCATACAGGATGTATATGCGTAGTTATGGAAAACATTTCCATACTGCATGTATTGTGAAAAACTGACAGTACTTCCCTACACCCTATCCCGCCTCACACTTGTTCTATTTTCTATGTTGCCCCTGTCGCTTTTCAAAAGTGTGTGCTTCTGACCAACCTACCTCCCAATCTGCCCTCTGTTCTATCATACCCCCTCTTATCCCTTTTCCCCCTACCTTCCTATAGGGTAAGATATCCAATTAGTCTGTATGATATTACCTTCTTAAGCCAAATTCAAAGAGAGTAAGTTTGACCTTTTGCCTTCCTGTGCTTCCCCTGCATCATTGTAACAGATTTCCCTTGCCTCTTTTATAGGAGATAATTTGCCCTATTCTGTCTCTTCCTATTTCCCATCATTTTATATATACACACACACACACACACACACACACACACACACACACACACACATACATACACACACATTTCTGTTCCCAAAATGTATCATCATGCTGAATATAGTTTCATAAGTTACAATTATCCTGTTTCCATGTAGGCAGGTAAGAATGTAAACAGTTCAACTTTGATAAGTTGTATGTGATTTCTTTTCCCTGTTTACCTTCTCATGCTTCTCTTGCTTCTTGTAATTGAATGTCAAACTTGTCATTCAACTCTAGCTTTTTCATCAAGAAAGCCTGAAAGTCCTCTGTTTCATTGAATGACCATATTATCCCCTGAGACATTATACGCTGTTTTTTCTGGGCAGGTGATTCTTGGTTTTAATCATAGATCCTTTGATCTCCAGAATATCATATTCCAAGTCTTTTGATCGCTTGATGTAGAAACTGCTAGAGCGTGTTATCCTGATTTCCACAAGATTCAAATTGTTTCTTCTTGGCTGATTGTAATATTTTTCTTTGATCTGGAAATTCTACACCCTGGCTACAATATTCCAAGGAACTTTATTTTCAAGATGAGGTAATTGGTGAATTCTTTCTATTTCTATTTTTCCCTCTGGTTCTAAAATATTAGGGCATTTTTCCTCGAGATTTTCTTAAAGGATAATTTCTAGGATCTTTTTTGATCATGGCTTCCAGGTAGTACAATAATTTTTAAATGATCTCTCCCAGATGTATTTTCTGGGTCAGTGGTTTTTCCAATGAGATATTCCATATTGCCTTCTCTTTTTTCATTTGTTTGGATCTGTTTAATGGTTTCTTGTAAAGTCTTTAGCTTCCATTTGCTGCAATCTAATATTGAACCAATTATTCTCTTCAGTGAGCTTTTGAAATTCTTTTTCTATCTGGCAAATTCAGCTTTTTAAGGCATTCTTCTCTCTCTGGTCTTTTGGGCCTCGTTTGCCATTTCAGTTGGTCTATTTTTTAAGGTGTTACTTTTTTCTGTCAGATTGTTGACTCACTTTTCATGATTTCTTTCCATCATTTTCATTTGTCTTCCCCATTTTTCTTCCACTTCTCCTACTTCATTTTCAAAATCCTTTTTGAGCTCCGCCATGGTCTGTATCCACTTCATATTTTTGTTTCAGGAGTCCTGGCTGGGTTGTCTTCCTCCCTTTCTATGCTTTGGTCTTTTCTGTCACCCAAAAAGGATCCTAAGGTTTGATGCTGTGTTTTCTTTGTTTCTTTTGCTGACTTATATTTCCACTCAATTATTTGACTTTTGAGATTTTTGGTAGAGTAGTACACTGCTTCCAGAGAAGAGAGCTTTAACCAAAATTGCTGGGGTTTTGCAGCTGTTGGAGCTATTAGTTGAGTGGGTTGTTAATTCTGGAAACCACCACAGTTGCTGGTGATCCACTCTCTCAAAGGCCACTCCATCTGCTGCTGGATGGGGTCACTCTGGCTCTATAACTGTGTGCTCACACAGAGCTGGGCTAAGCTCCCTGCATGCTGCAATGGACCCTTTCTGTCATCCTGCCTCGCTGCTTTCAGTGGAAGATTTGTTTCTCTCTAGCACTTTGTGGGTTCTGTTGCTCTAAAGTTTGTTTAGAGTCATATTTCTTAACCATTGCAGGTGGTTATGGTGAGGGGGGGGTCACAGAGTTTTCCTGCTTCTACACCACCCTCATGGTTCTGCTCCATCACTTTATTCTTATACTAATTTGGAAATGTACTAGCATATGCCTTTGCATATGATGTTTCCTCTTTAAAGGTAGAGTATTGTGAGATAAAAGTTTCTCTTGACAGTTTCCTTCATGTATTTTTTTCAGAATAAGTATTTATTTTGTTGAAATGTTTTTCCACATCGAATAAGATAATTTTTTCTCTAGAATGTGTTAAATTTAGTGTCTTTTTTCCGAATAGACTATTCTTGCATCTTTAACGCAAATTGAACTGTGCTGGAGTACTTATATCTTAGGAATAACTAAAGACTATTTGACTAGAATTTGTTTAAAATGTCTGAATAAAATCCAAATGTTAATTATTTTAAAATACATCTCCTGTGGTCTACACTTCTGTAGTTTAGGTATTAGGCTTTACTTGCCTCATACAATATATCTGGACAATACCTTCTGTAAATCCTTGGGAATAATGTTTGTAGAATAGGTATTATTTTTTTAAAAGGTTCATAAAGTTCTCTTTTTTTAAACCATCACTAACTAGGGTTACCAGTCCCCTGTTTGGAGGTTACTTTATAATTAGTTCATTTTCTGCATCTGATATTGGAATCTTTAAAACCTTTATTGGGTCTTCTGATTGATTTGTTGCTGTTCTTCACTCTCTAAGAGACCCAAAATGGCATCACTATGCTAGAGTCAAGTCTCCATATGTTCAACTGTGGCTGCTTAGACCAATACAAGCTCAAACTGTGTGACTCCTGGCTGTGGCTAAAATCATCAATCTTCTTAAACTCTAAAATAGACCAAACTGCTCTTAGTTCATCAAATCCATTAGATCTTTTGATCTTGAAGTAAACTTCAGGGACATCATTCCATTGAGCTCTATCTTTCTTTTTCTCATCTTTCATACATCAAGAATTTCAAGATTTATATCATTTAGGTCTTCCTGCAGTATGTCAACTTCTTGGTCACCAGATCAAATTTTCCTATTAGGAATACAGAGAGAATAAAAAAATACTCAATATTTACACATTATATAAAAGTGGTTCGGTTCACACAAACTTTTTCCTTCTTACATAATTCTGCTGTGTATGAAACATGTTTGATCTTAGTCTGAAATAGCCAACAATCCTCATTTACATCCAGGGCCAGCTGCAGTTGTGCTGATCTATGGCCACTGGATCCAGGTTGCTACAGAAATGAAAGTGAGGCTGGTGACCTTGAGCAGGCTGCCGTCACTTACCTTCAATTCACTTGCACGTCACAGCATCACCTTCCTTATGTCACAATCTTTATTGAGAGAGAAGGACAAAAAGCAACTTGTAGGTAGTTTACTTAGGATTGAAGACCACATTTTAGGGAGTTTGTGTTACATAATACTTCTTCTTATCGTTTGCCACTGTTGAATAAAATGGTCACGGGCTTACATGGTATAAATCCATCAACAAATTATGCAGATTCACTGCTCACCCTTCTTTCTACCTGCTGCTGATTAATTTTACTCATACATTCTTATCCCAGCATCTACTGGAAGATATTTTTCTCCCAATTTTCCCATGGTAATGTATATATTATCCATAACCCTCTTATTGACTAATGAATAATTTATAAGTTACCTTACCAATTGATTGAAAGCTATTATTTAGATAACACACACAGAGAAACATCTATTTTCATAAGCTGACATGTTTATGTATGTATTTCCCTCTCTTTCCCAATCCCACATACATATGCCAGATGGCACAGAGACACATTTTGATAAAATACAGATCAAAATGACCAAATAGGCTGCTGTGGAGCCCAAACACCTCCTGAGCCTGCTCCAGGGCTTTGTGGCCTTGAAGGCCAGAACCACAATGATGGTTTTTGCTAAAATGGAAACAACGGCCACTGTGAACACAACTGGTTTGTCATAGGAGGCAGGTGGTGGTGTCAGGTAGGCCAAGGAAGAGCAAGGAGCATAATCATACACATAAAGCCTGAGAATTAATGATTATACAATTTATTAAAAGTTTAGCAAACAATGAAATAAATCTAAGTCTGTCAATAATATATCAAATATAGGCCCTGTTATGGAATGTGTCCTTGAGGCTGGAGTAATTCATGCATATGCAATAAAATTATAATGCTGACGAGTACAAAGTGTGAAACAGATAGGTGTGAAATGCTCTTATTCAGTTGCCGAAAGTAGGGAACCATTGTCATGCATCCAGAATGTATTTTCTGATTTAAAAAAATTGAAATTTTTATGAAAATTGCTTCATTTGAAGAATGTTTCCTTTGCATAAGAGGAAGCAGGTACCATAGAAACCCAGAAGATTGGGGATTAGGGCCTCACATTAAAGGAAATGCATTTGAATTTTTTTTCTAATTTATTATGAATGTGTGGCCATAATCTAAGATAAAACTGACAGAATAAATTGTTTCAATGTCTCATTTCTACTCTGTTATCCACTGTTTAAATATTTAAATAGAGATAGGTTAAATTATTATTCTGCAGACATGTTAGAGGGAATCAATATTTTCAGGACATCATTTTACATGTGGAAACATGAAGACACTGAAATATGTGTTTATCTGATTCAGCCTCTACAACTCTGACCCTTCTGTCTGAGAAGGAGGAGTAAAACATGACGCTGACCTTGATATGGAATGACAAAGGATGCTTTATGGAACAGCCCTCCCTCACTCAGATCAAAGTCATCTTCTCTCTAACATCATGGTCTTCTTTACGAAAGAAAGATACAAATAACGGGAGATAGAAAACTATGATCTATGAGGAATATGGGGAGAGTATCCCTCTATTTTGTTCACAGATGCAGATCAGTGCCTGGAATGCCCTGAGGACCAGTATCCAAGTAGGCAGAAAGATCGATGCCTCCCCAAGACTGTGACCTTTCTGGCCTATGAAGAACCTCTGGGAATGGCTCTGGCCTGGGCAGCCCTCTGCTTCTCCCTCCTCACTGCCCTGGTCCTTGGAGTCTTTGTGAAGCACAGAGAAACCCCCATAGTCAAAGCCAATAACCAAGGCCTCAGTTACACTCTTCTGGTCTCCATCAGCCTCTGCTTCCTCTGTTCCTTGCTCTTCATTGGCCGTCCTAACACAGCCACTTGTCTCCTAAGACAAACCACATTTGCAGTTGTGTTCACGGTGGCCATTGCCTCCATTTTAGCAAAAACCATTACTGTGGTTCTGGCCTTCAAGGCCACAAAGCCAGGGAGGAGGCTCAGGAGATGGATGGGCTCCACAGCATCTTATTCCCTCATTTTGATCTGTACTCTAATACAAATGGGTCTCTGTGCCATTTGGCTTGGGACCTATTCCCCATTCCTGGAGATGGACTTACACTCTGAGCATGGCTTCATTGTCCTTCAGTGTAATGAGGGCTCTGTCTTCACCTTCTACTGTGTCCTGGGCTTTATGACCTTACTGGCCTTGGCCAGCTTCACCATGGCTTTCCTGGCCAGGAATCTGCCAGACGCTTTCAATGAAGCCAAGTTCCTGACCTTCAGCATGCTTGTGTTCTGCAGTGTCTGGATTTCCTTTCTGCCCACGTATCAGAGCACCAAGGGCAAGGCCATGGTGGCCGTGGAAGTCTTTTCCATCTTGGCCTCCAGTGCCGGCATTCTCACTTGCATCTTTGCGCCCAAGTGCTATGAGATCCTTCTGAGGGCAGACAGAAATACCCTGGAGACACTGAAAAAGAAAGCCAATCAGTAACTGTGTACAAATTTGTCCTGGTTCTGCTCTTCTCATTTAGCATCAATTCATATAAGCCTCTCCAAGTAATTGTGAAGTTCACCTCCTTCCTGTTTCTTATAGCACAATTGTATTCCATTACATTCATATACCATAACTTGTTCAGCCATTCCCCAATTGATGGGCATCCCTCAAATTTGCAGTTTTTCCCACCACAAAGTGAGCTGCAATAAATATTTTTGTACATATGGGTCCTTTACACACTTCTATGATCTATTTGGGATACAACTCCAAAAGTGGTATTACTGGGTCAAAGGGTATCCAATTATTTATAGCCCATTGGGCATAGTTCCAGTTTGCTCTCCAGCATGGTTGTATCAGTTCACAGCTCCACCAATAAGGAGTTTCAATTTTTCCACATCCTCTCTAGCACTTGTAATTTTCCTGTTTTATCATCTTAGCCAATCTGACTGGTGAGATGTACCTCAATGTTGTTTTGATTTGCATTTCTTGAATCAATAGTGATTTAGAGCATTTTTCCATAAGCTTAAAGATATCTTCAATGTCTGCCTCTGAAAATTGCCTGTTCATATCATTTGCCCATTTATAAACTGGGGAATGACTTGTATTCTTATAAATTTTGCTGAATTCCTTGTATATTTTAGAAATGAGGCCTTTATCAGAGACTCTGGTTGTAAACATTCTTTCCCAATTTCCCACTTACCTCTTAATCTTGGTTACATTGGCTTTCTTTGTACAGAAACTTTTCAATTTAATGTAATCAAGATGATCTATTTTGCATTTTATAATGCTCTCCAACCATTCTTTGGTCATAAAGTCTTCCCTACTCCATAAATCTGACAGGTAACCTTTTTTCTGCTTCCCAAGATTATTTACAGTATCAGCGTGCACCTATTTAGACTTGACTTTGCTATATGGTGTTAGATGATAGTCTATGCCTGGTTTCTGCCATACTATATTCTGATTTTCCCAGCAGCTTTTGTCAAATAGTGAATTCTCAACCCAGAAACCAGGTTCTTTGGGCTTATCAAACGGTATATTGCTATAGTCATTGACTACTGAGTCTTTTGTACCCAATCTATTCCATTGATTCACTACTCTATTCCTTAGCCAGTACCAGGCAGTTTTCAGGACCGCTGCTTTATAATAGAGATTAAAATCTGGTATGGCTAGGCCACCTTCCCTAACATTTCTTTTCATTAATTGCCTTGATATTATGGAATTTGTTATTCCAAATGAATTTTGTCACTATTTTTTTCTAGCTCTATAAAATAATTTTTTTGGTAGATTGATTGATGTGGCACTAAATATGTAATTTAATTAAGGTAAAATTGTTGTTTTTATTACATTATCTCTACTGAGCCATGAACAATTGATGTTTCTCCAATTAGTCAGATCTGAATTTATGTGTGTGAAAAGTGTTTTGTAGTTGTGTTCATAAAGGTGCTGGGTTTGTTTTGGCAGGTAGATTCCCAAATATTATATAATGTCTACAGTAACTTTAAATGGGGTTTATCTTACTATCTCTTGCTGTTTGACTTTGTTGGAAATATATAGAAATGCTGAGGATTTATGTGGATTTATTTTGTTTCATTTTTTGTTTCTTTTTAAATTAATATAAATTTTTTTATTTGTTTTCTTATTTAAATTGACTTTTAATTAATCAGAAACTCTGTCTCTCTGGATTTTTATTCATCTCATGTGTGACACACTTTTCCCTTCTCCAATCCTTTTCAGTTGCCTTGGGGAAGTCACTGCCATAGTGAGCTCATGGTTTCCACAGTGAGGAAACAGGCAACCTTGTGAGGAATGTGACTTATCAACCTGAAAGAATTATTGCATTCCTACTCTCAGCAATAAACAGGCTACTGGATATACCATTTTTAAAGGATTCACCTATGTGTTTAGAAGAAATAAGAGGACAAAAAGGCAGTGCACTTATCTCTGACCATTTTTTTAAGGTTATCCAGTCCTGAAACAAGAGGAGAAGCCCCAAGATCATAACAGATGATTGTAGTGATACCTCATGAGCAGTTCTCTTCCACAAGAAGTAACATAAAGGAAAAGTAAGAAATCCGAATACAAGAAAGACAAAAAGTCAAGAACTGGCCTCTCAGTGATTCCTAGATACAATGTATCTGAAGGTAAAGTCACCAGCCCTGTACTCCTAACATTCCCACTGCTCCTGGCCTCCCACTGCTCTGATAGCACTTTCACAGGCATGCCACAAGCCTAAGATCCCTTTAGCTTTTACCAATAGAGAACCTTTGCAGCTTGATTCTTTGAAATGTCTTTGGCATAGGGTGAGTGTAAGGTTACAAAATCAAGAATATAAAGGGAATCAATAAAAAAGCGTGAGAGCAGGTAGTTTTGCAAGAGCAGATTACAAGCTGTATGACAGGGGAGGCTAGGTGGCACGGTGAATAGAGAACCCTCCCTGGAGTCAGGAAGACCTGAGTTCAAATCAAGCCTCAGACACTTAAATGTTACTAGCTGTCTTTTCTTTGGCAAGTCACTTTACCCCAAATTACCCTGCCTTTCCCACTCCAAAAAGTAAAACAACTCCCCAAAAATGTACAACAAAATGGTAGTACTTAAGAAATAAAGTAGTGGATCAGTAGATCAGTAGAACAAAGACATGCTGATAAATGACCATATTAAATCAGACTCTGACAATCCCAGAAATCCAAGTGTTTCAGGGAAAAACTCACAATGTGACAAAAAGGTTTTGCAAAACTATGAAGAAGTTTGGCAGAAATGAAGTATACACAAACATCACACACTGAACACTAAGACAAGGTCAGAATGTAGAAAGGATTGAGACATATAGGGTGATAGCATACATAAACTGGAGGAGCATGGGAAAACGGACCTAACAAGTGGAAGGATAAGGGAAGAGCTCAAGGAAATGCATTAATCTGAAAAAGAAATACCTCAAAAATGAAACTTTGAGCTCTTCAGTACAGGAATGAGGGACTAGGCACCAGTGCATCTTTTCTAGAGTCCGATTCACCTTTACTGGAAGTTTCAAACCTCTCCTTTCCAAAGAAGTTTTTAAACAGTGAACACCTGAGTGAAGCTAACTTGAGCAAAAGGTTAAAAAAACACCACTAAGATCATCTTCCTCATGGTCCCAGCTCTTCCAAAGCTAGGGCTACAGTGCCTTCTCCTTGTCATCCTGGCTCTAACCAAGCAAAGGATACAGTGAAAGGTTAGAAAGAGCTTTCATCTTGTCATCCTGGCTCTGACTAAGGTAAGGCTGCAGTGAAAAGTTAAAGAATAGTAGGGAATTTGAGATGACCTCCCCCTGCTGGTGAAAGGAACAAAAGGGGAGGCACAACAGCTACATCGGGGCCCCCTGGCAACAGCCCTAAGTCCTCGGGCACCCTGAAGTCCTCTCCTATAAGTAAGCAGATGAACCTCTTCTCTCAAAACCCCAAATCTCAACAACTCTGGGGAAATGAGACAAGGAGAATGAGAAAATGATGTCAAAAACCAACAAGTCTCCACACTTGCTAAGCAATAGTTTTTGTATGTAATTTAGAAATGCAATTAATGTCACCTGACTGTGTTATTATTGTATTTCTACATTGCAGTATAATTCTTTCATATTGTAAAACTTGAGTGACCGTGGTGAGGCAGAAACAGTGTTAGACAAAGCAACTTTTCATCTGAATTTATTTGAAAATAATAGACAGTAGAAGAAAAAAACTGTTTGAAACCAGTTATGTTATTTTATTAAATACTGCTAATCCTTTCTTGAAGCTAAAACAAGTTAACTCTCACGAAAATCGTGAAATTGTTAAAACTGATTCCACAGCAGCTCTAAGGGTGGACAGGGTAGATGATCCCTACTCCCCCTCCTTAAGAAGATGGTCAAGGTCACCTCCCGTGTTGGCTCTAGGGGGTAAAAAGGGTCAACATGTATCAACTACCATATACTGGGATCCCTAAAATAAAATATGGGAAGCCTGGAAGACATCCTGGCAAGGAAAAAGGACAATCAGTGTTGAAAATACGGGACTTGTCACACATAAAGTATATGGTTTACATCAGTCCAGAGGAAAAATATCATAGGGAGGACCAGGTCCCAATCCTGACTCAAGGGTTTGACCCTTGACAAGAAGAAGCAAGGACTGTTATCAGCTCCTTCTTTGGGGCCCCTATTGATTTCTTCTTGTTTGTAAACTTGCCAAGTCCCCAGAAACCATCTAGTGGGCAAAGTCATCAACCCCAGGAAAAATAAAAGCTTTTTTGGGTTATGAGTTCCTAAACAATGGACTTAGCTTACTGAGAAATGAGATCTCTTATGTATGTAAGTCAGTGATGTTAAACTATTACTGTTTACTGCAACTCCATACAGATAAAAGCAATTGTATATGTCCCTAAGCTGTGATTGATGAGACTTGCCATTTGAGGGAAAAGATGTTGGAACTGCAACTAGTTTTATTTTGAGTTTGAATTTAGATGTAGTTGTCTGCATTAAATCAGGATCTGAGAGAAATATCACAATCTACTCAGAGGAAATCCTGCTACAGGTTAAGATTTGCTTTTGGGAATAGCCAAGAGGGTAATTGTAGCCTCAGTCTAGAATGGGATCCTCCTGGCTGAGTTTCTCCATCATTTTCCATTGAAATGTTTTCCACCTGGCTAGTCCTGAATATGGCCATAAGGTGAAATAGCGTGACTTTTACCTGAATTCAAACATACATAATGATGCTTTATCATCTTATATCTGGCATGTCCCTATTTCTTCCTTTTATTACAAATTTCTCTAATTACAACAAGTGATCAGTCAATGTATGAATAGAACACATATACACCCTTGTTTGTTTTCAATCCTGTATTAACTTAGTCAAGTTTCTTTTTGTAAGAGAACCTAGGTGTCAGACCAGGCACTAATTGTGAGTCCAGGGTTTGACTCTTGAAAAAGAGACTTGGGGAGATTTGTAACCTAACATCCCTCAACTTCCCACATCGTGGGTATGTTCTCCTAGGAGGCCAGCACAAACCCAACAAAGCAAGTCTAGGTAACAAACCTGCAATATAAACATACCAAAACATGTCCCCTAGAACTCATAGCCAGCCCACCCTTTTCGTTAACTCTTCAAATAGATTTGGGTAATTTCCAGTTGGACTACAAACTGAAACTAGACAATGGGTCATTGGGCAATGAAGTGATTGCTACCTTTTGGCTTCTGTAGTTTCCATGTTTGTCTAGCAACTGACTAAGTTGTGGTTTCCTCCTCACAACCGTTATGTTCTGACTTTTGTCTGTATAAGGACCAAGGAAATGCATCTCAGGGCTTCATGATTTGGTTAATCTTGACCCCTTTGAGTTGGTGGGTCATGAAACCCCATGTAAAATGAATAATGGTCTCATTCACTAATTTCTTGGTAAAACAATGGGATAGAAGCAAGTATTTTTATACCAAGAGCTTGCATTTTATTAAGTCTTGTTTCATTATATAGCATTAATTTTATTTTTTAAATTACAAATTTTCTCCCCGTCTTTCCCCTACCCCAAATCCAAAACAGCAATCCCACTGTAAAACCCCTCCCCTGATCTACTCTCTAACATTCTGGCGGGGCAGGAAGGGTCTCCCTACCCCAGCCCCTGTTTATCTTAATTCCTAGTTGCAGGTATTGCAGAATTTTAAATTCTAGATTCTTTCAATTCCTCCCTTGTCACCCACCCCCACTGGAAGGACAATCAATTCAATACAGGCTGTGGATGTGTGATTATACAGGACATCTTCATAGTGGACATATTGTGACAGTGATCATATGTCCCCCCTTCCTATCCCTCCCCTCCTTGTTCTGTTCTCTACCCTGTCCCTGTCCCTTTACTGAAGTGTGTGCTTCCAGCCTCCTTCCCCCAGACCCTGCCCTCCCCAATATCAATCCCCCTCACATCCCCATACCCTCTACTCTCCTGTGTGGCATGATGCCAAATTTAGAGTTTATGCCATTTCTTCTCTAAGCCAAATTCAATGAGAGTAATTGTAAATAAAATTGTAACAGTTATCCCTTGCCTCTTCTATACGGGATGATTAACCCCATTTTGTCTCTCCCTGTCTCCTCTCATTCTAGTCCTCTCCCACCTCCAAATCTCACCTTTTAAAGTATCATCCCTTTATATTCAATTGATCCTATAACCTCTATATACACATATACACATATGCTCAGATATGTATTCATATGCATATATAGGCTCCTGTATAGACATATGTGTAAGTATACATATATATACATTTTTATTCCCTTCACCTATCCTCATACTAAGAAAAGTTCTATAAGTTACTATTATTGTTTTTCCATATTACCATGTAAATAATTCGAATTTGACAAGTTCCTTATGATGTCTTTCCCATGTTCACCTTCTCATGCTCCTTGTGTTTGATTGTGAAATTTTCTGTTCAGTTCTGGTTTTTTCTGCAAGAATGCTTGAAAGTCCTCCACCTCATTAAATGATCATATTTTCCTCTGGAATAATATGATCAACTTTTCTGGGTAGCTGATTCTTGGTTTTAATCCCAGCTCCCTTAATCTTCAAAATATCATATTCCAGGCCCTTCAATCCCTCAGTGCAGAAGCTGCCAGATCCTTAGTTATCCTGAGAGTGCTTCCGCAGTATTCAAATGGTTTTCTCTTGGTAGCCTGTAATATTTTCCCCTTTAACTGGGTATTCTGGAACCTGGCAATAACATTTCTAGGAGTTTTCTTTTGGGGATCTTTTTGAAGAGGTGA
>CM053601.1:183992517-184018343 GCA_028646575.1 Pseudocheirus occidentalis | reverse complement strand
AAAAATTGAGAGGTGAGAGAGGAATATAATGAGGGGACATAGGGAGAGACAGAATCGGAAAAATTTTCTCATATAAAAGAGGTAAGGGAATACTGTTACAATTGAGGGGAAGTATAGGAATGTAAAAGGTCAAATGTATTCTCTGAATTTGGATTAAGGAGGTAATATCATACAGTCTAATTCGGTATCTACGGGAAGGTAGGGGGGAAGGGGATAAGAGGGATTAAGATAGAAGGGAGGGCAGATTGGGAAGTAGGTCAGTTAGCAGCACACATTTTTGAAAAGGCACAGTGTCAACATAAAAATAGAACAAGTGTAGGGATGGATAGGATGGAGGGAAATACAGTCAGTCTTTCACAATACATGCAGTATGGAAATCTTTTCCATAATTACACATGTACATCCTATATGGAATTGGTTATCTTCCCAGGAAAGGTGGGTGATGAGGGAAGAAGAGAAAAAATCTGGCATTCAGAGTTTTAAAATCAAACTGTTTAAAAAATATTTTTATAAAGGCGGCTAGGTGGTTCAGGGAATAGAGCACTGGCTCTGGAGTCAGGAGGACCTGAGTTCAAATTTGGCATCAGACACTTTACAGAAAAATAAGCCATGTGACATTGGGCAAGTAACCCCAATTTCCCAACCTTCATCCCTCCAAAAAGAAGCCAAAAAATTGTTGTTGTTGTTGTTGTTGTTGTTGTTATTATTATTATTATTATTATTATTATTTTCATGCAACTGTTAAATTAGATATACAGGCACTGTGGTATAGAGATCCATATAGCTGTACAAGAAAGCTGGAAAGGGAATAGGGGAGGATATATGAGAGAGGAGATTGTGAGAGAGGATTTTCGGTGGGGTTGCTATTTTGGGGTGGAGGTAGGGAAAAGATGGGGAGAAAATTTGTAACTCAAAATCTTGTGGAAATAAATATTGTCAACTAAAAATGAACACAAATTTTAAAAAAAGAATGAAATGATGACAAATTTCCTCCTTATTAATTATAATACTGCCAGAAATGCTGTATGAGAGAAATTAAAATATAAATGGAGAAAAAGGAAAGTAACAGTCTTCCTATTTCCTATGACATGATAGTTTACTTAGAAAATCCTAAGGAATGAGTAAATATTCTAACTGGGAAAATTAATAGGATTACAAAGTAAGCGACATAATAAACCCATTAAAACTACATTTTTATACAGTGAAAAATTATTTTTTAACCTGTGGAGAACACAGGTTTTAACAGTGAGAAATTATAAGAGAGAAGGGAGCCCCATTCCAAATAACTGCAAAGGGCATAACATAGCAGTATATCTATGGAACTATTCAAAATCTTTCTGTTCTGTTATGAAGAGCTCCTTAGGGAAACGAATATCAACAAAAATAGTCAGAACTTCTCTGTGCTCCTCATGGCTTGACTGTAACAATATAATAAAAAATGAAATAAAAATCCAGAGATTGCAAGGGGAAGAAGTAAGGAGTATTTGCAGTATAGGAATAGAGCACTGCTAACAAAAAGAAACAGGATCCTGTGTTCAGTGAATGTTGAATTGATTGAGAAACAAAGGTTAAAGCTTTTGAACAAGCCAATTTCTAAGCCATGCATGCCAATTACACAGGAAATCAGAAGGAAATCAGCTTTGACACTTGGCCTCAGATACACTGGGGGTGTGAAGATTTCAGATTTGTATACAGTATTTTGTGAGCCAAATTTGGTTGTGTCAGGACTCCAAACTTTGGAAAAACAGCTTTTCAACAAAAAACCTCCCTAGAATACTCTGGTTAATACCAAGGGATATTTTCATGAACGCTTTTTCCAGAGGCCAGCCACCTACTCTCAATCCAAATTTATCTGTACTGAGTTAATAATATAATTTAAGTTTTGCATGATTAAAATTTCTCATAAAAATAGGTAAGATGAGGCCTAAGTGCCAAGAAGGACTATAGATTCCAGTAGTAGTAAATACTGATGGGCTCTCCTTGGATAGATTTTTAGTATCATAAACATGAAAATGCCCCTGAGAGTTACAGTAATGTCCAAAAAGTTGCATTGAATTAAAGTGATTGAATAAATGCAATATTATTTTAACTTAGAAAATATTGAACTGGTAAGTAAACGTCCCTTCCGGCTAATATTTTTTAAAAAGCATTATTCTATCACTTTCAGAGAAGGACTGTTTATCTTTAGGAAGCTACCTGTCTGGTTGGAAATCTGCCCTTCAGGGCACAGGGTACAATCAAAGCAGCAGACGGGCTCGCCTTCACGGACTGTCTTCTTGAATCCAGGGCCACACTTTGGATTGCACATGGAAGTTGGAGTCTATGTTTCCACCAAAGAAATGGAGAAAAGGTGCGTGTCAGAATGAGTGCTGACAGACATATACCTGAGGTGATGGTGCCTTTAGATGTCTCATATGGAAGATCTTTAGCATGAAGAATTTGCAATTCTGTAGGGCAAAGATGATCTAATTCTTAATAGAGACTTTCTTCGTGTATTTCTATTTTCCACTCTAGATCATCTTTTCCCCAATGCATCTGTACATATTCTCTAGTAGGTATAGAGAAGGTACTTCTTTTTTTAACTGTTATATCTTGCTGTCACATTTTCCCCCCACAATACAAATATATGCATAAATTGAACTCCATTTTTGAACAGGTACTGAGGAATTAATTAATTGACCATATAAGTAGAAATATTTCTTTAATATCTTTCCCCAGTGGTCTTTTTTGTGATATCATAAAGTATCATGAATGTTTCAGGAAATGATGACTTTAGAGTGTATACACTCTGATGATCTAATCAAAATGTTCACTTTGATTGAATCTATGTAAGACTGAGATGATTTCATTGATCTGAATTCCTGGTCTGACATTTGGAGACTCCTTTCCTTGGTGCCCTTCTGTGAAAGGTGGATGGAATTTAAAGTAATATTGGAAAAAGGGAATCGTAGCTCTATCCTATTCTGAGCAAAACAAAGAGTAAGTGTATGTTACCACCTTGTCACAGTCATTTGTAGTGACTGTGGGAAAGTTCATGGTTCCAATGAAGGAACAACAGTGTCCAGCAATCTAAACAGGCAAACTGATATAGATGGTATCATTCAGTGGCCCCTTACCTGAAGGAAATCTTCTGGCCAATCTATAACTTCTTCGTTAATGACAATTCCCTCACCATGAGGGATCACTTCGCCAACTTTCACCAGTGTATCAATCCGACCAGGTAAGAATTTAAGGTTCAGAATGTTGTAATAGTCATCAGACTTCCTGGCTCCATCACCACATGACTCTTCACTGACGCTATTGGCAGAAATGGGGCACTTCAGGAAGTGGTGGAGCTTAAGGTAAGGACAGGAGTTTGTTACTCTTCAGGGATAAAAGGATTTCCACCTTTGTCTCAGATTTGTCTATCAACAGAAAAGAGCCTCTGAATTTGTAGCATACTAAAGGTGCTGTTCTCTTTTCTTGAATTTCTTCTTAAGAGATTGATGGAATAGATTGGGTACAAAAGACTCAGTACCAAACAATTATAGTAATATACTGTTTGATAAGCCCAAAGACCTTGTTTTCTGGGTTAAGGATTCACTATTTGACAAAAACTTCTGGAAAATTGGAATACAGTATGACATAAACTAGGCATATACCATCATCTAACATCATACACCAAAGTCAAGTCAAAATGGGTGCATGATCTAAGTGTAAAGGCTGATACTGTAAGTAATCAGGGGAAGCAAGGAATAGTTTACCTGTCAGATTTATGGAGTAGGGAAGACTTTATGACCAAAGGAGAGTTGGAGAGAACTTTATAAAATGCAAAATGGATAATCTTGATTACATTAAATTGAAAAGTTTCTGTACAAACAAAGCCAGTGTAACCAAGATTAAGCAGGAAGTGGGAAATTGAGAAAGAATATTTACAACCAGTGTCTCTGATAAAGGGATCATTTCTAAAATATACAGGGAATTAAGAAAAATCTATAAGAATACAAGTCATTCCCCAATTGATTAATGGTCAAAGGTTATGAACAGGCAATTTTCAGAGGTAGAAATTGAAGATATCTTTAAGCTTATGGAAAAGTGCTCTAAATCACTATTGATTGGAGAAATGCAAAACAAAACAACTTTGATACCATATCTCATGAGTCAGATTGGCTAAGATGACAAAATAGGGAAATGACAAGTGCTGTAGAGGATGTGGAAAACTTGAAACTAATGCATTGTTGGTGGAGCTGTGAACTGATACAACCATTCTGGAGAGCAATCTCAGGGCATACAAGGGCTACGAATAATTGAATGCCCTTTGTGCCAGTAGTACCACTTTGGGGTTGTATCCCAAAGCGATCATAGAAGTGGGGAAAGGAGCCATGTGTACAAAAATATTTATTGCTGCTCTCTTTGTGGTGGCAAAAACCTGGAAATTTAGGGGATGCCCATCATTTGGGGAATGGTTGAACAAGTTGGGGTATATGAATGTAATGAAATACTATTGTGTTATAAGAAATGGAAAGGAGATGGACTTCATAATTACCTGGAGAGGCTTATACAAATTGATGCTAAGTGAGAAGAGCAGAACCAGGAAAAATTTGTACATAGTCACAGACACATCGTATGTGTGACAACCAACCTTGATAAACTGGAATCTTCTCAGCAACGCACAGTTAAAAGACAACTCTATAAGTCTCAGAATGGAAGGAGTTATCTACATTCAGAGAAAGATCTAGAAAGACCAGAGTTTAAATGGAGACTGAGGCAATACATACTACTGTTCTTCTCTATGTTTGGTTTTGTTTCTTTTTTTCCCATTGTTCAATCCATTTGGTTACAGTGCTTCTATACAACCAGAGGATTGTACAATGTGAAAGTGTTTGCATATCTTATACATGATTGAATGCCACCATGGGGAGGGGAGGCAGAAGGAAGGGGAGAAAATCTGAAACTCAAGTGATTCTGGAACTGAATCTTGTAAACTAAAAGTAAATGAACAAATCAATTAAAAAAAAGAAAATCTTCTTAAGGTCCTCTTAGAGCTCTGCACTCTTTTTTCATAGCAAACTATGGACAAAAGAATAATAATGTAGCTGGCCAATTATTATGTGTCACAGACATTGAACTGATTTCATATGCAATTTCATCTTCCTTTCACCAAATTAGGAATTTCTCCCAAATACCTTTGATGTCTTTCATTCCAAGCACTTTTCTAAAACTTGTGGTCACTGAGGACTCAGTATTTTCTATGATAAAATCTTACCATTTCTTCCCAATTTGATTTTTTAATACTCAAAAACTGAAACTTTCTTTATCTTTCTTTGAATCCCATGAACATAGCACATTTTTGAGCACATAGTGGGAGTTTAATCTTACACCTTGTCCAAAAGTGTCCTTAATTAAATTAAAAGGCCAACTGAAGTCTCTATAGATATAGACTAGAAAATACAGTGAGGGAACAAAAGTGTCACTCTTTTGCAGATGATATGATGGCAAACTTAGCTGATCAACTGAAAATTTTAAAATAATATTCAACTTTGCAAAACAGCATGATGGAAAATAAATCCACATGAATCATTGGCATTTCTATGTATCATAACCAAAGCCCAGCAACAAGACACAGGAAAAGAAATTCCATTTCAAGTAACTGGAGACAATATGAAATATTTAGGGGTCTACATGCCAAGACAAAACCAGGAGTTATATCTATAAAATTACAAAATATAAAGAAAATCAGATCTAAACACTTGGATAAAATATTAGGTGGTCATAGATAGACCAATATAATGGAATAAAAATGACAGTCTACTTAAATTAATTTACATATTCAGTGCCTTAATCAAATGACCAGATAATTATTTTATACAGTTAGGAAAAAATAATGATATTCATCAGGAAGAACAAAGGGCCAAGAATATCAAGGGAATTAATGAAAAGAAATTAAAAGGAAGGTGGCCTAGCTATACCAAATCTAAAACTCTGTTTTAAAGCAGCAGTCATCAAAAGTATTTGGTGATGGCTAAGAACCAGGGTGGTGAATCAGTGGAATAGATTAGGGACATAAGACACAGTAGTAAATGAGTACAGTATTCTACTGTTTGATGAATCCAGACATTCCAGCTTCTGGGACGAGAACCCATTATTTCACGAAGACTGCTGGGAAAATGAGAAAATAGTATGGGAGAAACTAGGCATAAACCAACATCTTACACTATATATCAAAATAAGGTTAAAATGGCTACTTGATGAAGGCCTGAAAGGAGATATCAAAAGTAAATCAGGAGTGCAAGGAATAGCTTACCTGCAAGAGCTATGGAGAAGGGAAGAATTTATAACCAAACAAGAGATAGAAAACATTATAAAAGGAAAATGGATTTTTTGTTATTTTAAATTAAAAAGTTTTTGCACAAATCAAGACAATGTAATGAAGGCTTATTGGAAATCAGAAATCTGGGTACCATTCTTTATAGCTGGCATCTCTAATAGAGGCATCATTTCTAAAATATATAGAGAACTGAGTCAAATTTATAAGAATACATTCGTTAGAGAAATGCATATTTAAAAATTCTGAAGTAAGATTTCATACCTTTCTGAATGGCTAATATGAGAGAAAAAGAAAATTATAGGCATTGAAGGAGATACAAATTTTATATGAAATGATATGATATGAAAACATGGAACACTAATGTATTTATAGAGGAATTGTGAACTGATCCAACCATTCTGGAAAGCAATTTGGAACTATCCCACAGAACAAGCTAATTTTTCATACCCTTGGATTTAGCAATAGAGCTCAAAGAGCTCATCAAAAAGGTAAATGGATCCATGTGTAAAAATATTTATAGCATCTCTTTCTGTGCTGGCAAAGAATTGGAAATTGATGGGATGACCATTAATTGGGGAATACCTGAAGAAGTTGTGGGCAGTGAATGCAGTGGAATACTATTGTTCTAAAAGAAATGATGAGCAGGCAGATTGCAAAAAAAAACTGGAAAGATTCACATAAACTGATGCTGACTGAAATGAGCAAAACGAAGAGCATATTTTACATATTAACATCATCACTACAATGAAAAACTTAGATTTAGCTCTTCACAAAAATACAATGATCTGGGACAATTCCTAAAGACTCATGATGGAAAATGCCATCCACATCCAGGAATCAAAGTATGGAAGATGAATGTAGATGAAATCATACTAGTTTTCACCTGTTTTTCTCTTATGTGTTTTTCCCCTTTTGTTCTGATTCTTCTATCATAACACAACTTATTTGGGAATACATTTAACATGATTGTACAGGTATAATGTATATGAGATTGCTAGATTTCTTGGGAGAGGGAAGGAAGAGAGAAAAGTAAAACTCTAAATCTTACCAAAACTGATGTTTAAAAATATCTAAACTTACAACAACAACAAAAATAAGTAACTATAAAGTGTTTGAAAATGAAAATATTTCAGAAAATTCCCCAAAGAGACTGAAAATGTAGAAAGAGAAGAACAATAAGAAAAATGTTTGCCTTCTTATCACTTGAAATGTTTTAAGATTTCATAATTTCAGGATAAAAAGAATGAATCCTTTGGCCCAGAAATAAGAATTAATTTTTATTCTTTGATTGTTGTAGCCTGTCCAACTCTGTGATCCCATGGACTAAAGCGCACTTGGATTTTCTAGCCTTTACTATACCTCCAAGTCTGTCCGATTTAACATTCACCATTTACATAACAATATGTAGCTATCTCATCACTAGGTGTACCCCTCTTCCTTTTAGCTTTAATCTTTCCCAACATCCAGGTCTTTTCTAATGACTCCTGTCTTCTCATATTATTGCCAAAGTATTTAAGCATCAACTTCAAAAGGTGACCTTCCAATTAAGAATCTGAATTATTTTTTAAAGTATTGGTTATTTCATCTTTTTTTCCATCCAAGAATCTCTCAACAGTCATCTCCAGTACCACAGTTCAAAAACATCAAATCTGTATCACTACCTTTACTTACAGACCAAATCATACAGCCATACTTTGCTTCTGGAAAAAAATATACATACAACTTTGACTACATAGACTTGTCTTAGCAAAGTTCAATTCAGATGTTTCCTCCAAATCCAGATTGCTGATATTATGTACCCAGCAATCCTCTTCCACATTATACTTTATTAGGCTGTGAACAGTAGCTAGGTGCCCAATTTCTCAACATTTCTACCCCAGCAAGCAGTTCTTTCAAGCACTAAGAATTTTGTATTGGATACAACTTCCATTAATGGGCTTGTCTGCATTTAAAAATTAAATTCATCATTGACACAAATGGACTCATGCACAAATATCAACTCTGTTGCTCAAACATAGATGTTGATACAAGTTAAACTAGATCAATTAGAAATTTCCAGAAAGCCTTTCAGCATTTTCAATTTAATGAGCCAGGTATAAATTCAAGCACAAGCCACTCTCCAGAGGACTGCTTCTCTGTATAACTCTAAGAGTCTGATCTCATAATACACTGAACTCTGTATTTATTCACCAGTATATTAAAGAAAAACATTCACAGAAATCAAAGTAGAGCAATCCCAATGATATAACATCACAACTCATCATTAATGAGGCAACAAAGTTTTAAACAGAAGACATCATTCAGTAAGTCCTTCAATCAATCATCCTAAAGGAGCGATCCTCCTGAAGGGATACAAAGTACAAAGGCCTCCCACTCCTGGGTCACATGGTCTTACTTTCATTAGGCAGAAAGTCTTCTTTCATCTTCATTGGGGACTAGTTTCCAATCATCCTTTATTCAATCATCCCTAAGGGATACAAAGTTCACCCTCCCCTAGGTCACAGTGAATTATGACCTTGTCTGTCAGCACTATGTACCAAGGGAGAGGTCCTTTCATCTTTCCTTGGGACTGAATACCAAATTCCATGGTTCCTTATCTGTGCTCCCAGATCTTGTCCAAATTCACCCAACCATCACCTGAACTTACAGGGAGGCAGCTCCCAGTTCCTGTTGCAGTTTAAAGGTCATGGCGACCAGTCAATATTAAGCCCTCCAAAGTCACTGTTCCTAGGAACAGAAAACTTACCAGAGCCATAACAATATCAATACACATCAAGCTTAGTAGGATTGCAACAACATTCACAGACATTGCCAGCACTATCATTTTACTTCACTTTCTGCCTGTGAAATCAACAGAAATCAACAGACAGGGTGAATCTGACTGACAAATTAATACAACCAACTGGTAGAATGCTTGTAGCTGACAACACAAACTACAGATTGTCTTTCTTTCTGACAAAGTAACACAATCAACAGGTACAATGTTCCTTTCTGACAAAGTAACACAAAGAATAGACAGAAGGCTTCTGTCTGACAGTGTATCAGAAACACAAATCAACAGACAGAATAGACAATTTTCAGACACCACAAGTGTTCTCCTCAGCTCTGCTCAGCCTCAGCTTGTGCTCCTGCTTTTATATTGTTCTTAGCTCCTCCCTGTTCCATCCACCTCTTACCCCCTTCTTGTTCTGTCCTGTGCAAGTCCCTCCCACTGTAGGCTTCATAGGTTCTGTTGCCAACAAAGTCTTGATGTAATCATGGGCAAAACTCAAAGACTCTAGAACTCAAACAAGATGCTAAGTACTCCTTTGCTTGGCATTCTACTAGACTTCTTTAAAGGTGCTAAATTGGAAAATATTCATTGAAACTCTCCTGCCACATAGCCTCATACCCAGAGAGATGTGTCAAATGAAGACCACCATCTTCACCAAGGTTGCTATATCAGAGTTGAATTAAATGCTTATTATCTGAGGTCATTTCATCATTTTCACCCAGAATACAATGTACTTACAACTAAGGAAAATTAGGTAAGAAGAGGTAGTATTGAAGTCTCAGGTGATTTCTGCATCATGTCTAGAACAGATATCTAACAAATGAATGTTGTGAATTGCCTGTGCAAAGGCCAAGGGTTGAAGAGAAATGCTACCTTCCAAAAAAGATCTGGATCACTTCCAAGTTCTGATGGGTCTTTTGCCTCTGACTGGAGCATTTGATCAAGAGCATGGGCCACAAAATATATTGCATTGTAAACATGAAAACTCAGTTGCATAATGATTGTGTCAAATTTCATAGTTGGTAAATCCATCAAGGAAATATCTGGGCACATAGAGTGTAACATTTCTACATGACTTTTGTCTGAAATTCTGCAGTTTAATTCTGACTCCACTAAAGCCTTTAGGTAAATGTCCTCAGACTTGCCACTGACATTCATGCTTCTTAAAAAATATGTGAAACCAGGAATCTCCCCTGAGAATTCAGAAAATAATATGATACCATGAAAACTGGTAATGTATGCAGGATTAGAATCAAGAGAAAAATCCCAAGCAGTGGTGGCAACAAACAACTTCCCATAAATTATATAATCCAAAAACACATGAGTAAGTTGTTGAAGAGAGTCTGTATCTCCATAGATGAAAATCACGTTTGATGATGATTGAATAATCCGAGAAATGAGTTTATAATGTTCATCAGATACAAAAATTGGGGGAACTCTTTCCTTAAAAGCCACACACAGACCATGCATGTCCATCTCCTCTTTCAGATCACTGAAGAAATTTTCCCCTTTTTTGTTATCTGAGAGAATCAGTCCCACCCAAGTCCATCCAAAATGAAGCATCAGTTGGATGAATGCAAGGTGCATAGTGGATTCTGTGCTTCCCATCTGATAGACATGTGGATACAGGGCCTTTTCAGTCAGGAGAAGATCAAATAGGCCATAGGTGATCTAAGTGACAAAGAAAGAAGACTGGAATTTTTTTTAAATTTCCATAAGAGGAGGAATTTATCCTTCTATCCACTTGTATATCAAGCAACTATCAGTGGCATACACAGAGCAAGCATAATAAACAACAATAAATGAGAAATGCTTATGAATTTTTATTTATACTTTTATGTCATGAAATTATTGTGGAAGAAATTACTTTATTATTTTATGTAACAATGTGAATGAAATTCTAAAAATAAACACGTTTGAGAATCCTTTCTCCTAAGTCTCCACAAAACAATTTCTAAGTCTCTTCTTGAAATTTTGTAATCAAAGAAAACTCACATTCTTTCAAGAAGACCATTCTTCATTTTGACAAATATACCAATCAGAACCTTTTGTTTTAACTCTGTAATTATGTTAGCCTCTTTGGAATGTTGCTTCATTGTTCGTGTTTCTTTCACTTTGATTCAAGTAGAACATTCTTTATGTCTCCTGAATAAAAATGTTATTTAAATATTTGAGCATAGTTACATATCCTCTCTAATTCATCTTGCCTCTTCTCTGTATCAAACACCAAACAATACTTTTAATAACATTTCTATGGAATGGAATTTACTCCCTTCATGATTGCATGGTGAATGGTATTTTGGTGATGCCAGGAACTGAGCTGTGAAAGATCTCTACTCCAAGCTAAACCTGAGAGGAGACAGGGAGACCTCTTCACACTGAAAGTGATTGCCACATTGGCAATGCACATTACGCCTACCTTTTGGTAAGACCTCTAGGACATAAACAATAAACCTGCACTTCATAGAGTTTGAGCACTCAAATTCTAATGTCTAAAGAAAGAAAAATCCATGAATATCAGACCTTCAGTCATTGGGGTTCTCCTGAAGGCAAGAGAAAGTTTCATCTGTAGAGTGTCTTTGTTGCACCCTTCATCCCTCATTTTCTAAGAATGAGGTAAAAGACCTACAGCTGAACTCTGATGTTAATCAGATCCCCAGTAACCCTATCAGTGAGGACATCTCATGTTAGATTCCTAAACTGATGTCCTTCTGACATGAATCCCCTATAGATTCTGTGACAGAGAAGAGTAGAGTGACAGGTTCCATGTATAAGGAGAATACAAAGGGAAGACAAAGCAAAGTGGGAGATGTGCTTGTACCAGGAACATGACTGTGGAGGAACAGAAGGGTAAGTCCTGTCCTCTCTTGGCAAGAGAGAGGCTACAAAGAAGACAGACTCACTAGAGATTAAACACTGGAACCAGGACACTAGAAGTCAAAGCCTGTCATATCTAGAAATGGGAGCATTTGACAAAGGACATAATTGTGGAGGACAGTGCAGCTGCAGTGAGAGTCAAGGATGTTACTGTGGATTTAATGCACCAGAAATTCTTTCTTTGGGAAACAGTTCCATTAAGAAAGTTATTAACTAACCGGTGTAGGAGTAACGAGCTCCAAGAAATAGCCAACACTGAGCAATGATTGTGATTGATGAGAAAGAGGAGAGGGAATAAAGAAGTAGAGATGTACCCATATGGGCTACAGGAAAGAGTTTTATGGTGAGTTCAAGGGGTGGGGACAGGCATCATTATTTGTGCCTTGGGTTGACTCCTATGATGTAGCAGAGCATATTGTGACATTGGGTCCTCAGGAACAGTTTTTTTTAAATAAGGACATGAATCAGTGAAATCCTCAATAGCATTGATATTAATGTTCTGGTTATAAATGAAGACTTGATGATAGCAGGGAAAGGAGGGTATTATATATTAACGTTATACAATAATATGGATAACATCCTTATATTATCTGTTTGGAATTTTTCCTTCACAGCTGCTGATACATGGAAGAAGTGTGGGACATGGGGAAGAACAATTGGTTGTTCTCTTCTTCCTCACTTATATGTCCCTGAGCATATGGTTCCTAAAGTTACTGTAATCTTCAGTGCGTGAGGATCTAAAGACAGAATTGAACAGGTTCCAACCTGGGGAGATTAAAATCTTTAGGGGTCCCCGGGGAACAGTGTTTGAAAGAGAACACCAAAGTCCAGAGCCACAGCAGCTGATTCCTATAGAGCTCAAGAGCACCAGGCCTGCAAACTACTTAAGCCAAATAAGCAGAAAACAAGCTCTAGCAAAGAGCCAGCCCAGATCAGCCAGGCAGTGGTTTCATGACAGACCTTTTGCATGCAGCATCCTTTCTGTATGCTTAGTCCTTCCTTTAGAAGAATTGCTAAATCACCCTGTCTGTTTCCAGAATTCCCAGTGCAGGATTACTAAAAGGCAATCTGTGTATAAACAGCCCTCTCCCCACAATATCACATTATGAAAAGGCAACTGGAATATATTTTTGTGTCCTATTTGGTCCAATTGTTCCAAGAGAGCATAAGAAACAGGACCCACATGAAGAACTACAATTTCTGGTTCAAAAAAACAGATAAGTCATAATGTTTGTTAAAAAGTCAACATACAGTTTTAAAATGCTCACTCTGTGCTAGCACCATGTGAAGAACTTGGGACAACTACAATTAAAAGAATGAGCCAATGTCCTTAAGGAGCACTGAAAAATGAGAAGATGAGCAGAGAGAGGGTTCTCTTGGGTGTTGGACATAATAGGGAAATCCAGAGATTCAGAAGCAGAGCTGAGACAATGAAGGGTATTTGACTTGGAGACCTTTCTCAGAGTAAGGTTTGGCAGGAACTCTCCAAAGCCAAAGGAGCTCCAAGGTTTGTGGGAAATTCCAGGTTAAAAAGGCCACTTTATGGTGAGAAGTAATCTTTTAAAAGGATGAGGGGGAAGGAAATTTTTGTACACAAAACTCTTGGGCTGAGGACTCAATTTCTTAGATCCACCAAATCTTTGAAGTGTCTCTCCTTGGTTAACAGGTCTAAGCCCTGCTGGAAAGTCCAAGATGTGACTTGGTACTACTATTGTCTCTGCTACCAATTCTATGTAATAAAGGGCCCACTGGTGAAACTTCTAACCTTTCAGTACTGAAAACCACAAAAATCCTTCTATCCAATGTGTATATAGTTACTCAGAAATGCTAACAAAAGAAAGTTAAAAGGTGCACAATTTGTTTAGGTGTGTGAAGAATTGAGAACTAAATACTAGGCAGCCTTCCTGGTTCTCTTCTGAGAACACAAGAAATTCAAGAACTGATTTCTTTGTATTCTTGGGTTTAATGGAGGGTGAAGGGCAGTGTCCAATGATACTTGATTGCTCCCCCATGAGGAAGCTTTCTTGGCCTGCTCCCTTTTCAGCTTGTGAAAGTGGAAGTCTGTTTGAGCTTTGATGATTCAGAATTTCCTAGAAAGTGATATATACCATGGCCCAATATTTCACTCTCTCAGTACTCCCTGGCATTGTGGCAAGTACTCTATTCAACACAAAGTAGTTGTCCTTCTTTATCCACTCACCTGGGACTGTGGACCTTACACCATGGACATTCCACTAAAGAATCTTCTGTTCCCAGAAGGTAAGCTTGCCACTGTCACCACTCCCACTGATTGGCCAGATCCTCCCAGAACCTTTTACATCTCCCTTCTCAGAGTTCTTCACTACCATTCCTTTCACAACTACCTATAACTTGGGGGAAATTCCTGCAACACATCCTTTGATGTGTTGTCCCCCTGTATGGAATGTAAGGTTTTGGGGGTCAAGAATTTCTCTCATAATAAATATTCCTGTATAAACAATGTACACCAGAGCTGTTGTTTGGTCACTCATTCTGGAAAAGCACCTTACATCATGGAAATGCTTCTATGGCATGCAAGTGGATTCGATTTAAGTTAGACAGGGCTTTTCAGAGTCACCAACCTCTTTTTCTCCTTCGAAGCTTCTTGGTTCCAGAGGGGAGATGTACAACAGAATGATTGGAGATGACCCTGTATATAGTGGGGGACCTAGATGTTTTTTATGTTTTTTTGGTTCTTAATAGGTCTTGGTCTGAGTGGGCCAATGGCCATTCAATTATTAAGGATTGGAAAGAAATGCAGCCAAAAAAGGCCTCTTTATCATGTCAAATAAATAGATTTGGGAGGGCAAGAACTTCAGGGTTTGTGGGTAAAACAGATACAACTGGTATTGACATTCAATCAATAAAATTGTATTTCTCAGAAATAAGTTGGATTTATTATATGAAACATTCATGTTCTGAAGGCATATGTTTTATATTTGAGAAATCAGGGACAGATTCATGAAGGAAGCAAATTTTCATCCCAAATTGGAAGATAATTCTTAAGACAGAATTATATGTTGCCTGTTAGAACAGACTGCTAAAAAGGCCAGGGTGAGTGGTTCATCCTATTAGGGAAAATTTTTAAAAATCAGTTTCAAAATGAGAATGAATATAGCCCCTTCCCTGGGAATTTTCTGAGGTCAGGAAGAGAAAAATCACATTTACCTCTAAGATCTTCTGAGCTGAGTAGTTTGATACATTGTTACTTGTTTCAAAATCATCAGAATTGAACCAATATAGACCCCCTGCATCCAAAGGACAGAGTGAGTTCCCTGATGGAAGGGATAGTTTCTCCATTTTGTATGTTTTTTTTGTCAGAACACTGCCGATATTTTCTTGATAACTGCTTATTGACTCACTGACCCTGCATCAGAACATATCTTAGAGGATTTGCTGTTTTACCTACAAAGAACATATTGATGAGAACAAATATCAGTGTTAGTCTCTCTTACCTGTGGAACATTATAAAGCTTGAGAATGGTGGCCATGGCCATGGACAGTGGAGATGACATCCCTCCAATGATAGCCAAATGATTGGGCTCCCTGCCACACCTATAGTTAGGGATGGTTGGGCCCCTCCCTGACAGCCATATCAAGGAGTTCTCCACAGCCAGTTTGTTTTGATGGAAGTTATTGAGCAACTGATATCCCAAGGTTATGTTCGGCAGCAAATCTGGGCTCCTGTTGATTTCATCCACGGCAAATTGGAAAACAAGGATATGCTGGTAATTTTTGTGCAATACCCTAAAGTGGGAGAAAAAATATAAAGAACCAGGCAAAGTGTGTATTTCCAGAAAGAACAAGGTGTCATAGTGAATGGAGAGTTCAACATGGAGTCAGGAAACCCTGTTTTAATTCCTGCCCTTTACGTTTATTAACAGTGTGGATCTGGGCAAATCAGTTCCCATTTGTCAATGTCAATGTCCATATCTATGAAATGAGAAATTTAAATATCCTCTCAAATCTTTCAAAAGCACACACACACACACACACACGCACACACGCACACGCACACACACACACAGGTATGCAGAGAACAAAAAGATTTGTTTTAGACATGAGAATAAGTCTATTCTTGAAATGTAACTGAACACACCAAGCACTCTGATTTTCAATCTCATGAAAATATAGAAAGAGGATCTTCTGAACTTCCAATTTGGACTTATTTTTAATTGCCTTCTTGACCCTGAAAAACACATTAATTAGGCATAAACAAATATATCAGTAATAGATTCTATACATGTTGAAATGATTTTAAGGTTATATCTTGGCAGCAAAATGGAATATGTGTACTTTCAAAAGTGGATTTTCAGGAAAATGTAATGGGTATTATTGAAGACTCGAGGAGAAGTATTCATTTCATTCTTGCTTAAGTAATGACCTGATCTAAAACAGGAAGATTCTCTAAATTCAGAATTTCAGAACATATTTATAGGCTGCAACAGTTCACCCTCCTAATTCAGGAAAGGAACCAATGCTCCTTCTCTAAGAAGGTGAATAACTGAGAACCAGGAAGGCAATCAATCCGCACTTTCTAAGCACTTACTCTGTGCCAGGCATAGTGCTAAGCAACGAGGATAAAAAAAGCAACAAAAGAAAGTCCTGTATTTATGGAGATAATACCTTAATTGGGAAAAAAGCATGGAAACAGAAACAGAGAGAGACAGTCAGACAAGTAGAAAGAGAGCAACAGAGAAAGAAAGAGACACATAGAGAGAGATACACACAGAGAAAAGGACAGACAGGCTGGCAGCTCTGTATTTAAGAGATGTTGTCAAGCTGAAAGTGACAAGCTTGGTAGTAGCTTGCATATATGGGGACAGGGATAGAGAACAATATAGCATCTCTCCAAGGCTGGGAACCGGAGGACATTAGAGGCTAGTCTTCCCCTCTATAATAGCAAGAAGAGAGCTTCAGGACCAAAGAGAATGATTTCCGTTTTGGACATACAGAACTTATCATGTCCACTGGACTTTCCAGATATCTTAAGGGCAGTTGGTGATATGAGATGTGAGGTTATCAGAGAATTTGTACCAGGACAGGTAAATCTGAGAATTTCCAGCCTAGAAATGGTATGTAAATCAGGGGAGCTGATAAGATAACCAAGTAAAGTAGTAGAGTGTGTTAGAGACTGATCCCTGAGGGACACTGAAAAATCAGACACTGTGATTTGCAGAGGAGTCAGAGAAGGAACAGTAAGAAAAAGAGGAGGCAAGCAGGGGAAACCTAGTCCATAAAACCTAGAGAGAGGAGAATATCAGGGAGGAGAGGGTGATCTACCATGTTAAAGGCTTCAGAGAAGCCAGTGAGAATGAGGAACTGAAGTTCAATAAATGACCTCAGGCTCACAGTGTAGGAAACTGAAAGACAGAACCTGGAGCTCCCAATAACAAGAAAATGAAATGATTAAGAAGTGATTTCAGTCAGCTGATAAGCATTCATGATGCCCCTAGTAGAGACCAGGCATTTGCAAGCCATGGGGGTGGAGAGACAAAAGTAAAGCAAAACAAAGCAAATCTAAAAACCTGTCCTCAAAGAGGTTAAATTAAAGCCAGCAGAGAAAATATGTCCAAGTCACAATCAGTACATTAAATTAGAGAAAATGGCGAAGAAATGTATGGAGAAAGTCACTAAGCAGAGGAGGAGCAGAAAAGACTTCATGTCAAAGGAGTGAATAGAAGTGTATATAGAGAAATGAGAAGGAGCAGATCAAACCAAAGGCTTCTGTTTTGGTAGAATGTTTTAAAGCAATTCCTCAGGGGAGAATGTGGAGAATGAGGTGAAGTCTGCAAAAGCAAGGGAAAGTTCTGAAGGATCAGCAGTCACTTGGGAAGCAGAACCTGGACAGCCTTGCAGGTGTGTCTTGTACTAAGGAACCATCACTTTCTTTGTAATAGAAAATTCTTCCCTTTAATTCACTTAATTGAGGCAGCATCAATATGGTCTGTATGAGAAGCCATGAAGTAGTCTGAGCTCTCCCTGGTTTTTCTCAGAACCAACACTGAATCAAGCCTCCAAATGTATTATATAATGACAAAACCTCCAGGAAAACAGGGTGAAACACTTTCCAGTTTAGGAAAATTTGGAAGCACTTCAGCAAAGGTCTGTCTCTATTGAGTTTGGTGCAGGGGCAGTGTTTAGGAACAGGGAGCACAGCCCAGTATAGTCCTTATCTGGACTAGATAGCAGGAAGCACTTAGCTACATCACATATCAGCAACCAAGGAGCCTTGATTGGGGTTGTCTTGGCCAGATGTGAAGACTCAGCCCCAGAGAAGAAGCAAACTGCAATCCTCGGTGCCCCAGCATGACCAACATGAAGAGACCCATCCGCTCCCACTGAAGTGGGCCAGCCAAAAGCTTTTGAGGCCTCTGGGTGGAAATCCATTGTCCTGGTCCCTTATCCAAAGCATAAGAAGCTTGGGGTTGTTCCAACTTTGTCATAGGTGCAGAGATCAATTTTAATGGTTGTGAAATAGCCTGACAATGAGTAAGAAAGAGAAAAGAGCTTTGACCACTGAAAAGTATTAGGGTGACAGGGAAGTACAAAACAAACTGAAAAGAGGGCAACAATATCAGGGCTATATCAGGAGCCCCAAAGAGGAATATGAATTGATCTCAAACCCCAAAAGTCCTTTAAGCAGAGCTCAAAAAGGATTTTGTCAAGATCTAATGAGAATGGTAAAAGACAAATTGGGAAAAGGATTAAGTGTTATATGGGAGTATTATGTAAAAAAGAGTCAACAGCTTGAAAAAGGAAGCAGAAAAATTACCTGGGCATATCCTTTGATCCAGCAATACCACTTACGAGGTCTGTATGCCAAAGGAATTATAAAACATGGAAAAGGACCTATATATATATTAGCTCTTTTTGTGGTGGCAAAGAATGGGAAGCTGAGGGGATGCCCATCAATCAGGGAAAAGCTGAAAAACATGTCATATCTGAATGCAACATAATAGTATTGTTCTAAAAGAAATGATGAGCCAAAGTACTTCAGAATAACCTGGAAAGGCTTATATGAACTGATACTTAGTGAAGTGAGCAGAACCAGGAGAATTATACATGGTAAAAGCAGCATTCCATGATTATTAAGTATGATATACTTTGGTATTCTCTGCAGTTCCATGATCCAAGATGATTCTAAAGGACTCCTGAAAGAAAATGTTATCCACACCCGATGAAATCTCTGTGGAATCTGAATGCAGATCCAAGCACACTCTTTTCAATTTGTTTTTTTTCTTTCTCATGGATTTTCCCTTTTGTTCTCATTCTTCTTTCACAATATGACTAATGTGGAAATGTGTTTAATGTGATTGTACATGTATAACCTATGTAAAATTACATGTCTTTGGAGATTGGAGGGAAGGGAGAGAGGGAGAAAATTTGGTACTCGAAATCTTACAAAAATAAATGACGAAAATTGTCTTTTACATGTAATTGAAAAATAGTATATTATTAAGTTATTTAAAAGAAGAATCACTAAATGGATAACAACAACCCTCAAATACTTTTTCTGATAGTAAGCACACCTCAGTGCTGGCATAATTTTGTTGTTGATTTTGAAGCCAAAATAAAGAATAAAGACTGCATTTATCACCATTAGGTTTCCCCTTACTTGCCTTCCTTAAGCCATCTAAGATTGTCTTTCTTGTGCCATATTTTATCAAACCCTCCAACTGTGTGTCATCTGCAAATATGATAAAGTGCCATATTGGCTTTCACCAATTCCTTGGAAAAGACTTATTTCACTTCAAATGACTTTTGTTCTTCCTCATGCAGAAAGTTCTTCAGTAACAAACTTTTTCAGCTTTGGAGAAGGAACATCCAAACTGTTAATACTATGCATATATACTTCACTCGTGTGTTTGCCATTGTATCTTCTCCATTTGTAAAGTAGAAGCACAATCAAAATAAAGATGAAGAAAATCTGGCAGAAAAGAGGAAATTAACCTTGGAAATTTAATTAGATGGAAGACTGAGGCTTGAGGGAAGAACAGCAGCCCTGTAAAATAGAAAAGCACTAAATGAAAGTAAGGGATATACCTGTCAGAGACTTTCAATGCCCAGATCTGAGGAAAACTCTACCTACTGTGTACAGAAGACACACAGAACTAGAAATATTGTGCATTGAACTCACTTCAATTAGGAGATGTCCTAGAAGACAGCACTTGACTGTTACTACTAAAGTCATTGTAATGACCTCCTATGTACAAATCCCCAGCCAGGTCCAATCATTGTGCCCCCTCCTAAGACGCTGAAACCATCAGAGAGTTAAGAAATCGTAGGACAGGAAAGGAAAGAAAGCAGAGTAAAAGGACTGGAAATAATTATGAGGCTTAAAAAGATTTTATTGGATCCTGGACTCTGAACCTTCAAAAGGAGCCATCTCATTGCTCAGACAAAGAATTATTTGTACCAATAATCATCTCAAAAACAGACAATATTGCAATGAGAGGAAAATGGAAAATTCTTGATGCCAGGGTGGTTTTTTATTTGTTAATCCCTACCTCACAGCCTGCATATCATGTTCTGATTGACCATTTGAGAGAATTTGCACCTGCATTTATCATGTTGACATAAAAGGATTGAAAATTCAGTGCAAGCAATGAACTTTGTCAATGTTCTAATATATAAAATGTTTGTGGTCCTTGTAAACATTATATTGTTTGGTATTTTAGATATATTTGATGATTATACTTATGACACTTGAACTCCAATGTGTAATCACTTAGATTAAGTGCTCCTAAGGTCCATCAAAATTTAGAAGCAAAAATGTACTATTCTGTCTTAACCTCTGCTAAGTCTCTTTCAGGCAGATGATACTTGAAGGTTTGTATTGGATGAAACCCTGGACTGACTGGAGAATTCTAAATTTCTTGTCTTTCTAGTGCCTAAGAGAGTTGACCTTAGACTCTTCACCAAGTTTGTTGCATAAATATACAGAAACTCCCTGTACACAAACCTCACTCAAGACCTTGAGAACTTCTTTGTTCCATATGGGTTCAGGAAGAAATATTTCCTCCCATATTTGATACCAATAACCAGTTGCCTACCAAGCCCAGTCTTAGAGAATATTGTTTTGTCCCCTGAATCTCAACTTTGAGGGTATTTGATCCCTAGATTATCTTCTTCATGCCTGTCTAGGTGAATATTTTTCATCTGTGCAGATGAATCTCTGTTTGTAATGCCAAATATGGTATGGAGAATCTGCATTTCTCTGTTTTCTGAACTGCACTTCAATCACACCTTTTAGAAACTGTCACACCCGCATCTTTGCTTTAAACAACACTGCGAAAGTAAATAAAACATAACTTTATCAACAAACATTTTTATCAGAAATAGAAAGCCATTTCATCAGTCAGATAAACAATAACTCCTTACTTTGTTTCTGCACCAGTCCAAATTGGAGAAGTTTTGAAGAAAGCCTTGTCCACCTCATTCTCTAGCTTCAGAAACAAGGAAAAGAAGCCACCTATGACTATGTCCCCTTCTTTTGTATATGTGGGACTGTAAGCTATTTCTACATGACAAGGACTCTTCTCCATGTGGTTCTCCAAATTAGAAAGAGGCAAAAGCAGGACCACAAATAACCTTGAAAAAAAGAGCCCCGGTTTCCCAAGGCCCATGATCAATATCCCAAATCTCTAAGTGCCAAGAAGTAGGGGAGTAAAAGGTGACTGGTAATCAATGTTCATGCAACTTTAGGCAGATTCTCTCTTGTTAAAGATTTTTCTTTCTTAATGGATGTTGAAGTTTGAACAGTCTCTCTCACTTGGAAAAGCTGAATGTGGGACGTGCAGCAGGCCTGTGTCTAAGAAAGTGGCAAAGGTAGAAAAAGTGGGGCACATTTATGGGACATTTTTGCCTCTCAGATATTATTTTCTAAGATCTCTGTGGGTGGATAATGGAAGGAGGGTCGTCTTTATGGCCCTTGGGAACAAGTCAAGCAACTGTGTTGAGCAGAGTTTGAGAATGAGATTCTCTTGGGACTGTCCTGCCCAGAGACTCTGCACCTGCTTCCTTCATCTTCAAAACTTGAAGCCTGAAGCACTCAGAAAAGATCTTTGGGAATCTTTTTCTCTGCCTTCAGTCCCTCGAGTCTTCCCTGCTTCCATGAGTTTTGAGATGTCCCCAGGACCCTCAGATCTCTCTCAAGTTCGGTACCTTGGGACTTCCAGAGTACTACTTCCATTCTCCCCAGGCCAAAGCTCTGCAGTGGCTCTAAATTACCACATGTTGCATCAGTCAGAGGATGGTGTGACATGACAATGGGTGAAAGTGTTAATTAAAGTGATCAGGCCTAGGCCCACAAGATCCTATACTGAGATGAATTTAACACTGTCTTGCCTTGATAATCTTAACCACAGTGCTTAAGCCATTGCTGAATGAGTGAATAATCATATCATTCAAAACAGAACTCAAAACAGAACTACTTTCAGGTTTATAAGTCACATTCCTCAGAAGTCTCCCTGTTACTCATTAGTGGAAACCATGAGCTCAGTAGGGCAATTACTTCCGTCAGGCAATTGAGAAGGATTGGAGAAGATGAAAGTGCGTCACATCCAAGATAAATGAAATAGCAGAGAGATAGATTTCCCAATTAATATCCATTTATCATCCAATTAATTAATTAATCATTAGGCTAGCTAATGACTAATTAATTGAATATTAGTGGTCTTTTTTGGACCGAAGACAAAACCATGGAGATAGGGATTTCTGGATGCTTATGTGTCTTTGGAAAAATATGTGCACCTGACAGGTGAAAACTAATCTTGATTCATTAACAATCCATGAGTGGTAGACTTTTTCAGATGTGTAGGTGAGCTAAAATCCCTCAGTCCCTCCCGCTGAGAATATAATTTGATTATGAGGCTCAGCCTCCTCCAGCAGACTTGACACTGGAATCCATCTCTACCCAGGGCACTCTTGGTAGAATCCCCTTTTCTGAACTTACTTTCCTGAAATCCAGTTGGGGAATTCCAAGGGCAGAAGCTTAGTGCTTTCTGCCTGGAATTCTTCTTAATTGAATTATGTTTACACTCTTAACAGAAATGAGGTTTTCTATATGGTTGCAGAAGATTTGGGGAAATCTTATCAAACAGTTGAGAGGAGGTAGGATTGCCACAAATTAAGAAAGAAAAAAAATAACCGGATCCCAAATTAATAATTGGCTATTAACATAATAGAAAAATAATTGCTTTTCTCATGCCACAGCTGCCATTCTGGAATTGTGGTCAAATGACACTCTTCACTTTCATCCTTAGTAAGCCAACATTGCAGATAAATTTTTTTATCAATCAAAAATATTAAGCATGTTTTGATAATGTGAGAGTATGCGGCACTCACAGTAACACTAATGATACCCCCAACAAATTGATATCTACTCTGTGTGTTTTCCCTTCATAAATTGTCATCACAACCCTCACATGCCTATCCTGGGGGCCTTCTCTCTCTGTCTTCCCATTAATTTCCCCTAGATGATCATCCCTCACCTTGTAGCTTTCCCTTGATTTTTCCCAGCATCACAAGTGTACCAATGGAGCAAATTAGCACTTCATCCTTTCTCACTATTCCTACCAAGGGATTGTGGCACCTTTAAATGAATAATGATCTTTTCATGCTCTTTCTTTACCAAGTGTTCATTATAACATACTCACATCTAGAAACACATATTTTAAAAGGAGATATTTTTAATCATATCACCCTTCTCCTTAAGCAGTTAGAGTGTACCTTTTATTATTACTTCAACCTAATGTTGTGACTTTATGTGAATAAAATAGAACTACATGGTTCCAGTTTCATTTGGAGCCTTGGATTGGCTGTAGACAAAATGGAACATGGTGAGTAATTGTATCCCCAGGGACTAGCATAGGGCTTTGCACACAAAATGTGGTCCATAAATGATGCTTGTCTGATTCCTTTCAAGAGAATGAGTCAGGTATGAATTTATGCACAAAATGTCATCCCCTGTCTCATTTTTATGGCATTTAAGCCATCTAATTTTTTTAAAGAAATAAAAACATCACTTCAAAATATGAAGCCCATTTTGAACGGATCATCTGTATAAAGGACAGGCAGCACAATGAGTTTTCTCCAGGTTTAACAAGGTCTGGACCAAGTCGTTTTGACAATGCGTGAAAGACTAGACTCACATGCAACATGAGGAAGGACATGTGGAACGTCTGGACCAAGTCTTTGTTGGAGGACTAATTCCAGTGAAATGGCAAAAACAGCAAGAATAATTGAAGTGTCATGTCCCACCACAGTCCTTTGTCTAAAGATCTGGAAAATGCAATGAATCTTGTCCCAATCAGCAAATCCTGAGTAACTCAGAGTCAGGAATTTTTCCATCCCAAGTAGGCAGTAAGGGATAGAAAAAAATGGATCTATGGACAAGATAAATGGAAGGGCTCATAGCTCCTAGAATTGAGGATGCTCCCCTTGTCATGCAATGGGGAACATTCAGTACATCCATTAATAAAGGACGGAGAAGGAGAGGCCCAGGCCCACAGGAAGAGGTCATCTTTGGCAATTAAGAAGGAACTTGCACCAACTAAGAGTCCTGATATTACTGCCCTGTCTTCTATTACTAGTTTTCTGTGCAGAGTGAACTAGTTGACAGACCCTTGTCTAAGCACAGCCTTGTAGAGAAAACCAAAGTCTTAGGCCTCGGGCTAAGTACTGGGTAGAGAGTAAGCTTTGAAGCAAGAATTAATTGTACAGCTCTAACATTCTGTTTTTTGGGATGAAAATAACCTCATCTTAAACTTACTCAAGAATGTGGAAATCTCAGGGGCGGAGCCAAGATGGCAGCATAGAAACAGCAAGGCTTCGCAGCTCCCACACAACCACCATAAACACCCATAAAATATGACCCCAGACAAAGCCTAGGACTCTCAGACTCACAAAAATACAGAAAACACATCTCTCACTGAAGGAAGCTTGGCAGCAGGGGCTCATCACGGCGGGCTGGGAACAGAGGCTGGCCCAGCCTGAAGCCGAGACAGCAGCCAGGCCTGGGGTGGTAGGAAGGAGCTGAGCTGAGCCAAGCTGAGCCACACAGTAGCCAGATGGCAGGAGAGAAGATCTACAGCCTCCAGCACCTCCACATCTACCAAGGTGTGAAAAACAGGGACTGGAGAGGGGCAGCTGGGAGGGAAGGGTTCATCCAGCAGGCCTGCAGGCTGGGAGCATAGACCAGCCCAGCCCTAAACCACAGCTGTGGCCAGACCAGGCCCCAGGGCAGCCGGGAGGAGCTGAGCTTCCCAAGCTGCAGTGTGAGTCTACTTAAGAGAAGATATAAAGCACCTGAGGGGATCTTCAAAGCCAGCAAACCAGGATCAGAGACAGTTAGTGAAAGTGAAACTTTGAAACTTAATTTGGTGGAGGAAAACCAGTTCAGCCAATCTTCCCCTGGGGCAAGGAAGCAGTGGGGGAAGGGAACTGCTGGAACCAGCGACGACGGCACCCACTGGGCTGCTTCAGAGCCCCTGGCCTGTGGACTCCACAGGGCAGCTGAATTGATTGATCAGGACCAAGTGCTCTTGCGTTGAGTGGCCTGGATCCGGATCATGGACTTGGGTGGTGGTCCTGAGGTGCTCTTTCAGAAAGAAAAAGCTGAGGGGACTTGCAACAACCCCCTAATAGCTTTGGCAGCTGGGAAAACCCCAACCATTTGGAACAGAGCTTTCCCCCTGGAACTAGAGTTTCACAAAGCTAAATTAATTGACTGGCCAACATGAGGAAAAGGAAGCAAAATAAGAACAGCAATAAAATTCTAGAATCCTTTTTTGTGGACAAAAAGGATCAAACCATGGAACGGGAGGAAGACAACACAGTCAGAACTCC
>CM053601.1:183975517-183992017 GCA_028646575.1 Pseudocheirus occidentalis | reverse complement strand
CACTTGTCTCCTAAGACAAACCACATTTGCAGTTGTGTTCATAGTGGCCATTGCCTCCATTTTAGCAAAAACCATCACTGTGGTTCTGGCCTTCAAGGCCACAAATCCAGGGAGCAGGCTCAGGAGGTGGATGAGCTCCACAGCATCTTATTCCCTCATTTTGATCTGTACTCTAATCCAAATGTGTCTCTGTGCCATCTGGCTTGGGACCTATCCTCAATTCCTGGAGATGGATGCACATTCTGACCCTGGTTTAATTGTCCTTCAGTGTAATGAGGGCTCTGTCTTCACCTTCTACTGTGTCCTGGGCTACATGGCCTTGCTTGCCTAGGCCAGCTTCACCATGGCTTTCCTGGCCAGGAATCTGCCAGACACTTTCAATGAAGCCAAGTTCCTGACCTTCAGCATGCTTGTGTTCTGCAGTGTCTGGATTTCCTTTCTGCCCACATATCAGAGCACCAAGGGCAAGGCCATGGTAGTCGTGGAAGTGTTTTCCATCTTGGCCTCCAGTGCCAGCATTCTCACCTTCATCTTTGCTCCCAAGTGTTACGTGATCCTTTTGAGGGCAGACAGAAATACCCTGGGGACACTGAAAAAGAAAGCTAATCTCTGAACAGCCTGGTCTTTTCAACCTCTTCCTCAACAGGAAGAGGTAGCCCCTAGGCTCCTATAGTCTTAATAAAGTGTTTTAATTGCATCTAGCTTATGTGTCTCAATTTTCTGTGATCATAATCTTTTTTCTTTTAATGTAATGACATTTTGACTGGAGTCATATATCCTCATTTCAGTATAGATGTAGAATTATATCAGTATTGTTGAAATATCTTCCAAATGGCAAGCATTTATTATATGAATAATGGTTTAAAATAACACTGAGGAAAACTTATGAGTTTATAAATAAGAATGCCTGGTTTCCAATTCTAACCTTGGAAAAGTACATCCACCATTCTGACTTACTGATTTCTTGTTTTCCAAATTCAAACCATCACTTTCCCCAGTTTTGGTATCTGAATTATATCAGTCCTTACATTTCTCAAATATTATTGTAGGAAATGAACACATTCAGGCAAGAAGATTTTACTCCTATGAAAGACAGCCAATTTACTGAGTGAGGTGATTAATCACCAGTGAATGTGTGCCCAAAGTTATCATGTCTTTCGTTCCTCTCCAGCTGTTATGGACTGTAACCTCGTGGTCTGAGGAAGAAAACTTTTCCCAAAGTATTACTGTTCCCCTCTATTACTTTTCAGAACGAGACTGTGTGGTGGATTTTCAAAAGGCATAATAAAGGTGAGAAAAAAGTCCAACATTCTCTGTTTTTGTTTTGAGGATTTTACTCCTTTTGCTACATTTTTGAGGTGTTATCATTTAATCATGCATTCCCCTATTGCTCCTTGTTACCTTTGGCTTTGATTTTTTGTGACAAAATCAAGACTATGCAGAGAATCAAAGAAAAAATGTGAGAGCCAGAGGTTTTGCAACAGGAGATTAAAAACTGTCCCACACAGGTGGCTAGGTGGCACACTGAATAGAACGCTTCCTCACTCTGCAGTCAGGATGACCTGAGTTCAAATCCAGTCTCAGACACTTAAAAATTACTAGGCGTATCTTAACACTTGCTAGGTCATGTTGGACAAGTCCTTTAACTTTAATTACCCTGGTTTTCCCCCTCCACAAAGCAAAACAAACCAAACCAAAACTGTATGACCTAGTGACACTGGCTAAGAATTAAAGCAGTGGATCAGTAGAAGAGGTGAAGACACTATGGTAAATATTTTTCTTTTTATTTCAAGTTAAATTTTTTTTAATGTTCAATGCAGCAAGTCAAGAAATAGAGACTATTCATACACACCGTATATGGAATTATAAAAAGCCAGAGACAAACCCATAGAAATTAAAAAAAAATCTCTTCCAATACAAAGATGAGGTAAACACATATGGGAGGAAATATCCTTAAAGTTGGGCTTCGGGGGCAAAATTCTGTTCCCTAATGAGCAATGCTAATGTTGGGTGAGGTTTGGCAGTCTCTGCTTCTTGATTTTCCAATATCATTCTCCATTCCAACATGCAGGTCATACATCTCATCAAGGATTGAAAAGATACTCAGGACACTGAGTAGGGTTTGTTTCTGTTTGGTGTAGGGGGGGCTTGTGTGTGGGTGTTGGTGTGGTTGGGTGTGTGTGGATGTGGGTGTGTGCTCCAAAGTCAATTAAAGGAACAATTCCAACTCTTCCATTGCCCTTTATACCTCCATAATGTACATAACAAGATTCTTCTTGAACCTACCATTTCTGCCCCTCACACAATCAAGCACAAAAAAGAGCTTTGCTTAACCAATTTAACCACCTTAAAAAAGATTTTTTTACAGATAAGCAAACGTTAAAAGAAAAAAATCAAAGAAGAAAAACTGGAATATAGCATGGCAGAAACTGGGCATAGACCATCATCTAACACCATACACCAAAGTCATTTCTAAATGGGTGCACAATCTAGGTATAAAGGCTGATACTGTAAATAATCTGGGGAAGCAAGGAATAGTTTACCCGTCAGATTTATGGAGTAGGGAAGACTTTATGACCAAAGAAGAGTTGGAGAGCATTATAAAATGCAAAATGGACAATCTTGACTACATTTAATAGAAAAGTTTCTCTACAAACAAAGCCAATGTAACCAAGATTAAGAGGGAAGTTGGAAACTGGGAAATAATATTTACCACCAGTGTCTCTGATAAAGGCCTCATTTCTAAAATATTCAGGGAATAAAGTAAAATTTATAAGAATACAAGCCATTCCCTAATTGATAAATGGGCAAGGGATATGAAGAGGCAATTTTCAGAGGCAGAAATTAAAGATATCTTTAAACATATGGAAAAATGCTCTAAATCGATTGATTAGATTTATTGTTTTGAGAAATGCAAATCAAAACAACTTTGAGGTACCACATCTCACGAGTCAGATTGGTTAAGATGATAAAACAGGAAAATGACAAGTGCTGGAGAGGATGTGGAAAAATTGGAAATCTAATGCATTGTTGGTGGAGCTGTGAACTGATACAACCATGCTGAAGGGAAATCTGGATCCATGCCCAAAGGTCTATAAATAATTGCACACCTTTTGACCTAGTAATACCACTTTTGGGGTTGTATCCCAAAGAGATCATAGAAGTGGGAAAAGGACCCATATGTACAAAAATATTTATTGCAGTTCTCTTTGTGGTGGAAAAAAACTGGAAACTTAGGGGATGCCCATCAATTGTGTAATGGCTGAAAACGTTATGGTATATGAATCTAATGGAATACTATTGTGCTATAAGAAACGGGAAGGAGGTGGACTTCATAATTACCTGCAGAGGCTTATGCTAATTGATACTAAGTGAGAAGAGCAGAACCTGGCAAAATCTGTACACAGTCACAGATACATCATATGTGTGATGACCAACCTTGATAAACTGAACTCTTCTCAGCAATGCACAGTTAAAAGACAGCTCTACAAGTCTCAGAATGGAAGGAACTATCTACACTCAGAGAAATATCCATAAAGACCAGAGTTTAGATGGAGACTGAAGGAACACATGCTATTGTTCTTTTCCATGTTTTCTTTTGTTTCTTTTCTCTTTTTTTTCCTCATTATTTGCTCCATTGGTTACAATGCTTCTATACAACCAGACTACTGTACAATGTGAAAGTGTTTGCAGATCCCATACATGATTGTATTCCGCCATGGCGGGGGGAGAGAGAAGGGAGGGGTTAAAATCTGAAACTCAAGTGATTCTGGAACTGAATCCTGTAAACTAAAAGTAAATAATCAAGTCAATAAATTTAAAAAATCAAAGAGTTTTTTTCTATAACTATGATTTTTCCTGATTTGATCTTCCTTAAGTCTGTCAAATGACAATATGTCCTCCAATCTAGGCTTAGAAAACGGTTTCTCAGCCCACTTAAGGCAATTTTGGGGGATTTTTTTGGACATGAATAGGTAAAGGTTATCTGTGCTGATGCTTCTGTTTAATGAGAATGCTACTTTTCTCTTTGACCATGACACATACACATAAAATGCAGAGATAATGATTTCAGGTGGCCAGGTAATGGGTGACCAACATTAGCTTACTAAACATCCAATCAATAACCAGTAATTCCTTCTCTCTGGTAGTTATCCGAAACTATGGTATAAAAACAGCTATTATGGTGACACAAAATGCTCAGGAAAGATCCTCTTGCATTTTATTTCTCTTCCTTGTCATTGAAAAGCATTCCAATGAAACTGGGATTTTAGCTTCTGTATCTCTTTGGGTTCCTGAATTTGTCTTGTCTTAAATGCTTTCGTAGCAACCAATGTCAGAAATATAGAGAAGAAAAGATCTTAATAAACAAAGATTTGATGTTACTTGTAATGCCTTAAAATTGAGAAGAAATGCCACAATTATCTTTTTTTAACACTGATTTATTATCAAAAGGTTTTATTTGTGCAAAGTCTTATGCTCATGTGTGCATTCCATAAAAACTTAAGCACAAACAGCTTCTAGCTAAGAATTATGTACACACATTGTTTTTCACTGATGATGTATCACAGTGCCAAACTGAACACAATCAACTTTGGGTGCAGTTATGAATTTCAAAGAACTTTCATTTATGTTGCTTACAGGCTTAGATATTATTTTAGGGAAATAACAATATTTTAACAAGATTGTTCCACTTTACCAGCTTATCCTTCATATTCTTTTGGAAAACATTAGTATTTTGTTTCTAGTACCTTTTTATCTCATTTCTTTTTTATTGACTTGTTTATTTACTTTTTAGTTTACAATATTCAGTTCCAGAATCACTTGAGTTTCAGATTTTCTCCCCTTACTCCCACCACCCCCTCCCACATGGTGGCATACAATCATGTATAGGATCTGCAAACTCTTTCCCATTGTACAATAGTCTGGTTGTATAGAAGTGTTGTAACCAGTGGAGCAAATAATGGGAAAAAGGAAACAAAACCAAACATGGAAAAGAATGATAGCAAGTATGGCTTCAATCTCCATTTAAAATCTGGTCTTTCTAGATCTTTCTCTGAATGTAGACATCTCCTTCCATCCTGAGACTTGTAGATTTGTCTTTTAACTGTGCATTGCTGAGAAGAGTCCAGTTTATCAAGGTTGGTCATCACACATATGATGTATCTGTGACTGTACAATTTTTTCCTGGTTCTGCTCTTCTCACTTGGCATCAATTTGTATAAGCCTCTGCAGGTAATTATGAAGTCCACCTCCTTCCCATTTCTTATAGCACAACAGTATTCCATTAGATTCATATACCATAATGTGTTCAGCTATTACCCAATTGATGGGCATCCCCTAAGTTTCCAGTTTTTTTCCACCACAAAGAGAGCTGCAATAAATATTTTTGTACGTAAGGGTCCTTTTCCCACTTCTATGATCTCTTTGGGATACAACCCCAAAAGTGGTATTAATGGCTCCAAGGGTATGCAATTATTTGTACCCCATTGGGTATAAACCCAGTTTGTTCTCCTGCATGGTTGTATCAGTTCACGGCTCCACCAACAATGCATTAGAGTTCCAATTTTTCAACATCCTCTCCAGCACTTGTCATTTTCCTGTTTTATCATCTTAGCCAATCTCACTTGTAAGATGTGGTACTTCGATGTTGTTTTGATTTGCATTTCTCAAATAATAGTGATTTAGAGCATTTTTCCATATGCTTAAAGATATCTTTAATTTTTGCCTCTGAAAATTGTTCATATCCTTTGACCAGTTATCAGTTGGGGAAAGACTTGTATTCTTATAAATTTTATTTAATTCCCTATATATTTTAGAAATGAGGCCTTTATTAGAGACACTGGTTGTAAATATTCTTTCCCAGTTTCCAGCTTCCCTCTTGATCTTGGTTACATTGGCTTTCATTGTACAGAAACTTTTCAGTTTAAAGTAATCAAGATTATCTATTTTGCATTTTATAATACTCTCCAACCATTCTTTGGTCATAAACTCTTCCCTACTCCATAAATCTGACAGATAAACTATTCCTTCCTTCCCCAGATTATTTACAGTATCAGCCTTTATACCAAGATTGTGCACCCAGTTAGACTTGACTCTCCTGTATGGTGTTAGATGATGGTCTATGCCTAGTTTTAGCCATACTATATTCCAATTTTCCCAACAGTTTTTATCAAACAGCAAATCCTTAACCCAGAAACTCGGGTCTTTGGGCTTATCAAACAGTATGTTAATATAGTCATTGACTACTGAGTCTTTTGTACCCAATCTATTCCCTTGATCCACTACTCTATTTCTTAGCCAGTACCAGTCAGTTTTGAGGACTGCTACTTTATAATAGAGATTAAAATCTGGTATGGCGAGGCCACCTTCCCTGACATTTCTTTTCATTAATTGCCTTGATATTCTGGAATTTGTTTTTTCCAAATGAATTTTTTCACTACTTTTTCTAGTTCTGTAAAGTAATTTTTTGGTAGATTGATTAGTATGGCACTAAATATGTAATTTAATTTATGTAATATTGTTGTTTTCGTTATATTAGCTCTACACAGTCATGAACAATTGATGTTTTTAGAATTAGTGAGATTTGAATTTATTTCTCTGATAAGTGTTTCGTAGTTGTCTTCATTAAGGTGCTGAGGTTTTTTGGCAGGTAGATTCCCAAATATTGTATAATATCTACGTAACTTTAAATGGGGTTTCTCTTACTATCTCTTGCTGTTGGACTTCATTGGAAATATATAGGAATGCTGAGGATTTATGTGGGTTTATTTTATATCCTGCAACTTTGCTAAATTTATTTGTCACCTCATGAAGTTTTTTACTTAATTCTTTAGGATTCTCCAAGTATATCATCATGTCATCAGCAAAGAGTGATAGCTTACTCTTTTCCTTGCCTAATTTGATTCCTTTGATTTCTTTTTCTTCTCTAATTGATACTGCTCACATTTCTTTTATCAGACTGAATAAGAGGGCTGATTGCATACATCACTCCTGATCTTATTGGAAATGCTACTACTTTATTCCCATTGCATATAATACTTGCTGATGGCTTTAAGTAGATGCTGCCTATTATTCTAAGTACAACTGTATTTATTCCTATACTTTCTAGTGTTTTTAATAGGAATGGATGCTGTATTTTTTCAAATGCTTTTTCTGCATCTATTGAAATAATCATATGGTTTCTGCTAGTTTAATTGTTGATATGATCAATGATACTGATGGTTTTCCTAATATTGAACCATCTTTGCATTCCCGGAATAAATCCAATCTGATCAAAATGTATTATTCTTGTGATTAGTTGCTGTAGTCTTTATGCTAATATTTTATGGGAGTTTTTGCATCTGTATTCATGAGAGAGATTGGTCTATAATTTTCTTTCTCCATTTTATCTCACCCTGATTTAGGTATCAGCACCATATTTGTGTCATAAAAAGAATTTAGTAGGACTCCTTTCTCATCATTTTTCCCCAAATAGTTTGTGGAGTATTGGGATCAATTGATCTTTAAATGTTTGATAGAATTCACTAGTAAATTCATCTGGTCCTGGGGATGTTTTCCTAGGAATTCTCTGATACCTTGTTCAATTTCTATTTCTTAGATGGTGTTAAGTAATTTACTTCCTCTTCAGTTAGTCTGGGCAACTTATATTTTTATAAATATTCAATAATTTCACTAAGATTGTCAAATTTACATGCATGCAATTGGGCAAAGTAATTCCCCATTATTGTTTAAATTTCCTCTCCATTGGAGTTTCATTCACCCTTTTCATTTTTGAGACTCACAATTTGGTTTTCTTCTTTCTTTTTTAAAATCATATTGACCATCAAGTAGGCAAAGAAAACTAGAAACCATCTAGTGGGCAAAGACATCAGCCCCAGGAAAGATAAAAGCTTGTTTGGGTTATAGTGTTCCTAAACAATGAACTTAGCTTACAGAGAAATGAAATCTCTTATGCATGTAAGTCATGCTAAGCTTTCATTGTTTACTGCAACTCAATACAGATAAAAGCAATTGTATCTTGCCCTAAGGTGTGATTGGTGAGACTTGCCATTTGAGGGAAAAGATGTTAGGACTGCAATTAGTTCTATTTTCAGTTTGAATTTAGACATATTTGTCTGCATTAAATCAGGATCTGAGAGAAATGCCACAATTTACTCAGAGGGAATCCTGCTACAGATGAAGGTTTGCTTTTGGAAAAAGCCAAGAGCACAGTTTTAGCCTCAGTGTAGAACGGGACTGTCCTGGCTCAGTTTCCCCATTATTTTCCATTGAAAGGCAATATTTTCTACCTGACTAACCCTGAATATGGCCATTAGGTGAAATTAGAGTGACTTTTATCTGAATTCAAAGATAATGATGCTTTATCCTGTCATATATGGTATATCCCTCCATCTTCCTTTTGTGGCAAATTTCTCTAATTAAAGCAAGTGGTCAGTTAATATATGAACATAAGGTATATAGGCCCTTGTTTGTTTTCAATCTTGTATTAACTCATTCAAACTTCTTCTTATAAGAGAATCTAGGTGTCAGACCAGGCCCGAATTGTGAGTCAAGTGTTTGAGTCATAGCAAATTCTCCCTCACAATTTGAGTCATAGTAAAAAAGAGAAGTGGGGATTGTTGTAACCTAACATCCCCCATCTCCCCACATTGCGGCAATGTTCTTCTAGGATATCAGCCCAAAACCAACAAAGCCAGCCTAGGTAACAAACCTGCCAAGTAAACCTTCCCAAACCTGTCACCTGGATCTCAAAGGCCAACTGCCCCCCACATTTTGGTTAGCTTTTAGAACAGACTGGGGAACTTTCCAGTTGGAGAACAAACTGATAGCTGGGCAATGGCTCATTGGGCAATTAAGTGATTGCTCCCTTTTGGCTTCTGTATTTTTCATGCTGGTATAGCAACTGACTAAGTAATGGTTTCCTCCTTATAACAGTTATATTGTGCATTTTGTCTATATAAGCACCAAGGAAATGAATCTCAGGCCTTCTTCATTTGGTAAAGCTTGACCCCTTTGTGTTGCTGCATTTTTAAGCCCCATTTAAAATTAATAATGGTCTCCCTCACTAATTTCTTGGTAAAATAATGGGATAAAAGCTAACTAAATACATAATGTTGGGGACATTTTTCTAAATTCTGTAATTTAATAAAATTATGAATTATAAAAAAATTTCTTACTATTATCATTAAGAAGCTTTTAAGTACCCTAAACTTCGTATGGACTGTGTTCAACAGTTTTTCAAGCCTGCTTCATCTAGGGATATAGTTATGTACATACATTTGGATGTTTGTGACATAAATAATGTTTCCATAATTTATAGATCTAAAGGACATATTTAAAACAGATCAGTTTTTTAAAAATCCCAATCTGATGGACTATTTTTTTGAAATGATGAATTTGGGTGGTTATTCAATTTGCATTTAAAGATGGGAATTCATAATGGCAAAGATATTTTTGTAATTATTACTAGACCCAAAAGAATCAGTTATAACAATTAGCCCAGCATATTTTAAACTGACCTGAAATGTCAATAGGATCAGGAAACTGAAAATATATATGCATATTTTAATATCATCACACACACAGACATACATACACATATAAGGTATATATATGTGTGTGTGTGTGTATAAATATATATATATGTATGTATATGTGTGTATATATATGTACATAGTTATGATTTTTCAATAATATTTCATTTTGAGTGCCAAAGATATTAAAATTCATAAATGTGTGTTTATATGATTAAAGATATACATGTGTGTGTGTATCTTTATCTATCTCTATCTATCTATCTTTGATCATTATATTAGTCCCATCATATTACATATATAATGGGACTAATATATTCGTAAGCAATTTGAAAAAGACTAAATAAGGTCACAAGACTGGTAATTAATTGGTTTTGAATTCAAAGTTAAATTTAAAAACATAATAATTGTGTAACTGGTAAAGACTTATATTCAATTAGCAACTATATTGTCAGAGCAGAAATGGGATACGCTGACCTTGGGCTGTAATATTTCAAAACAGTGTAAGTTGAGAAATCATCCAAGTTTGTCTTTGTTTAAAAAGGGGATTTTAGTTAAGATTGTTTTATATGAAACAATAAGATATTGTTTTAATGTTAAAACCTAAAATTGTTCAAAAAATCTGTAATACTCCTTTCCTTGTAGTTCCTAGTCAGGCCAGCCTGGAATTACAATGAAAGTTAGATGTGACTAAACATCTTAGGCAATTCTGAGAATTAATTGGTAAGAAGTTGGAAATTGATTATTGGGATTGCTGGAGCAGCATGGGGATCTGTCTTTAAACAACCAGAAGTTTTGTTAACCCTTCTCATCCAAGATAAGATGGGAGAGGAAATTTAAGAGAATTGTGGTGGATGGTGCTTTCAGAGTTGCAGTAGCCCTACCTAACTGCATGGGAGAAGCCAGCACCTGCTCTAAGTAAACTCTGCACTTCTCTGTTCCAGGTGCAAAAATGTATTTAATCTCTGTTTAACCTGTTTTCTGAATTTATAAATTGAAAAAATAGTATTATGGGATTAAAATAGTATAATTATTGTAATTTTAAAAAGATTTAACTGGCATGTGTTGGATACAACATCATTATCTAAGTTTGAAGTGATTTTTGGATGCCAGAAGTGATAAGTTCTATTTATTTATAAGTGATTTGACGTCATTCAAAATTCATTATGTTTTTGCCATGTCTCTAAGATTGTAATTTTGTGATCTAGAAATTCTGTATAATACAGTAATAATGTATGTCATTTAAGAACATTGCACACTAAGTTTAAAGATATTCTGGTTTTAAATATTTATTGAGGTTTAAAGAAAAAGAAAGATCTCTCAAATTAATTTTCTTCACAAAGGTTTAGTTATTATTTCTAAAACTGAAAAGATCTTGCTGTATTAATCTGAATTTGTGGATATTGAATGGCATAACCAAAGGTTAACATTTGTATTTGAATATAGGAGTGAAGATCTAAAGTTCTGAAGTAACTCAATTTTCCAGACTGATTATACTTAGGGTAGAATAAACAAACTTGCAAGGACACTAGGATTCTAGAGCAGTTATGTCAGTAAAAAAGAGTAATAACTTATGAGATATCTTGTTTTATGGTTAAAAATATAAGGAAAAGCTGGATAATCTGGGTAACAGGTTTGAGAAATTTAGGAAGATAACAAAAGTTTGATTAGAAATATGGAAAGCAGAAAGATTTGTGATTTGATTTTGTAATTAGTAACTTGATCAAATTTTAGGTGGCCCTATCTGAAAGATACTAGTCAATATTTATTTGCTATTTAATAAATTTGGGGAGTATAAATTTTACTATTTTTTAAGCCTTGAATACAGTATTCCTCGGCATAAAAACCAATAATGGAAAGGCAGCGGCTGCAGGCTGAAAACTTCTCATGGCCTTGGGAAAAGGTTTGGAGACAACCTCGGACACTGCCCAGGTAAAACCGTCAATTCTATTCCTGATTATGCCTTTATCTTTCTGAAAAGGGAAATTCCCACCCAAGTATGCCCAAGCCCTGCTTTCAGCACCAAGTGGTGAACTGAATGATGACCAGAGGTGACTCATGTCTGTAATCAAACAGGGCTAAGGAAGTTTTCCTTCTCACAAGATTTGTGACATTGTCCCTCTTTTTCTTTTATAGCAAATTCATTGAGAAGTAACATTCAGGCCCAAATAAATGAATAAATAAATACAGGGATAACATACTTCAAAGGAGGAAATGATTAGTACTGAGGCAAAACTGTAATGCAATAGATGCCTAATTGGATAGGATAGTAAAATTTGAGGAGAGCACTTAGATAATTCCTCTAGAACAGTAGTTTTCAACCTTGCTAATGCCATGGCCTTTTAATACAGCTCCTCATGTTGTGGGAACCCCCAACCATAAAATTATTTTCATTGCTACATCATAACTGTAATTTTGCTACTGTTATAAATCTATCTGATATGCAGGATGTATTTTCATAGTTACAAACTGAACATAGCTCACGGATTGAGAACGGTTGGTCTAGAACTATACACAGATGTATAAGACTGGCTTCCAAAAATTGTCTATTATGAGAATTTCAGCTTTGGGCATGTTTGGGAATAAGATCAAAGTTTTAGATTTTTGCACAAGGACTGTATAAGATAGTGGTAAGTGCAAAGATAATGTTGCTTTATTAAAGCATCTGTCTGATAATTTTAAAAAGGGCAGGTGAAATCATTTTTAATAGATATTCACATTGTAAAAAAAGATTCTTATACCAGGTACAGGATTTAGTAAAGATATAAATAACAAAGAACAAATAAACTGAAAAATTCTCTGAAGTTTCAAAATATGGAACTAATTTTGAGTGATTGTACTCATCTATATTAGGTCATACTCATTTATATTAGATCTCAACTGGATAAACAGAAATCCCTTTTTGGATTGTATAACTATGTGAAGCATCTTGGATTCAAAAGTGTTGTTTAAATCAATATTAGAAACAGGTCACAGGGATACAAGGAATTGGATGTCAATTAGCATTGGTAATAATGATTCTTTTAATTTGTATGGTTTTTGTGAAAGTTTTCTTGGTTATCTTGGCGAAATGTAATCGCCTTTCTAAAAACTAGTGTATTGTGAGTCATTTAGGAAATTTAATCTCTACCTGACTTAATGCCATCATGAAATTTTGTAAAATTGTGAGAAAGGCTTATCATATTTTTTGAGCCTAGCCTTGTGTGGTTAAGACAACTGAAATACCTGATTATACTGTTTGGACCTAGCCTATCATGGCTGGGAAACTAGACCTTTATATGTACCCTGGTGTCAAATCATATGTTTGTGAGAACCCTGTCAGGTCTGGCTGGCTGTGCCAGCTTTGCATATGAAATCTAGGCATCTGAAGATTACCCCTCCTCTGAGGCAAGGGATCTGACAAAGAAGACAACAGATGCTGACAGCTTTCCCAAGAGTCAGACCTTGCCTTTACTAGGACTGCTTCTTTCCTGGAGACCCCATCTTGGGTAGATGAACAATCAAGTAAGAAGTTTTCAGAGCTGAAATAGAAAAGGGGGGAATTGTCTGGGGGAGTGAAAACTCCTCTGGAAGTTTTGTATTGTTAACTTCCCTCTCCCCTTGTCCATTACTGCCATCAATCAGCAGCAAGCTCTTGCAGGAGTCTTTTGACCCCCACCTAGCTTTAGTCCTATATCTGATTTCCTGCCTCTGTGGGCCCCTCCTCCCACTCAGCAGGAGTCAGGGACAGCCTGAGTTCACTTCCACAAACAATGGGAATGAGGGACAATGCGAGAAATATGACCCTGCTGTGTTGGGTTTCGAAACTCTGCGACATATCGTGTGTCCCTTGTCATGATCAATCACAGGGAAGACTGCTCTCTTCTCCCAGAGGAAGAGAATAAATTTCTGTTCTTATCCTAAGAGATTCCCATGCTCTTGATTAAGTTGAAGATGAGTTTTTTTTTGCATCCCAAACAACCAGGATGTTAGAGCTATACAGTTAATTCTTGCTTCCAAGCTTACTCTCTCCCCAGTACTTAGTCTGAGGCCTAAGACTGGTTTCCTCTACAAGGCCGTGCTTAGACAAGGGTCTGTCAATTAGTCTACTCTGCACAGAAAACTATTCATAGAAGACAGGGCAGTAAGCAGCAGGACTGTCAGTTGGTGCAAGTTCCTTCTTAATTGTGAAAGAGGAAGGTTTCCTGTGGGCCTGGGCCTCTCCTTGCTTTGACAGCAACCTCCGTCCTCTGTCAGTGGCTGCACCGAGCGTTCCCCATGGCACACCCAGGGGTGCAGCCCCAATGCTTGGAGCTACTGACCTTTTGTTCTTCTTATCCATAGATCCACTTTTTCTATCATTCTCTGCCCATCTGGGATGGAAAAGTACCTGACTCTGATTTACTCAGAATTTGCTGATTGGAACAAGATTCATTGCATGTTCCGAAATTTCAGGCAAAGGCCTGTGGTGGGACATGACGCTGCGATTCTTCCTGCTGCTTTTGCTGTTTCACTGGATCTACTCCTCAAACAAAGAGTTGGTCCAGACGTTCCACCTGTCCTTTCTCATGTTGTACATGAGTCTTGTATTTCATGCACTGTCACACTGACTTGGTCCAGAGTTTGTTAAACTTGGGGCAAACTCATTGCACAGCCTGTTTTTTATACAGATGATCCATTCAAAATGGGTTTTATATTTTGAAATGATATTTTATTTCATTTTTTATAAATGTAATTGCCCCAAACGCCCCAAATGTGAGATAGAGTACTATATTTTGTGTATAAACTCATATCTGGCCTCATTCGCTTGAGAGGAATCAGACAACCAGCATTTATAGATTAAGCATTGTGGGCAAAGTCCTATGCTAGGCCCTGGGGATATAATGGTGTATTATGTTGCATTATGTCTGTAGCCAGTCCTAGGCTCCAAATGAGACTGGAACTAAGTAGTTCTATTTCATTCACATAAACTCCCAACATTGGGTTGAAGTAATAATAAAAGTTCACTCCAACTGCTTAAGGAGAAGGGTAAGATGATTAAAAACATCTTTTAAAATAGGTGTTTCTAGATGTGAGTATGTTATAGTGAACACTTGATAAAGAATAAGCATGAAAAGATAATCATCCATTTAAAGGTACCATAATTCCTTGGCAGGAATAGTGAGAAAAGATGAAGTGCTAATTTGCTCCATTGGCACACTTGTGATGCTGGGAGAAATCAGGGAAAAGCTACAGCATTAGGGGAGCTTACCACGGGGAAATTAATGGGAAGACAGAGACAGAAGGCCCCAAGGATAGGCATATGAGGGCTGTGATGACGATCTATGAAGGGAAAGCTCAGAGAGGGGAGATTAACTTATTGGGGTATTGCCAGTGTTACTGTGAGTGCCAGCACACTTGTCACATTATCAGGACATGCTGAATATTTATCATAGATAAAATATGTAACTGCAACGTTGGCTTAGTGGGGATGAGAGTGAAGAGTCTCACTTGATCCCAGTTCTAGCATGGCAGCTTTGATATGAGAAAAGCAATTATTTTTTGATTATGTTAATATGGAATTCTTAATTTGGGATGCAGTTATTTTTTCTATTTGTTAATTTGTGGCACATTCTACATCCTCTCAACTGTTTGATAAGATTTCTCTAAATCTTCTGCAATCATGTAGAAAACCTCATTTCTGTTAAGAGTATAAGCAGAATTTAATTAAGGAGAATTCCAGCCATAAAGCACTAAGCTTATGGCCTTGTAATCCACCCATTGGATTTCAGGAAACTAAGTTCAAGAAAGGGGAATCTACCAAGAGTGGCCTGGGTAGAGATGGATTCCATTGTCAAGACTGCTGGAGGTGGCTGAGTCTCATACTCAAATTACCTTCTCAACAGCAAGGACTGAGCAATTTTAGCCCGCCTCCTCACCTGAAAAAGTGCACTGCTCATGGATTGTTAATCAATCAAAACTAAATTTCATCTGTCTGGTGCACACTGTTTTCCAAAGACACATAAGTGTTCAGTAACCTCCATTGCCATGGTTTTGTCTTGGGTCCAATAAAGACCACGAATCCTCAATTTATTGGTTACTAGCTAGACTAATTAATAATTAATGAATCAGATAATTAATGGATATTAATCAGAAACTCTCTCTCTCTGCCTTTTCATTCATCTCAGATGTGACACACTTTCACTTTCTCCAATCCTTCTCAACTGCCTAAGGGAAGTAATTACCCTACTAAGCTCATGGTTTCCACTAGTTAGTAACAGGGAGACTTCTGAAGAATGTGACTTATCAACCTACAAGTACAGTTGAGAGTTCTGTTTTGATTAATATGATTATTTGCTCATTCAGCAATGGCCTAAGCACTGTGGTTAAGATTATCAAGGCAAGACAGATGTTAAATTCATCTCAGTCTAGGGACTTATGGGCCTAAGCCTGATCACTATCATTCACACTTACTCCAGTTGTCATGCCACACCACCCTCTGACTGAGGCAACATGTGTTTATGTAGAGCCACTGCAGAGCTTTGGTCTGGGAAAAATTGAAGCAGTACTCTGGAAGGCCCCAGGTACCTAACTTAAGAGAGATAAAAGGGTCCTGGGGACATCTCAGATCCCATGGAAACTATGAAGGCTCCAGGGACTGAAGGCAGAGAAGAAGATTCCCAAAGATCTCTTCTGTGTGCTTCAGGCTTTAAGTTTCTTAGATGAAGGAAGCAGGTGCAGAGTTTCTGGGCAGGATAGTCCCAGGAGAACCTCACTCTCAGACTCTGGTCAACAGAGTTGCTTGACTTGTACCCAAGGGCCATGAAGAAGGCCCTCCTTCCCTAATCCATCCACAGGGATCAAAGAAAATAATACCTGAGAGGCAAAAATGTCCCATAAATGTGCCCTGCTCTTTCTCGCTTAGGCCTTTATCCTAGACACAGGACTGCTTCAAGTCCCACATTCTGTTTTTCCAAGTGAGAGGGACTGTTTAAACTTGAGTATCCAT
>CM053601.1:183955239-183965805 GCA_028646575.1 Pseudocheirus occidentalis | reverse complement strand
ACTCCAGGGCCAGTGCTGTATTCACTAGCTGCCCCTATTTCACCTATTCCCTCACCCTTCCCTCTAAAGATCCCTCCCTTGTCCTCTCTCCCCTCCCTATGCCCCTACCATTTTATTTATTCTGAATTTAGAAGACTTTTATACTCTTCTAAATATGTGTATTGATCCCTCTTAAAACCATTCCTGATGAAAGTAGGTTACCAGAACTACTAGCCCTCCTTCCACATCTAATTCCTTTGTATCAATTCTTCTTGCACCTCATTTTTATAAAATAGTTACTCATTTAAGCTGTTCCTACTTTTAAAATTCATAACATACTCAGGTTTACCCCAATATTTCTTGTGAACTACCCAGTTATTGATAAGAATCTTAGACATATATTTTACATATATAAAAAGTAAACAGTAATCCTTTTGGATTTTTTGTTATGTGCCTTATATTTCTCTTGGTTCTTATATGTCAAATCTTCTATTAAGTTCAGGAGTTTTTTTTTAATACAGTCTTGAAAGTCTGAGAGTTTATCAAATGTCCATTTTTTTTTTCATTCAGGATAATACTTAACTTTGCAGGGTGTGATATTCTTGGCCAGAGACCCAGCTCTTTTGCTCTTTTGATATGTTGTATTCCAAGACCTGTGGTCCTTTAATGTCTTTGTTGCTAGGTCTTGTGTAATTCTTTTTGTGGCACCATCATATGTAAATTGTTTTAATCTTAATGCTTTTTATATTTTTTTCTTGAGCTGGGGGATTTGGAATTTGATTATGATATTCCTATGAATTTTCCTCATAGGATCTCTTTTAAGTGGTGCTCAATGGATTTTTCTATTTTTACTTCCCCCCCTTTTTCTAATGCTTCAGGACAATTAAAAATTATTTCTTGTATTATTGTATCAAGATCCTTTTTTTATCATAACTTTCAGTTAGTCCAATTATTTTTATATTTTCTATTTTTGATCTTTTCTCCAAATCCGTTGTTTTTCTTATAAGATATTTTACTTTCTCTTTTATTTTCTCATTATTCATATTTTGTTTAGTCATTTCTTGGTCTCTTATGATTTCACAGACTTCACCCAGTTCTAATTTTCAAGATGTCATTTTCTTCTGTAAGATTATGGATCTCCTTTTCTAATGGGTTTCTAATTTCTTTTCATACCTTTCTTGTTTTTCTTGGATTATTCTTATTTTCTTTTCCTCCATCTCTGTCATTTGATTTTTGAAGTCTTTTTAAAGATATCCTACCAATTCTTTCTGAGCAGGTGACCATTTGATGTTACTGTTTGGGGTTTCTTTACTTCAATATCCTTTTCTGAAGATGAACCTCAGTCATCTCTATTCCCATAATAGCTTTCTTTGGTTGGATTCTTTCTCCTTTGCCTGTGCATTTTTTTTGCAATGATAGCTTAATTATTTGTAGTCACCTCTAGCTCTGGGGTATAGGGGATGGTGCCTCTTGCCCCAGATCCTCAGTTCTCCCCTCTAGCCTGACACCAAAGTCAAACCTCCAACCTCCTGTAAGTGCCCATAGCCAGGAGCTTTCTGGCCCACTGCTTTTGTACTCACCAGGCATGTGCTGGTTCCTTTTTGCCCCTACTGCTCTTAGCAGCACAGCTGGATCTGGCATTCCTTATTAGCAGCAGGCTCAGACACCCAACTCCCTTCACTATCCTGTTGGCTGAGACTGAGGTTGCCCCTCAAACTAACTAACCCCAGGGCTTGCTACTTGTTGTTTTAAGAGGTTTGCTGCTTGTAGTTAAAACAGAACCTAGCCTGGAGGTTCTTCACAGGAACCAGACCTCATCCTGGAATTTGTTTTAGGATCTCAAATTGTCCCAGGAGGACCGCTTATATCCCTGTTCTTATTTATCTCCACCCATACTTTGTTTGCCATAAAGGGCTATTTTAACTCTTTTAATGGGGAGAATCTAGAGAGCTTGGAATTTTCTGACCTACTCCACCGTCTTCCTAGAATCTTCTCCCTAGTAAGCCCAGTCTTGAGCCTGTGCAGCTTACCTTCCTTGTTGGGCTGTTTTGACTTGGAAACCTTTCTTGGACTTCGGGCTTCCTGATGAATTGCCATTAATCCTCAAAAGGAAATGGGATTAGCAGCAGTGATGGTGCACTTACTCATATTCCAAGGTGACATGGATCCCTGAATCCAGTGCCAGGCACTTCAATTGAGTCTCATTTGTCTGAGTCTCCTGTTAAGTAGTGTTGGTTTGCTTGATTCTACTTGCTGCCTTTGAATCTGAGAGAACAGTGGCTTGGGCCAGGGCTCAGTGGGCTATTATGGAGATGGAACCATGGCTTAATGAGAAAGCAGAGCTGTTAGGTAGATCCCTTGGGGGAAGGCTCAGGATCAGCTTGCCTTTCAGCCTGTAATGAGTCATACTGGGAGACTCGTGAGGACATGGGAGGTATACTTTGTGCTAGCATTGTCCCAACTATTCTTAAAGAGGTGAAGTTGTAGAATCAGAGTCAGTAGTGCCACAGCAGGGGAAGGACAGACTCCTAATATCCCTGACCCCCGAACTTCAGTAGTAGGGATGCCTATCTTGGCCAAGTAGGGAGAGAAAACTACTACCTGACCAGGAGCTCAGTCTGTCCTCTAAGTCATAATGACTTCTAGCTCTTTTTTTTCCTTTTATCCACAGGGAAACTAAAGTTTCCTCTCCTCAAATGGGACAAGGTATCTCAACGATGAGGTCACCTGCAAAGAAATCTCGTAGAACTCTGGCTTATAAATCATCTATCGTGAAGACCAATTCTAATGGAAATGACTATGAACAGATGTGTCCTATTCCAGAAACAGAAGTCCTAAGTCAGTAAGGACCCTAGAAATTATTGAACTTAATATAGTCTGAGTAAATGCTTCATGTCGACAAAAATGGCATGTAACACAGAGGGGAAGAAGCTGAAGCCTTGTCTAGTGAGCTCATCCGTGATCATTCCTCACTTCTCCTGTGCTGGGACAGGGACAACTGGTGAAATTGTTGTTTTTGGTCTGCAACTAAAAATTAATCATTCCTGAGCAGACATTCTCCAACTGATTAGGGCTCCTTTACACTCTTAAATTGTTGAGGACTCTGTCCTAGAGCTTTTATCAATATAGGTTATAGCTAATGATACTTGACATATATTAGTAACTGAAGTTGACAAATTAAAAAATATTTATCAATGCATTAAAAATAATAATAAGCTCATTACATTTTTAATATGAAGCATTTCTAAAAATAAAACTATTAGTGAAAAAATTTAGTAAGGAGAATGGAATTTTTTTACATATTTCTTTGCAAAGCTCATTATTGTTTGATTTCATAAAAGACAGTTGGATTTTCCTATCTGCTTCTGCATTCAATCAATTGTAATATGATGTTTAGGTTGGAGTATAGGAAGAAAATTCTGCTTCAGGCAGAAATGTAATTGAAAAATGGAGAAATATTTTAATAGACAAATAGTGTCTTAGTATGATTATTAAAACATTTTAGACCTTGAAGACCTCTTGCAAAGGTTTTGAAGAACCTCCAGGGTTTCATGGACCATACTTAGAGAACTGCTGTTCAAGGGAGTTGGGAACCCCCCAGTTCATTTAGAAACTGCCCCTACTTAGAGAAATGAATGACATCATTGTAGCTTAGAGTTGGCTGGGGCTCCTTTTCTGCATCTAGTCTTTCCTGTTCTCTTTCACCTACCAGTGCTTTCCCATCCAAAACAAACCTGCGTATACTCTTTCTATCCTTTCGTAGATATTGACTTGTGCCAAAAAAAGTAAGCTGCTTCTTCTTTTTTGTTTTTTGAGGCAGGGAAGGCAGGGCAGTTGGGGTTAAGTGACTTGCCCAAGGTCACATGGCTAGGTTTTGTGTTAATTGTTTGAGGCCAGATTTAAACATGGGTCTTCCTGACTCCAGGGCCAGTGCTCTATTCACTGTACCACCTACCCACCCAAAAAATGTAAGCTCCTGGAGAGAAAGGACTACCATTTTTTTGTTCCTGTGCCTGGAACACAGTTTAAGCTTAAGAAATGCTGAGTGGTTGCTGAGTGAAATCTGTGTAGAATAATCCCTAGAGTGACTCTAGACAAAGGTATCAAATCCAGGTCATTTTTTTTTCCCAAAAGGTGAAATGCCTATTAGTGGAAAGGCTTTCTTAAACCTTTGTTTCTATTAGGTGACTCCAATATGGGGCATTAAAGAGACTCTTGTTTATGCCAAAAACTTCGGGAGATAGGTCAAAGAAAGGACACTGCAAGGGAGGTGGAAAGTTTGGAGAGGGCTAGGAATGTATGATCATCAAGACAGACTAATCCCTGATCCAATTCATCCCTGCCAAGGTCTGATTGCTAACTCTGTCTTTTTTTTTTTCACAGGAGCAACTTTCTGGTTCCCCACTTTCTCACCAAACTCTGTTCTCTGCTCAGGAAATGTGGAAGCATCTCTTTAAATGGCAGCTCTGTTTCCCCAAGATGTTTTCGAAGGGCTTCATTGGTTTGTTAGGTCATAAGCCAATAGCTCTACTTGTTAAGAGATCCTTCAGAAGTTGTGATAAGGCCTTGTGATGCTCTGGGAATTTCTTCCAGAACTTCCCCCCCCCCCCTTTTCAGTAATGTTCTTTAGAATAAACTGTGCAAGTAAAACAGAGATAAGTTCAACAGTAGAGAAGGTGTTGACCTCTATTTTTTTTTTTTTAAAACAGCTCTCATGACTAGGTCTTTAGTTTCACAAAGTGTGGCTCTGAATCCAAGCTTTGGGCGTTGGTTTGATCATTGAGAAGTCCTTAAGATGATTCCACAGGGCTCCTGATGGTCCTGCCAGCATTTCCTTTTGGAACGTAGAATAGATATTGTGTGGTGTTCTCTATAAACATAGCAGAATATCCTACATTTCTCCCCAAGCTCTCAGCCTAACAGGACACTGAACATAGGACATCTTGACTTGACCTGACAAAACACAAAAGGCTCATACACAGATAAAACAATTTACAATCCTTGACCTTTTTCTTCCTTTACCAGAACCTAGCTGCTTGGTCAACCAATGGGGAAAGACCTTTAGCTTGTTACAGAGTCTAGTAACCCTTTTTTTTCTAATTGTTTCCACTTTCCTTAAAAAAGAACTTTCTGATTGACCCAAAGGACCGAAGAATGAATGGCCTGGTCCAAGTTATTGTTCCACATAGTCATTGCATGTTTTGACATTTGTCAAAATTCTCCTTCTGATTTCAGCTCATTATAATTCCAACTCCCTACTTGTGGTCTTTTGGGAAACTAACGAGTATATATGTATAAATAATAATATATATCCATACATATGTATATATTTATACAGCTTTTCATTGTTGCACTATAGCATGTTACACTTTATAAAGCAGTTTCTTCACAACTCTGTACATCTTTTGATTTCCTACTATCCATCGTATTAGCTCAAGTGCCATCTTCTGCCCGAAGCATTTTCTGACCACTCTCATCCCTTCCTTTGCAGATGTTTTATCCTGAACTTATCTTGGCTTCATTTGTATGGGCGTGTTTCTGTTGTTGGGATGTAAGCTCCTGGAGGGCAGGGTCTCTGTATTTATATGTTTTATATTCCAGGAATTTAGTAGAGTGTTTGACAAAGCATGCCTAATATATGTGTGTTGAGTGGGATAGTCAGCCCTGGTATTATTCCCCTGTTATCAATGAGGAAACTGAGGTTGAGATGCTGAGATTTGTCTCAGATCACACAGCTGCTGTCAGATTTGGGATTCCAGTATCTTCTGATTACAAGAGCATTGTTCACCCCATATTTCTCACTTTCAACACAAACTTAGCTCAGTTAACAGTCTAATGCAAGTTCTCCTAGCTCATATCCAAGAACAGGTGAAATGAAGATTAAATGTCCCATATCAAATGATATATATTCTTGATCTTTGGCCAAATATGAAGCAGATGATTATTTTCCGCAGATTATATATAACCTAGGACACTGAACCCTGATTCTTCTTATAAAAAAGATTTTTTTCTAAAAATTTTAAAGAAATTTTCATTGATTTTTTTGTTTTTATATCATTAGAATTTCTCCCAGCATTCTTTTCCTGAGAGGTCTCATTTGGGAAATATATATTTTTTAAATGAGAAAGGGGAAAAAATGTCGTAAGTGATCAATCTAGTGAAATAGTCTAAAAATTTGTGTAATACTGTCTCCTACCTCTACAGAGGAGTGAAGTTGGGATATCTTCTTGTACCTATTCTTTATAAGTTTGCAGCCTTCACTTTTGAGTGTTTTCTGATCGTTAGTTGTCCCGTATTTTTTTTATGGCTAGGCTTACTTCACTCCATCAATTCAAGTAGATCTTTCCCTGCTTCTCTGTATTCATCATTTGTCACTTATATGACACGGTTGGTTTGGGTTCCATTCTCTGAACAACAAATTTGCAATCTGCCCCCTCCCCCGAAGGCTCTAGGTCTCTCTTTTCTGCCATTAGTTCAAGCCTTTACTATCTGTCTTCCCTCCAGGGTTAGGGGGTCCATTGAGTAGCATTTGGATTCTACTTGATATTGAATTAGTTTTTATAAAGGAATATTTATTTCAGTGATATAGGAAGAATGAATATGCAAGTGATCCACTCAACAGTAAGGGAGCATAATCCTCTCAAACCACTTAGATCTTTGGGGAGCATTGGGGCCTAGACTCAGATTAGCTCAGTTTCTACATAGCATTAGTTCTGTGGAGCTTGAGTGTCCTCTGATTTCTACTTTTCAGGGCATCATTAGTAGACTTCATCAAACATCATTTGGATTTCCTGACTCTCAGATCCCCAAGGCTTGTGTTCCAGGGCCAGATCAGAGACTTCAATCCCCACACATAGAAAGGAAAAGGATGAAGTACGAGGTCAAAGATATAGGTCCATTTCTTGGGACCACGTGACCCAAGGGTTCAAGGGAAGTGACCCTCAAGCCTTCCCCTCTTCCCTTACCATAGGATGTGAGTGAAGGAATCTTTATCCTTCCATTTGAATACGGCAAAAACCCCGTTGTTGAATCAGACCGATTTTAAAGATCTTGACCATTTTCAGTATAGAGTTAATGGATAAAAGTGGTTTCTAATTATGTATTATGACAACACAGAATGCCCCATGCATGCTGTAATCCTCTGTTCTTCTGAAAGCAATCCCCTAACACCTTCTATGTGGGTGATGTCAGTGTAAGTAGTTGTAGCGCCAATGCAATATTTACACCACCCATAATTATGATAAAAACCATGATTACATGTATCACATGATGTTCAATCACAAAATATACCAAACTCTCATATAGAGAATATAACTGAAACATTTATTTAGACACCAGAAAACCAAATCCCAAAAACCAGTAAGCTGATTCCATCATAGTACCAAAGATATTCAGAAGCCATAATAATGCTGAGAGCCACAGCATCCTTCAGCCTTCCCACAAATGAATACAAGGTCAAGATTTACTCACAAACCTGTCTAGCTCCTTGCCTGAGCTTCTCTTTCCCCCACCGTCTCACTACCTCTGACCAGCTTCCTGTGAGTTCTGCTTCCCTTCAGCAAAACTCATCCCACCACAAGCTCCATCTGACTACGTTCAGCCTATTAGGGGGCAGAGTTTACTTTCAAAACAGGGGAGGTCTTCAAACTCCGCCCCCCCCCCCCAGGTCTATTAAGGGGCAGGGAAGATCTTCAAATTCCCATTCCCATTACAGTAGTCTAGGCATATGACAAAATCTCATTACATGTACAGCACACTAATATTCATAGTATTCATGCATCGCAATTTGTTTAATAATTTCTCCTACCAATGGAAAACTACTTTGATACCACAAAAAGTGCTTCTATAAATATTTTGGTGTATTTGAGAGACTTTCTTCTTTTCAATGACCTCTTTGGGTCATAGTCTCATAGTAAAATCCCTAGGTCAAAGGACATGGCATTTTAATCACATTGTTTTAATAATTCCAAATTGCTTTTCAAAATGGTTGTGCTAATTCACAGCTCCCCCAACAAGTGCCTATTTCCCCACAACCTCTTTAACATGGATTATTTCTATCTTTTGTTACCTTTGCTAATTTACCAGGTGTGAGGTGAAACCTCAGAGTTGTTTTGATTTGCATTCCCCTTATTAATGATTTGGAGAATTCTTTCATGAGGTTGTTGTCTGCAACTATTTAGAGAACTGTTGGTTCATATCCGTTGAACTAGTTATTTATTGAAAAATGACTTTTGGTCATGGATATTTCACACATTTGTCTATGTATTTGGACACCAAACTCTTATCCAAGAAATGTGATACAAAGATTTTTTTTCCTATTTGACTGTTTCTATCTTAGAAGGCATTCCAAAAAGGGCTTGTTTGCAAACATCTAGAAATGAAGCCATGACAACAAAGACCCAGCTTGAGCTCCTTTCAGAGGAAATAATAGCAGAGAAATATTTTCCCCCTTTTACCCTTTAACAATTGAATCATTCAGGGTGCGCTGTGTTTCATCCACTCTTCCTGAAGTAAAAAAAAAAGCAAACTCAGATTGGGGAAGTAGTATGAAAAATTAATATTTCCCTGCCATTGTACTATAAGAAATGATGAGCAGGATGCTCTCAGAAAAACCTAGAAAGACTTATATGGGTTAATGCAAAGTGAAATGTACAGTGTACAAAGTAACAGCACTATTATAGGATGATGAGCTTTGAATGACTTAGCTATTCTCAGCAATACAATGATCCATGACAACTCTGAAGAGCTTATGATGAAAAATCAGTCCCCAGAGAAAGAATGGAGGGTGTCTGAATACAGATTGAAGCAACGTTTTTCTCCCCACTTTATTTTTTTTGAATTTTTTACCTATGTTTTCTTTCACAACTTTACTATTATGGATATATTTTGCACGATTACACATACAGAATCTATGTGGAATTGCTTGCCTTCTCAATGAGGGGGTGGGTGGGGAGAGATGAAGGGAGAAAATTCATAATCCAAAGTTTTAAAAACAAATGTTAAAACCGTTATTGACATGCAACTGGGGAAAGATTAAATACTAAATAAATGCAAAAAGAAAACTAAAGAAAAAAACAAAAAAAGATTTCATACATTAAAAAATGAAAGTGATACCAAGTAGCTATATTTTCTTTTTCTTTAACCTGCGATTCAGACTCACTGTTCAGAGCTTAAATGGAATGGGTTTGATGATTAAGGCCTTAGGCCAACTCACATCAAGTGTATGTTCATCCAGGTATTTCCCTGAGAAATATCAGAATATGGCTTTTGTTTAAATAAAAAAGGAAAGACGTTATGTTCCTTTGCAAAGACTCAGGCTAACAATACATTGAATATAGGATGTGTTAGGATGTACTCTAGTTTAAATTGACCTCACACAATTGACCAAACACAAATGTTTCTTTGCAAGGACTCAGGCTAACAATACATTGAATATAGGATGTGCTCTAGTTTAAATTGACCAAACATAAAACACGAATTCCACATTCATTATGGATAGCTTGCTGTCTTCTCCAGGGACCTATATCCTTCTGAGTTTCTGATGCCTGTTCTGTCAGTGTCTGTCTGGTGCTTGCTCCTTGATGTATGTGGAGGGGAAATGGTTCTTCCTTGCCAGTTTACTACCAGTTCTCTTCTCTCAGACTGCTAAAGTTGTAGGGCTTTCCACTACTGGGGTTCAACATTTCTCCTTGTCTCCTACTTTGCCTTTGTCCCCCAGCCAAACCAATCTCCATCTCACTCACCATCACCCATGCCATAAACTTTCCTTCCCGCCTCTAGGCCTTCCTCACTGTACTTTTGTTTCTGTTCAGTAGTTAGTCATGTCCAACTCTCTGTGACCCCATTTTTGGGTTTTATTGGCAAAGATACTGGAATGATTTGCTTTTTCCTTCTCTAGCTCATTTTTACAAATGAGGAAACTGAGGAAAACAGGGTTAAATGTCTTGCCAAGAGTCACAGCTGGAAAGTGTCTGAGGCCAGATTTGAACTCAAGTCTTGCTGACTCCAGACTGGTGCTCTATTCCCTGTGCCACCCAGCTGCCCCTCACTACATTAGACTGTCTCACAAGACTTAGCTCGCATCTCTTCCATTCTCAGACTTTCTTCTAGATATATAGGCTTGCTTGCCATCCTCTGTACTCAGCATCTTTTAAGATCTCTGCAAAGCCCTCCCCTAAAAATATTGATAGAATCAAGGTATAAAAAGGTTAGAACACTAGAGTTTAACTGGCTGAATCATGAAGGGCTCTGCTTGGGGTAATAAGTGGGACAGGGAACTGTATCAGTTAGAAGGAGGAGGTAGAGTTAAGAAAAGGAAAGAAAAGAGTGGGTGGGAAGTGCTGGGTTTGGAGCCAAGGAAGATGAGTTAAAAGAGCCTGATTATCTGTGTGACCATAGGCAAGTCACTTAACCTTTTTCTGCTTCGGTTTTCTCAACTGTAAAATGGGGTAATAATAACACCTACCTCCCAGGATGGTTGTGACTATGGAAACAAAAATTAATGGCAAAGGACTTAGCATAGTGCCTGGTACCTAGTAGGGGCTTAATAAATGTCCTTCCTCTCCCTTCCTTCCTCCTTTCCTTCCT
>CM053601.1:183935675-183954739 GCA_028646575.1 Pseudocheirus occidentalis | reverse complement strand
ATGTTTCACTTGGATGACCTGCTAACCTTCTACTCTTAAAGTGGATTCAACTCTTTTTCCCATCTGATCTTTCAAAATATTGGTTGAGTTTATCCAAGCTAACTCTACCTCAGAAGTTTCTATTGATTCTTCCTAGGTTGGTCCTTTGGTATCAAGGAAAACTTATTTATCAATATAACAATACTCCAGCCTTTGAAGTCAACCATCCTAGAATACCTAAATCTGCCCACCCACATATAAGCACTTCCTACCTCATTTCTCAAATATCTTATGGCATGAACTTCAGGCCAGCGGTCCATTATTAATGACCACATTTGGCTCTTTCACCCAAAGCACCTGAGTGATAGGAAAATTTTTGTCTTTAAGAGGTGGTAACTAAGAATGAGGTGAGGGCTCCCTCTGGGCTGTCAGAAGGGCGGGGGAAGGTTAGGTAACTGTGGACACCTGAGTCAGATTAGAGTTGGATGGATGGGGTGAGACCTGCAAAATCACTGAGGAATATTTAAAAGTTCTCCAAACTCCCCATTCCCTTAGAAGGTCTTAGAAGCCCTATCTGGTATCTATGATGATGAAGCCCCTCACGGGATTAGCAGTGCTGTTCTTTTCAGTATCCCAGGCTCAGTTTCATTATTTTCCAAGTAAGTTGGTGAAGGTGAATGTTCTATCTTTGTTTTGTTTTTTTTTATAGCCATATTTGAATTCATTGTTTGTGCTTGGTGTATGGACCTCATAGTCCTGAAAGTTGCAGTTTTCTAGGGGTAAACAATGGCTCTGATACTACCTGTACTGAAATCTGATTCCTTCTCTTTCTCCTTCCTCACCCCTCTCCCCAAGTCTTCTCCTTTTCTTCATTTTAGCCACAGGATGGTTTTGGATCCTTAAGTTAGGAGTATCAGCTCTCACTTGATGATCCCGGGATCTCCTTGTGTGCTTCCTCTTCCTGCTTTGCTTGTGGATATCACTCAGAGATCTGTTCGTTCTCCCCAGGGATGTCTTCTTTCTCCTGGTTTTGGTTATTCCCACTGAATGGCCCCATCTCAAGGATAAGTTTGCTCTTTCAAAGTCCTATATTTTGAACTGTTACACGTTTCCTTTTAGATGACCTGTCACTTCTCGCACTCTCAAGATGAATTATATTCACACACACGGGTATTATTATATATGCATAAGTAATATAATAAAAACATAGATATATATATAAACATAGGCATGTGATGTTAATATATAGTGTACAATATGTATACTATATCTGGGCAGCTAGATGGTGCAGTGGATTGAGTGCTGGCCCTGGGGTCAGGAAGACTCATTTTACTGGGTTCAAATCTGGCTTCAGACACTTACTAGCTGTGTGGTCCTGGTCAAGTCACTTAACCCTGTTTGCCTCAGTTTCCCATCTGTCAAATGAGCTGGAGAAGGAAATGACAAACCACTCTAGTATCTGACAAAAAAATCCCCTCAAATGGGATCACACAAAGTTGAATATGACTAAAATGTCTGAAAAACAACAAAAGCCTCTTTCTCTTCAATATTATTGCTTAGCTCTTTAGAATAAAACTTGGTAATCCAGATTCTTGTCAGCCTTTCACCTGGTTTGGAGGAGTTATAAAAGAGTCTTTGGGCTCAATTTCTTAATCTTCTGTCCCACTGGTAGATTGGAGGCTTCTTACCGCTAATCCTTAAGGGCTCAAACCTATGCTTTTGTTTTTATATTATATATATATATATTTAAATCATTTCAATTTGTTTGAAACCTCTAGCTGTTTATAGAGGTAGGGAGGGAAGTCAAAGTAATTTAGAAAGAAAAATGTGCTTTCAGTCTCTGTGTGTCTGGAGTGACCGTAGTATCTCCCTCAGCTGCTGCTAATAATCCCCTTCTCTCATCCAGAGCATAGCTGTTGAGATATAATTTAGAGAAACAAATTTACTTTTGAGAAAGCATGGTCAATACAGAAAGTGAACAATTAAGAAGGAATAGAATGTAGCTCATAGAGGTGACCCCTCTGAAATAAGAGGTAGAGAGGACTAAGGTTCTCACCATTGATGTCCTTGACACAGGCAGCAGAATCAGTCTTGCCACTTTCTGTCTTCACATTCTCTTATGCAAATTCATGGTCATGGCAGTCACCTCAAGGGCAGCAGTAATAGCTCTTGGTGCTAGGGGTGGCCAAAAGGTGCCTCTTCTTCTTCCTCTGGAGGCAAGCTACCTCCCAACCCCATTGGAGACAGTACAACTCTTGCTACCTGTGAGATTTCAGCCCCACTCCTTCCCATTTCAGAAATGGAGAGAGAAGAATTGACATTTTTCAGGGCAATCACAGCTTCCAATAACCCCTAGACTCTGATTTCTGGGTGATTTTACCACCTTGCAAACTATCTGCATGCAAGACCCTTGATGAAAGATGGCACATTCTGAATGTGGGGGATACATGATGCTACTTCTTGCATATTTTTGAAAAAGCAACACTAGATGGCATCCCTCAGGAGTTATAGATCACAGCATTTGAGACAAGGCACCAAATTTTATAGGGGCATAAAGCATTTCAAGAGCATGAAAAAGTTCAAAGGCACCAGAGTGCAAAGTCACGAGTTGTAACTGACAGAGGTGACTGGGGGAGAAATCACACAAATACACATGATCCCCAAGTTTCTTTGGAGAGTTAGTGTATGCTACTGTAGTATTATAAGTCCTATACAATAGGGAAAGGTTTAAATTAAATCAACCTAGACTATCATGGATTCCATAGCATAAAAAAATAAATAGAAAAGCCAAGACACTAGAATGGTTGGCAAAGGTAATGGAGCAGTTTGCCGTTTCCTTCTTTGGCATATTTTATAGCTGAAGAACTGAGACAAACAGGGTTAAGTGACTTGCCCAGGGTCACATAGCTCCTAAGTATCTGAGGCCACATTTGAATTCAGGAAGATGAGTCTTCCTAACTTCAGAGCCGGTGCTCTATCCATTGTACTACCTATCTGCCCTTCCAGTGAAACATACAGTTCTAGTTAAGGGTATCTGTGACAATTATGAGTTCAGATTTACTTCTCTGCATGAATTCACCTTGCTTGTCACCCATTATTTGTGTCTTTTTGAATATGAGGCCCTGGATACCATTACTGTCATCTTCCTTGGGTTTTGTCTCCTGTAAATTTCTAGGTTTCTCTGGTACTGTGATTTCTACCCCCCCATGTTATAGCTCCCCTCAGAAGAATCTGTCTTGGCAGATATATGAAAGGCAGTTTTCTCCCTCTCCTTTCCTTTTCAGTTTAAAGATGTTTTGATTAGATTTTTGAGGCTTCTAAACAATACACTTTTACCTTCCCTTATTAATGATGTTCTGTCCCTGCTCTAAGAGTCCTGTCTGCCATTGCTACTTAATGACCCTAAATGTAAGACTTTGTTAGTTCTTTTTCCTAACATCTTGTCATACTGTCATGTTCTAATATTTTCTTTATTCCCTATCCTTCAGTGAAAACACACCAAATAGTCAAATTTTGATGATTAATGATCCTTCCTTCTACTAGCTTCTTTGTTTGGAGTCTCCCATGTAGTATGGTAGAATACAAATTGGTACAAGATTAGGACTAAAGCTATCTCTGTGTTATCCTAGTTCTGACACTAAGTATGTCCTTGAGCATCAGAGGATCTGGGTTTGAATTTGATATCTAAGAGTTACTGCTAATCTGACCATGTGGAAGTCACTTGGCCTCTTTGGGTCTCAGCTCCTTCATCTATTAAATTTGGCTATTGTATCTGATGGCCTAAACACTCCAGCTCTTCTTCTTTACCTCTCTGACCTTTTGATTTGCTTATTTTAAAAATGAGGCCCTTGGATTAAATCCCTTAGGTCCAAGCCAACTACTCCACATAATAAGAAGCTGGTTATCCTTTGAGGAGTGATCATGGGGAAGGAAGAAATCGACTATTTTCTGACCTCTGGCTAATTTTTGATTTCTAAAATGTGAGGGTGGTGGGAATATTATGGGAAAGTCTTTGCTTTTTGGGGGAATGGTTGTCCCATAGTCTACACTACTCTAATTGGACCCCTTTCCCCAGGTAGTCCCCTAGGTTCTTCTCTGAGTAGCACCTGGTTCTTAAGATTCTACCAGAGTTTGCTTTTTCTCTTCCACAGTGTGGTTATCTTGTACCCATGAATACTTTATGGTCGTAATGGACAGAAATTTTTTTCGGAATGGGCTATTTCTGCAACCTCGCAATGTGATTCTGGGACATAATTGTCCAGTAACTTCAGTTACTCCGGAGAGATTATTCCTGGTCTATGGAGTTGGACAATGTGGGATGAAAATAGAGGTAAGACTCTAAGCCTATTACCTCAGTCCCCCTTCCTTTTATGGGCCTGGTCCTCAGTTGTCATTTATGGGTGAATGAACTTGGAAGTTCCTGCCAGTCAGTCAAGAATGGAGCAGTTGTATCAGGCCGGTCATGTATTAAAGAACAGGTGCCTCCCTATCCTTTACAAGTAATGGGATTCAGTCCTGTAGTAGGCAAAGTCCCTTTGCTTCCTTTTATTTAGGAGATTTCTTTGTTTACAAGACTGGGCTTGTGGTGCTTTATGGATAACTTGGACTCTAAACTTTGAATGAATTCTATGCCAGTTTCATTTAGTGGGGGTCATACCTCTTTGGCCAACCAGTTTACACCTGTATGAAATGTTTCATTCTCCCCTGAGTGTACCCTGTCTCTTCTCACTAGATATCAGTGGTTCTCAACCTTTCTAATGCTGTGACCCTTTAATAGTGGTATGTGGGCGTGTCTGCATGTGGGCAGACCCTCATGGAGATGGATAGAGGAGGTTCCCAAGACCATCAGAAATATGTGTTTTCCAATGGTCTTAGGCAACCCCTGTGACCCCTGTGAAAGGGTTGTTTGACCCCAAAAGGGTCGTGACCCATAGGTTGAGAACAGCTGCTCAATTTTATCAAACCTAGGTCAGGTGAGGATGACTAGGTAACCTTTTTATCTATTGTCTTAAATGCTTTGAGGACTCATAGGAGGAAAGGAAACCTGAGTTGGGTTATGTCAATGGGAACGGAGGACTCTATAAACTGGCACCTAGTCCACATTGTCTTCTGGGAAATGATGAAATTCCTTGGGCCTGATGAAGACCTGTGCTACTGTCCCACTGAAACATAGTGTTCACATGATTCCATGTTCTATTCCTGAAATACAGTAAATTCATTCTTAGGACATTTGAACCATTTTGACCTAAGACTTTTCTTTCTTTCTTCAGGTAATAACTGATACGATTTATATCGACAGTATTATATATGTATTCAGAGACGATTTACCTCCAGATCCTTTGGCCATACCTGTGACTTGCAGTATTTCTGGGTGAGCTCACCGTATCTGATGGCTTATTCAAGACATTTCTCCAAAGCATATGTAGTTTAGAAGTCTACCCTGGGAAATCTCTCCTGGTTTAGCTCTGGGATTCCTTCTGGCTTGGAAGAAGTTGGTGTTAATCCTTTAAGGGAATTAGAATGGGAGTAGCACCGGCCACTAACCATTCACATGCTTCCAAGGGCTTCCTATAATGAGGATCTCAGATCCTTAAATTCAAGAACCAGCCCAATCTCCACTTGTCCGCAGGAGCTCTGATGATTCAGTGTATTTTGCTCTTCCAACCCTTGGTTCTGAGAAAGACGAACAGTAGGGAATTAGGGAGATAGAGGCGCAGCTTAGCCAGAAGCTGGGCCTGGCATGCGGCTTTGGAGGAGGTCCAGGATCATGTGCCTCTGTCTAGTGAGGCTTGTTTGAATATTCTCATGGATACACGAGGTGCCGCATGTGTTAACATTGTCCAAATGCTTATGATGAGGTAAAACTGTGCTGCAGACCTATACCCAGCAATTCCAGCATGATGAGGAGGGTGATGGATCTAAGAATGCCCCCTCCCCCCAAAAAACCCCATAAAACAAAAAAACTTAGTGATGGTAAAATAGAAAACAAACTCCCATCTTGCTAAAAACTCAGTCTCATGAGGACACAAGCTTAAGCCTGTCTTGTAGGTGACGACAATTCTTTTTTTTTTCTTTTTTTTTTGGAGGGGGAAGGCAGGCATTTGGGGTTAAGTGACTTGGCACAAGGTCCCATGGGCTGGCTAGTAAGTGTTATGTCTGAGGCTGGATTTGAACTCGGGTCCTCCTGACTCCAGGGCCTCATTGCCCCTAGCCGCTCCAGGTGATGGCAATTCTTGACCTTGCAACTTTTTTTCTCCCTTCTTATTTTCAGGGAAGTCAATCACAAACTGATACATTTTAATCCAGATCCTGATGAATGGCCTGATGTACTTGAAACATATGAATTTTGGAAGTCTCTGCGTCCTCAACGATCTACCTCATGGGCTCATGGAAATAGTCGAATGGTACGACTATTAAGAGCTGGACCTTGGCAAGAAAAATAGGTCTTATTCTGATTTTATAGTCTGAACAAATGCTTCATGATGGATCAAACAATACATCTGGAGAAGAGTAGTTGAACTTCTGCCCCAGCAATTTGTCTGTAAAGTGTAGGTCATTCTAACACAAGAAGTAGGGGACAGCTGGTGGAAAAGAGCTCCCTTTTGTCTTTTTGGTTTTAAGAAATAAGTTCATCAATATAGAGGAGTGGGGAACCCCCACTATGGAAAATGGCTCTAAAGCTATGATGAGCAACTTGCCTTTTAACTTGGAGTTGTCAGGAAGGTACTGGAAGATTAAGTGCCTTGCTTGGGGCATGATCACCTTCCTAGAAGTGGCAGTAACAGGATTTGAGTTAAAGCTTCTTGACTCTGAGGCTGGTCCTTCACTCACTCTTCTGTCCTGTATCTCAAATGACTGATTTTGTCTAATGATCTGTCTTATGAAGACCCTTTCCATTTTAGTTCATTTTTCAGGTTTGAATGTATTTCCTACTCTTTGATTTGGATGACCCTCTAGACCAGTGGTTCTCAACCTTCCTAATGCTGAGACCCTTTAATACTTGTATGTGGGAGTATCTGCATGTGGATGGACCCTCCTGGAGACAGATAGAAGAGAGGTGTCTTGGTTCCTAAGACCATCACAAGTATGTGTTTTCCATGGTCTTAGGTGACTTCGTTTGACCCCCAAAGGGGTCACGACCCACAGGTTAAGAACACTGCTTTAGGCAAATCCAATTGTCCACAGTAGCCTGTTAAGAAGTGAAATGTACCAAGGTAAAGAACTATAAAGTCAGCTTTGTGAAGAGTAATCCATTGAGTAGCACTCCAAAGAGTAGTATCAAATACAGGCTGATGCCTTTAGGTGAGGAGCTGCTGCTACCAGGACCGAATGCCTTAAAAAAAAAAAAAAAATTAACTTTACCAGTGATTCAGTTGCTTTCAAGGCCAGGTCCAGTCTGGACTATTAGAGTGGTGTGGTGTGTGTGTGTGTGTGTGTGTGTGTGTGTGTGTGTGTGTGTGTGAGAGTGTGTGAGTGTGTGAGTGACTGAACTTGGTCATAGCTGAGACTGGGGATCCTCTCAGTTGTGTGGGGAATAACTGAGAAGACTGACAATCCCTACCAGGCCAATCACGTGGCCTCTCTCTTAAGGCTGCAGCTTCCTCATTCTCTCTTCATTCAGTTGTCTGGTGTCTTCTATGAATTGGGTTTAACATGAGACATAGCTGACTTTGGAGGCAGGATGATCTTGGGTCAAGTCTGAGTTTTGACATACTGGCTCTGTGACTCTGGGCAAGCCACTTAATGTCTCTTAGAGTCTAAGTTGTAGAACAGCTACTGGTCTGTAATGGTAGACGGTTCTTCACTAGCTAAGGTATAAGAAGGCTCACAAGATAAGAGTACTATAGAGGGCCTTCAATACTAGAGTGAGGAGCTTGTTTCTTGTTCCCATAATTGAAGCCTTTTAGGGTGGGGTGAAGCGATGGGATTAGACCTGTGGCTATGATGGGATTTTGGCAGGCATGTAGAAGGGAGCCATTGGAAGCAAGGAACCTGATCTAGACAGGAGGTCATGAGGGGCACAGGGTCGGCATAGCCCAATAATTCCCTTTCAGTTTCTCTTTGCTAACTTTATCTTTCTTTTCCAACAGGACAAGGTTTCTGGGTCATCCCATCGCTCTTGAATTCCATTCTTTGACCTCTGTCGTGTGAGAGGGAAAAGGGACCAGCTGTTTAGCAGTCACGTCTGTCACTAGGATGTTGGCTCAGGGCTATTTTGATACTTTCAGTCATGGGATGATGGTACCTTGTCAAGAGGTTTTTAGAAAGTTGTGATAATGCCTACCAAGACCCTTCTGTGAAACTTTTGACTATTTGGTTTTTAAATTAATGTTCTTTTAAATAAACACACCTGTGCCACCTTTTAATTTTTACATATTTGTATTTTTTCATTATTTAACATTCATTTTTCTTCTTTTTAAGTTTAAAATTCTCTTCCTCTAGCAATCATTTGAATTACAAAATTACAAAGGACAAACATGGCCTCAAAGAAATGTAAGAAAACACTACAGCCTATATGACCATACAACTATAGACAAGCACTACATTCATTATAGCTGTGAAGTCATGTAAAACATTTCCATATTAGCCATGTTGCAAAAAAAAGGCAAGATGGGTAAAGTGAGGAAAAATGCTTCAATCTGCATTCAGAATTCATCAGTTCACTCTGGAGGTAGATAGCATTTTTTTTATCATGAACCATTTGGAATTGTTTTGGACCGTATTGACCAGAGAACCTAAGTCTTTTACAGTTAAATCATTGCTACAATATTGCTGTTACTGTGTATAATGTTGTCCTGGTTCTGCTCACTTTACTTTTTTTATCAGTTCACCTAAGTCTTCTAAGGTTTTTCTAAAACCATCCTTATCTTAATTTCTTATAGCACAATAGTGTTTCATTACTTTCATATGTCGCAACTTGTTCAGCTATTCCCCACCTGATGGCTGTTGCCTTTTTACTGATCAATCTCAAGTGACTGCTTGTGTGGTTTTTTTTTTTTCTTAAACACAATCGACTTCAATAGGTATGTATTCTTGCAACTACAACTTTGGCTTCTCATAGAAGGGATTTGATTATTGAGAGAGCCTGAGGTTCACTCAGGGTTCATGTTCCCACCCAGCGTTTCCCTAGGGAACACCAGAATTTTCAGGTGTATGCTGAACCGCCTTCTGAACTATTACATTTTCAGTGAGTATTTACACATTGGAAATCAGCAAATGCTATGAATTAGGGCTTGATTTATTGTTTTATTGAGTGTCTAGATTCTAGACATAGAATGATGGAGAATTTTAAACATGCAGATTAAACTTGTGTACGTTTTTTTTTCTTTTTTTTTGAGAACTGGTTGGTGAAGTTCCCAGACTTCTGGAAATGTAGGACACGCTTTAGTTTAATCTGACAAAATCAAAAGTATTCATAAAAAGATTAGACACTGCAGTATCCTTATTGAATAGTGTTTTCTCTTCCCCTGGGTCCTGCCTCGTCTTTGTTATTGGAAGGAACCTGAGCTTTTTGTGTAGTCCAGCAGCACTCCACCTTGATAGCAGTGAACTTCCTCAGGACCTACTCATTGCATTTGCCTCACCACTACAGCCAAAGTCTAGGTCTGGGTTGTTCCAAAACATGGTGGAGCCCTGCAAAGCTCATTTTTCTAAACTGCTCAGCTCTAGTCCTACCTGTTTCAGGAAGTTTTCTTTGAGTGCTTTGTTTCTCTATGGTCTTTTCCTCTTCACAGTCTGAAGCAAGTGTCTGTACCATGGGTAAGGGTAAGGCTTCATTTATAATCCCACCCACTTACAAGTAGTTAGTGCACATGTAACTGGTACTTACCATGTTCAAGGCAGCGTTAGATATTTTCATTCATTTTGTTTCCATAGGACTGTAAGCTCTATAAGGACAAGAAGAATGGTTTATGCCTCTCGCTATCTCCTGCTCTAGGCAGTGTCTTTTATATTTAAAGAAATGATTTTCATTACAATACATTCTCATGGTTTTGTTTAAATCATAAAAATTTCTCATAGTATACCTAACCCTTCCAGATAGTCATCCCATATCAGAAATAATATTTAAAAAAGAGAAAGTTTTGCTGAGTTTATTTCTCTATCAATACATTAAAAAGTCTGTCTATAGATGCAATGTACCATACCTGAGGTCTTCCATACTTCTGTAAGGGATTGGGGCGGGATGTTTTCTTACATCTCTTTTTGGAGGCCAGGTTTGTTCTTTGTAATTTTACAATACAAATGATTGCTTTGTGATGGTTCTTTCTGCTTACATTGGTATATTCATACATAAATTGTTTCATTAGCTCTGCCAACTCCACTCTATCAGAGCATATAAATCTTTCCATGCTTCTCTGTTTCATCATAGTCTCTAATTCTCACAGCAGAGTAATATTCCATTATGTTCACGTATCACAATTTGTTTACCCATTTCAAAATTAATGGGCATTTGATTTGTTTCCAGATTTTGCTGCAACAAAGTGCTATATCAGTATTTTCCCATATATGGCGACCTTATTCTTATATGTGGTCTCCTTAGGATATAAGGATGTAAGAATCTCTGGATCAAAAAGATATGGCCATATTAGTCACTTTATTTGTATAAACCAAAGTCAAATGATTCCTGGCTCCACAAACAAACAAATCTTAGCCAGAGTAATATCGAACCATCAACTGTAACCACTTTCTCCTTCTCACCTCTGGAAATATAATCCTACCATCTATTTCTCTTTGAATTATGGTTAAAATCTGTTCATAAAACTTGCCTTTGTGATTTCCTTCCTTCCTTCCTTCCTATCCAATCCAATCCAATCCAATCCAATCAATTTAATAGGTCTTTTAGGAAATACTCAACAAAGGGAAAGTACTAGAATTAAGGAGGATAAGGACAGACTTTCTGTAGATGATAGGTGGGACTAAGATCATTTCTTGCCCATGCAGGTATACTTCACTTATTAAGGAAATAATTTTCTGATTCATTTAGCTTTATAGAATGCTGTGGTGACAGTCCAAACTTAAGCAGAACTAAGTATCCTCCAAAGTCTCTGCAAGAGTCTGACCTAAAAGCAGAGGGAGAAAAAGTACAAAGAATTTAGTGTATTGGGCTTTGATTGGCTAAGTGCTTTCCATATTGTGAGATGGTGAGGGCAACTGAAGGGTTGGGAGTAGAAGTGATGAATGGGAAGAAAGATCAGGGAAGGTGAGGAGACGTGCAAATCATACAAATAGATGATAAAGCAATAATAGAACCTTTCTGTCTTTGGCAGGGATTGTCAGTCAAAAGAATATAGCTCTGGTGCTGACCTTTGAGTCTAGTAGGTAATGAGATGGTGACCATGGCCAGCACTGTTTAACAAGGTGATATACTTTATTAGTACCTGTATTTATGGAATAGGAAAGGAATTAGTTGATGAGGAGGCCATGTTGGAGACTAATGAATATTCTTTCCCTTCATCCCAACAGAACTCAGCCCCTTCTATACACAGCCTTTACAGACTAGCCTCTATTATTGCAAGGGTTTAGGAAGTGAACATCTAGGCAGAAAAGCAACAGAAAACAAATAGGTAACATGGCATCATTATGAGTAGGTCATGTCAGAATAATCTTATGCTCCTTTTTGCTTAAAGAGTTTATTGCATGCCTACTACGTGCCAAGAACTATGTTCATAATGTAACAAAACTGAGAAAGTTGGCCATAGTCAGATTGGAAGGGCTATTAAAGACTCAACGTTGAGTGTGTATTTTATTTAAAGACACTTGGAAACTACTGGAGCTTTTTGAGATGAAAAATGACAAGGTTAGATTTGCCTTTCAATATTATCAGTTTAGTGGCCATGGATGTGGCAGAAGAATATGAAAAGACAAAGTATAGATGCCAGGAGACTAATGAAGAGGCTGTTTTAATAGTCCAGGACAGCACCGATGAGGGTCTTAAATTCAGTGGTTGTGAAGAAAGAAGTGGGCAGATGGAATAGATACAGGGTGTGTGTAGGGGTGCCATTGACAAGCTGTGGAAACAGATTGTGAGGAGTAGAGGATAATTTTGAAGTAGCACAGCTCAGTAACTGCAAAGATCGTGGCCTGTTCTGCAGATAGGGAAGGTAGGAAGAAAAGAGTCAAGTCTTTGGACGTGTTGAGTTTATGATGCTTACAGGATGTTCAAATAGAAGATGTCCAGCTGTTGGTGGGAGTTGAATGATTGAAGCTCAGGAGAGAGGAGGACTGGATGTATAAATCAAGTTCATGTGCATAGAGATCATCACAGACTCCAGAGGAAATGATGTCACCAAAACAGAGTATAAAGAGAGAAGGGGAGAGGGTCCGGGGGAAACCTCTACTGTGAGGGGATAGAACATGGATAATGAACCCAAAATGATTAGACTGGTTAGAAGAGCACCACAAAAGAGCAAAGCTGTAAGAACGGGGAGAAGAAAGCATCCAGAAGGGGTTAATAAAATGTGTCAATCACTTTGGAAGAGTCAAGGAGAAAGTGAAGAGACACCCAACTGACTCTGAGGAATAGACAGTAACACTATTCCATTGGACTTACTGTTGAGTATAAGGAAATTTTTTATTTCAATACCACCATAAATGCTCTTTTTCAGCATTTAATGTCCATGCAGATATTAAAATTATCCAGAAATTTTATTTAAAAAAGTTTTTTTTTCAATTATTTTCAATTATTTTTTCAATCATTTTACTGAAAAAATAAAACAGTAGCAATCACATTGATGACCTTTTTGTTATAAGTATGAAGAGAGCCATAAAAAAGTCCTATTTCCTCACAAAGTGTTTTCTACTGTTTTGGAGAACATCAGCCTCTTTCCTAGGCAACTCCTTTCACTAAAGGTTCCCCAAAGCTTCTCTTCATATCTGATCTTTCAAAGAAATGGCGCCGTCTACCCATTCTAAAGTTATCTCCTTGATTTCCCTGCATCTTTTCAATTTTTGCCTTCTGGGGTCAAGTAATATGAGTCTATTTCCTCCTTCATGATTGAATTCTTCATCGATAAGTGTCATATGACCTCCATTTTTTTTCTTTAGGAGAGTCAGTACCCACAGTCCCAAACATCTTATGGCATGAACCTGAGGCCACTTGTACTATGGGCCCCTTCACCCAGAGCACCTGAGAGAGAGAGCAAAGGCCTCAGTCTTCATAAGATGACAATTAAAAGTTTGATAAGGGATGCCTTTGAGTTGTCTTAAAGAGTGGATAACTACAGACACATGGTGTGGGTTAAGGTTTTGTGTGGGTGGGCATTAGTTATAAAACCACTTGGAATGGAGGCCCTTCTACATTCTTTTTGTGTCCTCAAAAGGTCTAGAAGCCTGATAAGGATCTGTGATCATGAACCTCTTTGGTGTGTTAGTAACACTTTTCCTGTTCTTTTCCAAGGCTTTGCTCCAAGATTATCCAGGTAAGGTTGTTTGTCTTTGTGAAACAGGCCTTGTAGGCAACTATCAGGAGAAGGTCTTCCAGGAATAAATGACTTGCTTTTATTCTATATACTCTGAATCATTGTCACTGTTATCTATCGGTCCCTCTTTCTTCCTCCATCTCTTTTTGTTTGTCTCCTGGCAAATACGTTTTCTACCTATTCTTATTAAAAGCATCCTGTCCCTGAACTAGAGACTGTCACTGCTATGCAGTGAATCTAAGTGTAGTGACTGTTAACTTTTTTTGAATGTTATTGAATGAAAGGCTAATACTGAAGAAATGTAAAGCATTCTCCATGGCCCCGTTGCTCTGACCTTGCTCCGGTTGCTTCAGTATGGTGAAAAGAGGCCTCATCCAGAGAGGCCTGGCTCCAAAGCCTGGCTTTGAAGGTGTTTTTGTCTGGGACACTGGGGAAGTGGCTTAATTTTCCTGTCAGTCTCCGTTACCTATAAAATGAGTGAATTGGGCACGATAAGCCTGTGGCCCCTTGAAGCTCCACTTCATGATCTTGGCTTCTGTTCTCAACTATGAAATGAGCAAATCCCTTAAATTTCAAATTTTCATATAAAGTTTCCCATTTTTGGAGAGATGGACGATCAGGGAATACTTGTTTGTTTCCTGATGTCTGTCTACTCGCCGCATTCATGTGGTGGAAGCAGGATTAGTGCAGAATCATCGTTTCCACAAGAGAGGCCCCTCTGATTTTATACCCTCTGCCACCTGACTTCTCTACTCCCTTCTCTGAGTGCTTTTCCACTTGACATGGCTGTTTCCCTTTTTTGCATAGTATGGGTAACCTGTGGCCCAGACTACTTTCAGGTCATAATGGATAGGGATCTTTTTCGGGATGGAACACCTCTGAATCCTGACCAGGTGATCCTGGGACAAGACTGTGAAGTATCTACAGTCCTAGAGGACAAGTTTTTCTTCTTCTACTCAGTCTTGCAGTGTGGGATACAACAAGAGGTAAGAATGGTGACCTCACCTTGTTGTTGAGGTCTTGCCTGCTTAGTCCCTACCAGGTGAAGGACAGGAGTTCTCCCAATCAGTGGGGATGGTGGGAGGTCAACGCGGCAGGTGGCAGAGCTCCTCTTCTGGCCCCTTCACAGACCCTGTCCACTTATTTGTGGGCAGGCAAAGGCTGTCCATTTGCTCTGTTAAGCACTTCCCATTTTGTAAGGCTGGTCCAAGGATCCTCTGAAATAGTCTGGTTTTTAGGCCACAAAGGATTTCTTGTGCTCATGCTGCTGAAGCTGGTCACTTCAGTGATGCTCGGGAGGAAAGGTGACTGCCCTTTCACAGTTCAATCACTCAGGTTACATTAGGAGGATTGGTCACCTTGGCTATCATGTACTCGACGTGGTGAAGAAGAAAACCATGGGAATAAAGGGAATCGGATTGGTAGTTTCTCCATAGAAAAGGGGGAAATACTCTCTTCTGGGGACCTGATGACAAACCCCTGGACCCAATGTGATCCCCAGGGTTCTGTCTTCCATAAGCCTCTTGTCTTCCCATGATTTAGCTCTAGAGATCTTAAATATTTCATTTAGGGGCTGCTAGGTGGCTCAGTGAATAGAGCACTGGCCCTGGAGTCGGGAAGACCTGAGTTCAAATCCAGCCTCAGACACTTAACACAAAAACTAGTCATGTGACTGTGGGCAAGTAACAACCCCAATTTCCCTCAAAAAAAAAAAAGCAAAAAAAAGTTTAACTTATTCTGTTCATTTTAAACATCATTCCTAAACAATTCTCTCACCAGACGAAGTGGAATTTGATTATTTTTCGCAGTTTTCTTCACTGTAATTCCTTAATAAATGTGGAAGGTGGAGCTCTTAGCATACCTCTGCAGTGCACAGTTACAAAGTGAGTACATTCTACATCCTGATCTATTCACGTTTTTTCTTCTTTCTCAGGTCATTTTAAGGTGAAATTTACTAGCCAGGAAACATGTCCTGGCTTACTCTGGTCTCACGAATCATTAGAAATTCCTTTAGAGCTTTGAAAAAGAATGAAATTAGGACTCACTAATCCTACAAATGTCTCAAAGGGGCCATTTCCCCCAGTCTAGGTCCAAGGTACCTCCTCCCCGTACCCCAGCCCCCCATGTGTCAGATATTCCTGTAGAAGCATCACCATTGGTACGTTGTGTTCCCTTTCCTATCTGGGGAGAGCTAGGCAGGGGTGGGTAGGGTTAAATGGGGCTTTAGTGAAGTGAAACATGGTGCTGCTGGCAAGTTCTTTGGAGAAGGTTTTTGATCAGTTTGCCCTTTAGTTAATAACATTGGAGTTTGGTAGGGATGCCTCTGTATTCATGAGAACCGCTATCTGATCTCATTGAGGGGAAGGGGAAATAGCATTTTGATAATGGAGGAAGACAGTGTGGCTCAGGAACTGAGTATCTTTCCTTGTTACAATCCCTCCCCACTCCTTAAAAAAAAAAAAAAAGTTCCTGGGAGAAATATTTGAAAACGGGAAATAAACTCATTTAGTCATTTTCTCAAACCTGTGAGGTCCAGGGCTTTAATTCTAGCCATCACATCCCAAGGCTTCTTAAACTTAACCTTTTCTCCCTACTTTTTTTTTCTAGGCAAACCCCAAATCGTCCTGTTATAGAGAATTTTCCTCCCCCTTCGGTTGGGGTAGCTGGAATGAATGTCTCTGATAGACCTCCATCTGTCTCATTGGCTCAGCAAGATGTTAGGCCCAGTGAGTACAAAAGTGGCCATCAGGATCCAGGAGCAGCAGCCTTAGCTGGGTAAGGATGCCCAAGCTTATAAAAATACCTGAGAATCTGACTCATAGAAGAGAAAAAAGCCCATTACAAAGAGGGGCAGAACCTGAACAAGGAAGCTTGTTGGCAGTCATTACTTGCCTTCCTACAGGAGTCAAGGTATAACTGTAGATAGAAACTTCTGTTTCTGGTTGAACCAGGGCTATTTGGTAGAGGAAACTCTTGGCTGCTATTAGCTGCTGGAGTTTAATTTTGAGTTGTCCAAGCCGCTGGAGTCTCTGTCTGCTCAGTCCTATAGCTAGTGTGAGACGTTAACAGGAACTGAACACAGTTCTTGACTCTGAAGTCTTTCAGCTACAACCCCTGCCTTGATTGATCTTTCTATTAACAATCTATCTTCCTTTGGCATACTCATTCAGGGCATGTTTTATGCTAGTCTGTTTTTTTTTTTTAATTTGTTTGAAGCTCTAGGTCAATTTATGGCCCAGAGTGAGATGTAAAGAATCCCAAAGATGCCATAAGTTGGGGTTGCTGGAGATGATGTTAGTGATCCTTCCATGTGCCAAAGATCTTCATTTAGGAGCTGGGTCAGAGAAGGGGGTGGGAAGGAAGAATGAAGGTCAGTAAGGCTAGGAGGTAAACTATATAAAGCAAACAAAACAAGGCAAGGCAAGAAAAGGAGATCAGAACGGATTACAGCCTCAAATGCCTGTTAGGAGTTTGTACCTTGTCCCAAGGATATTGATTTTGGCCGGTCAGTGAAGCAAGGCAGGGAGGAGTTGATGAGTTCCTGTCTCTAGGCACAGCCCAATGGCCTCTATTAAAACTGATGTTTGCTAACTCCATTGTTCTTTTCTTACAGGACCACTTTCCCAAACCTTACCTTGTCACCAGCCTCGCCTGTGTCCTGGGGACATGAAACTTGTCATCAGGCCTGCAACTTTATTCCCCCACATGCTGCTTTAGCATTTCCTTGGTCCACTGGGTCCTGGGCTCTTGGCACAACTTACCCAGAAATCTCTAGGAAGCTGTAAATAGAAGCTGATACTTTTGTGTACATTTTCAATGACTGTCTTTCAAAGATCCCTTGAATAAATATAGGACACACTGCCATTCCTATGCTCAGACTAGTCAGCTGCACGTTTTCGGAAGTATTCTTGGCTGCTCTTTCTTTTGGGAGCTATGGTTCAGAACCAAGAGATCTTAGGCCTGTTTCCAATCTTCCATGAAATGAGTTTGAATACTGGAAAGCTCTTGGTATCATTGTTGGGGCTCGTGTCATCTCAAGGTATTTTCATGGGAAACGTCAGAACGTGAAGTTTTCACAAAAGAGAAAAAGAGAAAAAGACCCTAAGCTACTGAAGCATAAAATGACTTGATTTAATTTGCCTGAAGGAGCACCAAGGACCATGACAAAGATGGGTAATTCCACATCCTTTCTAGTAGCCCTCTCCCTTTTTCCTTATCTTTCTCACTCTAACCAAGCGGTGGGAAATAACACAAGGTTGCACAGTTCATCAAACTTTAGCTCTAATAGGGACAACTTCAGAATGCATACTCTGCGCTTGGTTCCAAGCATATATTCATTTATTAAGCAATGCACGCCAATTGTATATTAAATTGGGCCCATGTCTCTTCAGCTTGGCACGGGACAACAAATACAGGCGAGGATGGATTTTAATGCATTAAAACAATTAGCAGGTTATAAACCAGGATATAAGATTAGGTAATCTGATTTCTAGTTGGAAGAAAGATTGGGGGCTTTCCAAAGTGGGAGGCAGGGAGAGAGAGAGAGAGAGCAGGTGGGCTTTTACAGATGTGAAATGGGATACTATTCAAATCTTAAGCAGGTGGGATTGACAGGAAAATGGAACTTGGGTCTCAAGATGGAGTTGGTTTGCTTCCCAAAGTTCTACAATTCTTTCGCTCCACTGCTGCCAAATCCCCCACCCTTCTTCCCTACGTGCCCTGTGACTGCCCGCCTCTTGGACTCTTGACTACATTGTCCTTACCTGATAGCCATTCTCTCTAGACTTAGTTCATGAAGGAAAGTAATGAGATCTTTCTTTTGGATATATGGATCTGCCTGCTTTACCCTACCTTGAGCATTCCTGTCTGTGGGCCTTTGTATAGGTTTCTTCCTGCCACACATACCTGGAGAGATTTTTTCCTTGACTCTTGGCTGATATTTCCTTAGTAAGGGTTCTCTTCCTCCAGATTGTCTTATATTTGGTCACAGTTCACATGATGGATTCCATGGTGCCACGTGAGCTGATTGAGAACAGTTTCAAGGTCATCTTGCCTCTGTTTCCTGCTCTGGAGGAACTCTGAATGCCTGCTGGCCACGTCCCCCAGCTTCTGTCTTGCCGCTTCCAAATGCCCCAGCTATCTGGGATCTCCCCAGCTCCTGGAGCATGGGCCTGTACTCAGTTTGTGTTTCTCCAATGATGCAGCTTCATTATGTTGTTTTTACTTACTTTTTCTTTCTGGAGAGAAGGTAAGCTCCCTGATGGCAAGAAACTTAGCTTGGGGTTCTTGATGCCCCTTGGCGCCCTGATGTCTAGTGTGTTATCCTTTACAAGTCAAGGGAAGGACTTGGTTATTGTTAGCCTTTTAGAATTCTAGGGTGGTCGTCATCCTCACCAATTTATTACTATGTAGCATTTATATACCATCTAATTTGTTATCCTACTTGATCCTAACACCAGCCCTTGTGAAGTAGGTATTACTGTCCCCATAGACGAGGTAACTGAGACAGAGGTAAAGTGACTCATCCAGGGTCACACAGGCAAGACTTGAACTCATCTCTGACTCCAACATAGCAGTCCCTTTATGCAGCCTACTTTCAAAAGGTGGGATTGCTGCGGCTAGCAAATCTGGGCCTAGCTACCAGCTGAGTGAAATAAAGGGACAGAG
>CM053601.1:183918995-183935175 GCA_028646575.1 Pseudocheirus occidentalis | reverse complement strand
ACTTGATGGTCCCACTCAGGTGTCTCCAATGATCTCCCTCTCTTAGCTCAAGGAAATCAATACTCTTCAACACCGATACCTTCCCTATAAAATCAGGTGCTTAGAGTTAAAGGGCCTAATTACATTTATCTGCACTTTGGCTGTGTCTGTAGAACAGAAGTTTTATGAGGGCAGCAGTTTTCCTGGGATTTGCACAGTGACTATATAGGCTCATACAAAAGGAAATAAAATATAGACATAATGAGTATGTGTGCATCATCTGGTACACGGATTGAGAAGAGGAAAAACAGTGGAGTTTATTAGAAGAAACATAAGCATGGTGACACTTTCCATAAGTGCTAAAAGCTGATACATTAACTATTTCTCCCTACTTCAAAGGGTAGAGAAACTGTGACATCTTCAGACCCTCACTCCCTTTATTGTTTTGAATGAGGCTCATAATGGTGAATGTTGACTCTCTTTTTTGAGAAGACCTGAAATTTTTTTTCACATGTGAGATGTCTGGAAATAATGGGATTAAGAACACTGGTTACAGAAACCAACACTAGAGAAACATGTAGAGCAAATGAGCATTCATGATTTTCTGATATTTACTACTAGCCTTTGTTAAGAAACAGAATAATTCACTCTAGATTCCATAGAGCTTGATCTGGAACAGCACCCGTTGCTTCAATAGCACATTGACCCAAGATGAAGATATTGGCTAAATGGGCCACTCCTACAGGGAGCAATGCCCTTGGACACTGTGAGAACATGACTTTGAATGGAGAAAATGCACAATCTGTTTCTTAAATCACAGGTGGAAGTGATTAAGAGATAAAGAAGTACAACAACCTCCTCTTAAGAATGAGGGTATTGAAGCCCAGATGGTTTTAATACATGTCATTCTAGGCACACTCTGGGAAAAGCCAGGACAAGAATTTTGGTCTCCTGCCACTCACTCTTGGATTCTGCCCCCTCTCTATCAACAGAACTGTAGGAGGACTACAAAGTAAGATTGAAAATGAGGCTTATAACTCTGGTGAAAAAACAGATGAGACTAAAGTAGAAATAAGGCCTGTATGTCTGGTGAAGCTAAGGGTTTGCTCACAGGTGATACTACTTATTCAAGTCTCATGTCTTAACCAGTCAACGTTGGGACAAAGCCTATATGGAAGTACTCAGGCTTCTTCCGAGCGGTTTAGAAGCTAAGTTTCAGAGAAGTGCTTCATTTTGACCCAACATAAAGGCAGATGCTATTGTAGAAGAGCGTTTTCTGTTCCACTCCCATGCAAGGTTTCATCCTCCACAACTAGCTACCCAACAAAAGGATGGTGAAGCTGCCCATTTGAGCTAATACCCAAAGCATTAACTACTCACTCTATCTTACTCTCTCTAAGGCTTCTGAAACACTCCAGCCAGTTCCACCTTCTCTACCTCCCCTCCTCTTTATGTTCTGCATTTAAAGTAGGGGCTTCAAATTGTGTTGCCTAGAAATGATAAGCATATAATGACCAATATCAGAAGTCGCTGAGGCAATAACACAATGAACAAAAAAATCCATATTATTTTATCCTTCTTGCTCACTCTTAGGGCAGAGTCTGTGCCTTTCAGGAAAGGGAACAATGTGGTCAAGATTCCATCATTTGTTCATTTGTTGGCTCTCTGTATTTGTGAGGGATACTCAATGTCTCCTTGTTATCCTTCTCTGCTTTGGTCACACATTGGAGTGTATCATTTTTACCTGAAGATTTCTTTAGCCATATCTTAGACATCTTGGTGTGTTGTTTTGTCATCATCATTTTTCTTTCATATAATAATATTTCCATGACGTCTTTGTTGATCCGCTCACTATTTAGAATCATTATTAAGTCTCCGTTGGGGCCTGTGTCTCTTATTTGTGCTCTGAACCGATTGCTATTTTTGTGGCATTATGGTCTACAAAGTACATTTTGACTAGTCCTACAGTTTTACATTTATTTGTATCATCTCTATACTCTAATCCATGGTAAATTTTGTCAGAATTCTATGTGATGCTGAGATATAGGAACATTCTTTAGCATTCCCATTTAGAAGTATCTTTGCTTTAGTTTCTCAAATAATTTTGTTCAATTTTATATTTTCCCTTGTATTTGTTACAACAGTCTGTTAGATTTGTCCAAAACCAAGGAAAGGATATTAAAGTTTCCTACTATTATTGTATTACCATGTACATTTTCTTACAATTCAGGTAATTCTTCCTTTGCGAAATCTGATGCTAAGATATTTGCACACATAATGTTAATGTTGATATTTGGTTTGTTGTCTATAGTTCCTTTCAGTATGGTGTAGTTCTCTTGTTAATCTGTTGCATACTGCAAACTTTTGTTTTTTACCTAGTCTACTATCATGATTGCAACTTCTGTTATTTTGGAACAAGGGTTTGGTAAATACTGTTGCAGCCCCTCATTTTGTGGGTATGTCTTTTTTATTTAGTTGTGTGTCTTAGAAGCAAGAGATTCTATAGGATTTCTTTCTTCCACAATATGCCACTTTTTTATTTCATTGGATTGTTGGATCCATTCATATTTAAAGTTAGAAGTTAGGTTTATATTTCACTCCATTTGTCTCTAATACTATTTTTTTCTAAACTGAAATTTTGTGTTCCTTTTCATCTGTAAAAACAGTACCTTACCCCTCCAATTATGTTTGCTTAATCTTTTTTAAAGCAATCCTATTCTCACAGGTTTTCTTCCACTCACCTGAACTCCTCTCCACCCCATATCCCCACCTCCTGTTTGTCATGCTTTCCTCAGTTTTGGAGTATTTTTTAAACTTATTCCTTTTTCTTTCTTCTATCTAGTTATTTAATTCTTCCCCTTTTCCCTTCATTTAAGTAATCAGGTAAAATCTTCTCTCTCCTCCCTTCAACTTTTTTTGTAAGTTGTTTTCATTTTTCCTCTTTAAAAAAAAACAAGCACATTCTTTCCCTCCTTCTTTGCATTAGTTCTATTCCCTGTCTCTTCTGGACTTTTATTCCTTGATTCATAGACCTTACAAATTACTTATTCCTTCTTTATTCTCTGTATTTGTCATGGAGTTGGAAGCAAAATTTTGAGTTCCTTCTTGTAAATAGTTTCTATGCTACTGGTTTTTGGCTCCTGTCCTTTGGCTCTTTTTGGCTCCTCTTTTTGGCTCCTCATCCTCCCTTTTCCTGCTCTGACTCACTCTTAGAAATGTTAAGTCCTGGAGGAGAAAGGGAAAATAAGAATATTGAACAAAAATTTTCCTTTGTCCCTATTTGTGCAGCTCATTACCATTTCCTGCCCTGTCTGTGATTTTTTATCCCATTTTTCACTTCCTCTCTGGATACAAGCCTCCCAGCCTTCTGGTGGTCAGTTGCCCCTAGGAACTCTATATCCCCTTCACCTGAGGCAGGATGCTGTCCATGGAGAACCCAACATTCTCTCAGAGTCTGTGGGTTTTCTAATCACCAAATTCTTATAGGTTGTACCGATTTAAGGTTCTTGTCTCCTATTACAAAATATCTCTCTCTTCCTGTGGAGGCATTCTTCAGCAGGACCCTAACCCACCTCTGAAGTGAGATGTCCCCATTTGTTTCCCACTGTTACAATCTCTCCCTTTACAGTCTCCCCCATTCTCCTGTAGGCCCTCCTCTTTCTGAGAGACGCCTAAAGGAGTTGTTTTCTCTTCATTGTTTACCATTTTTTTATTATATCATCACACATTAGCTTCTATCTTCTTTTTTTTTAATGTGCCCTTCCAGTCTCTATTTTAATTCCCCTCAAGAAACTTTAATTCATCCTCAGGTGGGATGTTACAAAGTTTATTTATTCCATTTTGATTTAAGCCTGTTTCTCCAGCAAACAATCCAGTCCAGGAGAATTCTTGCCCTTAGGAAATAAGCCCCTGTCTTTGGAACTTTCATTAGAATTTAGAGTGACCCAGCTTGTGAAGAAGAAAGTCAACCAGAGTGGTCTGGGGAGAGATGGTTTCTTTTGTCCAGATGGCAGGAGGCATCTGAGTCTCATGATCAAGTCTCCTTGTCATCAGGAGGAGCTGAAGACTTTTGGTCCACCCCCTCATTGGTTGTTCCCCAATCAGAGTTGATCTCTGCTAGGGAGGGGCACTTGCTTTTCCAAGGGTTTTTAGGGTTAGGGTTGTTTGTAAGGTCTTCTAGTTGGGTGGGGTCCCAACCCAAGATCAAGAAGCCTGTACTCAGAGGAATTGAATGATCTCATCTATCAGCAATGTCCTTCAAAAAAACTTGCTGAATAACATACAGAAACTGATCCCTAAATGAACAAAGGGGGAGAGGGGGAAAATTCCTCTATCCTAATTTAATAATTGTTTAATATAATGGAGGTATCATTTCCCTAAATATTTGTGTGTATGTACATGTAACCTTAATTCCATTTCTAACCCTAACTCTGTTCATAACTCTAATCTTCTGTATAGTCTTGCTTCTTTTTCTAACTGAAGGAGGTGAGCAACTTCAGAACCTAAGCCCTTATAGTAGAGAAGAATGCTCATTATTGACTCAGGAAAAGACTCCAATGCCATAAAACTCCAGAGATGTGTGTTAACTCTTTGTCAGTTAGTCAACAAGCATTTGTTAATATCTGCAATGCATCAGGTGCTGTGCTAAATACTAGGGATAAAAAGAAAGGCAAAAAGACAGCCCCTGCCCTTGGCCAATATCATCATTCTTGGTTTCTAACACCATTGTCCATAGGGGAACTTCTGTCATTCCTCCCTTCTTCTCAATTTCCTTCCAGGTGCTGTCTTCACCTGTTGACATAGTACTTTAAAAGTTCACAAGGTACTTACAAGCTGGGTGGTACAACAGACAGAGTGCTGGGCCTGGCATCAGGAAGACTAATCTCCTGAGTCCAAATCTGACCTCAGACACTTCCTAGTTGTGTGACCCTGGACAAGTCACTTAAACCTGTTTGCCTCAGTTTCCTCATCTCTAAAATGAACTGAAGAAGGAAATGCCAAACCACCTCAGTATCTCTGCCAAGTAAACCCCAGATGAGGTTACAAGGAGACGGACATGACCGAAAAACAACTGTACAAAGTGCTGTATAAATAGTCCATTTTATGTTCATAATAACCCTTATAAATAAGGTAGGTGCTATTTTTATCCCATTTTAGAGATGAGAAACATGAGACACAGAGAAGTTGACTTACTCAGGATCACAGAGCTAGTAAATTGGAAACTGTTTGCAACAAAGGTGAGGAAGAAGCCATTATAGTCACAGGAGACTGTACAAAAACAGAGGTTGAAGATAGAGTCCTGACTAGAGGCAAAGGCGAACTGCCCAGTGGGAAATGAGAACTAAGTCTAGTGAAGCAAATGACTTGTAGGAGATAGAGAGTCAATTGGTTTGACTAGAGCAGTGGTTCTCAACCTTCCCTTCGGCCTTTTAATAGCCATATGTGGGCATATCTGCACGTGGGCGGACCCGCCTGGAGACAGGCAACCCCTGTGAAAGGGGTGTTCGACCCCCAAAGGGATCGCAACTCGCAGGTTGAGAACCACTGGACTAGAGTGAAGAAAAATGGGAAAGAAGAGAAAAGGAAGAGAAGACAATGAGGACACCCAAGGAAAAATGCTTTCACTACAAGGAACAGTGTGCATCCAGAGCAAGCACCAGCAGGAGATGCAGACAAAGTCAAGTCACAATGAGCTGAAATCAGATGGGTGGGTCCATGACAAAAAGGCTCTCAGTAGAGGCAAGAAGACATGGAGGCATCTCAACCCAGAAGACCTAACCGTTGACAGGCATGAAGCTAGTGCACAGTTTTCATCCTGAGAAACCTGGTATCTCTTTGCAAAATAAACTGTTGGACTATCAGTCTTACATTCTTTCACACGTATGGAGGGAAAGAACAATGGACTTCTCAAGGAAAGGCAGATGGCTACTGGAAAAGTCTGAGTCTGGAATGGCTAGGTGGTGCAGTGAATAGAGCACTGGCCCTGGAGTCAGGAGGACCTCAGTTCAAATCTGGCCTCAGACACTTGACACAAAAACTAGCCGTGTGACTTTGGGCAATTGCCCTCCAAAAAGCAAAAGAAAAAAGGAAAAGTCTGAGTCTCAGTTCTTGGTGTTTTGATAAGTTAAAGCAAAACACATCTTTTATTGACTCTCTTGAAAGCATGTAAAGTAACTTGGTATCTTCTCATTTTAAGGAGACAACACAAGCCATATTTTAATTGACCCCCTGGATATCTTGGTTGAAGATAATATGAACCCTTATTGAATGATCCTAAGAGATTCTCAATGATACCCATTTGATGGAAATCCAGAGATTCAGAGTCACAGTTTGCATTAGTAAAGATAAACTGATATGTAAGCTGCCTTATTGGTTTTTGTTTTGTTTTGTTTTTTGAGAACACTCAGAAAATGATTGGATAAAGGGGGGCACAGCCTCTGTTTACTTAAGAGAATTTTTATTTTTTAAAAAAAGTTGGAGAAAACACTCACAAAGGATTAACAGGAATTATCATAATTTCCTGGAAGTTTCTGGGCAAGTATTTCCATGGGACCAGGAAAGTCCTGAGGCAGCATTCAGAGGAATAGAATTGTTGACTACACTGCAAGTTCAATGACCCCAGGAAAGAAAAGGGATGTTAGCGACAAGATAAGAAGCAGGAAAACAGTCTCCTGAAACAGAAAAAAAAAAAATTAGACAGCCATTAGACAGTTAGACAGAGGAACTTCCTGTCAGGAGTATTCTAAATCTATGACCCCTTTCTCCAATGTCTCCTCATGCAGCTGAGAAAAACGTTTAAGCCACAGGCTTGGCCACATCCCACCCTGTCTCACTGACCTCGTGTCTGATAAGTGGCCCTAAAAGCAAACATTTGAACCCATGCACAATACTGATCTCTCCTACCTATCCAACCATCACAAACTTTAATTGGTTTTTTGACATTGCAACCAAACTGATCTGGTATCTCTCCCCCAAACTCAATACTCCATCTCTTGCCTCTGTGCACTTGAACAAGTTACCCTCAGTCTTTTTCCCTAGCTCAATCTGCTTCTCAGAATGTTCGCCTTCCTTCAGTGTTAGTCCAGGTGCCCACCCCCCATGAAGCTCTTCCTGAACATTGGTTGCTGGGTTTTTTCCTGCATGCTACTACAACTTAAGTCAAGGCAAAGTATAACTTCAAAAAAGCATAAGCTCCCTGAGGGCAGTCACCTTCAGTGACACTAGGCTTCTTGGTGTCCTTTGTGCAAGAAGCCATCTTCCAACTCAGAACCTTTTCACTGGCTGTCCCCCATTACCAGAATGCTCTCCTCCTCTTCCCCAGCTTCACCTCACAGCTCCACCTGCTTCCTTCAAGTCTCTGATAAAATTCTTCCTTCTACGGGAAACTTTTCCTGAGAGCCCGTTGCTTCCTTTTCATTAGCTCCAGTTTATTCCATATATATATATATATATATATATGTATGTATGTAGTTGTTTACAGGCCATCTCTTCTATTAACTTCTTCAAAAGGGGTAATTGGTTTTTCGTTGTGACCTCAGCACTTAGCACAGGACCTGACATTCAGTTAAGCACTTAAACGTTTGACTGACTTCTCCCTTTCTCCAGGTCTTCTTGGGCCTGAATTTCTCAGAACACACAGGAACCCATTTAATGCTTTGGATTGAACTTGCTCTAATTCCAGTAATATGACCCACAGAAAAAAATGTAACAAAAGCAAGAAGTCCCAAGTAAATGGGACTTGTAAAAACATATATTTTTAGCACCATACAGAACTTATTCGAAAGTCAATCATGTTTTAGGAGACAGAGCCTTTACAAAATGAACATGAAAAGGCAGAAATTATAAGGTATTTTTACAGATCAATAAAAATAATACATTAAATTAGTACAATAAAAATAATCATTGATCCAGGAAGTAAAACCAAAAAGATATTAATTTAAATGGAGATTTAACATTGACTGTACCAGATCTTAAACTGTATTATAAAACAGGAATTACCAAAATTATCTGGTACTGGTTAAGAAATAGAATGGTGGATAAGTGGAATAGAATACATATGCAATACAGAGTAGTAAATGACTGTGGTAACCTTATGTTTAATAAATGTAAAGAATTAAACTTTGGGGATAAGAACTCACTATTTGGTAAAAATTGCTGGAAAGCAGTGTGGCAGAAACTAGGTATAAACCTTACCCTGTTTATCAGAATAAGGTCAAAATGGAGAACAAAAAGCTAAACAGAAGTGAGATACCACAAGTAAATTAGATGAATATGTAACATATTACCTATCAGATTGATGAATAGGAGAATTGATGAATAAATAAAAGACAGATCATTGGGGAACCGTACAATATATACTTCCATATATCGATGCTTTCTTCAGATAACATTTTCCCTCGTAAATTCTTCATAGTTGACTTGAATGTTCATATTACTTAGAATAACTTAATCTTTCACGATTAATCTTCAAACAATATTTTTCCTGCATACAACATTTTCTTGGTTCTACTCATTTTACTCTGTGTTAGTTCATGTAAGTCTTTCAATGTTTTTCTAAAATCAACCTGCTTGTCATTTCTTATAGCACAGTAGTATTTCATCACAATTCATATATTCAGCCATTACCCAATTGATGGGAATTTCCCCAGTTTTCAGTTCTTGGCCACCACAAAGAGAGCTGCTGTAAGTATTTTAGAACATGTAGATTCTTTTCCCTTTTCTCTCATCAACTTGGGAAAAAAGACCTAATTGTGGTTTTGCTGAGTCAAAAGGTATATTCTTCAGGCATAATTCCAGATTGCTCTCCAAAATGGGTGGATCAGTTCACAATTCCACCAACCATGCATTAGTGTCCCAATTGTTCCACCTCCCCTTCAACATTTGTCATTTTCCCCTATCATTTTAGACAATCTGATAAGTGTGAGATATCTCAAGATCATTTTAATTTTCATTTCTCTACTCACTAAAGATTTAGAACATTTTTCATATGATTATATTTAGCTTTGATTTCTTCTACTAGTAACTGTCTGTTCATAACAATTAGCTATTTAGTAATTGGGGTAGGACTCATATTCTTATCAATTTTGCTCACTTTTCTATATATTTGAGATACGAGGCCTTTGTCTGAGAAATTGTCTATGATTTCTCCCCAGTTCTCTGCTTTGCTTCCAATCTTGGTTACGTTGTTTTTACTTGTATAAAACTTTTAAAATTTAATCAAAATTGTCCGTGCTTCTACATATGTTTCTATATCAAATGTTGACCTTCTCTAATGTGCCATCTCTAATTCCCTCTAAAATGAGAGGGAATAACAGAGATAACTTGGAATTTAAAATATAAAAACCAAAAGTAAAAAAAGATTTAATATTGAAACCCTAAACAATGAATAGGGAAAAGATCAAACCAATAGAAATAGTTAATAATTCTATTAAATAAAATAAAAATGATAAAGTAGTTACCAAATTTCAGGGATGTAGCTGAAGCAGTCGTCGGGGGTAGAGATACATTCCTAAAAGCATACATTACAAAAGAGAAAAAAAAGAGAATAAGTGAGCTGAATATGCATTTCTCAAAATTAGAAAACCAACAAATAGGCCAAAACAAGTACAAAAGAAAAATTTTGAATGATTAGGGAGAAATAAACTGAAAACCAAAATACTATAAAAATTCTAATGAAAGCTAAAAGTCGATTCTTAAAAAAAAAAAAATAACAAAATTGACAAACCTTTAGCCGACCTGAAAAAAAAGGTTAAATCATGGCAAAACCAGAAGAAATTTTTTAAAAAGTAATTATCAGAGCCCTCTATGCAAAATTACCTATAATAAAACTGAGAAAATATTTTTTTTAAATAGAGGAATATCATCAAAAGTAAAAAATCCCCAGGCTAACAGAAGATAAAAAATAAAGATCTAAAATATTCTGATCTCTGAAAATGAAATACAACAAGCTCTAAAGTAACCACCAACAGGGGGAAAAAAAACTCCAGATCTTGATGTATTCACAAGATAATTCCATCAAAACTTCTAAGAACAATTAATACCAATACTAAACAAATTATTCTCAAAAATTGAGAAAACAGTCTACTAGGCTCCTCTTCTGAGATCAATAGATTCTTAATGCAAAACAATGAGACACAGAGCAGTATCCATGAATATTGATTCAAAACTTTCAAAGAAATCTGAAGCTGATTTCTAACTGTATTTGACCAAGTTGAATTTATATTGGATATATAAGAATGCCTCAACATTAGGAATGCAATCAACATAACAAAGCAGAAATAGAATAAAATTTATTAAGCATCTATCACGTGCCCAACACTTTGCTAAGTGCTTTACAAAGAGTATCATTTGATCCTGATTCTAGTGCTATATTAACTATTGGGGAAAGGGGGAAAAAGGGAGTCCTACCAAATTCCTTTTATGACACAGATAGGGTACTGATATCTGAGACAGACTGCAAAAAAAGCTAAATTGTTTTACTAAACTAAACTGATTTACTTATTTAGTGCCATGCCAAACTACCTAAGAGTTAGGAAAAAATAATAACATTTATCTGGAACAGCGGTTCTCAACTTATATGGGTCATGAGCCTTTTGGGGGTCAAACAACCCTTTCACAGGGGTCACAGGGGTCACCTAAGACCATCAGAAAACACATATGTCCAGTGGTCTTAGGAACCGCTCCTCTATCCATCTCCAAGCAGATCCCCCCACATGCAGATACACCTACATCCAAGTATTAAAGGGTCGCGGCATTAGGAAGGTTGAGAACCACTGATAAAATATCAAGGGAATTCTTTTTTTTTTTTTTTGAGATGAAGAAAAGCAGCCGAAGCAGTACCAAATGTTAAGCTATATTGTGAAGTATTTATCATCAAGACAAACTGGTACTGCATGAGAAATAAGGTGGTTGATCAGTGGAATAGATTAGTATAAAATATACAGAAGTAAATGGCCATAGTAATCCACTGTTCAATAAACCCAAAGATCCAAGCTTTTCAATAAAAACTGCTAGGGAAACTGGAAAGCAGGCTGGCAGAAACTAGACATAGACCAGTATCTCACACTTATACCAAGATAAGGTCACAACAGATAAGTGATTTAAAAATAAAAGGCTGATATCACAAGCAAATTAGGGAAGCAAGGAAAAAAAATTACTTTTAAGACCTATGGATAAGGAAAAGAGTTTATGACCAAAGAAGAAACAGTGGATCATGGGAAGTAAAATGGAGAGTTGATTAATGAAATTTTAAGTCTTTAAAGTTAAATTTTAAAAATTTAACTTTAAAAAAATTTTAATTTAATTTTAATTAATTTTCATTTTAAAATGTTTAATTTAATATAAATATATATTTTTATATATTATTTATATATAAATAGTTTTATATATTTAATATAATTTGATATTAATATGAATTTTTTAAAATTTTAAAAGTACAAAACCAATACAGGTAAAATTAGAAGGAAAGCAGAGAAAGGGGGAGGAGGGCTACAGTAAGTTTCCATGACAAAGATTTCATTTCTCAAAATATAGGGAACTGAACCAAGTTTATAAAAGTAAGAGTTAATTCTCCAATTTATAATTGGTCAAAGGATATTGTACGGAAGTTTCCTGGAGCTTCATATAAAGCGAATGACCAAAGTAACGCTGTCTAGCAGAAGGAGTGAATAAGACTCCATTAAGGTGACTGATGAGGCAGGCAAAAAGTGCTTGAGGGGCAAAACAGAGCAGCAAATAGAGAGCTGAAGAAATGAGAACCGTATTTAGTGTCCTTACTGGGTTTGGACTCCTGCTCCTGGGTCCTGAGGGCCACTTGCTCCCTTCATGAAACCAACATCTTGCTCAGTCTTTGAGGGAGGTAGGACAGTGGGTGGAGGTCTACTAGTGTCATCCATTCCAGTTGCTGCAGAAGATGGAAGAGCATGAGGATAGGGAAAAGACCTGGGGATAAACAAGTAGGAATTTTTTTAAGAGGTAGAAGACACAAAAGTGACATTAATCATACATAGAACAGACTTAAGCTTCCATCCTCATAGAACATATCTCATGGCTGGTTAGAGTATATATTCCCTTATTTGCCAAAAATTTTGACCCCCAGAATTTGGGGGAGTTTTTGATGTTGAAATTCTTGACTCAACCATCTTTGTCTGTAACAACAAGCACCCTAGCATACCCAGGATGACTGCACAGGTTCTTTGATCTGCTTTTCTAAAGGAAAGCAACTTTAAAGGGGTCAATAATCTTATTTTAATTACATATTTATGTGTATATAAATTCACTTAGTTCAGTGGAAAACATCAATACCCTGAACTTCAGAAAAAATACAAATTGTAAGCACAAAAAATATAGACAGAGAAAATAACACAAATCAACAGACAGGGCTTCTAGCTCTCTGACCAAAAGCTATACATACAATTACCAGAGAGAGAAGCACCAATATCTGGGTTTTCAAAGCCAGGGGGTGGGGGGCTCCTTAACAGCTACCCAGAGCTACATCACTTGAACACTCTTCTGAAGAGGAAGCCCTAAAGCAAAATGCTAACCCTCAGTGTATATATACCCTTCTCCAGGATTAAAGGGGATCACAACCCTTGTGACCTACTGCCTACTTACAAAGTAACAAAGGGTACGGGCCTTCATGAAAAACAAGCCTCCCCTAATCAAGCTTCTCTTCTTGGCCTCCATGTGAGGTCTATTGATGGACAAGGAAGATCTTCAACTCCTATTCACATTGTCTTAGATTACTATGGAGTTTCTACCTCTGCATCTACAACTTCATCCCTGTCAGAGTTAAAACAAGGTTAGCATAAACAGTACCTCATCCATCCAGAGTTGTCCCAACATGGCTTACTACTGGGAGACATTGGCTGAAATGTGAACCAATCCTGAGCAATCTCCAATGGGATCTACCCTCCTCATCCTCTTGGTAAGCTATACTTCCATCTTCCTGGCGCCTTGCTTAGTCCTCTCCCACTGACTATCTATTAGGTCTTAAATTCAGGGGTAGCAAGGCATGAAATGCACTCCATTTCATGTTTCAGCACTGGTATCAGGGATCCACATCCTCCTGACATCCTGGAGATACACGGAGGGTTAGTGTCTCTGTTAGGAATCCCATTTCGTTTCCAGAAGCAAATGTAACCTCTACATAAAGAACCTTAGAGCTAAACCAGGGTCAGTTTCCCAGCTGATTGACTTCTAAACAAAATGACTTGTGAAGAAGGTAAACCAGGAATAATCCACAATTAAGGAAGATTTGACTCACCAAGTAATTGCGCATAACAGAGGGATAGTGAGATGTGGATAAAACACATTTTGTATGGATGCACAGTGCAAAGCACTGAGAAAACAAATCTGATTCGAATGTATCTGATGAGAGAAAGAAATTTCTTTAAGCATTATTTATATTATAATTATATTAAGCATTCAAATGTCACAGGATTTCAATTACTCTATGGGAACTAACAACTGGGACATGACAGACAGGTGAAATAGTGCTCTGGGGGCCTCATCCATTTCAAGGGATTAAATAAGGTGCTCAGAAAACAGTGTGACCAGATATTACAATTACCTGCCCCTATTCTTATTTACAAACCGACACTGACATTTCTGTGCCACCATGGCCCAAATAACCAAGGTCACTGCCTAAATTGCCCAAGACTGACAATCCACCAAAAAGACATATAGTATGAGGGGTGAGAGAAGCAAAAATCAACTGACCTGCTTTTAGTGGTAAGATCAACATGACAAGAAAGTGGCACCAAATTCCTCTGGACACGAAGGCAAGGCTGTTACAAGATAGCCATAGCACAACCTAGAAAACTGAGGACCATCTAGGAATTTCTTCATTTTTCAACCCCTCAGTGACTACTGATCTCCAGGTCCCAATAAACAAAAGACAAATGACTCAGGCACTAAGTTTCAGTGAGCACTGCTCTTACCTCTCTGTATATCCCACATTCCATCACTGAGTAGAACAAGTAAAAACGATCGTGTAGAACTGTAGTTACAGGACAGCCATATCCCAAGGTCACCTGGTCAGGATGCAGAATTGTACCATTTCGAAAAAAATCTCTGTCCACTATGGTTAGAAAATATCCTGGGCTACATGATACAGATACTGTGGAAGATGAAAAAAAAAAAAAAAAAGAGGACGGTAAAATGTCTAGATCAGTGGTTCTCAACCTGTGGGTTATGTTCAATTTGTAACAATGAAAATACATCCTGCATATCAGATATTTACATTATGATTCATAACAGTAGCAAAATTACAGTTATGAAGTAGCAACAAAACTAATTTTATGGGTGGAGGTCACCACAACATGAGGAACTGTATTAAAGGGTCACAGCCTTAGGAAAGTTAAGAACCACTGGTCTAAATCAAGTCATTGTTCAAAGACACTACAGGGGAGTCAGACTTAAAGGGGGAAGTGGAGAAAAAACAGAATTATAAAAGAATTGTTCTATAATTAAGGAATGATTTCCTTATAATATTTCATCCTGTATCTATGCTCAAGGGTTCAAGGACTCTCTCCTCATTGGTAGAGATTGATTACTCAATGTCCCATGCCTGAATGGGATAGGTAATGTTGGAGAGAGCTGGTGAGAAGAGAGATAAGCTGTCTTTCTTCTGGCTCTTAGAGAAAAGATGCATTAATCCAACCTCTCTTCATGTCCTTGAAGAAAGAGAAAGACTCCACTAAATTGACATGTAGAACCCTTGGCAATGCCTATTATGTCCCTATTCTTAGTTTACTATACAAGAGATTTTGAGGGATTTCCCTTTGGGTGAGATCTGAAATTCTCTCTCTTGGTTCAGTTATCTCACTCCCAAAGGGAGAACTCTTTGACTCTCTATGTTGTCTGCTCTTTTTCTCCTATAATTCATTCTCTGATTTCTGTTTGTATCCATTTTGATGAATGAGTCTATTTGCTATGTGTTTTTATCACATAACTGGAATCTGAGGAGAATGGAGCTTGCAGTCCTCCTCAGTTAAGGACTAAAAATCACCTTACTTCCCCTAGACTACAATATTTAAGGGAGCTGGTAGATATAATTATAGAGGTCCCTCCTCTCTGAAGAGACCAAAGTGACCAGTCTCTAGCCCCAACCTCCTGCTTTCCTTCCTGATAAGAACCAAAATTGCCCAAGAAGGAGGGAGAAGAGAAGAGGACTTTAGAGATATTTATTCTTGCCTCCCTGTAAGCAACATCTAGAAAGACCCATGTAGACATATATAATCCACATGGCTAAAACACAACACAGTACCATACAAGCTGTTACATCTGAATAACGGGAGAAGGAACCAGGGATGAATGCTGGATCCCCCTTTTCTCTAATATCTCTGCCCAAAGAATGAGCACCTAATTATTTATGTAAGAGTTGGAGATTTAAGTTGACATAGACCTAACTGATTGGATCCAGGTCTCTTCATTATTTAGAAATAACGAAATAAGAAAATGGGCACAAAGAGGTCGTGCATTGAGATCTGCAAGGGAGATCAGAGACCAGGAGCTAAACCATCTAAACCAAGGGCTCGGAAGACAATTCTTCAGCTTAAAGGATCTAATTAATTGAAAGTGGGCAAGGAGGAGGCGAGGTGGGGGCATGGGGGGCGGGGCAGAAGATAAATCAAAGACGAGAAGTATGGGGGGGGGGGTTATCGGCAGGAATAATAACCAGAATTTATTGTGTTTTAATAATGTCAACAATTCATTTTCCCCTGGAAAACTGCATCCTGAGAGAGTTGTTCTTCAAGTCCAATCAACAAAGGTAAACCACCCATTCAAATATAGCTTCAAAAAGACAGGACATTCACTTTACCAACTTACTTGGATATTGTTGAAGCTGTGTTGGAGAAAATAAGAAGAGTAACCCTACTAATCCCACAAAGAGTTTCATTATCACAAATCCCAGAGGGGACTAAAGACCTCCTGAGAAAAAAGGAAGCTGAGGAAGAACGTCTCCTACCAAAGGACTTATTATATATTATAGCTTATTTCTCACCCACCTAAACTCCTCCTTACCCTCAGGTGCATGTGCCTTACCTCGCCTTAAAATAGCTCAGAGGAGTACCTTAGCAAACTCTCAATTCCACCTCATAAAAACAGAAGCTTTCCTACCTCTCAGGTGTTCTGGATCAAGGAGTCAAAAGAGAATGGGCCTCTCAGCCTCAAGTCCGTGCTGTCCATCAATGCTCGG
>CM053601.1:183899451-183918495 GCA_028646575.1 Pseudocheirus occidentalis | reverse complement strand
GATCCAGATCCAGGCCGCTCAATGCAAGAGCCCTTGGCCCTGATCAGTTGCCTCAGCCCCCTTGCTATCTGCAGGCTGAGGGCTCTGAAGCAGCCTAGTGGAGGCCACTGCTGCTCTCAGCCGTTCCTGCTGCCCCAGCCGCCTCCCACTGCTTCCTTGCCCTGCGAGCAGTTTGGCCAGACTCGCTCTTTCCCAAATTTAGCAAAATCCACTGACCTTTCTCTTAGCCTTTTTTTCTTCTGGTGTGATAAATGTGGCAACTGTGCCTCCAGTGCAGGTGATCTGCTCTCCTATAGACTGGGGTCCGCCTGACTGCCCCAGGGGCTGGCCCAGCCAGGGTTGCATCTGCAACTCCCAGACTGCTGCAAAGAGTCCCACCTGTTGAGCTGCCTGTAGCAACAGATGTGTTTTCTGTCTTTTGGAGAGTTTTGGAGCTTGAAAATCTGTTTTAGAGTCCCATTTTATGAGTTTTTAGCACATTTGTGTGGGAGCTGTGGTACTTTGCTGCTTCTATACCGCCATCTTGGCTCCGCCCCCCTTTTATAAAACTCTTAACTGATATGGTCATTTATCAATGTGTGTAATATACTTAATCTATTCCAAAGGTTTACTACTATATTTATTAGCAGGACCAGATGGTTTTGATAATTACCACTTTGTAATATAGTTTATTATCTGCTTTTCCAAGGCTGCTACCTTTACATTTTTTTCCTTGATTCCCTTGATATTCTTAACTTTTGTTCTTCTAGATGAATTCTATACTACTTATATGGATCACCATAAAATTAAACTTTGTTAATTTTGTTGGTATGGAAGTGAATAAGCAAATTAACACTGGCACAATGGTCATTTTCATTCTATTGCTTTGGCTTTCCCAGGAGCAGCTAATCTTTCTCCAAGTGTTTAAATCCATCTTGACTTGTGTGATAAGCTTCTTTATACTTGAGTTCATATTGTCCCTGGATTTATCTCAGCAGACAGAAGCTTGGATAGTTTAAATTGTTTAAAGCTTTTTAAAATAAATTGTCCCTAGGTCTTCCATCTAGGTTTTTTTAGTAATGTATGGAAGAGAAGTCAGAGAGAAGACTCAGTCCTAGGCCTGAGGGCAGGAAAACCTGGGTTTAAATCTGACCTCACACACTCACCAGTTTGTGTGATCCTGGCTGAGTCACTTGATCTCCATTTACTTTAATCCACTAGAGAAGGAAATAGCAAAACGCTACAACGGGTTTGCCAAGAAAACACCATACGGGGTCATAAAGTGTTGGACACGACAGAAGAAGTCAACAATTTAACCCGGTGCTAATGTTTTGTGAGGCTTTATTTTGTGGCCTGCAACTGTGCCTAAGTTATTTATTGTTTGAAATTGTTTCTGAATGGATACTTTCATTTTCCTTAAATACATCATCATATCATCTAGTTTTCATTCTTCATAGTCTGTTAGTTTTCATCCATTTTGAAGTTTTTGTCTCATTGTCGCTTGTCTGAAATTCTAATTGGCAAGTATTATCTTTATCCCTGTTAAATATAATGTTTCCTCTTGGTTTTGGATAATGATTATTAATCATTTAAAGAATGGATACATTTATTCCTATGCTTTTGAGTTTTTTTTATGTGAAAAGGGTTGTATTTTCTTAAATATTTTTCTTAATTCATTTAAATAATCAGGGGTGGCTAGGTGGCACAATGAATAGAGCACTAGCCCTGGAGTCAGGAAGACCTGACTTCAAATCTGGCCTCAAACACTTAACACAGAATTAGCCCTGTGACCTTGGGCAAGTCACTTAACCCCAGTCATCCTATCTTCCCCCTCCAGAAGGCAAAAAAAATATGGAGAAATAATCATAGTTTTTCCTCCTTTTGGTATTGATGTGGAAAATTTTGCATCTACTTTTCCTAATATTGAAAGAGCCTCATATTTATATAAAATCATATTGGTCACAAATATTATCTTTGTGATATGTTACAGAATTACTTTGCTAGGGTTTTATTTCCTATCTTTGCATGAATATTCAAGAATGAATGAGATCTCTTTTTCTTGACTCTGTTTTTGCTCTCTCTAGGGATGAAAGCTCTATTTGGATCCTAGTAGATATTTGGTATAATTAGTTCATTTAAAAACCCATTATATTGCATTGTGGTGTATTGTTCCTAAAATTGTTGATGGAAGTCCAGTGTAAATACATCTAACCCTAGAGATTTTTTTCTTATTTTAAGTAAAAATTTAATCTTTATTAATTCCTTTGTTTACTTTTGATTTATGAAATTCAGTTTCACATTCTCTTGAGTTTGAAATTTTCTCCCCGTCCTCTCCTCCACCCACCCCATGGCGGCATGCAATTAAGTATAAGATCTGCAAATACTTTCATATTAGACATTAGTCAAGTTGTAAAGAAGGATTGTAAGTGATGGAATGATAAATGGGAAAGAGGAAACAAAACCAAACAAGAAAAAGAGAGTGGGTAGTTTGCTTCAATCTGCATTCAATCTCTGTTCTCTCTAGTTCTTTCTAGCACTTTCTCTGAATGTAGACAACTTTTTCTATTATGAGTCATTTGGAGGTGTCTTATAACCTTGCATTGCTGAGAAGAGTTCAGTCTATCAAAGTCAGTCATTACAGATATGTTGAGTCTGTAATTATATACAGATTTTTCCCGGTTTTGCTCTTCTCACTCAGCATCAGTTTGTATAAGTCTCTCCAGGTAAATATGAAATCTGTCTGTTCCTCATTTCTTATAGCAAAACAATATTCCATTACATTCACATACCACAACTTATTTAACCATTCCCCAATTGAAGCCCATCCCCTTAATTTCCAGTCCTTTGCCACCAGTAAAAGAAGTGCTATAAATATTTTTGTACCTATGCATCTTCCTCCCACTTCTGTGATCTCTTCGGGATACAAGCTTAGAAGTGATATTACAGGTCAAAGAGTATGCAGTTATTTGTAGCCCTTGGGCATAGTTCCAAATTGCTCTCCAGAATGCTTGTCAGTTCACAACTCTACCAACAATGCATTAGTGTCCCAATTTTTCCACATCCTCTCCAGCATTTGTTATTTTCTTGTTTTGTCATCTTAGCCATTCTAACCTGTGAAATGTGGTATCTCAGAGCTATTTTGATGTGCGTTTCTCAAATCAATAGTGATTTAGAGCATTTTTCCATATGCTTAAAAGTATCTTTAATTTCTTCCTCTGAAAATTGCCTATTTATATCCTTGGACCATTTATCAATTGAGGAATGGCTTGTATTCTTATAGATTTCACTCAATTTTCAGTATATTTTAGAAAGGAGCCCTTTATCAGAGATGCCGGCTGTAAAAATTCTTTCCCAATTTTCACCTTCCCACTTAATCTTGGTTTCATTGGCTTTGTCTGTACAGAAACTCTTCAATTTAATGTAATCAAAATTATCCATTTTTGCATTTTATAATGCTCTCTAATTCTTGTTTGGTCATAAAATTTTCCCCTCTCCATACATCTGACAGGTAGACTATTCCTTGCTTTTCCAGACTGCTTACAGTATCAGCCTTTATACCTAGATCTTGCACCCATTTAGACTTGATTTTGGTATATGGTGTTGGATATTGGTCTATGCCCAGTTTCTTCCATATTATATTCCAGTTTTTCCAAATGTTTTTGTCAAATACTGAGTTCTTGTCCCCAAAATTGGGGTCTTTGGGTTTATCAAAGAGTAGATTACTATAGTCATTGACTGCTGATTCTATTCCACTGATACACTACTCTATTCCTCAGCCAATATCAAGTAGCTTTGATGACTGCTGCTTTATAATAAAAATTAAAATCTGGTATGCCTAGGCCACCATTCGTAGCATTTCTTCTCATTAATTCCCTTGATATTCTGGACTTTTTGTTCTTCCAAATGAATTTTGTAACTATTTTTTCAAGCTCTATAAAGCAATTTTTGGTAGATTGATTGGTATGGCACTAAATATGTAATTTAATTTAGGTAAAATTGTCTTTTTTATTGTATTAGCTTGATCCAGCCATGAGCAATTGATGTTTTTCCAATTAGTGAGATCTGACTTTATTTATGTGAAAAGTGTTTTGTAGTTGTATTTATATAGGTCCTGGCTTTGTCCTGGCAGGTAGATTCCAAAATATTTTATACTGTCTCGTAACTTTAAATGGGTTTTCTCTTTCTATCTCTTGCTGTTGGATTTGGTTAGAAATATACACAAATGGGGGTGGCTAGGTGGCACAGTGAATAGAGCACCGGCCCTGGAGTCAGGAGTACCTGAGTTCAAATCCGGCCTCAGATACTTAATACAAAAAACTAGCTGTGTGACCTTGGGCAAGTCACTTAACCCCAACTGCCCTCCAAAAAGCAAAAAATAAAATAAAAAAATATACACAAATGTCAAGGATTTATGCAGGTTTATTTTATATCCTACAACTTCGGCAAATTTATTTATTGTCTCAAGTAGGTTTTCGCTTGATTCTCTAGGATTCTCTAAGTATATCATCATGTCACCTCCAAAGAGTGATAGCTTAGTCTCTTCTTTGCTAATTTGATTCCTTTGATTTCTTTTTCTTCTCCATTTCCTACTGCTAACATTTCTAGTACCAGATTGAATAAGAGGGATGATAGTGGATATCCTTGTTTCAACCCTGATCTTAATGGAAATGCTTCTAGCTTATCCCCATTACATATAATATTTGCTGATGGCTTTAAATAGATGCTACCAAACTGCCAGAGACCGAAGAAGCATGACCAGCATGACCAGGATAAAACTTTGTTTGTGGCTTGGTTGATCCTTGAGTTCCCGGGAACAGAAATTGTGAAGGTTTTGAGATGTGCTGGACCCTGTGAACTTCAGTGTGTAGCAGGAACTGCCTGGAAGACTGAACAAGGACCTGGGAGCTGTCTGCCTCTGAATCTAGGTCACTGTTTGGTGGATTCAGGTAGGAGCTGGGACCATGGGAGGGGATCCAGGGAATCTGAGAGACCACCCTGAGTTAAGATGAAAGAAGGGCCTCTCCTTAGATATTGGATACAGTGATGAAATTGAAGTTTACTAGAGACCATGGTGTGGAGGGTTTGTGTAATTTTCTAATGATTGCATTTAGTGATTAACAATACTTAGTGACTGATTGTTAGATAAGTGACTGATTAAGTTAACCTATAATTGCCCCAAGAGTGGAAGACTGGCTATTGTATTTTGAGATGACTGAACAACTGAGTAAGGAGGCAAACCTCCCTAGGGATACCAGATGATTGTTCTTTTGTTCTTTATTCTAAATATTGTGACCACTTTGGTCAAAACTATGTGTCCATTTAAATGTTAAGCTTGCAAACACTTTATTGTGAGTTTCTGTGATAAGATGTAATGTTGTGAATACTATATTGTGATTTGTTTTTAATGTTTTCCTTTGATTTGTTATGGAATAAATGGAGTGTTCACTACACTGTGTAATTAGAACCTTAAAAGCTGTTCACAGTAGCATTCTTTTGGGAAGCTGCTTGTGTATGGCATTACACAGGCCCAGAAAACAAATTGGACTTTGACAACTGCTGTGGTGGGCCCTTTCTATCTCATCCCTGAGCCATATCTTCAATGACAGGAGACAGATTAGCACAAGGGACAGAGGGCTGAACTTTGGAGTCCCAAGGTTTCACCTCTGACACCAATTGGCTGATCACGGGAAAATCACTTCAGCCCCTGAGCTTCAGTTTCCTCATGCATACAATGGGAGGGATGGCCTAGCAGAACCAAAGGTGTTTTCTAGCCCTAAATCTATGACCTTTTCAAAGATGAGTGGGTCTGCTTATTCTAGACTACAGCATTTGTAAGGGCTCCCACTCTCTTTGTCCTTGGGTAAGATAGTGCTAACTGTACCCACTCTGGACAGCCTTTCCTAGAGCATGTGCTATGGAGGGACCAGAACCAGCCTAAATGAGACCTATAGTGTTGGTGGGATGGCTGGGGCATGTGCATCCTCACTGCCTTCCATCCATTGGGTCAGCTGATATCTCTGACTGGAGGGAGAGCTTGTCTCTCTGTCCCCAGAATTCCAGACTGGACTGGAAGCAGCATGAACCAAAGGCCTTGGGCCCTAGACTTTAAAGAGGTTTCTAAAGGGGGATGGGAAAGGAAATGCTCTGCTATATGATCACTGAGCTGGACAGAAAAGTATTGGAGATGTACAAAATGGTTTAAAAAATCCCGGGAATGGAGTCCTTGGTTAATGTTTTCAGTTCTTCAGGAAGGCTGACTCTTCCTGATCCTTTTTGGTGAAAACACTGCAGTGGTTTGTCATTTCCTTCTCCAGTTCATTTTACAGATGAAGACACTGAGGCAGACAGAGTTAAGTGACTTATGTAGAATCATGTGGCTAGGAAGTATCTAAAGCTAGATTTGAACTCAAGTTATCCTGATTCTAGGCCCAGCACTCTATCCACAACACCCCCTAGTACCTGTGGTCATGGAGACCAAAGAATGGTGTTATCACACAACTTTGCCAGGAGTCTTCTAGCAAAGGATGAAAAGAGTATCCAGATGACATGGGTTTAAATCTTACCTCTGATGCTTAATAATCCTGTGACCTTGGAAAAGTCACTTGAGGCAGTGAGATTGTGCAGAGCATCCTAGGCTCAGGAAGACCTGAGTTCAAATCCCACTTTAAAGATGCATTCACTTAAGTAAGGCAGAGTAAGGTACTTAATTTAACCTTCTTTAGCCTGCTTCTTCACCGGTAAAATGGGGACAGATGAGAGTCCCCACATGGCAGGGCTGGTGTGAGGATCAGAAAAGCAACCCTTAGGGCAGTATGTAAATGCTGCTGCTACTTCTTCTACTGCTGTTATTACCTAGTGTCTTTGTCCCTCAGTTTCCTGTCCTGTAAAATTAGGGAATTGGGCTAAATCACCTATGAGGTGGGATCTTTGGCTAGTTCTCTAACCCCGAGTGAAACCAGTAAAAGGGGGCTGAGGGAGGTGAGTCTAGATGGGCCATAGATTATCTGTGGGGTTGCTCTCCTCTGCATTCAGACTCCATCAGTTCTTTCTCTGGAGGCGGCTAGTATTTTTTATTCAGAATTGTATGCAGTCATTGTGTTGCTGAGAATAGCTAAGTCATTCACAGTTGATCATCATACAACATTGCTCTTAATGGGTATTAAATTCTCCTGGTTCTGCTCACTTCATGTAGCATCAGTTCATCTAAATCTTTCCAGATTTTTCTGAAATCATCCTTGCTTATCCTTTATTAGGACACAGTAATAATCCATTACAATCAAATATCACTATTTGTTCAAACATTGTCCAATCGATGGACGTGCCCTCAGTTTCTAATTCTTGGCCACTATAAGAAGAGCTGCTATAAATATTTTTGTACATATGGGTCCTTTTCTTTTTATTCAATCTCTTTGGGATAAATACCTATCCCAAAATAGATATATATTGCTTATTGTATTACCCTTTATGTCTAAATCAAGTACCCATTTTGACATTCTCTTGGCATATTGTGTGCAATGTTGGTCTATACTTACTTTCTTCCAGTTTTCCCAAAAGTAGTGATTATTTTTGTCAACTCCTATATGTATTTTAAGCCATAATGTGTGTGCCAATAAATTACCCCCTCTTATGCCCATTTCTTTCACCTATTTTCAATCATTCTATTTCTACTGGCTCCTTCCCTACTGCCTACAAACAGGTTCATGTTTCCTCCATCCTGAAAAATCCCTCACTTTATTTTTCCTTTCTCCACAAACTATCATCCTATAAACCTCTTGAAAAAGCCATGCACACAGGGACCTGCACCTTCTATCCTCTCTCTTTAACCCCTTATCATCTGGCTTCCAGCTTCATCATTCCACCAAAACTCCTTTGTCCAAAGTTATGGATGACCTTTTCTTTCCAAATCCAAAGACCTTTTCTTAATCTTCATTCTCCTAGACCTTTCTGCAGCCTTTAACACAACTGGTCATTCTCTTCCCTTTAATGCTTCTGTTCTGATTAGGTTTTCAGGATACAACTATCCTGGTTTTCCTCCTGCCTATCAGACCACTCCTCAGCCCCCCTTGCTGTATCCTCCTCCAAGACACACCCATTTCTAGCAGGTATCCTACAGAATTCTGTCCTGGGCCCTTTTCTCTTCTCTGTCTGTACTGCTTCTCTAGGTGATCTCTTCAGCTGCCATGGGTTTAATTACCATATCTATGCTGACAACTCCCATAGCTACCTTTCCTGCCCCACTTCTCTCCTGGCCTCCAACTTGTCACCTTTCTGACATCTTAAGCTTGATCTCCAGTAGATATCTTGAACTCAATGTGTCCAAAACTGAATTGGTATGGGGGATTCATGATTTTTTGATGATTATGATCTTTTGTGATGATGATCAGGTTATCCCAACTCACAATCTTTCCTTTAAACCCTCTTCCCTGTCTCTTAGTTGTCACTTACTGTAAAGAACACCATTTCCCCAGTCCCTCAGGCTCAAAACTAGGTGTTATCCGTAACTACTCATTGTCTCTCATGCCTTCCCTGCCATATTGACAAAGCATCTTGTCTTCACCTTTTCAACGTCCCTCCAACATGGCCCTTTCTCTCGTCTGATACTGATATCACCCTGGCACGGGCCCCTCATTACTTCACACCTGGATTATTGTAGTAGCTGCTCATGGGTCTGTCTGCCTCAAGACTGTGCCCATGCCAACTCATCTTCCATTCAACAACTAAAGAGATTTTCCTAAGTGCAGGTCTGACCATGTCATCTCCCTCCTCAATCAACTCCAGTGGCTCCCCATACCATTGGAGGTTTCAATTAGAACGGTTCAAAAGGTTGCCCTGAAATTGAATAGAAATTATCATCTCCTCAACTTATGTGATTGTTCCTATTTCTGCCCTCAGCAGTCAGGCAGATAGAAAAAATGCTCCCCCCTCCCTAAAAGCCCTTCATTCTGTCCCTAGAAACGATGGAATACACCCCCGTCTTCTCAGGCCACATCCTGGGATATGAAGCACCACCAGGTCCCTCAGTTTCCCCAGGACTTTATACCACTGAAATAAATAGTTTGGTGCTGAAAAATTAAGCCTTCCAAATGTTTTGGAATTTGTCCCAAATGTGCCCTATCCAAACCACTGGTTTTCCCAACAATTTTGTAAGTTGGTATGACAGAATTATTTTTGAGGTGAATCATGCAATCAGGTTCAAATCCTGATTTTTCTACAAGGTAGCTGTGTGATCCTGGATCTATCTCTGGATTTTGTGATAAAACACTTAGAAAAGATAATGTTTGAGGTCCTTTGTAATGTTCTAATTTTCATACCAAGTATCAAAAAACTGTCGTTAGATGTAGAGAAACTTTTAAAGTTTTAGGGTGAGCATCAGAGTGATTGGGGCCTGGGCTACTGAAATGTCTTTTGGGCCTGGTGCTGTTATAAGAATGCTGGGTGTCCATGATTTTACCAAACCAGACCTACATTGGGAGAAAAGTCAAAGCATCTGAGCAGTATGCAGACATAGAGTCCAGGTGTCAGGTGCTCCAGAGTCAGCTTTGACATAAACGAGTTATCTCTCTGGCAAGTCACTTAACCTGTCTCCCAGTACTCAGCTTCCTCTCATATAAGATAGAAGTATTAGATGATTTCAAAGGGTACTTTCTGTTTTAGAAGTCATTTATCTCAAATAATCAGGATTTGATGTAAAGCCAAGGAGGTCTTCAGATATAAAAGACATTTATATGGGGAACAAGCATTTATATAGGGCTACTATGGGCCAGACACAGTTCTTAACATCTGACAGTTGTTATCTCATCTGATGCTCAAAGCATTCTTGTGATGGAGATGTTGTTATCCCAATTTACAGCTGGAGAAACCAAGGCAGCTAATAAGGCTGGGTTTGAACTTGGGTATTATGACTTTCATCCCAGCATTCTATCTACTATGCCACCTATCTGCATTACATGCATTATTTCATTGAATTTTCACAACCATGTAAGGTAGGTAGTATAAAATATAAGGATTATTTCTGACTTGCTTAAAGTATTAAGCTATTTGATGCCAGAGCTGGGACTTGACCAAGGTTATCTGAATAAAAACAGTGTACTTTTGACTCTACCACATCTAAAGACATTAGGACTCTTCAATTTAGAAAGATGCTAAGATAGAAATTCCTCCAAACTCTGCATAGGTTGAACATAGACTTGGTCACCAAACTCTGGCATATCATAAAGGGACACTCTTTTAAGGACTGATTTGGTGCATTCAAGATAAATAAGAGGAAATATAATTTACTGATAATAGAGTAAACAAGGGTTGGAGCAATCTGATCCATAAAACCAAATAGGATGGCAAAGGGGAGCAAAAACAGGATCCTACAGTATGTTGTTTGCACGAAATAAACTTGAGATACACAGAGAGTAAAGGTAAGGGGATGGAGCAGAATCTGTTCTATTACAGTTGAACTAAAGAAAGCAGGGATAGCAATCCTGATCTCAGATGAAGTAAAAGAAAAATAGAGTTAATTAAAAGAAATACGAAAGGGAACTACATCCATAGATAATGAAGAAATATAAATACTAAACATAAATGTACCAGTTGGTATAGCACCAAAATTCTTAAAGGAGAAATTGAGTTACAGGCATTATAAAACATAACACAGATCATTTTGATTATATTAAAACAAAATGCTATTCTGCAAACAAAACCAATGCAACAAAGACTAGGAGGACATTAGAAAGCCTGGAAACAATCTTTACAGCAAGTGTCTGATAAAGGCCTCATTTCTCAAGTTTATAAGAATACAAGTCATTCCTGAATTGATGGATGGTAAAAGGATATGAACAGGCAGTTTTCAAATGAAGAAATCAAGGCTATAGTCATATGAAGAAGTGCTCTAAATCACTTTTGATTAGAAAAAACACAAATTAAAACAACTCTGATATGCCACTTCACACCACCAGAAGAGCTAAAATAACAAAAAAGGAAAATGATAAATGTTGGAGAAAATGTGGAAAAAGTAGAACACTAATGCATTGTTGCCAGAGTTGTGAACTAACTAACCACTCTGCAGAGCAATTTTGAACTATGCCCATAGGGAAAACAAACTTTGATCAATAGGACCATAGGAGCCAAGGTACTACTTCACTGTGATTCATGAGGAAGAATTTGAGATCAGACTTGTCAGGGATTAGCTTTCTTTTTCAGTGTCTCCAGGGTATTTCTGTCTGCCCTCAGAAGGATTACATAGCACTTGGGAGCAAAGATGCAAGTGAGAAGGCCGGCACTGGAGGCCAAGATGGAAAAGACTTCCACGGCCACCATAGCCTTGCCCTTGGTGCTCTGATATGTGGACAGAAAGGAAATCCAGACGCTGCAGAACACAAGCATGCTGAAGGTCAGGAACTTGGCTTCATTGAAAGTGTCTGGCAGATTTCTGGCCAGGAAAGCCATAGTGAAGCTGGCCAAGGCCAGCAATGCCATGTAGCACAGGACACAGTAGAAGGTGAAGACAGAGCCCTCATTACACTGAAGGACAATGAAGCCAGGCTCAGAGTCTACATCCATTTCCAGGAATGGTGGATAGGTCCCAAGCCAGATGCCACAGAGACACATTTGGATTAGAGTACAGATCAAAATGAGGGAATAAGATGCTATGGAGCCCATCCACCTCCTGAGCCTGCTCCCTGGTTTTGTGGCCTTGAAGGCCAGAACCACAGTGATGGTTTTTGCTAAAATGGAGGCAATGGCCACCGTGAACACAACTGCAAATGTGGTTTGTCTCAGGAGACAAGTGGCTGTGTTTGGACGGCCAATGAAGAGCCAGGAGCAGAGGAAGCAGAGGCCGAGGGAGACCAGAAGAGTGTAGCTAAGCCTGCGGTTATTGGCTTTGACTATGGGGGTTTCTCTATGCTTCACAAAGACTCCAAGGACGAGGGCAGTGAGGAGGGAGAAGCAGAGGGCTGCCCAGGCCAGAGCCATTCCCAGAGGTTCTTCATAAGCCAGGAAGGTCACAGTCTTTGGGAGACATCTATCTCTCTCCTTGCTTGGGTACTCATCTTCAGGGCATGGCAGACAATGCTCTGCATCTGTGAATAATAACAACACCAACAACACAGAATCTAACTATATTCTAACTAGATCATAGTTTTCTATCTCTAATAAAGCCCTGTTTTAGTCATTCTACATTGAGTTTAGTTTCTTTTTGTACTCCTCCTTCTCAGTCAGAAAGACAAGAATTCTTGAGATTGAAGAAGAGAAACATGTATTTCAGCATCTTCATATATTTATAGATGGGTAGAAAAAATATGGTGATAGTATCAATTACCTATCATTTATTTACTGAAGAAACTTAATATGTTCATTATCCATTCCAATATTAAACCACCTACAATGAGCCCTAAAGGATAACTTTAAGGATAGCCCTATCTTTTCAGAATAGAAATGACACACTGATACCCTTCATTTTCTTTTTGTCATAGATGAAGGCAATGAATTAAAAATGAATTTGGTAAAAAGATTTTTTAATGTGTTTCTTTTAATGCAAGGGCTTAACTACAAACATGGTTTCTATGGTACATGATTCTGCTCATTCAAATCAAACACTTTTTCAAATAAAGTAATTTCCATAATAATTTTGATTTTTTAACTCAGAAAATTTTTTGTGCCCCTATGACAATAGTTCCCTAGTTTCCACAGCTTAATGAGGATTTAAAACCTATTGCCTTCATGTTTTCCAACCATAGGGGTTCCAGTGTTACTGAGTATGTATGCATTACTCCAGCCTCAAGAAATATTACACTCATGAGGCCTGTTTCTTTTCTATTTTACATACATGTATATTTCTTTCATTGTTTGCTAAACTATTCATAAATTGTACAGTTAATAACTTTGAGGTTTATTTATGCTTACGACACAGGACCAAAGAGAGAAAGACAGAAAAATACTAGTGAAAGCTAAGGGAAAAAGATGTTTCTCTGAGTTATTTAAATAGCATTTAATCAAAATGTAAGATGGTTTTGAGATAATTCATTACTCAGTAACAGGGATGTTGCAAATATAGCTATCACTGTGCCCTCTGTCTATGTATATTTGTAGCCATATATACATACACTCACACGTGTATTCCTATGCATATATACCCTTCTATATAGATATATGTGTATATACATATGTATACATACACACACATATACATTTATCAGGATACAGGAAACCAACTTCATCATGCTGAGAAAAGTTTCATAAGTTAAAATGATCATTTTTCCATGTATGAATGTGAGTAGTTCAACTTTGATAAGTTGCTTATGATTTCTTTTCATGGTTTACCATCTCATGTTTCTCTTGCTTCTTGTATCTGAGAGTCAAATTTTCTATTGAGTTCTGATTTTTTTATTAAGAAGGCTTAAAGTCCTCCACTTCATTGAATGACCATATTTTCCCCTGAAACATTACACTCAGTTTTGTTGGGTAGGTGATTCTTGGTTTTAATCCTAGCTCCTTTGATCTCTGGAATATCATATTCCAAGCCCGTTGATCCCTTAATGTAGAAGCTGCTAGATCTTGTGTTATCTTGATTGTGTTTCCACAGTATTCAAATTGTTTCTTATTGGCTGCTTGTAATATCTTCACCTTGATCTGGGAACTCTGGAACATGGCTATAATATTCCTAGGTGTTTTCTTTGTGAGAAATTTTTCAAGTGGTGATTGTTGAATTTTTTCAATTTCCATTTTTACCCTCTGGTTCTAAAATATCAAGGCAATTTTCCTTGAGAATTTCTTGAAGGGATGATTTCTAGGTTCTTCTTTGATCATGGCTTTCAGGTATTCCAGTAATTTTTAAATTGTCTCTCTTGGATCTATTTTTTAGGTCAGTGGTTTTTCCAATGAGATATGTTTCACATTGCCTTCTAGTTTATCATTCGTTTGGATCTGTTTAATAGTATCCTGATTTCTCATAAAGTCATTAGCTTCCATTTGTTCCAATCTAATTCTGAAAGAATTATTCTTTTAAGTGAGCTTTTGACATTCTTTTTCCACCTTCCAAATTTGGCTTTTTAAGCCATTCTTCTCATCATTGGCTTTTTGGGCCTATTTTTCCATTTGAGTTAGTCGATTTTTAAGGTGTTATTTTCTTCAGTCAGGTTGTTGACTCTCTGTTCACAATTTGCTTGCATCGTTCTCATTTCTCTACCCAATTTTTCCTCCACTTCTCTTACTTGGTTTTCAAAATCCTTCTATGGCCTCTAACCAGTTTATATCTTCTTAGAAGCTTTTGGTGGAGGAATTCTGACTGTGTTGTCTTCCTCCCATTCCATGCTTTGATCCTTTTTGTACCCAAAGAAAGAATTTAAAGTTGGATGGCTGTGCTTGCTTTCCTTCCTCTATTTGTTCATCTTGCCAGCCAATGGCAAGACTTTTGAGCTCTTTGACACAATAGAACTGTGCTTCTGGAGGGGAGGGCTTTGTCACAAATTACTGGGGTTTTCACAGATGCTGGAGCTATTAGCAGGGTGCCTCTCTACAGCCCGCACAAGCTTTGGCTCACTGGTCACACACCTCAGGACCACCTCCCAAGACCATTATCCCAATCCAGACAGGTTAAGGCAAGAGTGCTTAGCCTTTGAATGATCCCTTGGCCCCACTACAATCTGCAGGTCAGTCGCTCTGGAGCAGCCATATGGAGGTAGCTGCAGGGCCACTGCTTCTGCTGATTCTTTCTCTGAGACCAGAGGCCAGACTGCACACCTCTCCCCACCTCCCCCTATTTAGAAGGGTTCCACTGACCATTTCCTTTGTCTTTGACATTTATAGATTGATAATTCTGGAAACCTCCATAGCTTCTGGTGATCCACTGTCCCAAAAGCTCCAGTCCTGGCAGGCTCAGGCTGCCCTGGGGCTAAAACCACGGGCTCAGGCATGGTTAGGCTTGGCTCCCACCATGCTGCAATAAACACTTCCTGCCCACCTGCCAAGCTGTCTTCAGTGGGAGATTTGTTTCTCTGTAATTTTGTGGGTTCTGTAGCTCTAAAATTTGTTTGAGTCATATTTTATAGGTATTTGAGGTGGTTGGTGGGGGGAAGCCACAGAGTTTTCTTGCTTCTATACGACCATCTTGATTCCACCCCTAATCCTTAATTACCTTTAAACTCTATGTCTACTTTCAAATGACATGACATTTTACTTAGAAAATCCTAGGGAATCAGCAGAGATGATAACTGGGAAAGTTGATAAAATCATCAAGTAAAATACATAATAAATCCTTTAAACCTCTACATTTTTATATGATGAAAAATTCAAGAGGCTGTAAAAGGAAATTCCATTCCAAATAACCTCAAAGTTACATAATATATAACAATATTTATGGAACCATTCAAAATTCTTGCTTTGATTCAATTATGAAGTGTTCCTTAAAGAAATAAATAACAATTAAAATAACTGAAGAAATAGCCTATGTTCCTGGCTTGACTATAATGATATAATAAAATTTATTTTAAAAATTCAGGGATTCCAAGAGGCAAAAGTAAGTAGTGACTGTAATACAAGAATGACAGAGAGCTAGAAAATGGAGACAGGACATTGTGTTCAGTGAAAGATGAACTGACCAAAGAGACAAAAATTCAAATTTTTTTTTTAACAAATCAATTTAATGAGCAATTCATGGCAATTTCAAAACAAATCAAGACCAGGTCTCATGAGCTTTGACACTGGATGGCAGATGCAGAGTAATGGGTGCAGGGGGTGGGATGGAGGTCATATTTTAATGCAACATTTTGTGGGCCAAGCTTGGTTGTATCAGGACATCAACTCCTAGGGAAAGTCTTCAAAAAGCAAAATAAAACAAAACCTTAAGACATTCTGATTAATCTTTGCTCAAGGAATGTTTTCAGGAAGACTGCCTCCAGAAGCCAGACACCTCCTCTCAATATAAATCCATCTTTGCTTAGGTAATGTTTAGATTTTATTTCCCTTAGGAGTGGAGAATTTTGGGATTCAATTTTAGATGAAGCTTTCTCCTGAAAGTGCAAAAGTTTACAATTAGGTGATAAGGGTTCTGAGGAATGATGGATCCCAGTAGTGGTAAAACAGTGTTGGATTCTCCTTGGATAGATTTTTGATATCTTGAAGCAGGGGTGGCTCCTGATAAGTTACAGGAATGAACAAAAAGCACATAGAATGAAAGTGATTGAATACCTGCAATATTGTTTTAAATCAGAAAATATTATTTTAGTAAGTAAAAGTCATTTCAGGTTAAGATTGCAAAACAACAACAGCAACAGCAACAAAAGCACATTTATTACTTGGGAGAAGGACTATTTATCTTTAGGAACCCACCTGTCTGGTTAGAAATCTGCCCTTCAGGGCATGGGGTGCAATCAAAGCAGCAGATGGGCTGGCCTTCATGGACTGTCTTCTTGAATCCAGGGCCACAGTTTGGACTGCACATGGAAGTTGGAGTCTGTGTTTCCACCACAGAAAGGGAGAAAATATCAATATGACTTTTGAAAGATAGATACCCTAATGGGATGATGATTTCAAACCTCTCCTGTGGAAGACATTTAGAAGAAAGAATTTGTCATTCTGCAGGGCATGGTGGATCTAATCCTCAGTGGAGACTTTCTTCCCATATTTCGACTTTCCACTCCAGATCATCTTCTCCCCAGTGTACCTGTACACTGTGCCACTAGGCACAATTAAGCTTCTTGATTATTTTTTAACTGTAACATCTTGCTTGCATATTTTTCCCCAGAAGTACTAGTATATATCTATACTGTACTCCATTTTAAACAGGTAATGCTGAAACCATTGACAGCATAAGGAGAAATGTTTATTTAATATTTTCCCCCCAAAGTACTGGTTTTATGTTTTTTTATAAAGTATCCTGAAAGTTTCCAAGAATCATGACTTTAGAGAATATACACTATAATGAGGTAATTAAACAATTTGGCTTGGTGGAATCTAATAAACCGATGATTTAACTGGCTGATCTTGATTCTTGGGCTAATATTTGGAGACTCCTCTCTGGATGATTGTAGGGGCTGGGGTGGGATTTGCCAAATCACACAGACAAATGAAACTGCAGAAATACCTATGTTTAACATCAGCAGAAGACATGACCACAGCATTTAAATTAAGCATCTCTAAAAGCCATTGTACTTCTTGGGAAGACAATTCAGTATAAATTATTTAAGTAGCTGTAGAATTTGAGGTATTGGGTAGTTTTGGGTGGAATCCATCCCTTTGGGGAAAAAAGTTTCTCAACTCTCCCCCCACCACTGGTATTCTTCAAACTTGACAACTTGATCTGGGATATTTCAAGATTCTCTTCATATGGACAATTCAGATCATTATGTAACTTAATTGAAAAGAATTTGAAGGTAGGATTGAAAAAAAGGAAATCAGAGCTCCATCCCACTCAGAGCATAAAATAAAACTAAGTATATGCTAGCCCCCTGACAGTAATTTCTAGATTTGTGGAGAACATCCTGGTACCAATCAACAAACAACAGTGTCTAGGATTGTAAATAGGCAAACTTATAAAGCTCCTATTATTCAAAGTCCACTTACCTGAGAGAAATCTTCTGGCCAATCAATGTCTTCTTCATTAATCCTGAATTCCTGATCATGAGGGGCCACTTCCCCCACTTTCACCACTGTCTCCCTCTCATCAGGGAAGGATTTCAAATTCAGAATATCATATCTCTCAGCAGTCTTCCTGCCTCCATCCCCACATGATTTATCACTGAAACTTTTTACAGAAATGATGCACTTCAGGAAGTTGTGGAGCTGAAGGCAAGGACAAAAATGTATTAATCCTTGGGGAAAGAAGGATTCACACTCACGTCACAGGCTTTGACTATCAACACCAAACAGGCAATGAATGTGTAGCTTCCAAAAGGCACCATTTTTTTCTATCTGCAAATTCTTCTTCTTGAGCTCCTCTGACAGCTCTGCACTCTGGACAGTGGAAGAATAACAAAGCCAGTAAACAACTATGTGTTACCACCATTGAGCTTACCTCAAAACCATTTCATCTTTTTTTTTTTTTACCAAATCAGTCAATACCTTCTATGAGCAGAAGTTTACTATTCCTTTCCCATTAGATTATAAGAGTGTCAAAAACTGGAACTTCCTTTGTCTTTCTTTACATCCCAGAAACTTTACACATTTCCTAACACAGTGGGTGTCTAAGAAATGTGCACTGGAAAGAAGCAGAGGTATGATGGCAGCATAGAAGCAGGAAAACTCCATGAGCTCCCCCTATAACCACCTCAAATACCTATAAAATATGAGTCTAAACAAATTTTAGAGCTATAGAACCCACAAAGTGACAGAAAGAAACAAATCTCCCACTGAAGGCATCCAGGCAGGTAGACAGAAAGGGCACATTGAAGCATCCTGGGAGCCAAGCCAAGCCCTGCATGAGCACATGGTTTTAGGCCAACGGTGGCCCCAACCAGCAGTGGGTAGAGTGGACTTTGACAGAGTGGATCAGTTGTGGTGGTTTCCAGAAATATCAACCCATAAATGCCAAAAACAAAGTGAAAGGTCAGTGAAGAACTCAGTTGGAACTGGGGAGGGGTGGACAGAGTGCGATCTGGCCCCAGACCCCAGAGTGAGAAGTGGTGGAGGCACCACAGCCATGCAGCTGCCTCCATGTGGCTGCTTTAGAGCTACTGGCCTACAGATTGTAGGGTGGCCAAGTGACCATTCAGAGGGTAATTGATCTTGCCTTAACCTGCCTGGATCTGGATCATTGTCTCAGGTGGAGGTCCTGGAGTGTGTGACCAGTGAGCCAGAGCTTGTGGGAGTATGCAGAAGGGGCACTCAACTAATAGTGCCAGCAGCTTCAAAAATAGCAGTGATTTAAGAAAACACCCTCTTCTCTGGAAGCAGAGTCCTACTGTGGCAAAGAGCTCAAGAATCAAGTAATTGAGTGGCAACATGATGTATCAATAATGAGATATTCACAACACCCATGATGTTTATGAATATGTTGGTGTAGTTTTGGATCACAAAATATAGCAAACTCTCCACATGGAAGGCAGAACCAAGGTCTTTATTCAGAAACCATAACACTGA
>CM053601.1:183883432-183898951 GCA_028646575.1 Pseudocheirus occidentalis | reverse complement strand
GAAGATTAAGGGAACTGGGATTAAAACCAAGAATCAACTACCCAGCAAAATTGAGCATATTGTTCCAGGGGAAAATACGGTCATTCAATGAGGTGGAGGACTTTCCACCTACACAGAAGGCCCCCAAGGAAAGGAGTCTCCCAATGTCAGGCCAGGAATCCATATCACTGAAATCACCTCATCCTTACACAGATTCAGTCCAGGCGAACTTTTCCATTAGATCATCACAGCGTATACTCACTGAAGTCATTATTTCCTGAAGCATTCGTGATGCTTTATGAAAGCACAAAAAAGGACCACGGGAGAGGGGAGATATTAAAGAAGTATTTCTACTTATATGGTCAATTCATTATTTCAGCATTACCTTACAAAAATTGAGTTGAATTTAGAAATATTTTAGTACTGTGGAGGAAAAATGCAAAAGCAAGCCATAACAGTTAAAAAAAACAAAGAAGTACCTCCTTTATGTCTAGTAGAGAATATATACGGGTTCACTGGGGAGAAGATGATCTCAAGTGGTAGTTGGAAATGCAGGAAGAATGTTTCCATTGAGAAGTGGATCATCCTTGCCCTGCAGAATTGCAAATCTTTCATGCCAAACGTCTTCCATAGGAGACATGAAAAGGCATCATGACCTCAGGCATCTGTCTTTCAGCACCCATTCTGACAATGACATTTTCTCCATTTCAATGGTGGAAACACAGACTCCAACTTCCATGTGCAGTCCTAGGTGTGGCCCTGGATTCAAGAAGACAGTCCATGAAGGCCAGCCCATCTGCTGCTTTGATTGCACCCCGTGCCCTGAAGGGCAGATTTCCAACCAGACAGGTGGGTTCTTAAAAAAAAACTGTCCTTCTCTTAAAGGGATAGAATTTTGCTTTTTTAAAAATATTAACCTGAAGGGACTTTTACCAATGCATTATTTTTACCAATGCAATATTTTCTAAGTTAAAATCATATTGCACTTATTCAATCACTTTCATTCAATGCACTTTTTGGTTATTACTGTAACTCACAGGGGCATTCTCATGTTTATGATACTAAAAATACATCCAAGGAGAATGCACCAGTATTTACTGCTACTGGAATCTGTATTCCTTCCTGCCACTTAGGCCTTATCTTACCTATTATTACGAGAGATTTTAATCATGCAAAACTTTAATTCTAAACATTAGCTAAGTATAGATAAATCTGGATTGAGTGTAGGTGGCTGGCCTCTGGAAATAGCCTTCATGAAATCATCCCTTGGCATTAACCAAGATTACCCAGAGTATTCCAAGGAGTTTTTTGTTGAAAGGCTGTTTTGGGTTGGAGTCCTGATTCAACCAAATTTGGCTCACAAAATACTATATATAAATCTGACATCCTCACACCCCCAGGGTATCTGAAGCCAAGTACCAAGCTGAGAAGGTCTGCTTTTGATTTCCTGTGTAATTGGCATGGATGGCTTAGAAACTTGTATGTTCAAAAGCTCTCACCTTTGTTTCTCAGTCCATTCAGCATTCACTGAACACAGGGTCTATAAAATGGTCATGGGCTTACATGGTAAAAATCCATCAACAGATTATGTGGATTCACTGCTCACCCTTCTTTCTACCTGCTACTAATTAATTTTACTCATACATTCTTATCCCAGCATGAACTGGGAGATATTTTTCTCCTAATTTTTCCACATTAATGCTTATATTTGCCATAATCCTCTTATGGATTAATGAATAATTTCAAAGTTACCTTACCAGTTGATTGAAAGCTATTATTTAGATAATGCAAAGAAACATCTATTTTCACATGCTGGCATGTTTATCTATGTGTTTTCATCCCTGGTCCAATCCCATACACATACACCAGATGGCACAGAGACACATTTCAATAAAATACAGATCAAAATGACCAAATAGGCTGCTCTGGAGCCCAAACACCTCTGGAACCTGCTCCAGGGCTTTGTGACCTCGAAGGCCAGAACCAAAATGATGGTTTTTGCTAAAATGGAAACAATGGCCACTGTGAACACAATGGGTTTGTCATAGGAGGCAGGTGGTAGTGTCAGGTCGGCCAAGGAAGAGCAAGGAGCATAATCATACACAGAAACCCTCAGAGTAAATGATTATATAATTTATTAAAAGTTCAGCAAACAACAAAATAAATCTAACTCCATGAATAATATATCAGATATAGGCCTAGTTATGGAACGTGTCCTTGAGGCTGGAGTAATTCATGCATATGCAATAAAATTATAATGCTGACGAGTATAAAGTGTGAAAGAAACAGGTATGCAATCCTCTTATTCTGCTGCAGAAACTGGGGAAAATGCATGCAGAATGTATTTTCTGATCTAAAACAAATCAAAATTTTTCTGGAAATTACTTGATGTGAAGAATATTTCCTTTGCATAAAAGGAAGGAGGTACCATAGAAACCCAGAAAAATGGGCATTAGGGACTCACATTGAAAGAAATGCATTTACATTTTTTTCTAATTTATTATGAATGTGTAGCCATAATCTAAGATAAAACTGACAGATAATATTGTTTCAATGTTTCATTTCTACTCTGAAAATACAGTGTTATCCACTGTCTAAATATTTGAATGAATTGCACACAGATTAAATTATTATTTCACAGACATATAAGGGGGAATCAATATTTTCAGGAAATAATTTTACCCACATGTAGAACCATGAAGACACTGAAATATGTGTTTATCTGATTCAGCCTCTGGCGTTCTCATCCTTCTGACTGAAGAAGGAGGAGTCCAACATGACACTGACCTTGATATGGAATGACAAACTAGGCTTTGTGGAAGAGACCTCCCTCACATCAAAGTCATCATCTCCCTAACATCGTGCTCTCCTTCGAGAAAAAAGGACACACACAATGGGAGACAGGAAACTATGATCTAGGAGGAATATAGGGAGATTCTCTCTCTGTTTTGTTCACAGATGCAGAGCAGTGCCTGCCATGCCCTGAGGACCAGTATCCAAGTAGGCAGAAAGATCGATGCCTCCCCAAGACTGTGACCTTCCTGGCCTTTCAAGAACCTCTGGGAATGGCTCTGGTCTGGGCAGCCCTCTGTTTCTCCTTCCTTGCTACCCTGGTCCTCGGAGTCTTTGTAAAGCACAGAGACAACCCCATAGTCAAAGCCAATAACCGTGGGCTCAACTACACTCTTCTGGTCTCCCTCAACCTCTGCTTCCTCTGCTCCTTGCTCTTCATTGGCCATCCTAACAAAGCCACTTGTCTCCTGAGACAAACGACATTTGCAGTTGTGTTCACGGTGGCCATTGCCGCCATTTTAGCAAAAACCATTACTGTGGTTCTGGCCTTCAAGGCCACAAAGCCAGGGAACAGGCTCAGGAGGTGGATGAGCTCCATAACATCTTATTCCCTCATTTTGATCTGTACTCTAATCCAAATGTGTCTCTGTGCCATCTGGCTTAAGACCTATCCCCCATTCCTGGAGATGGACGTACACTCTGAGCCTGGCTTCATTGTCCTTCAGTGTAATGAGGGCTCTGTCTTCACCTTCTACTGTGTCCTGGGCTACATGGGCTTGCTGGCCTTGGCCAGCTTCACCATGGCTTTACTGGCCAGGAATCTGCCAGACACTTTCAATGAAGCCAAGTTCCTGACCTTCAGTATGCTTGTATTCTGCAGTGTCTGGATTTCCTTTCTGCCCACATATCAGAGCACCAAGGGCAAGGTCATGGTGGCTGTGGAAGTCTTTTCCATCTTGGCCTCCAGTGCTGGCCTTCTCACTTGCATCTTTGCTCCTAAGTGTTATGTGATCTTTCTGAGGGCAGACAGAAATACCCTGGAGAAACTGAAAAAGAAAGCCAATCTCTGAGCAGCCTGGTCTTTTCAACCTCTTCCTCAACAGTCACAGTGGAGTAGCCCCTGGGCTCCTATAGTCTTAATAAAGTACTTTAAGTGAATCTAGCTTATGTGTCTTCCGTTTTCTGTGATCATAATCTTTTGTCATTGTAATGTAATGACATTTTGACTGGAGTCATATTTCCTGATTTTTGAAGAGAAGTAGAATTGAATCGGTTGTGTTGAAATGTCTTCCAAATGATAAGCATTTATTATATGAAAGATGATTTAAAATAACACTGGGGAAAACCTATGAGTTTAAAGACACACCTTTCTCATTTCCAATTCTAACCCTGGATAAGTTCATTCAGCACTCTGTCTTACTGATTTCTTATTTTCCAAATTCAAACTATCATTTTCACAATTTTTGTTTCTGAGTGATATCAGTCATTACATTTCTCACATATTATTTGAGGAAATGAACACATTCAGGCTAGAAGATTTGATGGAGATTCTATGAGAGCCAATCAATTTACTGAGTGAGGTGATTTATCACCAGTGAATATGAGCCCAAAGTGATCCCATCTTTCATTTATTTCCAGCAGTTATAGACTGTAACCTCATGGTCATAGGAAGAAAACTTTTGCCAAAGCTTCACTGTTCCACTCTATTACTTTTCAGAATGACATTGTGTGGTTGATTTTCATAAGGCATAATAAATGTGAGAAAGAAGGCCAGCATTCTCTGTATTTTCTTTTCAGGACTTTACTCCCATTGCTACATTTTTGAGGTATTCTTACTTTTTCACACACTCCCCCATTACTCCTTATTACCTTCAGCTTTGTTTTTGTGACATTTTGAAATGTTTCTCTGGGCTCAAATTAATGTGATAGAAAATTGATTGATGAACTTCTGAGACCTCCTCTAAGCAATAAACAGGCTACTGGAAATGCCATTTATCGGGGGGGATTCACCTATGACATTAGAAGAAAGAAGAGGAGAAATATAGCACTGCCCCTGTCTCTGACCTTTTTTAAGAGTAGTCATTCTTGAGACAAAAGGAGATGCCTCAGTGGAGAGATTACCCACAAAGAGAGTTAGGTTGCCTGAGACCCCAAAATGCCATCCTGCTGGGTCCTGAGAAAGAATTCCACTCAAGTCTTCTCAGCCAAAGAAAATTACAGTTTGTTGAAAGTTCATTAAAAATTCACCATATGGCGTAGACTCTTAAGGAGCCAGTCTATGCTAGGTCATTCTATTGCCCTCTCACAGAGCAAGTCTGTGCTAGGGAATTCTGTGGTGCTCTCACAATCCATGGAGGGAAGTTGGGATTCTTATATAAAGAGGAATCTAGGAGTGATCTAGAGGGGAAGTTGGGGAGGGTCTTCAGGAGGAGATAATGAGGTCAATGCAAGAGTGGATTGATATTTTATAGACTCCAGGTTTGGAAGCAGATGGACAATGGAGGGCCAGGCTAGTAACACAGTTTTGGGCCCAACCAAAATTAAATACTTAAGGTCTCTGCAAAAGCCTAATTAAGTGGGAAGATTCAATCAGACTTCAAGGGATTTCCCAGAGCCTGTACCTCAAAAATTCAAGGAGAGCTCAAGGGGGCTCTCATAGCCTACACCTCATCACCAGAACCATAAGACAATTCTGTAGTGAAACCGCAAGTGCAGCACTCTTCCAGAACAAGTAATATAAAGGATAAGTAAAAAGTTCAAATACAAGGAAGACCAAAAGTCAAGAACTGGATTCTACATATATGTATCTGATGTGTGTATGTGTGCATGTGTATATTCCACATATGTATGTATATATGTGTGCATGTATGTGTGTGTGTATCTGAAGCTAAAGCCACCAGCCCTGTACTCCTAACATTCCCACAGGTCCTGGACACCCTCTACTCTGACAGTACATTCACAGGTATGCCAAAAGCCTAAGACCCCTTTGTCTTCTACTAATATAGAAACTTTGGAGCTTAGGTCTTAACAATGTCTTTGGCAGGGCATGAGTGTGAGGAGAAAAATTCAAGAATATCCAGGGAATCAATGAAAAAATGTGAGAGCAGGTGGTTTAGCAACAGCAGATTAAAAACTATGACAGGGGTGACTGGGTTCAAATCCAGCCTCAAACACTTAACACTTACTAGCTGTGTAACATTGGGCAAGTCCCCTAACTTTAATTACCCTGCTTTTCCTCCTCCAACAAGCATAACAAATGAAAACAAAATTGTACAACAAAATAGTACTGGCTAAGAAATCAAGTAGTGGATCAGTACAACAGATGAAGACACAGTGATAGATGACCATAGTAACCGAGATGTTGACAATCCCAAAAATACAAATTTTTCAGCGAAAAACTCATCATGTCAAAAAATTTCTTGGCAAAACTACAAAGCAGTTGGGCATAAATTAAATACAGGAGCACATTCACCCAGCTGGATGGGTTTGCAACCATCTCATCACAGGACAGAGGATCATTGGAACTGTGTAGGAAAAAACTTGGGGCCCACAGTAGGGTCATCAGCTTTCCCTGGGGCTAACAACCCAAAGCCTGAATGTTTCAAAATTACAAACCCAAACTTTCAGAAGTCATGACAGAGCAATAAAATTTAGTTTCTCTGATCGCCCCTCCTTGACCCAGAAAAGTCCAGAGTTAAATGCCCTCCCTCCAGAGTAAAATCTTGAATTAGTGGAAACAGCCTCAGGCTTGGGTGTCCCTGAGGAAAGGGGAAGGGAGGTGCTATGGAGTTTAAGCCCAGGATGGTAGAGCCAGCAAACCCTAACAACAAAAGCACAGGTGTGTTTTAGCACCATCTGGCCAATCAGCAGACTGCAGCCCTCCCCTGCCCTTCTGCTGGCCTTCCACTACTGAACCTGCCTAAGCTGTAGCCCAGAGACACAGAGGTGGAAGCCAGAGGGGCCAGACCACCCCACCCCCATAGGTTACTCTGTAAGCCTCAGGGTAACTCAGGGGAAACATTGAGAGTCCTGGCCTTGGACTCAGTCTACACACTCAGAGGCTATAGCTCATGAAGTAAATAAACAAACCCCTACTCTCCAGCCTGAGAAGCTCAATACTTCTGCACCCCAGAAGCAGATATCCACTCTTAAAATCCAGGACATAGGTAACCACAATGTGGAAGAAGGATACTGTGAAGGTTAGGACCATCAAATCCTTTTATAGTGAGCAAGAACAACCAAATTCAGAAGGTAACACAGACGATACTCACACTGGAGACCACAGAAGGAAATGTAAATTGGTCTCAAGTCCCAAAAGCATTCTTGGAGGATCTCAAGAGGGATTTTTAAAATGGAATTAGAGAGGTAGGAGATAAATTTAAATCTACAGTGACCAAATTGGAAAAAAAAAACTCTCACTGAAGAAAACAAATCTTTAAAAAGTAAAATTGGAGAACTAGGAGAGGAGGTCCAAAATCTAATGGGAGAAAATACCTCCCCAAGGATGAAAAATGAACATAAAGAAAAGGAGCTCCAAAAACTAACTGAGGAAAATAATTCGTTAAAAATTAGAATCAGTCAAATTGAAACTAAGGACTCTATGATTTAGCAAGAGTCAGTCAAACAAAACATAAACATTGAAAAATTAGGAGAAAATACAAAATATCTCCCTGGAAAAACAACTGACCTGGAAAACAGATCCAAGAGACATAACCTAAGAATTATTGGTCTACCAGAAAGCCATGGTGAAAAAATCAGCCTGGAGAGCATCCTCCAAAGAAAACTATCCTGAGGTCCTAGAATCAGAAGAGGAAATAGTTATTGAAAGAATTCACCAAGCTACTCCTGAAAGAGATCCCAAATTGAAAACCCCAAGAAATATAGTAGCCTAATTCCAGAGCTAGAAAGATCAAGGAGAAAATACTGAATGCAGCCAAAAAGAAACAATTCAAATAGCATGGAACTACAATCAGGAATGCACAGGATTTAGCAGCTGCTACATTAAAAGATCAGAGGGATTGGAATGTGATATTTTGTAACACAAGGACAAAGGATCAACTACCCAGCAAGACAGCACATATTCTTTCAGGTAAGGAGATAGTCATTTAATGAAATAAAGGACTTCCAGACTTTCCTTATGAAAAAAGCCTGAGCTCAATGGAAAATTCAATCTCCACTTACAAGACCCAAGAAAGACATAAAAAGGTAAACAAGGAAAATACACACTCACACATACACATACACATACACATACACACTAATGCTCACACATGCACATAACTTGGGTCTCAATAAGAGAAAACTGTTTAAATTCCTTTATGAAAAGGAGATATCTGTCAATACTGAAATTTGTATAAGTATTGTGACACTTAAAAGGGATGTACATAGAAAGAGAGTGTGGGTATAAGTGAACTATTCTGAAGATTTTTTTAAAACCCTATTAAGGGGAAAAAAGGGATTGTAATGAGAGAAAAGGAAAGGTAGAGGTGGAAGATGGTAACTTATGCCACAAGAAGAGGCATAAAAACAAACTAAAGAGAAGGGGTGGGAAGGAAGTGAGTATGATATGATCATTTGTCTCATTGGTACTGATTTAAAGAGGGATCAATACTAATGGCTAAATATAGATTATAACATGAGAAGACACAAAAACTCATAAAAATAGAGAGAAAAGAGGGAGGGAGAAGAGCAACATGAAATTTACTAACATTGGTTTGGGTTCAAGGAGGGAATAACATACTCTGTTAAGAATAAAAAGTTATTGTGCCCTACAGGCAGTAGGAGGGATAAGGGGGTAGCAATGTAAGAAGGGAGAGGGTGGTCAGTAGGAAGGGAAAGAATAGCAATGGAAAAGAGTAGGTAAAGAGGGTGGGACAGAGTGAGAGAATACTGAGGGCGGCAGTGGTCAAAAGGAAAGCACTTCAGGAGGGGAAGGGAAAAGGAAGACACAAAGACATAAACAGGATAGGGAATAAGATGGAGGGAAAGTCACAGATAGTAATCATAACTGTTAATGTGAATGGGATGAACTCTCCCATAAAAAAGAGACAGATAGAAGAATGTATTAAAAAACCACAATCCTACAATACGCTGTCAACAAGAAACACATTTGAAACAACGGATATGCACAGGGTAAAGGTAAAAGGATGGAGAAGAATATATTATGCCTCAGTGAGAGTAAAAAAAAAGCAGGGGTAACAATCCTTATCTCAGATACATCAAAAGCTAAAATAGACCTAATTAGAAGAGATAAGAAAGGAAACTACATCCTGCTAAAAGGCACCATGGAGAACGAAGAAATATCATTACATAACACATATGCACCAAGTGGTATAGAATCCAGATTGCTAGAGGAAAAGTCAAGGGAACTAAAGGAAGAAATAGATAGCAAAACAATACTAGTGGGGGACCTCGATCTCCCCCTCTCTGAACTTGATATATCTAACCTCAAAATAAACAATAAAGAAGTAAAGGAGGCAAATAGAATTTTAGAGAGGATAGACATGATATATCTCTGGAGGAAACTGAATATAAAAAGGAATATACCTTCTTCTCAGCAGTACATGGCACATGAACAAAAATTGAATATGTACTAGGGCATAAAAACCTTACAATTCTGTGAAAAAAGTGAGAAATATTAAATGCATCATTCTCAGATCATGATGCAATAAAAATTATATACCATAAAGGGCCATGGAAAGCTAGGCAAAAAAAAAACTAATTGGAAACTAAATAATTTAATCCTAAAGAATGAGCGGATTAAACAAGAAATTATAGAAACAATCAGTAACTTCATTCAGGAGAATGACAATAATGAGACATCGTACCAAAACTTGTGGGATGCAGCAAAGGCAGTTCTTAGGGGAAGTTTTGTATTCCAGAATGCATACATGAAAAAAATTAGAGAAAATGGAGGTCAATGAATTGGGCATGCAATTGAAAATGATGAAAAAGAACAAATTGAAAATCCCCAATTAAATACTAAATGAGAAATAATGAAAACTAAAGGAGAGATTAATAAAATTGAAAGTAATAAAACTACTGAACATATAAATAAAACTAAACATTGGTTTTATGAAAAAACCAATAAAATCCATAGACCCTTCGTCAATATGATAAAAAAGAAGAAAACCAAATTATAAGTCTCAAAAATTAAAAGGGTGAATGTACTTCCAATGATGAGGAAATTAAGTAAAAAATAATCAGGAATTATTTTGCCCAATTGAATGCACATAAATTTGACAATCTTACCGAAATGTATGAATATTTAAACAAAAATTTAAGTTGCCCAGACTAACCAAAGAGGAAGTAAATTACTTAATCCCATCTCAGAAAAGAAATTCAACAAGCTATAAGTGAACTCCCTAGGAAAATATCCCCAGGGCCAGATGGATTTACTAGTGAATTCTATCAAACATTTAAAGATCGATTGATCCCAATACACTACAAACTATTAGGGAAAATTGGTGAGGAAATAGTCCTACCAAATTATTTTTATAACACAAATATGGTACTGATATCTAAATCAGGGAGAGACAAAATGGAGAAAGAAAATTACAGACCAATCTCCCTCATGGATATATATGCAAAAAATTTAAATAAAATATTAGCAAAATGACTACAGCAACTTATAAAAAGAATAATGCATTTTCATGAGGTTGGGTTTATTACAGGAATGCAAGGATGGTTCAATATTAGGAAAACCATCAGTATCATTGATCATATCAACAATAAAACTAGCAGAAACAATATGGTTATCTCAACAGATGCAGAAAAAGCCTTTGACAAAATACAACATCCATTCCTATTAAAACACTAGAAAGTGTAGGAATAAATGGAGTTTTCCTTAGAATAATAGGTAGCACCTACTTAAAGCCATCAGCAAGTATTACATGCAATGGGGATAAACTAGAAGCATTGCCAGTAAGATCAAGGGTGAAACAAGGATGCCCACTATCACCCCTCTTATTCAATCTAGTACTAGAAATGTTAGCAGTAGCAATTAGAGAAGAAAAAGAAATCAAAGGAATGAAATTAGGCAAAGAAGAGACTAAGCTATCACTCTTTGCAGATGACATGATGATGTACCTGGAGAATCCTAGAGAATCAAGTAAAAACTTCTTGAGACAATAAATAAATTTAGCAAAATTGTAGGATATAAAATAAACCCATATAAATCCTCAGCATTCCAATATATTTCCAAGGAAGTGCAACAGCAAGAGATAGTAAGAGAAACACCATTTAAATTTCCTGTAGACATTATAAAATGTTTGTGAAACTACCTGCCAAATCAAACCCAGTACCTTTAGGAACACAACTGCAAAACACTTTTCACACAAATGAGATCTAACTAATTGGAAAAAAATCAATTGCTCATGGCTGGGTCAAGCTAATATAATAAAAATGACAATTTTACCTAAATTAAATTACATATTTAGTGCCATACCAATCAAACTACCAAATAATTACTTTATAGGACTAGAAAAAATGTGACAAAATTCATTTGGAAGAACAAAAAGTCCAGAATATCAAGGCAATTAATGAAAAGAAATGCTAGTGAAGATGACCTAGTGGTACCAGATTTTAATGTGTATTATAAAGCAGCAGTCATCAAAACTGCTTGATACTGGCTAAGGAATAGAGTAGTGGATCAATGGAATAGATTGGGTCCAAATGACTCAGTAGTCAATGATTATAGTAACATACCATTTGATAAGCATAAAGACCGCAGTTTCTGGGATAAGAACTCACTATTTGACAAAAACTGCCATGAAAATTGGAATATATATGGCAGAAACTGGGCATAGACCATCATCTAATGCATACACCAAAGTCAAGTCTATATGGGTGCACCATCTTGGTATAAAGGCTGATAAATAATATGGGGAAGGAAGGAATAGTTTACCTGTCAAATTTATGGAGTAGGGATGACTTTATGGCCAAAGAAGAGTTGGAGGGCATTATAAAATACAAAATGGATACTCTTGAGTATATTAAATTGAAAAGTTTCTGTACAAAGCCAATGTAACCAAGATTAAGAGGGAAGTGGCAAATTGGGAAAGAATATTTACAACCAGCATCTCTGATAAAAGCCTCATTTATAAAATACACAGGTAATTAAGTAAAATCTATATCAATTCCATAATTGATAAATGGTCAAAGATATGAACAGGCAGTTTTCAGAGGTTGAAATTAAAGATATTTTTAAGCATGTGGAAAAATTCTCTAAATCACTATTGATTCGAGAAATGTGAATCAAAACAACTTTGAGGTACCACATCTCACCAATCGGATCGGCTAAGATGAGAAAATAGAAAAATGACAAGTGCTGGAGAGGATGTGGAAAAATTGGAACTCTAATGCATTGTTGGTAGAGCTGTGAACTGATACAACCATTCTGCAGAGCAATCTGGAACTATGCCTAAAGGGCTATAAATAATTGCATACCCTTTCACCCAGTAATACCACTTTTGACGTTGTATCCCAAAGAGATCTTAGACCCATATGTACAAAAATATTTATTGCAGCTTTCTTTGTGGTGGCAAAAAACTGGAAATTTATGAGACGCCCATCAATTGGGGAATGGCTGAACAAGCTGTGGTACGTGATGTAATGAAATACTATTGTGCTGTAAGAAATGGGAAGGAGATGGACTTCATAATTACCTGGAGCATCTTATACAAAATGATGCTAAGCGAGAAGAACAGAACCTGGAAAAATATGTGCACAATCACAGACACATTGTATGTGTTACAACCAACCTTGATAAGCTGGACTCTTCTCAGCAACACCCAGTTAAAAGACAACTCTACAAGTCTCAGAATGGAAAGAGACATCTACATTCAGAGAAAGATCTAAAAAGACCAGAGTTTAAATGGAGACTGAAGTAATGCATGCTATCGTTCTTTTCTGTGTTTGGTTTTGTTTCTTTTTTCCCATTCTTCACTCCATTGGTTGCAACCCTTCTACACAACCAGAATATTGTACAACTGAAAATATTTGCAGATCCTATACATGTTTCTATCCCACCATGGGGGAAGGGAGAAAATTTGAAACTCAAGGAATTGGGGGACTGAATCTTATAAACTAAAAGTAAACAAACAAGTCAAAGAAAAGAAAATGAAATGAAATATAGACCAACATCATACAATGAATGCTAAGACAAGGTCAGAAATGTAGAAAGGACTGAGACGTATAGAGTGATATCATACATAAACTGGAGGAGCATGGGAAAATGGACCCATCAAGTAGAAGGACAGGGTAAGAGTTCAAGACTAACAAGAGATAGAAAGGATCAGAGCAAATGAAATGCATAAACTTGATAGCATGGAATTAACAATGTTTTGCCCAAACAAAACTAATGTAACCAAAACTGGAAGGAAAATAGGAAAGAAAAATTTTCTTTTTACAACAAATGTATTTGACAAACATCCCACTTTGGAAATATGTAGGGAACTGAGCCAAATTTAGGAAAATATAAACAATTCCCCAAATGATAAACCATCTAAGACTATGAATAGCCAGCTTTCAGAAGAGGAAATTAAAGTTAGCAACAGTCACCTAAAAAATGGTTCAGTCACAATGGAGTCAAGAAATATACATTCAAAGAACTCTGAGGCATCACCTCACCTCTATCAGATTCACTAAGATAAGAGAAAAAGAACACGACAAATGCCTGATGAGGTGTGGAAAATTTAGGAAACAAACGTAGTTCAAAGGGCAGCTTGTTGGCCCAGTGTATAGACTGCTGGGCCTGGATTCAGGAAAAATCATCTTTCTGACTGCAAAACCATTCCACCTCTATAAAAGGAGGGGCCTTTGTACTAAGGGGTTTGTCCTTGTTTCTGAAGATGGAGTAGCAAATTGACAAGGCCTTCTTCAAACATTCTCCAATTTGGAGTGGTGCAGAAGCAAATTAAGGGGGTTTTGAGGTTTGTTTTGCTTCCTTTTCTGAGTGATGAAATAGCCGTCCATATTTCTGACTGACTAGTTTGTTGAGAGTTGTGTTTGTGTTTTATTTAGCCTCACACTTTATTTAGCATTTAGCTGTTTAAACAAAGACCTAGGTTTGGATATTTCTAGAACTCAGCTACTCAGGAAGCTGACATATATATATATTATTTACAATGCAGCAAGTCAAGAAATAGAGACTATCCATATACACCCTATATGGCATTATAAAAAGCCATAGATTCACCCATACAGATAAAAAGAAAAAATGTCCTCCAATACAAGAATGAGGGAGGCACATCAGGGAGGAAATATACTTAAAGTTGGGGCTCAGGGAGCAAAACTTTATTCCTTAAGGAGGAATGCTAGGCTTGGGTGAGGTTTGGGCAGAGGCAGTCTCTGCATCTTGCTTTAACATATGCTTATCCATTCCAATATGCAAGTCACACATCTCATAAAGGATTTTAGAGACAGGACATCAAGCAGGGTTTGTTTGTGGTGTGTCAGTGTGTCTGTGTATGTGTGTCCGAATGTCTTATTGTCTGTGTGTCTGTGTGTGTGTGTGCTCCAAAGTCAATGCAAGGTGCAATTCAGACTCTTGCATTGCTCCTTTTACCTCCATTATGTACATAACAAGATCTTTCTTGCCATCAGGACTTTGTTAAAGTGCACACACACATACATGCTAAATTCCTCAATAAGTGCATCTCACAGGGAGCTCCACTTCAAAGACATGAATGTTCTACTGGATTTAGGGTGAATGAATTAAAAAAAAACAAAATAACTGAAAAATAATTTGCACAACTAGTGCAGGAATATTTTTAGTAGGCAGTAAAAATGAAGTTAATGCATTTAAAGCTATCATGTTTTTCCAGAACATAAGGAAGTTCCAAAACTAGATTTGCTTAACCAGTTTATTTAACCATCTTAAAAACAGATTTTTTGCAGATAAGCAAACTGTAAAAGAAAGAAACACAAAGAGCAAGTTTTTCTACAACTATAATTTTCCCTGATTCAAACTTTCTTAAGTCTGCCAAATGACAACCTGTCCTCCAAGTATGCTTAGAAAATGGTTTCTCTGCCCACCTCAGGCATTTTTTTGCCCATGTCTTGGCAAAGGTTATCTGTTCCGAGGCTTCTGTTAAATGAGAATGAAATTTTTCACTTTGACCACGACACATACACAAGAAATGCAGAGATAACGATTTCAGGTGGCCAGGGAATGGGTGGCCAATATTACATTACTAAACATCCTCACAATAACCAGTAATTCCTTCTCTCAGGTAGGTACCCTAAGCTATGACATAAAAAATAGCTATCGCAGTGACAGAACGCACTCAAGGAAGATTCACTTCCTTGTCATTGAAAAGTATTCCAATGAAAATTGAATCTTTGCTCGTTTGTGGTCCATCTCTTCCTGCATCTCTTTTGGTACCTGAACTCATCTTGCCTTAAAAGCCTTCATGGGGGGGGGGGGGCGGAGCCAAGATGGCGGCGTAGAAGCAGCAAGGTCCCGCAGCTCCCACACCGCCACCCTAAACACCCATAAAATATGAGCCCAGACAAAGTCTAGGAAAGTCTAGGACTCTCAGACTCACAAAAATACAGAGAACACAGCTCGCACTGAAGGCAGTTCAGCAGCAGGGACTCAGCGCAGCCGCCTAAGCGAAGGCTGGAACAGCCTGAAGCTGAGACCACGGCCAGGCCTGGGACGGGTGTGAAGGAACTGAGCTGAGCCCCGCAGCCAGCCTGCAGAGGTTCTACAGCCTCCAGCACCTCCGCATCTGCCAAAGCGTG
>CM053601.1:183851092-183882932 GCA_028646575.1 Pseudocheirus occidentalis | reverse complement strand
CTCCGCCCCCCGGGTATGCATAGTTTTATAGCCCTTTGGGTATAGTACCAAATTGCTCTCCAGAATGGTTGGATCAGTTTACAACTCTGCCAACAATGTATTGGGTTCCCAATTTTCCCACATCCCCTCCAGCTTTTATTGTTTTCCTTTTCTTTCATATTAGCCAATCCAATAGGTGTGAGGTGATACTCCAGAGTTGTTTAAATTTTGTTTTTTTCTAATCAATAGTAATTTAAAGTATTTTTATATGATTATAGATAGCTTTGATTTTTCCCTCTGAAAACTGCCTGTTCCTATACTCTGACCATTTATCAGTTCTATTTTTATTCTTATAAATTTGACTCAGTTCTCTTTATATTTGACAAATGAGACTTTTATCAGAGACGTTTGCTGTAACATTTCCCTCCAGCTTTCTGCTTTCCTTCCAATCTTGGTTGCATTGGTTTTGTTCTCGAAAAACCTTTTAAATTTAACACGATCAGAATTATCCATTTTATATTTTGTAATGCTTTCTATCTTTTGTTTGGTCATAAATCCCTCTTTATCCATAGATCTGACAGGTAAACTATTCCATGCTCTTCTAATTTGCCTATGGCATCAGCTTTTATGTCTAAATTGTGTACCAATTTTGACTTTATTTTGGTACACAGTCTAAGATATTGGGCTATACCTAGTTCCTACTATAGTTTTTCAGTTTTCCCAGCAATTTTTGTCAAATATTGAGTTCTTGTCAAAGCTTGGGTCTTTGGATTTTTCAAACACTACATTACTATGGTCAACTACTACTGTGTATTTTATAACTCATCTATTCTACTCATCCACCATCCTATTTTTTAGCCAATACCCGATTGTTTGATATTTATTGCTTTACAGTTTGAAATCTGATATGGCTAGTCTACCTTCCTTCACATTTTTTCCATTAATTCCCCTAATATTTTTATTCTTCCAGATGGATTTTGTTATTATTTTTTACCAGCTCTATAAAATTATTTTCTGGTAGTTTGATTGGCATGTCACTGAATAAAGAAATTAATTTAGGTAGAACTTTCATTTTTACTGTATATTAGCTCAGGCTACCCATGAGCAATTGATATTTTCCCAGTTGTTTGAATCTGAATTTATTTATGTAAAAGTGCTTTGGGATTATGTATATATAGTTGCTGGGTTCTTCTTGGCAGGCAGATTTCCAAGTATTTTTATATTGTCTACATTTATTTTATTTTATTTTATTTTTTGCTTTTTGGAGGGCAGTTGGGGTTAAGTGACTTGCCCAAGGTCACACAGCTAGTTTTGTGTGTGTGTGTGTGTGTGTGTGTGTGTGTGTGTGTGTGTGTGTGTGTGTGTGTGTGTTAAGTGTCTGAGGCTGGATTTGAACTCAGGTACTCGTGACTCCCGGGCCGGTGCTCTATTCACTGCGCCACCTAGCCGCCCCTACAGTTATTTTCAATGGAATTTCTCTTTCTGTCTCTTGCTGCTGGACTTTCTTGGTAGTATGTTGAAATGCAAATGATTTATGTGGGTTTATTTTATATCCTGCAAGTTTGCTAAAGTTGTTACTTATTTCAACTAGTTTTTTAGTAGACTCACTAGCATATCATCTATAAAGAGTGCTTGTTTCTTCATTGACTTCTAATTCCTCCAATTTCTTTTTCTTCTCTTATTGCTATACCTAACATTTCTAGTACTGTATGGGATAACAGTGGTGATAACGGGCATCTTTGCTTCGCCTCTCAATTTGTTGGAAGGGGTTCTAGCTTTTCATTACAGATAATGCTTGCTGATCATTTTAGATACTGCTTAAAATTTTAAGGAAAGCTCCTTTTATTCCTTCACTCTCTAGTGTTTTTAATAGGATTGGGTGGCGTATTTTGATGAGTTTTTTTCTGCATCTATTGAAATCTTTGTCTGAAATGATTGCGATCCCTGATTTTTTTTTGACTTCAACTGAAGCATAATAGATTCTGCTCCAGCCCCTTACATTTACTCTGTGAGTCTCTCTCTTTCAATTGTTTTTCTTGTAAACAAAATTTTATAAGATTCTGGTTTTTAATCCACTCTGCTATCTACTTCTGTTTTATGAATGAGTTCATCCCATTCATACTTAACAGTTGTGATTATGAATTGTGTCTTTCCATCCTACTTCCCCCTGCTTCCCTCCCCCTCTCTTTCTTCCCTAGCCACCTTGTTCTCTCTGTTCCTCCTTCTCACAAGTATTTTGCTTCTGGCCACCATCTTCCCAAGCCATCATTCTATCAGTTACTCTCTCTTTTCTCATTCCTTTCTCCTTCTTTTCTCTGTGGGGTAAGATAGATTTTTATACCCAACTGACCGTACAATTATTTCCTCTTTGAGTCAATTCTGATGAGAGTCAGGTTCAAGTGTGGTTTGCCCTGCAATCTTTTCTTCTTTTGTAATTGTTTTTCTGCACCTCTTCATGAGAGATAATTTAACCCATTCTACCTCTCCTTCCTCTCTTCTCCCAGTACAATCAATCCTCTTTCTCACCCCTTAAATTTCTTTTAATATCATCCCACCCTAGTCAACTTATACCTCCTGTAGAGGACCACAGGCCAGTGGGAGTCTGACCCTGATGGCTGAATAAGCCCTCTCAGCTGAAGAACCTATGGGGACTGGATAGGTTCTCCATCCCCCCAGGAAGGAGCTTAAACACACAGGTGTGAGCATTACGTCCTCGAGATAAGTGTGGTATACACCCAGGGCCTGGGAACAAAGAAGTGTGCGATGTCCTCAAGGGGAAAACAGTTAGGAAGCTCCCTATAAAAGCTTGTATGTGGGGTAATAAAGATGGCTCTACTTGCCATGGCTCTTAAGTCTGGGTTGGTGATTCTTGGTTGTAATCGTAGCTTTTTTGCCTTCTGGAATATCGTATTTCAGGACCTTTGATCCTTTCATGTAGAAGCCTCTAATTCCTGTGTAATTCTACCTGTGGCTCCATGATATTTGAATTGTTTCTTTCTGGCTGCTTGTGATATTTTCTCCTTGATCTGTAAACTCTGGAATTTGTCTAATATATCTGAGAGTTTTCATTTTGGGGTCTCTTTCAGGAGGCAATAGATGAATTCTTTCAATTTCTATTCTGCCATTTGGTTCTAACATATTAGGACAGTTTTCCTTGATAATTTCTTAAAATATGATGTCCAGGCCTTCTTAAAAGTCATAACTTTCAAGTAGTCCCATAATTTAAAAATGATCTCTTCTGGAACTGTTTTCCAAGTCATTTTTTCCCCCAGTGAGATGTTACATTTTCTTCTATTTTTTCATTCTTTTGATTTTGTTTTGTTGTGTTTTGACATCTCATGGAATCATTAGCTTCCACTTGACCAATTCTAATTGTTAAGGAATTTTTTTCTTAAATGAACTTTTGTACCCCCTTTTCTGTTTGGCTAAAGATGTCTTTTAAAGAATTGTTTTCTTCAGTGAATTTTTATATATCTTCTTTTTTGTGTGTGCTTCCTTTACCAAGCAGTTGACTCTTTTTCCCTCCCAGGATTCTCTTGCATCATTCTCTTTTCCCAATTTTTCTTCTGCCTTTCTTATCTGATTTTTAAAATGCCTTTTGAACTCTCCCAGTAGTTCTTTTTTGGGCCTGAGACTCATTCACATTTTTCTTTGAGGCATAGCTGTTTTGACATTGCTTGCTTTTGATCTTTCTTGTCACCATGGTAACTTTCTATGGTCATGTTCTGTTTTTGTTTTCCTCATTTTCCAGCTTATTTTGTGACTTTCAACTGTCTTAAAGTTCTTGTGTTGGAGGGTTCAAGTCCTTGGTTATGATTATGGGACCTTATTGCTTTCATGAGCTGGAGGAGCAGGGCCTTGTTGCTGGTCTGTGGGAGGGGCTCATACCCTTGCTTCTGGCCCATGCCTGTTGCTCACCCTCATTGCTGGCCTGCATTGGGGCCCTTGATGCTGGCCTACACTGGCCACTGCTGCTCTGTGTGGCCACTTGGGAGTGTGGAGCTTCATTGCTGGCCGGCACCAGGAGCATGGGGCCTCACTTGCTGCTCAGTCTTGCTGCTGGTCTACACTGGAGGTATAGGGACTCACTATTGTCCTGGGACTCAAAGCCTCTCTACTGGCTTGTAAGGTTTCAGCCTGACATTGGCTTGCCTGGATACCCCCTGTACTGGACTGTGTTTCCCTTTGGCTCATTGAGACAGAGCTTTCCTGCTGACCTTCTAAATTGTTTTGGATGTGTATTTGGACTTATCCAAGACAGAGGTATGCTGGAAGTAAACCTTGTGGGTAACCTTTTAGCTTGGAGATCTCAACTAGGGGTTGCCACTATGTACTGTGGCAAGAAGGGGTCAGAGATCCTGCAAAGACAGGTATGCCACTGTGCAGGGAGTATGAACTGGACTCATCTTGTAGCTGTGACTCTAGTCTTGTGTCTAAGACCTAGGGCAGCCTAGAAAGGGTAACTGTACCTATGAGCAATAGATCTGGGATATATATCAGGCAAGAGTGGTCTTGGGCCTAGGAATTTGTGGTTAAACATTGACAACCTTAAAATAAAAAGGGAAGGATGGGGAACAATAGACTAAAGAATAAAAGGAGAAGCAAAGTGGGAGAAATGATTTTTACCTCATTATTTGGTGTAAATGGAAAGTCTTTATCTTATACAGGGGAAAGGACATTTAAACCAAGAAGAAGGCATGGAGAAAACAGGTATTACTGAACCTTATTCTAATATGAACTGGGCAAAGGAGGGCAGCACACATACACACACTCACTCAGAGTTGGGTATAGAAATAGATTTAATTTAAAAGGGAAACAGAAGTTACTTGGTATTGGGGGGGATATTCACAGGAGGCTAGATTCAGGGAGGGATCAGTCATAATCTTAACGAACTTTAATCTCAGAAGGAAAATTGTGAAGAGGCTTTAAAAAGAAAGAAAGAAGGAATGAGAAGCTGAGGCAAACAGGGTTAAGTGACTTGCCCACAGTCTCCTAGCTAGGAAGTGTCTGAGGCCAGATTTGAACTCAGGAAGAGGAGTCTACCTGACTCCTGGTTGGCTTCTCTAACCAAGGTTTAGAGCTAGAAATGCTAGCTATAAAAATAAGTCAAGGAAAAGAAAATGAGGTAAGAAGAAGGGGGAACACAATTCATAATGCTTATTGCAGATGATATGATTTATTTAGAAAAGCCTAGAGTCAGACAATTCAACAAATTGAAACAATAATCTCAGCAAAGTCACAGAATATAAAACAAATCAACAAATCATTAGAATTCTAGTATATTACAGATGAAACAATAGAAAGGAATGATGATTTCTATTTAAAATACTACAGAACAGAAAGAAACAAACTTAGCAGTCTATCAACTAAGACATGTACAAATGCCAGGTAAATAGAGCTGTGGAATTATGTTTATGGAAATAATGACACATCTAAAAACTTGGTCAACTATTAATTGTTCATGGGTAGGTTGAGGCAACAATACACAAAGTCATCTAATTTAATTACCTATTTAGTGACACAGCAATCTAACTACCAAAGAAGTGATGGGCAGAGCTAGAAAAATAAATAAAAAAAATTTAACTGGAAGAACAAAAGGTTTCAGGGAATAGAATAGAATAGAATAGAATAAAATAGAAGTAGGGAAGGGGGCCTAGAAGAACCATATATTAAACCACACCACAAAGCAAAAATCATCAGAAAAAACTTGATCATCATTAAGAAATAGGGAAGTTGACCAATGTAAGTTTTCATACAGAAACAAACATGGTTTGTTTCTAAGCCTAGTGTTTAGAACAGTATTTGTGGGGAAGGAGATTTAAAAAAAAATGATTTGGGATGAATAAAATAATGCCTTGCTAATGTGGATTTTCCATTTGGAAATTCCCTGAACTGCCAGAAGTAGATCATTGCAAACACCTGAGTAGGATATTACATTTAAAATCACCTGAGTGCTCGGGTCTCCTCCTAACTTCCTTGTTTTGTGTTGAGATCAGGAGCCTCACTCTGGAACTGGTTACAATGAAAACTTTTCTGGCCCTAGGAGTGCTGTGCCTCCTTTTCTGCCTGGCTCGGGTCCAAGAGAAACCAGGTATCTTTATTATCTTCCAAATATGAGTTAACATATGAACAAACCTTACTTTGCAAACCTTAAGGTCCTCTATCGATGTTAGCTATTGTGAACGTCACCGTGAATGACTGGTTCCTTGTGCTGTTAGTTGGCTCCTACTTGGCTTTCTTAGGGTTGTAGAGATAAGGTGATGACCTGACTTTCTGAGCTCAACTTGTCATTTTTCCTGTTTTTTGTTTTTGGCTAATGAGAGGCCTTTGGCTTACAGTAATCATTAGAGCACACCCTTTGTTGTTCTTCTTGGTTCTGCTTCCTCACTGAAAATGTTTCCTTCTCCAAAATCTTGTTCTCCTGCTCCTCACTTTGTCTTTGTTAGACTCTTCTTATTCCCATGACTCCAGTTTTCACTACAGTGGCTGCTTCTTGTGTCTCAGTCTCTAACTCAATGTTGTCTTGTTCAAACTCCAATTTCCTGCTTGTAGTGGGTAGCGGGATCCTTTCCCATAACTAGTCTCTTACTCCCAACTGATCGTGTCTGAAATTAAGCTCATTATATGCCTGTGTTTTTTTCCTGCTTCTACAATGAATCTCTTTCCTGAATAGCCTCAGTTTCTTGAATAATTTCAGAATTCTATCTGCTGTAAATTCTTGGAGTTCTCACTCATATCACCCTTTCTTCCTATCCAGAAATAAAATAAGGTGCCCAAATGTTCATATGAAACTCTTGTGCCTGACTTGTGGTAGAGCCTTCCAGACCAGCCACATGAGACCCATCTACGTTGACCCCAACATAGTGATGTCTTTGGTCTTCTTCAAAAATGAAGGAGAACAACTAATTAAGGTGGCACAATGAATAATGTTCCAGACCTGGAGTCAGAAAGATCTGAATTTGAATCCGACTAGCTGTGTGATCCTGGGCAAGTCACTCATGTCTATCTGCCTCAGTTTCCTCAAATGTAAAATGTGGCTGATAAAGTCACCTTCCTCCTACAGCTGTGAGGATCACTTAGCAGTGTGATTGACACATAGTAGGCACTTAATAAATCCTTTTTTTCTTCCTTTCCTCTCTCTGACCCTCCTTTTGGTTTAACCTATCATTGAAGCCTATTAATTTCTCACATTAATTTATCCTACATTTCTCTTTCCTCTACAAAATCAAATGGTGCTTTAGTCCCTCTGGGAGTTACTCATTGTGATTAAAACTAGATTCAAATTGTTCATTGGTCCTTCCACAGTGAGAACAACATGTACTTATTATGTGTTCTGCGTGTTTGTGAAGAAAGATCTGTTTGGTGATGGTGTGCTTGTGAGACCTCAAGAGCTGATTCTTGGGATAGGCTGTCCAGTTACTAAAGAACTACAAGATGGGTTTGAACTACAATATCTTGTGAGACACTGTGGGATCAAGAAAATGGTAAGAGATGACCACATTAGCAGTCATTTGCTGAATCTACCCCATGTCTTTCTGGATCTGTCTTTTACCCTATAATATGCATATCCAAGTGGAAAACAAACTTAATTTCCTACTAAGTATTAAGGTTACTAAGGCCTGGGGGGAGGGCAATGAAGGCAGGGAATGAAGGAGTGCCTTGTCCTTGACCCCTTTTCTCAGGAGTGGTTCTAGCTCCTAAGGCAGAGGGAGTAACTTTAACTCACAAGTTCACTGATTCACTCAGTGTTAGACTGAGGAGGTTTTCTTTGGATCTTAGGATCTCAGCTGAGGCAAACTCCATACCTTTTCCAACCCACTTATGAAATTCAGTTTGAATATATCACAGATTCTCTACTTATGTGCCAGGACTATCCCAGGTCAATCGGGAAGTCTGTTATCTTGAATCAAGTCCACTCCACTGTTGGTGCTGAACCTGTGAAATAAAATATGAGAAAGGACAGATCACTCAGGGCAGCTTCTCCCAGGTTACTATTAGTCCCTGAGGAAATATAAAAAAGCATTCTAATTGGAAGTTCCTCCATTATAAAGAGCTAAAGTGTGATATTGATCACTTCTGATAGTCTCTCTCTGACTGAAAAAGTGTGACTTATGTTTATTAGACAGAGATCTATGGGTCATGTTTAAGAAATGAAGAAGGAAAAATTGAGGTCGTCTTCCTGAATTACCAGGAGGTTTATGATTCCCTTAAGAGAATTAGGACATTCAACAAGGACGGTTCAAAGGGGGAAGATAATGAACTCTAATTTGGAATTGTCAAGTGTAAGGCAACACGTAGGTGGAAATGACTAAGAGATGCTTAGATGAGTTGTGAGGTCTAGAGAGACATGAAGTCTGTGAATTTCCATTTGTGAGATCAGTTACATGTTGAAAATTGAATTTGTGGGAACTGACAAGGAGGAAAGGAAAAGACAGGGGGAAAGGATGGAGAAGGATGATCTGAAAATGAACACTAAAAACCAATGGCTCATGAGTTAGGAGGAGGACAATACAGTAATAGCCCCATACAGTGAGAACCCAGGGAAGAATTAACGTCTCAGAGGAGAAAGTAATCAAGTTTCAAGTGTAGTCAGGGTAAATGAATGACTGAGAGGAGGCCAGTGGTCTTGCTAAATAATACATCATTGATACCCTTGAGGAGATTGGTTTCATTTGAGTGGTGGATTTAAAAGTCAGATTAAAAGAAATAAAGAAGGCAGCAGGGGGTGGGAATGTAGAGCCATGGATATTCTCTGAAGTTGGCTGTGAAAGGTAAAAAAAATAAAGTACTGTATCTTGAAAGACAATACTAGGATTAAGTGAAGGCTTTTTCAGGCTGGAGAGAATACTGGCATGTTAGTAAGTAATAGTGAAGGCACCTATTAATTAAAGGAATATCACAAATTAGAGAAGGGAAGAGGTATGATGGAAAGCAAATTTGGGAACTGACATTTGGGCTTGGTATTAAGGGTACAAAGGATAAAACTGAGCACCTTCTCCTAAATGGTCTCTCTCTCTCTGATCTTCAGGTTTTTGAAACTCACACCAGGTATGAATGTAGTCTCTACTATCGACGATATAATGGAAGTGTTTATCGTCCAGCGCTAGAGTTCCCTTTGACATGTATAGTGTACAGGTGAGTAATAGTACAGAAGGGGTTTCTGTTACTGTCCCAGTTAACATCAAATTATTCCGCTCATTCTAACTGAAAAGTTGTCTTGGCTTCGCTCTTTTCTGGACTTTTGATTTGTTTCCATCAACCCTCAACAAAAGGTAAGATTGACAACAGAGGAACAAGATGGTAGATGGGAATCTTAAGTTTGTAGTCAGAAGTTGGCATGACCAGGATTGAGATAATATTATTGCGTTACTTGTGTGACTAAATGATTAATTTTGTTTGCCTTTTTTTCCTCTGTAGAATGAAACGATTCATCAAGGTTTTATTAAATTCCAACTACATGCACAGTATTCTGCTAACTACTTGGGATATTAAAAAACACTTTCTTCCCCCATCCCCTAAAGCTCCTATCCTTAAAGAATTCCCCAGACTGGATGTTCCATGTTTTCTATGTAGAAACAGGGAATGAATGATTGACTGACATGAAGCATCTATTTAAAATTTTCATGGGAAATGTCCCCAGAGCTGGCAAAATGGGAAGGAGGACTGAAAGGCCAAACCATTCCTCCTAGGAATAATGGAACATGACCATATGTTAAAGAATATACTAACTTTGTAGATTTTAAAGATCGTCTCAATCTGGCCCCAATCAGACTCTATAACCTTTCTTTTACATGATTTTTACATGATTTTTCTTCATGAATTCTGTAGTTCAATCCAACTCCACACCCGTACTGTTTAGAATCTTCAATTTCTTTCCAGGATGGCATAGACATCTCCATTTTCAGCGAGTCTTTCTATATAGATCCTAGCCGTAATGCAACAATTTCCTAATTATTTTTTCTCTAGTTTGTATAAAGTTTGCTACATGTGTATTATATCCCCCAGTGGTACATGAGGTGCTTTCACTTACAAGTACTCTGCTTCGATGTTGATTCCACTCCATGTTGACCTCCATAACTATTTATGCGAATGAAAATTGGCAGGTTTCATATTCATAAATTCCAAAATCCCTTACTTGGTCACAACCTATTGTAATTTTACCTCTTGCAACCCCAAATCTTATTCTTCATTCTCTTCATGACTTCCAATCACAGCATCCATCATTTCTGCACTGGCTATACTATTTCCCCTTCTCCATCTTGGTCCATTGGTGAATCAGTTCAACCCTACTCTGTCTTCTTCTGAAGAGTCCTCTGTCCTCTTATTTTAACACTCATCTTGCCCTGCCATGCCTCAGCCATATGTTACTCTAACCACCCACTGTTTTTGTTTTTTCACACATACTTCTGAAAAAAAAACCCTAGAAAAAATTATGAAACTATGCTGACTGTGTCCACTAGCAATTTATGTTACATTATGCCCATAACTGTATCAAGACATTTCTTTTACATCTCACTAATAAATTCATTTTCCTACTCACTACTGTGGCTTTTCCAAACATTTTTATCTCTCCTCAAACCTTCTGTGATGGTCCTCCCTACCCTCTTAGCTGAGAGCCTTACCTTATATTTAACTGAAAAAGGAGAGGCCATTTACTAAGAGATTTCTTTTCATTCCTCCTCCCCACCTTAATAATTTTGATGCCTTCCATGACTATCTTCTCCTTTACCCCATCTAAAATGAAAAAATTGCCTCTTTTTATTACTGAGGTCAATCATCCAAGAGATCCAATTCCTTCTCTTTTCCATTAGATTATCTTCTTTTCCATTCCTACTATCCTACTAATCTTCAATATCTCCCTGTTTGCCGGTTGCTTTCTTACCGCAGACCAATATGCCCATGTCTTCTTCCATCCTCAGAAAACTCTCACTTGAACTTTTTAACTATAATCTTCTACCTTTCCTTTCTTTTGTGGCTAAACTCTGAGAAGGCAGTCTATGATTGGCGTGTCTCTACCTTTTTCCTCTCACTCTCTTAAAATTTTCTGTAGTCTGACTTCTGATCACATCATTCAACTAAAACTGCTTTCTCCACACTTATCAATGATCTTTTAATCCTCAAATATAATAGCATTTAAAAAATCCTCATTTGCCTTGACCTCTTAATAACTTTTGATCACTGAATTCTCCACGATACTCTCTTCTCTCTAGGTGTTTATGGCACCATTTTGATTTTCCTCCTGTCTATCCAGTCCTCAGTCTCCTTTGCTGAATTTTCACCCAGCTTGCTCCCATCATCCATGTACGATCCTCAGAGATTAGTCTTGGCTCTTCTTTTCATAGCCCACTAGAGTACTTTGCTTAGTGATCTCAAAAGTCTCCATTGATTCAGTGATCAAGTCTGTGCTAATGATTCTCAAATTTACTTATCTAGCCCTAATCCTCTTGATTTCCAGTCCCACATCTTCAAATACTTATAGACATTCTATAGACTGGACAGTTAGGAAGATGACAAGGTATAAAGGGAATTAAAGGACAATTGTGGTCAGATCTGTGTTTCAGGAAGAACAATTTGACATCTCAGTGGAAAATGGACTGGAATGGTGGGGAGAAAAGGTGGGAAGAAAAAAGAGGGAGAAATACTATCAGGCCATTAAAATACTCCAGGTATGAGATGGTGAGGGTCATATTATAGTATCAAAACCTCAACATATCCCAAAGTGAACCCAATATTTTTCTTCCTCAAACTTCCCTCTTTCGAATTTTTACCATTCTTGTCAAGGATACAACTATCTTTCCAGTTGCGCATGCTTGCAACCCATGAGTGTCATCCTCAACTCATACTTCTTTCTCATCCCCACACATCTCTAGTATAAAGTCCCTTCTATCGTCTGCTACTGACATCACCCTCATATGTTCCCTAATACCTGGAGTATTATAATACCCCGTAGCTAGGCTCACTGCCTCAAGTCTCTCCCTAAACTAGTTTATCTTCCACTCAGCTGTCAAGTTAATCTTCCTGAAATGCAGGTCTGACCACAAAAGTCATTCAGTACCCTTTTTAACCTGCCTCCTCCTACATCTATAATCTTATAATTTCCTTCCTTCTGCATATTCTGTAAGCTAGTGACACTGGCCCCTTTGCTATTCCTGGCCCACAACACTACAACTCTTTGCTTTGAGCATTTTCACTGACTTTTCCCCATGCCTGGAATGTTCTTTTTCCTCATACCTGTCTCTTAGCTTCTTTCAAATCTCAGCTGAAGCCCCATTTTCTTCAAGAAACCTTTCCCAGTCCTTTGATCTCAATCTTTTTAATCCCTCTCAGGCCACCTCCAATTCATTCTCCATATATCTGGTTTGCATGTTGTCCTCTCCATTAGACCTTGAGTTCCTCGAAGGAAGAGACTGTCTTTTGACTCTCTTTGTATCTCCAGTGCGCAGCGCAATGACGCACGTTTGTTGATTAGTGTCTCTTCCATTAAATGTCAGTTCCTTGAGAGTAGGGTATGTCTCTTGCCTTTCTTTGTCCCCAGTACTTATCGCAGTGCCTGGAACATAAGAGGTATTAATAAATGTTTGTTAATTGACAGCAGGGAACATTGTTTTGTTGCCTTTGATTTTATCCCCAGAGTCTTTCATTTAATATCTATTTAGTATATATATTCATTGCATAAACTTGGGCAACATTTTCCCTCATCTCCAGGAAACAAAGTTTCCAGAATCCTCTTGTGTCTGCTCCCATCTCAAGGTCAGACCAAGAGAATGTTACCAAAGGGACTGAACACAGTGTTAGCAGACCCACGTATGGGAAACCAAGGCCATATCACCCACCAAGGGAGAACTCACTTGAGAATCCAAAACTACCTCAAGGAACTAGGTGAGTGAGGATTCGTTGTCAGAATTTTTCTAGGAGATCTAGGCCAAAGGTCAAGTGGCAGAACTCTGTACCTCTTGGACTGTTTACCTTGGACAGTCTGCCAAGCTTCTTTAGAGAAGGGGAGGCAAGAAGCATCTTGGCATAGTGGATAAACAGTACTGGAAGCCAGGAACATAGGGATTCAAGTCATACCTCTATTTCTTTCTTTTTTTAAATTTCTTTTTATTTTTTTAAAATTAACTTTTTTTGGGTGGCTAGGTGGCACAGTGAATAGAGCACTGGCCCTGGAGTCAGGAGGACCTGAGATCAAATCCTGCCTCAGACACTTGTAACAAAAACTAGCCATGTGACTTTGGGCAAGTCACTTAACCCCAATTGCCCTCCAAAAAAGCAAAAAAAAAAAAATTAACTTTTGTTTATTTTTAGTTTACATCATTCATTTCCATGAGATTTTGAGTGATGAATTTTCTCATACCTCCATTCCTATTGACTACACAGAGCTGACAGGATGCTGAACCTCTCAGCATCCTTCCGAACTCTTTAATTCTACAACCTCTGATGCAGGAGCCAACTTTTCTTGCTGAGACACTGTTTTGAAGCAGTGAGGTTCCAGTGCCAAAGGCATCACGGATCTAGTTCCCATCCCTAACATGAATGTGCCTATGGGCATAGAGAACGTCTAGGAGAATAGCTGTGCCTCAGAGAAGAGATAAATACTATGGGAGATCAGGAGAGGGAGACGTAAAGGCCATGACAGTAGGGATGAGACTCCACTGCCATAGCATTTGAGGTGAGGAATTAGCCCTATTTCTTATATCACCACTCCTGAGTTCAGACCAACTAGATTAAAATGTCATTGGGAATATTTAGCAAAATAGATAAAAATACAATCAAGTATAGACTATAGATAATGCTAAGCCAACATCCAGCCAGCAGGCATCCTTCTGCACAGGGTAGTAACCCTCACTTTTATTCGAATTTAATACCACTGTCTCCCGGCACAAATCCGTCAACGGCAGGATTTGCTTTCTAATTCTTTTTTTTTTTTTTTTTTTGTTTCTCCCACAGGGGCCTACTTCTTATCTCTTACTTGATGTCTGTTGTTATACTCTGGAAGCAAGGTATTGGCCTGATTCTTATCTGAGTCATTCTGTTAACCAGATTCAGTTTCAGGACTTTCAAATAGTCTGATGGCTATGGTCCTCATAACTCAGGAGGGACCTTTGGGAAGTTAGAATTGCCTAAACGTATATTGGAAAGCTCCTCAATTAGTTTTAAACATCCATTTCTTTGGAATAAACAAATTCCGTGCTGTCTGTTCCTTTTCGGATCTCTTAGAGGAGCAATGATATGGTTATTATGAAATTTTATGTGTATGGCTCAGTTTCTCTAATTTGTTGTTAATATTATGTTAATGACAAAATAAGAGAAGAGATAAGGGAAAAACTGGGCAAACCATCATGCTAAATATGTGGGCCACTGTTACTGAATACCCCAGGAGAAGGTAATACAACTCAACTTTCCTGGCTTCTCAACCCAATGGGTGACCAAAGTGACATCATGTGAGCACCTTCCCTGGTACCTTCATGTCTAGTAAGGAACAGTTATTAGTGCCAGCAACCCTTTCTTGTACAGTCTTGGGGTCTTTATCCCTCTATTTTGGTTGGGGAAAGTAGAAGAGTCTGTTTATAGGAAGACTTCTCAAAATAAAGGGTATCTGAGGGTGAAAATGAATGAACTGCCCAAGTCTGTACTGTGACCTTGCTTCAAAGAATGGTTTCCAATATGTCTTTGTTATCATAGACCTGAATCATGACCTAAGAAATACATAGGGTGAATTGGAGGAGAGGTGTTTTTGCTTTTGTTTTGTTTTGTTTTTTCTTGCATCAAAGATAGTTCATGGATATGACGGATTTCCTGTTTGGTTTTCAGTGTACATACTCAACTTCAGCCTTTTCATCAGGATTATGTGGAAGTCCTCTGTTTCATGAAAGATATACTTCTCCCCTTCCCCTTCCCCCATAGGATTATGCTCAGTTTTGTAGAATAAATTATTCTTGGTGAGAACTATATCTTTTTTTCTTTTGGAATATTGTACTTACACTTTCTCTTCCTTTATGATGGTAGCTGCTAAATATTGTGTTATACTGATTTTTCAGCCCTTTAGATTCCTTTCTATCTTGCTGCTATGTGTGTGTGTGTGTGTGTGTGTGTGTGTGTGTGTAAATATATATAATTTTTTTGATCTTGGAGCTCTGGATGTTGGCTATGATATCCCTGGGCTCTTTCAGTTTGAAATTTTTTAGTAGGTTACCAGCAATTAGGATTTTATCCACTTTCCCTTTACACTCGGGATCTAATATCTCTGGGCAGTTTTCTTTCATGATTTCTTCAGATTTGATGTCCAGTCTCTTATTTTGGTGATGACTTTCAGATAGTTCAGTGATTCTCAAGTTCTCTTTCTTTGACTTTCCAGGTCAGTTTTTAATATGAGATATATTGATGTTATGTGTTACATTTTCTTTTATTTCCTCACTTTTGACTTTGTTCTAGTTTTCTGTTGTCTTATAGAGTAATTAACTTTTCAGTTTATTGTAATTTTCCAGAAGTCTGTAACTTGAGGAAGGTTTGTACCTTTTCTACTAAGCTATTCTTCCAAGTCTTTCTCCTAAAAGTATGATTTCTTTTCAAGAAGCAATTTCATTTAATTTATAAAATACAGTTTAATTCTTTTAAAACTCTTGCTTCATTTCTTGTAGGAACTCTGGAAGAACTGCAGCTTGGACCCAAAGTCAACTGACTTTGTATTCAAACTGTGATTCTTCCTGGGGTTTTCTCAGAGCCTTTGTTTGAAGTTGTTTTGAGGTAATTTTTTCTCTTTTTTGGCTTGTTTATTAGATGTCTCTCTTATCATACACAGTATCTCTTTATTGTGGCAGTGTGTGTGTGTGTGTGTGTGTGTATGTGTGTGAGAAAAAGATTCTTACAGCATTACATTTTAATTTGGTCTTTGTATTATGGCCGGGATCTGGGCACTTCCAGAATGAGTACTTGAGGCTTGCTTAGTTATTCCTCGGGCTTTGTTTCTGCTTCCTTCAAGCATGCACTGCCACTTTTTCCAAGGATCTCAGATCTCAGGACATCTGCAGATCTTCAGTGTTCCTAAGCAATCTGATACAGGGAGAGATCTAATCACTTTTCTCCTGGCTTGACCTTTGCAAGCTGTCTACACCTTGCTTTGGTTTGGGCAACATTACTTGAGGCTTGGTCCTGATTGGATCAAGTACTGGTTGAGGGACATGTTGGTCAGTAAATATTTATTAAATTGTCCACTTTGTGCAATTAATATACTGTGCTAAGTACAAGGGATACAAAGAAAGGCAAAAGAGAGGCTCTGTTCTCAAGAAGGTCACAATCTAATGTCACCTACCTTGCTGACTGCATTTTCAGAATAATGGAACTGAAACCTTCTGCTAATCTAAGTTCTCTACCCTAGTTACTTAGCTGAAGTCTTCAGACTGAGCTGGAGGTTGAATCTAAGACTATGTTCTAGACTAAGAGCCACATGGCATCTCTTCACTCCTGTTCCTGATTTTCATGCCCAGGATACAGCTTCTGACCTGTGACTAATTGCTCCTTGTCCAGATTGACCTTGTGTAGGTTGACCCTTACTTAGTTTTCATTGGATCTCTGACTCAGAACTGGTGTAGGAGTGACCGAGCTCCCACTTGGTTCTGGTTCCTGCTCCCTGCGCAACATCAGGCTTTTCCCTTCTGGATATGAGAAATCTTTCTACGTGAGGACATTGCTGCAAGCCTCATTTTGGGCCTACAAAGCTCATCGTCATTGATCTTCCTGACTGTGCCTTGTCTTCAGTGACCACAGACCTTTGTGTGTAACCTCTCTGTAGTAACCTCGGCTAGAAAAACTACTCTCTATGACTTTTTCTTAGATTTGTTGATCCCAGCTTACTCTGGTGCTCTTTCTGGATTCCTGTTGGAGTAGTTACAGAGGGAACTGTACTGTACTGTTTCTATCTGTTCTGCTATCTTCTCTCATTTCTTGGATAAGGTTTGTATCTCTTGTATTAAGCTATTCTCCCTCTAGGTCTTTACTCCAAAGCTCTCATTTCTTTCACAATTCTTTCCTCTAGTGCTGTCATTTCATTAATAATATTTAAAAGGTATTTTCATTTTCTCTAGAAATTCTTGGAGCCAAGCTCTGTTCTCTTGAAGGGCTTTAAAAAATATTTTGAAGTTATTTTTCTTGTCTGCATCCATATCTTGGACATCACTGTCACTCTTGCCCAAGGCAGAGTACATAGATTATAATGAAAACCTTGACTTTATATATGGTTTCACATGTATAACACTATGCTAGCCACTGGAAGTCCCAGCCAAGCCACTGTCTGTGCCTTCTGGAGGTCTCTGGTAAACAGACACATGAAAGTGGCTAATTTCCTCTTATTCTGACAGATCACCTGAGTCTGTAGGGGAGGGGCTTAGCCTTCATAAGGTGGGAGATGTTTTCCCTGGGTTAGCAGAGGGGTTACATCTTTGGAGATACCTGGATGGGGCATCAGGTACTAACTTACCTAAGTTGATGGCACTGATTACTACTGATTATTATTATTATTATTATAAATTACTAATTACTATTTCATATTTAGATCAGCAACCTTGCCCTGGAATCAATTGTCACAAAGTTCCTTCTGGGATTAGGAGAGCTGAGAATTTTAGTCTGTCTGATTTGGGCCCAAGAAGAATTAGGTAAATGACTACATTTTATATCTTTATTTTATGTCTCCATTTTGAACCATTGGCTTCTTGTAGAGATATAAATACTTAAGATCCTACCCAGATTTCTCTGTGTAGACATTAGATCATAACCTGACAGTTTGTGAAATTAGCTTTTATGAGCCCCAGTTTCTACTCTTTTGTATTTGACCAATGAGAGGCCCTATTTTTTCATACTGAATGATGTCTTCTGTTTTTTTCCCAAGTTCAAACAAGTATTTATTAAGTAGTTCTTGTATGTCAAGCACTGTGTTAAGCAAAAAGAAAAATTGTCTCTGCCTCCCAAAAGCCTACATTTTCATGGGGGAAGACAATACACTAAACACAACCATAAAGCATGAGATAGGAGTAGATGGTGCCTAGGTAGAGACACCATAGAGAAATAACTCTGGATACTTGGGATTGAAGCCCAGAGAGAAGTGGAGTGAACATCGCTTGCCTGCACTTCTTACTATGGAGCTTCTGGGATGAACTGACTGGGAAGCAGAAAGGGCCACAGTGGTGGAGGAATCATCTAAAGTGAGAAGGCTGATGTGGTATGGTGGCATAGTCATCTTCTAGGGTGTCTTCTTATTCAAGGATAATTCCAGGTGCTGCTTGGATATTTACCCTTGGCTCTCATCTTAGTCTGAGTCTGAGATGTCTGGAATCATAACCTATGTATTTCTATATTTCTCTGTCCTTCAAAATGAGTCCCTTGCCTGAAAAATACAGTTTTGTCAATCACTCCATCTCTTTCCCTGCCTTCCTTGTCACCCCTTCTTTCTGATGCCTGGATAGCCATTCAAACCTATTAAGGCTTTGCTGGAATTCCTCCTTCTTTTCCCTTCCTACTTCTGTTTGCTTAGACTACCTTGCCATTACCTTAATTATCACACCTTTGTTTTGATTTCTTCCTAATTTGGTTCCTCTCCCTTCCCTTCCCCACTTCTTCTAACCCACTCTTCTCATCAACCATTGCTTATTCTTGAACTTCCTAGTCTGCCAATGACAGACATCTCTTAGCTACCTATTGAATAATGTTCACATACATGGACCTTCTTTATCATATTCTTTATGGTTGAACTCTAATTTGATTTAATAGATAAGATTTAATAGGTAAGAGTTTGCTCGATCCAGGTTGTGTCCTGATTATTCCATGCTCGATTGACGCTAATCTTGTAGAGTGTCCCATGTTCCCAAGTTGACAGTATAATTTGTGAAATCCAGAGTTTTTATTCTTATACTTTGTTCCCCTCTCCACTTCCCGAGGCTGGTCTCATTCTAGGTATTTCCTACACACTGGCCAGCTAACTAGAATGTGCGTGGGTGGGAAGGAGAAGAGCATGAAAGACAGTAAGATAGGTTGGGTGGATAGCTGCTTGTGAAAGATACAACTTAACATAGGAAAATAGGACTGAGAAGGCTGAGCTGAAATCATATCCACCACTTGGCAGTGAGTATTTAGCTTCCCTGTTCTCTAGCTAAGCTTGAAAAGGAACCTAAGGGCTTTCTTCACCTTTCAGCCTTGACTCTGCACAGCTATTGACCAGCTGTGAGATGTGTCTTCTGCAGGCAGGCTCTTGGTCAGTGACTTCTGTTGAGTGAGACTGATGTTTCCATCAGTCTTTTCCCTTCCTTTCCAATTCTGTGTCCTCTAGCCTCCAAATTTAATCAGCCAAGTTTTCTTCCTAAGGATATTGGAGAGAGAATTTCTAGTTCTTATATGTGATACTTGAATTGTTACCCACAGGTGCTATAATTAGGCTCTAGGCTTCCCTTCTGCAGCTGATATTGACTATATATTGTATACCCTCCCCTACCTCCTAATGTCACAGGGAACTTCTTGAATTTCCTTTGCTTGCACATGAAAACTTACTGTTTTCCATCACTGAAATTTCTCATGTTCTTGGTCTTTTCTCCCCGTGCCCCCCATTTTGGGCTTGTATCTTTAGTGTTAGCACAGTGTCTGAGGGCACTTATTTGGCACCTAATTAATGCTAGATGGCTGAATGTTATTCTCTGGTTCCATCCAACTGGATTATAATTAAGATTATTGTTACTATTTTGCTGGTCTACACACAAAACTTTTTTCCCTTACCATGCCTATCATACACTCTTTATCTGCATTCACTTTAAAGAATTTTTAATATTTTTCAAATCTGAGCTAAAGCACAATCATTTGTTAGAACCATTTATGGATACTGCCCCTTCCATGGCTACTTTCTCCACAGTGTTAGTTTACATATACTTGTATAAACCTGTTATGTAAGATATAACATGCCTGTTATATTATCCTAGAGAACATATGCTACTTGAGGGCAGAGACTTTGATTTTTTGCCCTTCGTATCTCCCCAGAGCAGGGTGGAGTACCTGTGGCCTCAATGCCACATGTGGCTGTCTATGTCCTCAAATGTGTCTCCTTGACTGAATTCAAACTTCACAGAACAAGTTCCCTCGATAAAAGGAGCCACAGACTCCCACCCATGCCCCAGAGCATTGCTGTACTAGGCTCTTAGTACACATATACTTGTTTATTCTTGACAATATTTGAAAATATTTTCCCCTACCTGCAGGATACCATGCTCATTGGATTCTGATGGTCTTACTTTCTTTCCACTTCCTGTGATTAACCAAGAAAGTAGTGCTTCCACAATGCAGGATGGTATTACTGGACTCTTCTGTTGGGTTCCATTTCTAGGTAAGTACCTGGAGAAAAGCAAGGATGAGACTCCATAACTAAAGACTGAAATTTGAGGAGACCTGGGAGAAGAGGCACATGGCAGATAGCTGTATAGCATTAGGCCATCTACTTCAGGGAGCCTTTCAATCTTACTTAGGGGAGGGAATACAAGAAGTAGTTTGCAGTAGAGGACAGAAAGCTGTCCTGTAGGCTGGGAAGACCTGAGTTCAAGCCTCTGAGACCTTTTGATTGTTTGACACTTGACAAGTTATTTAACCCCTAAGGACCCCAGGCAACTTTAAGTCTGTAATTTTTAGGACAGATGCTTATTTGTCTTGGTACAGGGAATTTTTGTATCTGGGTATTCTTTATACCAATGAAGTCTCAGGTCAAGGTCTATTCCCTAAGACAAGGAGGGCACACAAACGCATAGAAAACAATAAGGATATTAGTGTCACCTTGGGGGAAAACCCAAACACTCTAGAGATCAGATGAGGGAGAGATCAAGACCATGGTGACAGGTGGGAAGAGACTCCTCTGCTTTTGGGATGGAGGTGAGGAAATAATGATTTCCCAGGATATTACAGAGTCTGATTCCTAAATTTGCTTTTCTTATCCCATAGGGTCTGAGTTCTTTCACACCTTGATTCTGAGCTTTATATGCCACCACCTTTTCTGGTATGGAGATATTGGGCTTGTTGTTTCCTGAGATATTTCCTTTGCAAGGAGTCAGCTTCAGGGCATCTAGAGAACCCATTCAGGCATGTGAGCCATCCAGCTCAGGTGGAGACCTACAAGAAATTAGAATTGCCTAAGCTTGCCCTGGGAAATTTCTGAAGATGTTTTTAAAAATGCATTCATTTTAAATAAACATACCCTTTGCTACCCTTTTTTAATAATCACCAAAGAGAAGGAATTTCATGGGTTTTAAACAAACCCTGTGCGTGCGTGCGTGCGTGTGTGAGTGAGTGTGTGAGTGTGAGTGTGTATTTGTATCTGTCTCCAATTTTGGGTTTGATGCCATATTATCAAATGAGAGAATGCATAGAATAGACTGGGTAAAACTTGATGTTGACACCTTAGGCCACTATTTCTAGGTACACCAGAAGATGGGAATGGGAGCCAACTTGTGTAGTTCCCTAACCTAGATGACAAAGCCGGTATGCCATCCTGCTACCTTCCATGTCTTAGGAATGCTTTGTAAAGGACAATTCTCATTGTTGGATCCCTGTATGGTGACAGGCTTAGATTCTTTGCCCCCCCTCTGCTTGGGGGACAGGGGGAAGGTCAGAAAGCTTTGTCTAGAGTGAGATTTCTCTAAGTTGAAGGAAACTGAGGAGTTGAATGAAAGCATTGCTTCTCCTGCATATTTGGGTCATAGTCTTAAACTGCTACAAGGAGAACCAAGGTATGTGCGTGGGATCTGGAGTACCTGGTGTACCTGGTGTTTGGAGTCAGCAGATTTCCTGTATTTCTAGGAAAAGAAAGTAGTTAATGATACTGAGATGGAGTAATTAATTTTTTTTTTAAGTTGAGAGTCCAGTCTACCTCAATGACTACTGAATAAAAACATGACTTTAATGCTTTGAAAGTAGGGCTACCACCCCATTGAGGAGTGAATTTACGGGTGCTAAAATAGCATCCTCTGTGTGTTTCCATCAGCTTTGTGAGAGTATATAGTGTTGTTCATTGATACGTAAAGATTCTCTGCATAGCTGTCCCTTCCTGTGACAGGCTAGTTTGGCTGCCTTTGACTTTCTTGTACATTCTTCCTCTTGACCATGTTGACTGGTTGCCCAAGCTGGAGATAGAGGGTATAACTGTGGACTTACTCTGTTTCCTGGGCTACTGCTAAAGAAGTCTGATGACTTTGGACTTCTCAATAGAAAGGCTGACAAGACTACTAGCTTTTTAGCAATCCTACTAGCACTTGGAGACCAGTGCAGACATCATCCATGGTCCTTCCCTTCTGCCTCCACCATAGACTGGACACTTTATAAAGGTTTGGAGTATTATCAAATTATAAGAAAGGACAAAAGACTATTTTTTGAGGTTCTTAGGGAGTATGAACTGATACAAAGTGAAGAGAATGGAACCAGGAGAACAATTTAGATGCTAAACATTAAAATTATAAAGAAAAACAACTTAGACATAAAACACTGATGAGAGCAATGAGCAAATATGACTATATTGGGCATTTGATGCAAAGCATGTTACCTATATCCTAAGAGATATGTGACACAAGGTGAAGAAACATGCTTCTGTAAGTGTGCACAGAACATGTATGTTTTGCTTAGAGTTTGTTTGAAGAGTTTGCCACTCATTTATTCTCTCCATTATTATGGTAGGTTGGTTAGCAATAGTGATGAGCTCCTTCTCCCCAAAAAGAGGACCATTGCAAGATTTATAAAAATTCACAGAAGAGAAAGGGAGGAAATTCAGAAATAAGTACAGAAAAACTTTTTTTTCTGGGTCATATGACCAACATAATGGAGGACTATATATTTTTTTTTCATGAGCTGTCAAGCCGCGATAGGAATTAAGTGCAAGAGATAAAGCAATTTTAACTATCTCCATAATCTAGGATACCAAAAACCCAAATGAGGCAAAAACTCAATAAACTTACAGCCTTGAAGGCTATATTTTCCTGACCTTTTCCATCATGCCTCAGAAACCTCTTCATCTTGCAAGATCACTTCTGGCCTGGAACTCCCTCTTTTCCTGGAGTCTATCCCTCGATTGGAAGAAAGAAAACTCCTCACAAAGCTTTCACTTAATGATAGGACCCAGGTCAGCTCTTTCTCCATTTCCCTCTAGGTTGCCCTCCTCTCTAAGTCTTCATGTCCCTAGCCAGTTCTTTTCTCCTTCCCTCTTTCCAGCTTCCTTTGTCTTCCCTTATGCTATTATAAGATCCTTGGGGCCAGGGGCTATCTTTTAAAATTTGTATTCCTAGTGCTTAGCACAGTGCCTAGCACATAATAAATGTTTATTTTTTTCTTGTATTGAGTCATTTTTTAGTTGTGTTTCTTTGTGACCTCATTTGGGGTTTTCTTGGTACAGATACTATAGAGGTTTATAATTTTAACAGGAGAAAACGGAGGCAAATGGGGTTAGGTGCCTTACTCAGGGTCACACAGCTAGGAAGTGTCTGAGATAAGATTTGAACTCAAGAAGGTAAGTCTTCCTGACTCCAGTCTCAGTACTCTATCTCCTATGCCATCTGTAGAAAAGGAAAATGGTTGATGCTGTATGGGTTGTGGAAAAATAGGGACACTAATGTACCATTGGTAGAGTTGTGAACCAATCCAATTTGGAACTATGCCCAAAGGATCATAAAACTGTACATACTCTTTGACCCAACAATACCACAACTAGATCTGTATCTGAAAGAGATCAAAGAAAAAGGAAAAGGACTTACTGGCTAAAAAATATTTATAGTAGCTGTCTTCATAGTGGAAAAGAATTAGAATTTGAGGGAATGTCCATCAATTGGGAAATAGTTGAACAAGCGGTACACAATTCTACGGAATATTATTTTGCTATAAGAAATGACGGGGGGTGGTGGTTTCAGAAAAACCTGGGAAGACTTATATGAACTGATGCACAGTGAAGCGAACATAGCTGGAAGAATGTTGTACACAGTAACAACAATAGTGTAAAGATGATCAACCGTGTAAGGATTAGCTACTCTGGTCCATAAAATGATCAGAGACAACTTCAAAGGACAACAAAACTTTGATGCCAAAGAAATTAAGAATGATAGAAACATATACAACTAAAAGCACGCATCATGCGCAAAGGAGGTACGTCAGAAGTTTTCCTGATAAGTAGAGGAACAGAGCAAAGATGCTCATTACTGTTTTTTTGATATTTGATAATAATTCTAGCAATGCTAAGAATGGCAATAAGAGAAAGAAATTAAAGGCGTTAACAGAGACAAAAAGGACATAAAACCATCCTCTACTTATTGATGAGATGATGGTTTACTTAGAAAATCCTAATGAATCAGCAAATATACTAATTTAGACAATAACCACTATATTTGATGATTACAACAATGTAAATTAAAAAAAAAACAGAGGCAAAGCCAAGATGGTGGAATGGAAGCAGTAACTTTTCCAAGTTCTGCCATGAATTCCATCACTAAACTTTAAAAAGTGAATCTGAATGGATTTTAGAGTGACAGAATCCTTCGGGAGATGGAGTGTGGCAGATTCCTAGCCCAGAAAAGTGCGCATGTAGGTCTGGGCAGGGGCAGCACAGAGCATGAGGGGGCTGTACAAGCATGGACCAGAGAGCAGACTACAGCAGAGTGAAAGGGAACCCCAACCAGCAGACTCGCCCACCCCAAGGGTGATTTGTAGCCATCTCACCACAGGATAGAGGATCAGATGGAGCTGGGTAAGAGAAAGTACAGGGCTCACAGTAGCTACTGCAGCTTCTCCTGGGGCATCAGCCCACAGCCTGGAAGTTTAAAAATAACTTACCTGAACTTCCAAAAGCCAAGACGGCAAAGTAAACCTAGCTGCTTTGTTTCCTACTCCCTAATCCAGAAAACCCAGAGATAAATGTCCCACCCAGAGTAAAATCCTGAAATAGTGGAAATAGCCTCAGGCTTAGGAGTCAATGAGAAAGGGTGTAACCAAAGCAGTAAGGAGTCTGAAGTGAAGAGCAGGAGGGGTCACAACAAGCCCCACCTCATATGATGAGCAGGATCTCCCAAAGCCCAGGGTGGTGGAGCCAACAAACACTAACAACACAAGCCCAGATGGGCCTTAGCACCACCAGGCGAATCTGCAGACACCAGCTCTGCTGGCTGCCAGCTACTAAGCCTGTGTGAGCTATAGCCTAGAAGCATAGAGGTGGAAATTTGAAGTGGCCAGACCACCCCTCCCCCACAAATTATTCTGTGAGCCTCAGGGTAACTCAGAGGAAACACTGGCCTTGGCCTCAGTCTAGGCACCCAGAGGCTACAGCACACAAAGTCATCAACAAGGCCCTTAGCTCCCAGCCCAAGAAATCAAGAAATAGGAAATCACGATGAAAAAGAAGGAAACTGAGAAGGGAAAAGCAAGAAAATTGATACGAGCTTATTATAGCAAGCAAGAACAACCAAATACAGAGGACAACATGGACTCTATAGTCACACCTGAGACCACAGAAGGAAATATGAATTGGTCTCAAGCCCAAAAAAGGATTCTTGAGCTCAAGAAAGATTTTAAAAGCCAAATTAGAGAGGAAGAAGATATATTTAAATCTGCAGTGACTAAACTGGGAAAAAAAATCTCACTGAAGAAAACAAATCCTTAAAAAGTAAAATTTGTAAATGGGCAGGAGGTTCAAAATCTAACTGGAGAAAGTACCCCTCTAAAAAAGGAGCTTCAAAAACTAACTGAGGAAAATAATTCACTAAAAATTAGAATCAGTCAAATCACAGCTAAGGACACTATGATGCACCAATGCCAGTCAAACAAAACATGAAGACTGAAAAATTAGAAAAAAGTGTAAGAATATGTCACTAGAAAATCAACTGACCTGGAGAACAGATCCAGGAGAGATAACCTAAGAATTATTGGTCAGTTGGAAAGCCATGATGAAAAAAGCAGCCTGGATAACATCCTCTAAGAGATGGTCATTTAATGAAATAAGGGGCTTCCAGACTTTCCTCATGAAAAAGCCAGAGCTCAATGGAAAACTTGATCTCCAATTACAAGACTCAAAAAAGATGCAAAAAGGTAAACAAGGAAAACACACATGTGAACCCATATGCACACATGTACATAACTTGGGATTGAATAAGAGCAAACCATTTACATCCCTATTTGAGAAGCTGATACTTTTCAATATTGAAATTTGTATGATTATCATGGCCTTTAAAAAGATATACATAGATAGAGGGTGTGGGTATAAATGAACTAATCTGATGATAAAAAAATCAGGGGTTCAAAGGGACTGTAATGGGAGAAAAGGAAAGGATAAGGCAGAAAAAGGTAAATTAGGCCACACAAAGAGGCATAAAAACATACTATAGTGGAGGGGAAGGAGGGAGGGAGATTGAACATCATATGAACTTCATTCTCATTGGTTCTGGTTGAAAGAGGGATCAACATAATCAGTTAAGTATAAGATTCTAATGTGGAAAGACACAAAAACTCATTATAATAGAGGAGGAGGAGGATTGCATGAAATTTACTCTCATTGGTTTGGCGTCCAAGAGGGAATAACGTACTCAGATAACTATAAAAATCCTCTGTGCCCTACAGGCAGTAGGAGGGGGTAAGGGGAGGATAAGAAGGGGAGATGGTTAGAAGGGAGGGAAATAGTAGTAAGGGGAAAGAGTAGGGAAAGAGGGGGATCACAGAGAGGGAATACTGAGGGAGGCGGTGGTCAAAAGGAAAACTCTTAAGGAGGGGAAGGGAGGAGGAAGAAACAAAAACATAAACAGGGGAGGGAATAGGATGGAGGGAAAGACACAAATAATAATCGCAACTGTGAATGTGAATTGGATGAACTTTCCCATAAAATGGAGGTGAATAGTATAATGGGTTAAAAACCATAATCCTACAATGTGCTGTCTACAAGAAACACATTTGAAATAAGGGGATATGCACAGGGTAAAGGTAAAAGGCTGGAGTAGAATATATTATGTTTCAAATAAAGTAAAAAAAATCAAGGATAGTAATTCTTATCTCAGATAAAGCAAAAGCAAAAAGAGATCTAATTAAAAGAGATAAGGAAACTATATCTTGATAAAAGGCAACATCAAGAATGAAGCAATATCATTACTTAACATTTATGGAGCAAGTGGTGCAATATCATTACTTAACATTTATGCAGCAAGTGGTATAGCAACCACATTCCTAGAGGAGAAGTTAAGGGAATTAGAGGAAGAAATAGATAGCAAAACTATACTAGTGGGGGACCTCAATCTCCCCTTCTCTGAACTTGATAAATCTAACCTCAAAAGAAACAAGAAAGAAGTTAAGGAGGTGAACAGAACTTTAGAGAGGCTAGATATGATAGCTCTCTGGAGAAAATTAAATGGGGATAAAAAGGAATTTACCTTCTCAGCAGTATATGGCACATATACAAAAATTGTCTATGTACTAGGGCATAAAAACCTTACAATTCAGTGCAGAAAGGCAGAAATCTTAAATGCATCATTCTCAGATCATGATGCAATAAAAATCATTGGCAATAAAGGGCCACAGAAAGATAAACTAAAAACTAATTGGAAACTAAATAATTTAATCTTAAAGAATGAATGGTTCAAACAAGAAATTATAGAAACATTCAGTAACCCCATTCAAGAGAATGACAATAATGAGACAATATACCAAAACTTGTGGGATGCAGCAAAAGCAGTTCTTAGGGGAAGCTTTATATCCCTGAATGCATACATATATAAAATAAGAAAATGGAGGTCAATAAACTGGGCATGCAACTGAAAAAACTTGAAAAAGGACAAATTGAAAATCCTAAATTAAATACTAAATTAGAAATAATGAAAACCAAAGGAAAGATTAATAAAACTGAAATTATGAAAACTATTGAATTAATAAGTAAAACTAAAAACTGGTTTTATGAAAAAATCAAGAAAATTGATAGACCCTTTGTTAACATGACAATACTGACAATATGACAATATAACAAAAAAGACCCTATGTCAAAAGAAAGAAGAAAACCAAATTACAAGTATCAAAAATGAAAAGGGTGAATCTACCTCCAATGAAGAGAAAATTAAAACAATAATTAGGAATTACTTTACCCAATTGTATGCACATAAAATTGACAATCTTAGTGAAATGGATGAATATTTACAAAAATATAAGTTGCCCAGATTAACTGAAGAGGAAGTAAATTACTTAAATAAACCCATCTCAGAAAAAGAAATTGAACAAGCCATCACTGAAGTCTCTAGGAAGAAATCTCTAGGGCCAGATGGATTTATTAATGAATTCTATCAAACATTTACAGAACAATTGATTTCAATACTCTACAAACTATTTGGGAAAATTAGTGGAGAAGGAGTCCTACCAAATTCTTTCTGTGACACAAATATGGCACTGACACCTAAATCAGGAAGAGATAAAATGGAGAAAGTTATAGACCAATTTCCCTCATGAATATAGATGCAAACATTTTAAATAAAATATTAGCAAAAAAACTATCGTAACTTATCACAAGACTAATACACTTTCATCAGGTAGGATTTATTCCAGGAATGCAAGGATGGTTTAATTTTAGGAAAAACATCAGTATCATATCAACAATAAAACTAGCAGAAACCACATGATTATCTCAATAGATGCAGAGAAGGCTTTTTGACAAAATACAACACTGATTCCTATTAAAAACACTCGAAAGTATAGGAATAAATGGAGTCTTCCTTAGAATAATAGGTAGCATCTATTTAAAACCATCAACAAATATTATATGTAATAGGGGAAAGCTAGAAGCATTTCCAACAAGATCAGGGGTGAAACAACGATGTCCACTATTGCCCCTCTTATTCAATCTGGTATTAGAAATGTTTGCAGTAGCAATTAGAGAAGACAAAGAAATCAAAGGAATCAAATCAAAGGCAAAGGAGAGACTAAGCTATCACTCTGCAAATGATATGATAATATACTTAGAGAATCCTAGAGAATCAAGTAAAAAACTACTTGAGACAATAAATAAATTTGGCAAAGTTGCAGGATATAAAATAAATCCACATAAAATCTTTGCATTACTATATATTTCTAACAAAATCCAACAGCAAAAGATGGAAAGAGAAATCCCATTAATGTAGATATTATAAAATATTTGGGAATCTACCTGCCAAAACAAACCCAAGACCTATATGAACATAATTACAAAATACTTTTCACACAAATAAAGTCAGATCTAACTAATTTGAAAAACATTAATTGCTTGTGGCTGGGTTGAGCTAATATAATAAAAATGACAATTTTACCTAAATTAAATTATACATTTAGTGCCATACCAATCCATCTACCAAAAAATTACTTTATAGAGCTAAAAAAAATAGTTACAAAATTCATTTGGAAGAACAAAAGGTCCAGAATATCAAGGGAATTAGTGAAAAGAAATGCTAGTAAAGGTGGCCTAGTCATACCAGATTTCAATCTGTATTATAAAGCAGCAGTCATTCAAAGTACTTGGTACTGGCTGAAGAATAGAGTGGTAGATCAGTGGAATAGATTAGGTGCATGAGACACAGAAGTCAATGACTGTAGTAGGCTACTGTTTGACACACTGAAAGACCCTCTCCTCTGGGATAAGAACTCACTATTTGACAAAAACTCCTGGGAAAACTGAAATATAGCATGGCAGAAACTGGGCATAGACCATTATCTAATACTGTATAGGAAAATCAAATCTAAATGGGTGCATGATCTAGGTATAATGGCTGATACTGTAAGCAATCTGGGAAATCAAGGAATAGTTTACCTGCCAGATTTATGGAGAAGGGAAGACTTTATGAGCAAACAAAAATTAGAGAACATTATAAAATGCAAAATGGATAATTTTGATTGCATTAAATCGAAAAGTTTCTGTACAAACAAAGCCAATTTAACCAAGATTAAGAGACAAGAGGAAAACTGGGAAGGAATTTTTACAACCAATGTCTCTGATAATGGCCTAGTTTCTAAAATGTACAGAGAACTGAGTCAGATCTATAAGAATACAAGTCATTCCCCAATTGATAAATGGTCAAAGGATATGAACAGGTAGTTTTCAGAGGAAGAAATTAAAAATATCTATAAGCATATGAAAAAATGCTCTAAATCACTATTGATTTGAGAAATGCAAATCAGAACAACTCTGAGGTACCACATCTCACTGGTCAGATTGGCTAAGATGACAAAACAGGAAAATGACAAATGCTGGAGAGGATGTGGAAAAATTGGAACACTAATTCATTGTTGATGGAGTTGTGAACTGATTCACCCATTCTGGAGAGCAATCTGGAAGTATGCCCAAAAGGCTATAAATAATTTCATACCCTTTGACACAGCAATACCACTTCTAAGGTTGTATCCCAAAGAGATCATAGAAGTGAGAGGAAGACCCATATGTACAAAAATATTTATAGCAGCTCTTTTTGTGGTGGCAAAAAAACTGGAAATAAAGGAGATGCCCATCAATTGGGGAATGGCTAAACAAGTTGCAGTATATGAATGTAATGGAATACTATTGTGCTATAAGAAATGAGGAGCAGATGGACTTCATATTTACTTGGGGAGGCTTATACGAGCTGATGCTGAGTGAGAAGAGCAGAACCAGGAGAAATCTGTACACAACATATATGTGATGATCAACTTTGATAGACTGGACTCTTCTCAGCAACAAAGGGTTATAAGACAACTCCAAAAGACTCGTAATGGAGAGAGATGTCTACATTCAGAGAAAGAACAGAGTTCGAATGCAGATTGAAGCAAACTACCTACTTTCTTTTTCTTGTTTGCTTTTGTTTCCTCTCTCCCATTGTTCATTCCACCTTTTACAACCCTTCTTTATATCTTACTAATGTCCAATGTGAAAGTATTACAGATTCTATACTTGATTGCATGCCACCATGGGGGTGGGGTGGGAGGAGAGGAAGAGGTAAAAAATTTGAAACTCAAGGAATTGTGGAACTGAGTCTTGTAAACTAAAAGTAAACAAACAAATTAATAAAGACAAAAAAAAAGCCCAAACTCCAAACCAAAACCACCATGAAACAATAATAAAACTTAGAAATAGTATACAAAACCAGGTTGGCTGTAAAGAAGAGATATGAGACTGTACCTCCCCCAAAGCATGATTGCAAAATATTGAATATAGTAACATTATTTTTTAAAATTTTACTAGTTTTACAGAATTTTTTCCAGTTCTTCCTTTCTTTTTTCTTAATCTTCCTCATAAGGGATGGATTTCCTGAGGAGAGGGATGCAGAAGGAAATATAAAAAAATGCAAAATTTCAAGATTACCAGTAAAATCTGTTTGAAAACAATAGGAAACATTTCAGGTTTTATTTTAGCTCATATGAGAAACTTTATCATCTCATATCTCTTCTGGTTATTCTGCTTGCCACAGGCAGGGGACATAGACTCTCCTATACTCAGATTTACATTGAATGTTTTCATATTTAGGACACTATACTAAGCACAATTCAGATCCCAGAAAAGTCATTTCTGATGTTCTCATGGAGCTTCTGCTTTAAAGAAATGTCCCATTCACACACGAATTAACCTCAAATTACTCTCCTTCTCCATTCTTTCCCGGGCCACTACCCTTGACTTGGCCACATCACCCTGAATCACTTGGTAAACCAATTTAACTCTACATTATTCTCTTCTTTCCAGTTCTTTGTGCTTTTCTTCTATCATTTGTCTTATCCTGGCAAACCTAAGCTTGGATTATCCCCATTTTCTACTTCATTCAGTCCTATCCACATGCTGCTGGATGACACTGGAGAAATCATAAAATTGTGATACCTGGACCCATTGCAAATTTACATTATACAGTCTCAA
>CM053601.1:183801732-183850992 GCA_028646575.1 Pseudocheirus occidentalis | reverse complement strand
TTTCTATCTTTCTCTCTCTCTCTCTCTCTCTCTCTCTCTCTCTCTCTCTCTCTCTCTCTCTCTCTCTCTCTCTCTCTCTCTCTCTCTCTCTCTCTCTCTCTCTTTTTAGTAGAGAGAAAGGCAGGGCAATTGGGGTTAAGTGACTTGCCCAAGGCTAGTAAGTTTTAAGTGTCTGAGGTCAGATTTGAACTCAGGTCCTTCTGACTCCAGGGCCTGTGCTCTATTCACTGAGCCACCTAGCCACCCTGGATTCTCTCTTTTTGTCATCTCATCTCTCATATTCCTTTCCTCCTATTTATTACTTGAACCCTGTCTCTAATGAAGTGGTTTTTCTCCTTGAAAAGGGAATGATACCCATTTATCTTGTTTTCTTGCTCTGCTATTATCCTCATTCCCTCAGTAGTCTTTAATTATCTCTCTGTCTACTGGGTACTTGCCAGCTGCCCATAAACATGCACATCTTACCCATCCTCAAAACATTTTTATTTGATTGAGTCTTACCTGTTTGTGTCAACCCATATTTCCTTCTCAGTTTCATGTCTATACTTTCCAGAGAGGGCTATCTAGAACTCATGTCTCAACTTCTTTTTTTCCTCACTCTCTTATTAATTATCTGCGCTATGGCTTCGGATTCTATCTTTCAACTCAAACTGCTCTGTTCAAAGTTACCAGTGACATTTTAATTGCGAATTTGAATGTTTTTTTCTTGGTCCTTAAACTTCTTGACCTTTTTTCACCTTTGAAGGTATAAATCACACTTTTCCCTCCTTATCCCCCTCTTTAATGTTTTCAATAATGTGCTCTCTCATGGTTCTCCTTCCTGCTTGTAGTTAGTCTTGGTGTCTGCTGTATCTTTATTCTGTTCACATCTACAACCTTTGGGTACCTCCCCCACTCCACTCCCAGGCTCTCTCCTGGACCTTTTACCCTTCTCCTTCAAGATTATTTTGCTTTGTGACTTCATCAACTCAAAGGGATTGAATTTTCATCTATACATACATGATTGTCAGATATTTTTACATAGCCCTAACTTCTCTCCTAACCTTCATTCTTCTATCTCTAACTACTTATTTGATACCTCATACTGGATGTCCTACAAACTTCTTAAACTCAATACATTCAAAACCCATTATCTTACTCCTAAAAGCTCCTTCCTTCTTGATGTCCCTAGTACTATCAAGGGCACTACTATCTTCCCAACTATCTAGGAACCTAGGTGTCAGTCTCAAAAGTTCATTTTTTCCCTCTTGCTTTCTTGCTGTTCCTTGTATAGGATACTCCATCCCCTGATTTCATGCAGTTCCTATAGATTTCCCTCATTCTTGAAATACTTTACTTCATTATCTCTGGATTCCTTCAAGTTGCTCCTAAAATTCAACTTCTGTGAGAAGTCTTTCCCTATCCCTATAATGCCATACTGTCTTCATTCTGAGTTTATCTCTAATTTTAACTTGGTACGTTTTATGTACATAGTGGTTTTCATGTTGTATCTCCTACTAGATTGTGAGTTCATTGAGGGCAGGGACTATTTTTCCTTTGTATCTGTAACATAAAAACAGGTACCTAATAAGTGTCAGGTGATTTAACTTGACTAGATTTGAATTTGAGGGTCCTTGACTGAACTCTTGAGTTGATAGAGAAAAGTTGTTAACAGGATGTAGGAGTAAAGAAAATGAGGTAAAGGCAGAAAACTACCAGAAATAGTGGGGCATTGGAGACACCTGAGAGAAATGTCATCTACAAAAGTAACTGAGATGATGACACTTCTCACAGCTGCCTGTTGTCTGTTGAAGATATTTACCTTGCTTAAAGCTCAGCTAATATGAAGGCATTTCTGAGATTAAGAATACTGTGTCTTTTAGCTTTCCAGGCTTGGACCCAAGGCTATCCAGGTAAATGGGAGAATATGGGATCTTCATATTATGCCTCCGCTTTGATAAACAATTCCTAGTTGGGCTAATAGTAGGTGGGCTTATGCCCATATTTCTGGAGGGTGTAGTTGTTGTGAATAAAACTAACTTCCTGAGACATCAGCCTCCCTAAGCTCTGTCTGCTCTTCCTCATATCATTTGTCCAAAGCTAAACCCATCATTTCACATGTTAAACAGGGAATATCTTCTGGTAGCTGTGTTTTTTTTTCTTTTGAAATTTTCTTTTTAATTTATATAATAACACAAATGTTTCTATTACATAGTACAACAAAAAAATGATTGTATTGAAACTGCAAATATGCTACGCACAACTTGCTATTCCTTTCAAATAGACAACAAAATTATCAGGTACATTTCTTTTTTCCTTCCCTCTCTCTCACCTTAGAGATGGTTACCATTAGATAAACAGATTCATACATGAACATTCACATATGCACATTCACACACATTCACATTCTCACACACATTTATGTAAAATTATTGTATACATACTTTTCATTTAAAAAACTCATTTTTTCCATTTATGGAATAAATATTTCCATAATATAGTACAATAAAAAGATGACTGCATATGAAACTGTAAATTTACCATGTGCAACTTGTTATTCCTTTTAAATACACAACAAAGTTATCTTGTAAATGTCCTTTTTTACGCTTTCTTTCTCTGTTCCACCTCTGAGATGGCTACCACTAGACACAAACAGGTGTGTGTGTGTGTGTGTGTGTGTGTGTGTGTGTGTGTGTGTGTGTGTATGGATGTATAATCAGTTCTTTCTCTGGATGCAGATGGCGTCTTTCTTCATATGTCCTTTATAATTAACTTGGGTATTTATGATAGACAACATAACTTATTCACTCAAAATCACTCTTAAACTATATTTCTGTTAACTGTATACAACGTTCTCTTTGTTCTGCTCATTTTTCTCTTCATTATTTCATGTAAGTTTTTTCATGTTTTTCTAAAGTCACTGAGTTCATAATTTCTTATAACACAGTAGTATTCCATTACAGTCATATGCCACAACCTGTTCAGTTATTTCCCCAATTGAAGGGCATCTCTGCAATTTCCAGTTCTTTGCCAATACAAAGAGAGCTGCTATGAACATTTTAGAATGTATAGGTTCTTTTCCTTTCCTCTATGCACCTTTTTCCCCATGAGGATGTTGCTCAGAGATTGACCCTCATTCCTTTGCTTCTTTCTCTCTTCCTAGGGTCGAATCATTTAATTCCTAATACTTAATATTTTGTCCCTTTGCCCTTGTGAGAATCACTTAATTGCTATTGATTTGTTTCTTATTTCAAGTGGACTGACTCCCATTTTTACATCTCCAGCAGTTACTTGTGATCCAAGGTCCAATACTATGTCCAATTGGCATCTCACTATTTCCTCTTGGCTGTCCTATCAAGCACAACTCAATATGCCTGAGAGTTCTTCAGCTTTCTCCCTTCTCACCTCCAAACTGCCTTCCCTTCCTGATCAGTTGTTTCTTTGATCTCATATCTCTCTTCTTCATCGACTCCTCTGTTATCTCCAATCAACCTCTTTGGTTTGTTAATCACATTCATTTTCTCCTTACTTTCATCTTCCTTATTGGCCTATTTACCAACATTCTTGCATCTGGGTTATTTCAGTTACTTCCTAATTGACTCTCTGTATCTAATTTCTACTTCCAATCCATCCTTCTAAGTGATTTTGAAGTGAAAGTTGTGGGACACTCCTAATGCCTTAGTGAGTGATATCAGGGTTGCGCATTTGGGCATTTCGGGTCCACTTTTTCTGGTCTAAAATTACTTTTACAACATTTTTTGACTGCTTAGATAAGAATCATCTGCTTCATCTGCAGCCTTCTCTGACTATTCTATACTGTTTTTTTTTTTGGAGGGGAAAGGTGAGGCAATAGAGTGTAAATGACTTGCCCAAGTCACACAGCTAGTAAGTGACAAGTGTCTGAGGCTGGATTCGAATTCAAGTCCTCCTGACTCCAGGGCCAGTGCTCCATTCACTGCACCACCTAGTTGCCCCACTGGTCTTTACTCATATATCTTAATGCTTTAACACTTCTACCCAATGATGTAGTCTGTGCCAACAGTAATGTTGTCCTTCATTGTATGCCTACATTGTGTGGAATACTCCTAGTTTCATTGTAAGTATTCCCTAGACAGTTGGCAAGACTAGAATATAGAAAGGTATTTTACAACTCTAATTTCTTCTTAATTATATACTGTATGTCAGGTTCTAAGGATAAAAAGACAAGTGAAAAAAAATCTTGTGGCCAATGATCTTATATTTTATCAGAGAAATGACCTGCCTTTTTGTTATTTTTGGCGAAGAATCTAGAGGAGTAATAACTAAGGGGAAGGACCAAGGAAGGTCTTGTGTACAAGTTCCACTTGAGTTGATCTGGTCCTTGAATAAAAATAGGAAATCTGAGAGGTGTGAGGAGAAAATGTATGCCAGGCACAGGGGAGGCTAAAGAAATTTGATTGTCGAGGGGCGGCTAGGTGGCGCAGGGAATAGAGCACCGGCCCTGGAGTCAGGAGTACCTGAGTTCAAATCCGGCCTCAGACACTTAACACAAAAAAAAAACTAGCCGTGTGACCTTGGGCAAGTTACTTAACCCCAACTGCCCTCCAAAAAGCAAAAAAAAAAAAAAAAAAAAAAAAAAAGAAATTTGATTGTCTTGGGCATCTCTCTTAAAGTGAAAGCTTCAGGAGGAGCTCACAAATGGGAGAAGACAGCCTGGAGGTGAGATGTTACAGAGGGAGGAGCCCCAGGTTTTCAGGGAGGTCCCAGGTTATAACTGCAACTGAAGTATAATGTTTGACTCCAGAAATCAGAAATATATATGGGAGTTATTAGTAAAGAGGTGATAATGGAAGGAAAGAGCATATCAGGCAGGCAGGTATAATGGTTAGGACCTGCTTTTAAAGAATGAAGCTTAGCAGGGGAATAAATAGAGAAGGCTGAGCTGCCATGACATCTGTTTCTTTGTGGGGTCAATGTCAATTCATTCTTTTCCCTAATTCTATCCTGTCTTAGAAAAGAGCCACAATGTGTCCTCCCACCCTTACCTTGGCCCACAGAACAGTTTACTGGCTGTGAGACGTGAGCCCCAGATTGGCAGTTTCCCCTATGGGCAAGCCTTTAGCCAATGTCTTCCGCAAAAGGGCAGTAGTGGAGATGCTACAGAGAGATTTTTCTTTTCCTTTTTTTCATTGACTTGTTTATTTACTTTTATTTCACAAGGTTCAGTTCCACAATCCCTTGAGTTTCAAATTTTCCCTCCTCCTTCTCCCCCCTCTCCATGGTAGCATGCAATCAAGTACAGAATCTGCAAATACTTTCACATTGTACAATAGTCTGCTTGTATAGAAGGGTTGTAACCAATGGGGTGAATAATGGGAAAAAGAAAGAAAACTAAACATGAAAAAGAATGTTAGCACATAGATTGCTTCAGTCTCCATTTTAACTCTGGTCTTTCTAGATCTTTCTCTGAATGTAGATATCTCCTTTCATCCTGAGACCTGTAAAAGTTGTCTTATAGCTGTCCAATTTATCAAGGTTGATTGTCACACATACTATGTATCTGTGATTGTATACAAATTTTTCCTGGTTCTGCCCTTCTCATTTAGCATCAATTTTAAAAAGCCTCTCCAGGTAATTACAAAGTCCGTCTCCTTCCCATTTCTTATAGCACAATAGTATTCCATTACATTCATATACCACAACTTGTTCAGCCATTCCCCCAATTGATGGGCATCTCCTTTATTTCCAGTTTTTTTGCCACCACAAAAAGAGCTGCAATAACTATTTTTGTATATATGGGTGCTTTTCCCACTTCTATGATCTCTTTGGGATACAACCCCAAAAGTGCTATTACTGGGTCAAAGGGTATGCAATTATTTATAGCCCTTTGGGCATAGTTCCAGATTGCTCTAGAGAATGGTAGTATCATTTCACAGCTCCACCAACAATGCATTAGTGTTCCAATTTTTCCACATCCTCTCCAGCGCTTGTCATTTTCCTGTTATGTCATCTTAGCCAAATTATCTGGTGAGATGTGGTACCTCAGAGTTGTTTTGATTTGTATTTCTCAAATCAAGAATGATTTAGAGCATTTTTCCATATGCTTAAAGATATCTTTAATTTCTACCTCTGAAAATTGCCTATTCATATCCTTTGTTCATTTATCATTTGAGAAATGACTTGTATTCTTATAGATTTTACTTAATTCCCTATATATTTTATAAATGAGACCTTTATCAGAGACACTGGTTGTAAAAATTCTTTCCCAATTTTCTACTTTCCTCTTAATCTTGGTTTCATTGGCTTTGTTTGTACAGAAACTTTTCAATTTAATGTAATCAAGATTATCCATTTTGCATTTTGTAATGCTCTCCAACTCTTCTTTGGTCATAAAGTTTTCCCCAATCCATAAATCTGACAGGTAAACTATTCCTTACTTCCCCAGATTACTATCAGTATTAGCCTTTACAGAGAGATTTTTCTTAAAAATTCTATCCCATCTCCTATAGTTTTTGAAGCTTTTCTCCTGAGGAGACTTTCAGGGCCTTTTCTTTCGGACTCATGAAGAGTAACTAATGAGTACTTTAATTCTCTGCTAGACCAACTTTATTTACCAGAGATGAATAACTTGGCCATTTTAAAGGGAAAAATAACTCCACCCTTTAGAATAAAACTTGCTGCAACCGAGGATATATTAAAAAAAAATGCATCCTTACTCCCAAATCCAAATTCCAAAAAACATCTTGAGCAATAGGAGCCATCAATGGGGTCTGTGTAAAACCAAAAAAATCTCTGAAGGTAAAATTATAAATGAATATTCAGAGCAGGTAAGTGTTGATGCCTGTTCAAAAGGTGTCATTAATTTATAGTCATACTCTATAAAAGCCAGCAACGTTTCATCTGGAGATGGATAGTTGGTCTTTAGTCAATGAAGTATTCTTCATGACTCCATTTGGGGTTTTCATGGCAGAGCTTCTGATGTGGTTTACCATTTCCTTCTTCAGCTCATTTTATAGAGGGATACTGAGGCAAATAAGGTTAAGTGACTTGCTTAGGGTCACACTGCTTATATTTGTCTGAGGTCAGATTTGAATCCTGGTCTTCCTGCCTCTAGGTTCAGTGCTCTATCCATTGCACCAATGTATAGACTGTGACCATTTTCAGAGCTTTAATGTGTAAGAGATGGCTTTTGTTGCTGAGGTCTGAACAGTTTACACATGGGTGAATTTTCCAACTGTTGGTCTGTTGTTTTCATGATTTATACTGATACCTTTTTGAAGAATTGGATAGTATCTTCTGTAAAAAAGAATAAAACAGAAATAGAAAGAAACACAAAAAAATAAAGAAATATAAAGATATAAAGAAATATAAAGAAAAACAAAGCAGAAAAAAATATTGATCCTAGTGGTTCATTCATCACTATCTATGCTTTCAAAAACCTCATTCTGACTGTCTAATAATTTTTGGTAATCAAGTTTTGTGCTAAGAATTTCACTTTCTGAAAACTGAAGATACAAAATGGGGTCTACTTGTGCTTGGAGGACTTTAGAAGAAGTCAAAACGATCTATCCCTTTGTCCACTTTCTGGTGATGCAGCCATAATTCAGACCCTTCAAGGAAAGTCTTGCCATATATTCTTTCATCCCTGTCATTGATGCATCCAAGACAAAAATCTTTTAACTTCCATTTCAAGTCTTCAGAACATTTTCATAAGGTATTATCATCTAGTATGCCTTCAAAATGTTTCAATTCTTCGAAATTAAGGACATTCTGGATTTAAAAATTTCAAGTCAGATGCTGTCAATGTCTCTTAGAAAAGTTTGAGTTTCTATACAGAAAACTGGAAAGCAGAAGACACTAAGCCTAAGGCATTGATTTTCTGCCAAGTCTATGCTGATAGATCTGCTGAGCTGTGATACCCTTGTGAAAGGGAGGAAGTGACTTCTGATCATTTATTTCTTTTGTACTAGTCCTCTACCAGGAATGCTGCCTGGTTATTTGATTATTAATATGCCATTGTGGAACCAAGTAAATGGGACTTCGATCTCCATGTTTCCCTGCTATAAGGATGGGCTTAGAATTCATTCTTTTTCTTGAGACATCTTTGGTAGTCTTTGGAAAGGTAGAAGATGCAATACAAATTTTCATAGAAGTGGGAATTGGTATTAATTGATCTTGATACTTGGGCACTTCATTCTTCAGAGATCCATCCCTAAAAGAAAAATAAAACTGAAATTGGGCCAGTGTGGGGTAGTGACTAGCGTATAGAACTTGGAGTCAGGAAGACCTAGATCCGTGAGCCTATTGCTTAAATTATCTTTGCCTGGGTTTCTTTATCTGTAAAATTATAACAGATCTTACAATCTTTATTTTGTGATCCTGTGATATAAAGTCTGATATTATGTGCAATGATACACATCATTAGTCTTTCTGTGCCCTTGTCTCCAAACCTGCTGCATTTTCCCCTCCAGTCTTTGGAGCAAAACTTGAACATGTGGCAAACATTACCTCATTTTCCTCATAGATTTGTTGTTGTCCAATAGAATATTGTAGATAAGGAACTTTGCAAATATGCAAATACTACAAAAATGTGAACTCATATATAAAATATACACTGCGGATCCGTCTTTAGCTACATTTTTCCATACTGAGCAGAACAGAAAATTGTTTTGTAGTCTTCAGTCATGTCTTGGTGACATTTATTACATTTAGACTATATGAAATGATTTTTTTGGTCTTTCTGCAGTGAAAGCAGAATGTACCCTTGCCAATCTCCTGGTATCAGTGAAGAGAAATATGTTTAATGATGGCATATTGGTGAACCCCAATGACCTGGTTTTGGGAGATGGCTGTCCAGTAAATAATGTGCTACCTCTGAGATTTGAGTTCCGGTACTCTGTGAGAGAGTGTGGAATTAATACAAAGGTAAGTGAGGTGACTGCTACAGAAATCAATTATTGAATTATTCCCTGTTGTCATGGTTAGTTGACCAGAGCTAGCTCTTGAAACATAGAAAATTGCCCAGAGAGAAAAGTAAATTGAATCCCCATGAGCCAATGTTGGTATGAGGGTCCAGGGGATAGGCATGTGAGGTGACAAAGAACTAGTGGCCCCATCATCCGCATAAACCCCAAGCTACAGGGCTTAGGGGAGTTATTTATGGCCCAAAATGGGTCCTATTAGCCCAGAAAGTTTTTCTCTTTCTAAGGTTAAGCTGAGGAGGCATTCCTAGGGACCTGAGATTTCAGGTACAGTACAATTCATCATTAATTTCATCTAGCTTAAGTAATATATCCTGAGCAATCACAGAACCTCCAGTAATGTAGAGTGTTTGAAAGGAGAGCAGTACCTGTCTGGACTAATCCTTGACTGTCAGCTCAGACCTACTTATGATGTTCTTGGATCAGAGCCAGTCCTGCTAAAGGAAGCTTGGGTGAGGACCAATCACACAGGGAGTCTTCCAGAATTATCAGGTCCTTAGGAGATGATATCTAGAAAACACTTTAATTGGAAAGATCTATGTGAAGAAATATGAACTCATGGCTATTGCTTACTTCTTGAAGCCCCTCTCTGAGTTACTCAACATTGTTTTCCCTTTATCAGACTTAAACTTATGGCTTAAGCTTTGGACCACACAGTCCTAGGCAGACTCTTTCTGCTGCTGGAGGTCCTAGTTGAATCAGAATATCTAAATGACTGTGCATTGTTTTAGTTATAAAGAGTATTGCATTAGATTGAGTCCGAGAAGTAGAAGAACTAATCTTTCCCAAGATTGTGTGTAGATGAGCAGACAGGCCTTCATTGCCTAACTCTTACACTGTCAATTCAGAGAATTACTTCTTGGGTAATCTCAGCTTGTAAATGCATTCATTAAGTGGTTACTGTATGTTAGATATTGTACTTGAGATAAAGGCGAATGGGAATAAGCATTTATATAGTACTTAAAAAATGAGATAACATTTGAGCTGCCCTTAGAAGGAACCTGAGGCTTCTGTGAAACAGGTGAGAATAGAGAGAGCTTTCAGAACCTTGGGGAGAGCCTGAAACTGAAAATGGAATATAATGTATGTGAAGGAACAAATCTGCCAGTTTGGAAGAACTAGTAAACATGTAGGACACACAGAAAGGAGAAGCAAAAAAGCATTTATTAAATACCTACTGTGTTCCAAGTGGGCAGCTAGGTGATGAAATGAATGGAGCTTGGAAAGAGGAAGACTTCTCTTCCTGCCTTTCAATCTGACCTCAGACACTGACCAGCTGGATGACACTGGGCCCTTGCCTCAGTTCCCTCATCTGTAAAATGAGCTGGAGAAAGAAATGGCAAAAATTTTAGTATATTTGCCAAGACAACCCCAGATAGATTTAGTTGTGACTGAACAACAAATTATTTCATGTAATCATGTCATAAGTCTGGAAAGGGTTAGCTGAAGTTAGACTGCAAAGGTCTTTAAATGGCAGACAGAAGAGCTGGTCTTTAATCTTGGAGGTTGTGAGGACTCACTGGAACTTCTGGAGCTAGACATGGTGGCCCCTGTGCTTTAGGAATACCAATTTCATGGCTGTTAGGAGGATGATTGGAGAAGGGAAAGACTGGAGGATATTCTTATAGTGATACAGACAATAGAGGATGAGGGCCTCAGTTAGGGTGATAGCTGTGTGAGTGGAACTACTGGGACAGATGCAACGTGTTTCCAAGGTAAAATTGAAGAGATGTAACAAATGGTGGGATGCGAGGGAGAGCCACAGATTACTGCAAGCTGGTTGATCTGATTGCCTAGATCGTGTAGACTCAACCAGAGGAGCATAGTTAGCAAAATGTGAGTGCTTTGTTGGGAAAAAGATAGATAATACATTCTATCTGGGATATTTTGAATTCAATATAGCAACAACCAATAGACAAATAGGAATTGTTGGAACAGGGCTTGGTAGAGAGAGTTGGGCTAGCTTTATAGGTCTAGATGTCGTCAACCTAGAGAATGGTGAATCCACAAAAGTTTGTTATAATAGAAGGAATAAAGAGGGCTCAACACAAAACTCTGGATTTTGCACTCATGGGAAGTATTTGGGACAAGGATGATGATATGTAAAAGAAGACTGAGAGTATGGATAGCCACATTAAAAGAGAAGTAGCCATAGGCCAGATGATGAGAACCCAGTTTGGAAAACTAGTGTCTTGGAGTAGGGATTGAGCAACTGGTTCACCTACTACAAAAAAAAGGAATCTTGAGAAGAAGCAAATCATTTGTCCACAGATATATCCTGCATAACTTTGGAAATCATAACTCCAGTTGAGTAGGAAGAGCAAAAACCACATTGTATAGTATGAAGAATTAAGGAAGAGATGAGAAAATAGAGCAACGAGGACAGGAAGCTTTGCCCAGTAGATTATCTATGAAAAGGAGGTGAAAACTAGAAATTTATCCTGATGGGGATGCTAGTATCAAGTGAAAGCTTTTGAAAACTGAGCAAGAGCTAGAGTTCTTTGTAAATAGTAGCAGATCAATCAAGACATAAAAAGATAAAAGATTAGGAAGACAGAAGGGATGCTCAAAGGGTTAAGTTTCCAACAGAGAGAGACAGATAGAAGTAAGGGCAGTGGGGATATAGTTTTGAAACTTTCTGAAATTTTTTTTCTCTCTGCCCATCAGGTTTATGCAACCAAACTCGTCTTCAAAACTGTTGTCCACTATAACCCACAATCTCGTGGGATAGAATGTTTTCATTCAAAGACTGACTACCATGTATCATGTTCAGTAGACAGGTGAGTTCCAGAGTGACATCTGCTATCATTCATATTAATATCATTCTCTTTTAATCCTACCAACTGAACAGTGATCTTGGCTTATTTTTCCCTTGCCTTTTAGTTGATATTGCTAGAAACCCTTGAATAGAATTGAAACTATTAAGGAGAGGCGAGATAATGAGACAGAAGGAACTGTGGACTTAGATCTTGAAGCCTGTGTTTCACTTGTGACCATGCTACTTACCCATGTAATATTGAGATTCACTCTTCTCCCCAAATTAACTTCCTTATTTGGATAATTAGACAGGGTCAATTCAGCATGTATTTATTAATCACATATGTGTAAATAATCTGTTTCTAAAACTTAAAAAACTTCCCCTTGCCCTCCTCCAAATATGTTTAGTGGACAATGCTCTCAAGGAAGTTGCATTTTGCTTGGATTACTTCAATTGTGGACCATGTGCTGTATAATTTAGAACCCGCTATTCCAGGGCAGATAGTCATGGCACAATATGAGATGTCCTTCTCAAAATTCCAAGGGGAAAATAGCTGGGCTTGGTGAAGAGGGGGAGGGGGCTGAAGGACCATCTCCTGCTTCCTAGGACATGAATTGTATCTAAAATAATGCAATACAGTTAGCAGTGAAAGTCCTTCACAAACTGTCCCCAACTGACATTTAAAACCATACTATACATTATTCCACTTGCATTCTATACTCTAACCAAATTACTTTTCCTATTCATCATTACCCAGCATGCTCCATCTCTCATCTCCCTGCCTTTGCATGGACTGTCTCCCATGGCCAGAATATACTCTTTCTTCTCTTTCACTTTTTAGAATCTTATTTTCAAAACTCAGCAAAAATACCAATTTCAAAACAACTTTTCAGATCCCAACTCCCCTGCTTCCCTTCATCAATTTCCATTGTGTAAGTGTAAGTTGCTTCTCCTAATAAATATAAACTCCATGAGAACAGGACCTATTTGACTTTTTTCTTTGTATCCTTGCACATTAGGGCGTCGTAGTAAATGGCTTATGATCGAATGATCTTGAGATTTTATAAACTTCTTTTCCCTCCCCTTAGGATAGTAGCGCCACAGTATTCCCTGACATCCCCTAAGGATAATCCACAGAGGAGTACAACAAGAAATCAGGCTGCCATTAGAGGACCTCAGTTTTCAACTCCACAACTCCATTTCTTCTCATTTAAGTAACAGCACTGAGACCCAGAAGATAAAAATACATCCTGCCAAAGCTATGTCAGTATTAATTCTGGTGAATCGGAACTACTGAGCACTGTGGGTATCATTGCAAGATCATAGATACTTGGCAGTGTCCCAGTCCTGGATAGTATTTACCCATCTCTACCTCTGAGAATGCTCCATAGCCTTCAATACTCAGGTCAATCACTACTTTCTACTTCAAAACTTTCCAAATGTCTCTTTCCCCTGCCCTCACCTGCTTGGGTCCTCTTTATTGTTTATATTATTTATATATGCCTAGTATCACCTAGATGGGAACACAATACCATTACGAACAAGGATTGTCACATGTCTTTTTTGTATTGAACACAACAGGTGTTAGAATAAATGCTTGCTTGCTATAAGTTGGGAGGGGTTTACTTTGGTAAGTAAAGAACTGTGATGCCAAGCAAGGCAGCACGCCTGAGGGCTGCTGCCGTGATTAATTTTAAAGTTCAAATTGCAAGGTGTAATAAGCACTCTATTTGTTCAAAACTAAACCTTAGTCAAGAAACTAAAGCATAACATTCACAACAATATAACTTATTACCAGGGTGGTCACATTGCCTTAAACAAAAAATACTGTTTAATATATGACATACTGTCCCCAAATACTTGTTTATACAATTGGGGTTCCCAGGCCAGGGTTTTCCCTAGCACAACACATTCCCAGGGTTAGCAGAGAATACAACACACTCCACCCCTAGGTCACAGTAGGTTACAATCCCCTCAATGAAAATAGTGTCCAAATCCTGAAAAGTCTTCTTAGGGGTGTTTTATCCATTCTGCTGTGCAGGCGTCACCTGGCATTCCCAGGTGCACACATTCTCTAATAAGTCAAAGACTCTTAAGTCCTAACACTGCTCCATCTTCCACTTCCAAGTCCTGGAGTGAGGGCATCTGGGTGACAAAGCCAACAGCGTCAGTCCCTGGGGCTTATGTCACTTCTCCCCATCCCACCACAGACAAATCCACCCCCTGGATGCCCAACCATCCCAGGGAGATGTGGCAGGAAGGCACATACACTGCCCCTGCCTTGTTGCAAAGTTTTCATCTTGACCTGGGTTCAAGTCCTGAGCTCTGGGAATCCTCCTTTTGCAGGTCTGCAGGCCTAGTGCTCCTGGCTCTTCCAGCTCCGTGTCTTGGCTCCAGGGTAAGGAACTGCTCCATTCCAAGCTCTTCTTGCTCCTACCTGAGTCTAGGCACAACAGGCTCCAGGGACTCCAGCTTCTATTTCTGGTCTGCACCAATATCTGGGTTTACAAAGTTGAGGTGAAGTCCCTTAATAATCGCTACCCAGATTTTTGTCTAGGAAATCAAGAGTTCTAAGGTGAAGCATTTTTCCAGTGAGTGAGCGCCAAGGCAATGTATCACCTTGGAATGTGTGTGTGTGTGTGTGTGTGTGTGTGTGTACGTGTGTATGTATGCATATGTATATATGTATATATACACATATACACATATATGTACACACATATGTGTACAAAGGCATGAGAGCCCACATTTGTAATGCCAAAACTCAGCACCTAATAGACTTAATGCCAAAAAGGCATGAGAACCCATGTGCCTCAGCACCTAATTGTTACATAGTGAATAACCAGGGCTCAAAGGAGATCATCCTTCAGATGTAAACAATTTAGCTCAAGCCTGGGAAACTGAATGCCAGGAAAAAACTCCCAACAAAAATCCCACCTTGCTTATGCTTACAAAAACAAAGAATAGACGATCTTTATCCTCATCAGTAAGCCTTTATTAAACATCTGCTATATGTCATCTATTGAACTATGTGCCAAGGACATGAAGAAAAAACAGTCCACTACAGAGCTACGGGGGTAGGTAGCATGTACATAATTTTGTAGACCTAATTTACATTGCAAATGGAAGCAAAAGAAGTGCAAAGGACCATGTGAGTTCAGGCAAGGGAGAGATTAATTGTGTGTGTTTGTGTGTGTGTGTGTTCCTAGGTTAATGGGATGGAATTAAAGAAATTTACTTCTATGACTCCATGAAGCCTCTCTGTGGCAAAGTCTGTTCGCTAAGTCCTTCCATAGTCTCCCCCAGGAGCTGTGTTTTGATTCCCTGCCTGGTCCTGGCACCCACATTCTGTCACCCTCTCTGCCATAGTAATATTAGGTTACCTGTGTCTTGGGCTATATGTCTAGCAGAAAACAGTCTTACTGCTCTCATGGTGCTTGACTTTCTGTACAAGTCTCACAGCTTGTAGAGACTTCTGGTAAGACAGTAGAGCTTCTGGAAGCTTGGAAGCTTCTTAGGTTTTCTTTTCAAATATATTTTCTAATAAACAAACTCCATATTGTTCTTCTATGATCTCCACAGATACAGATACTAACTGGGCCATCTAGCGACTCAAAGAAATAGGTCTTTTATTCACAGTGAGGAACCAATGGCTTTTTTGTTTCTTCCTGACCCCATTTGGGGTTTTCTTGGAAGAGATATTAGAGAAGTTCTCCATTGCCTTCCTTAGCTCATTTTACAGATGAAGAAATGGAGGCAAACAGGGATAAGTGACTTGCCCAGAGTAACATAGCTAGTATGTGTCTGAGGTTGGGAAGATGAATCTCTCGGATGGCAGGCTTGACACTGGGTCCATTGCACCACCTAACTCCATTAGGTCTCAGATACTAGATGGGTGACCCTGGGCAAATCACTTAACCCTGTTTGTCTCAGTTCTTCATCTGTTAAGCGGACCAGAGAAGGAAATGGCAAACCAATGCGCTATCTTTGCCAAAAAATCCCCCAAAAGGGTCAGGAAGAATTGGGCAAAACTGAACAACAATAATTTAGATGTTCTAAAACAAAGGTTCTTTGGGCATAGTGTAGACAACATAGTGTAGATACTCATCACCACCTTGTACCCAAACTATTGCACTCAAGCTATTGCAATAATCTGCTTGCTCCAAATCAGTTCCCTTTTCAGGTCACCCTCTACTCAGCTGTCAAAGGGATCTTCCTAAAGTGCCAATTTGATCCCCTTAGTCAATAAACTCATGGTTGTCTATCACTTCCAGGATCAAATATAAAATCCTCTGGTTTTCAAAGTGGGGGGACTGAAACAAGAATTTATAAAGTGCCTACTATATGCCCAGTCTCGTACTAAGCACTTTTTTCTTTTTAATAATTCATTTCCCCTCAATCTCATGTTAAAACAATTTCAAACGTTTTTTTTTAAATTTTAAGTTCCAAATTCTGTCATTCTCCCTCCCCTCCCCTCCCCTCCTCTCTCCTGAGATGGCAGGTAAACTGATATTGGTTATACATGTGAAATCATGTAAAACATTTTCATATTAGTCATTTTGTGCAAGAAGCAGCAATCAAAAAGAAGAAAGTGAAAAATAGTATGCTAAGCCCTTAAAAATACTTATTACCTCATTTGAACTTCACAGCAGCCCTGGAAGGTAGATGCTTTTCTCACCACTATTTGGTAATTGTGGAAACTGAGGCAAAAATTGAAGTGGCTTGCCTAGGATTATACAACTAGTAAGTATCTTAGTCTAGATTCGAACTCAGATCTTTATTCCACATCCAGACTTCTGTCCACTGTTCCATGAGCTGCATCAAAGCACTGTCTAATCTTTTCCCACCTTTCCTGACTTCTTACCCCATCCATATTCTACCTCCCTAAGGACTTTGTAATGCAAAAACATTGGCTTCTTTGCTCTTGCTTGAATGGGACACTCTATCTCTGACTCTTCAAATATTTTCATTGGCTATCCCCTATGCAGGAGTGTGCTCCTCCCTTATCTCTGCCTTCTGGCTTCCTTCAAGTCCCAGCTAAGTGCCACCTTAAGCCAAAACACTGACATCCTTCTAAGCTAACCTAGACCCTTTTTTCTCCATGAGTTTCTCCCTCATGGTACTCTTTATTATTAAAGTGGCTCTCTCTTCTGCCTGGATCTTAAGATTCCTAATTCAAACAAGAACCTGTGTGATGAAGGAAAGTCCGTTGACTGCTCTGGTCTTCCATTTCCTGTTTTATAAAGAAAGAATAAAACACACTTAAAAACTAGCTAATAGCATTATTATGAATCATATACATGCCTTTTATAACAATAATGAACACATTTCTATAGCATTTTGTTTGAACAGAGACAACTATGACCCATTCTCTAAAGTTGTCTTCCCATTAGACTGTAAACTCCTTGAGGGTGGAGATTATTTTTCTGCTTGTATTTGTATTTTTTGGAGCTTATCACAGTGTCAGGGACAGAGCACTTCATAAATTCTTCTTGAAGACTTTTCTTCCTTTCCTCCTGCTGTAAAAGGTGTTATTCACCCTTTTTGGAGGAGGTTCTAGTTAAACACCGGGAGTAAAGAAGGAGAGCTTGAGACGGGACATTTCAAGTGTAGCTTTGACCCAATTAAGGTGGAGTTGACCTTGTAAACACCAAATCTAATGTATTCTCCCTTAGTTTCACAAGATTTTTGACACCACTTCCTGCATGATGGGTGGAGTTGCTTTGAGTAAAAGGGAAGATAGAAGCTGTTTGGACAAATTTGACAATATGGCATCTTTATTGCCCAAACCAAGTATTGGGTAACCTCTTGAAGAAAGTGAAGAGGCATTGTTTTATATGAGGCAGCCACTGCAGGGGCAGTTTTCCTCCACCTCCATAAGCAGAGACACAGGACCAGAACATGGCCAACGTCTGCCAACATCACTTCCAGGTAGCTCTCCCAAATCCTTCTTTCTTTGTGTCTGTCTGTCCGCCTGCCTCTCTACTAAGGCTTCTATTGGTAGATTGCTCCTAGTACCCTTGGAAATGAAAGATTTACATGCTCTAAAGAGAACAATTATTAACATAATGAGGGAGGTTCAATAGAACACTGAAAAGTGTGCTGGAATTCAAGTTGGAGGATCTGGGTTCTAGGCCTGGCCCTGACACTGTCCATCTATATAACCCAGGACAAGTCATAGAACTTCTTTGAAATGTAGTTTCCCCATCTATAAGGTGAGTAGATTGGATTAGAAGGATCTCTATTTCCCTTCCAGCACCAAATCCAAGATGCTATGATAATGGAAATTTATAAAAATAGGTCAAATTCACCCCATGGCATACAGGTACATCTACTTATGTATCAACGAGAGATCTGCTATGTGCCCGACACTGTGCTAAGCACATAGAATAGTAAGTATTAGCTCATCTGTAGCACAGTGTTGAACTTGGAGTCAGGAAGGCCTGGGTTCAAATCATCTCAAATTCTCACTGTGTGAACTTGGTCAAGTCATTGGAGTTTTCTGGGCCCTAAATTTCCTAATTTATAAAATGAGAAAGTTGGACTTGAGAGTCTGTGATTTAGAATCTCCTAAGGATGGACATGTTCTCCATCAATACCGACCAAAACCCATCTAAGGTATGCTTGGAGGAATTCTTGTCCTTGGTCTTTTCCAGAGAGGAATAACTTAATGCGTCAATATCTTCCTTAAGGACTTTTTACTGACCATGGCAACCAGTTAAGGACTCAGGCTGTCCATTAGCTCATTGTATAACCAGTTCTGTTTTCTCATTATGAAATGAGAAATTCTCATGATTAAATAGATTCGTTTTGAGATGTATGCTGTATGTAGATTTATCTTGATGGTGGAGATCACCTCTCAATCTGTCTCCAATGGTATTTTGAGATATTCTCTATTACAGTGGTTATCAACCTTCCTGATACTGTGACCCTTTAATACAGTTCCTCATGTTGTGGTGACCCCCCAACCATAAAATTATTTTTGTTTCTACTTCATAACTGTAATTTTGCTACTGTTATGAATCACAATGTAAATATCTGATATGCAGGATGTATTTTCATTGTTACAAATTGAACATAACCCACAGGTTGAGAACTGCTACTTTATTATAGCACAGCTGCTCTAGCTTGATGAGAAGCTCATTTCGCAGCATAGATCACCTTTCAAAATAGAAGATTTGCCTTTTCCCCCTCTCTATATCCATATCCATATAAATATATATAGAGATATCTCTATATGGAAGTAGCTATATAAAATGGCTATATTTTAATTCAGTGGTGGGAAAATTGTGTATATAGGTCATATTATTACATGTGTGTATTAATGCTTATAACCATTTTATATGTGTTACATGTATGTATGTATGTATGTTAATGTATACATACATACATTCATACACACATAGATGAGAGGGAAGGAGGGAGGTAGAGAGAGATAGAGAGGGAGAATGAGAGAACAATTTTCTTATCATTTAAGTCAATGGTTTACTTGTTTCAACTCATTAGGATAAATAAAACATCTCCTCCAGAATATGACAATTTTATTATAAAAGAACATTTCAGGATTCAAGTTGAATTGACTACTGGGTGACCTTCTGTAATGTTCAGCCTCCACCTGAGAAGAACTGATTCACTTGGGTGCTTAGAATCAGCTGCAATCACTGTCCTCATATCGGAGAGAGGAATGGAGTGGGAAAGTTCTGTATCATTTTGTCTTCCAGCCGACGGCGCAGCAGATTGGAAAGAGTCCACAATATGTGAACACGCCAACTGACAGAACTCACATCGTGCAGCTGGGACAGGATGAGTCAGCTGGATCCTCCTACAAGTCTTTGGATCAATCTCTGAAGATGCTCAAAGGAGATTTAAAAGTCTTTGGGGTATGTCAGTGTCTGCTTCCAATGAGAGTTAAGAGAGAATAACCAGTTTGCACAGATACATCTCCAAGATTTAGACTTGACTAACTTTAATACTCTATCTTAGTGACTTTGCTCATAATGGCATGTGATTTGGGCTTAGCATGTTAAAAAAGGCAGAGTACTCATGTAACCTAAAACAAGGCTTTCTAACCTGTTTTGTTTCCTGGACTCCTTTGACAGTCTGGAGAAGACCATGTACCTCTGCTTAGAATAATGTTTTTGAATGCATAAAATAAAATAAAATTCATAGGACTAAAAAGGAAAGCAATCAAAATATAAAAAAGGAAAAACAACCCAACAAATTGCCAGACTCTAGGTTAAGAATCCCTGACGTTGGGGTGGCTAGGTGGCGCAGTGAATAGAGCACCGGCCCTGGAGTCAGGAGTACCTGAGTTCAAATCCGGCCTCAGACACTTAACACAAAAATCTAGCCGTGTGACCTTGGGCAAGTCACTTAACCCCAACTGCCCTCCAAAAAAGCAAAAAAAAAAAACCTTATGGAAAGAATCCATAAAAGTATGGTGTATTGAAAACTTTTAGTATCAAAAAACCTGGGTTTGAATCCTGGCTCTTTTACTTACCATCTACATGACTTGGGTAAGTAATTTTACTTCTCTGGTCTTTTGTCTCCTTTATCTATAAAATGAGAGACTTGGGCTTGATGATTTAAAAAGTCATTTCAAATTTTAAATCAGTGATCTTGCTGTTCTAAACACTTAGGGAGATGCTTTCAAATATCTCCCTTAATTTGAGAAAAAAGATTAGGCATTAGAGCTCATTATCTCACACATGTATGTCCATCTTCAGTTCAGAGGAGTGGGAAAAGCATGTCATTGCTCTAATTTTTGAGGATCTATGCCAGGGATTCTTAAGTTTTAAAGGGATTTTTATAACCATTTCAATATCATTGACTTTTAGGATCTTATGGATTTTATGCATTTAAAAACCCTATTCTATAAGGGCTCCAGAAGGGTTCCCTAGAGTGCCAAAGGGGTCTAAGACTCCAAAAAATTTAAGAAGTTCATGTATAAATCCAATCTATGATATGGAAAAGAAACTGGGTTCAGAGTTAGGGGAACTGGTTTGGAATCTTGGATCTCCCACCTCAAGTAAGTCATGAGACTTCTCTTTCTTATCTGTAAAATGAGAAAGTTGGACCAGACGATTTCCAAGGTTCCTCTTTGCTGTAGGTCTTATAAACCTTTTCCTTTACTTAGAATCCTTCACCTCATACCCTGTAATGGTATTTGGACTTATCCGTGGGTTGGGAACCTGTGGCCTCAAGGCCACATGTAGCCCTCTAGGTCCTCAAGTGTAGCCTTTTAAATAAATCCAAATAAAAGCATTTGTTCTGTGAAATTTGGACTCAGTCAAAAGGCCATGCCCAAGGACCTAGAAGATCACATATGACCTTGAGGTTGCAGGTTCCCCACTCCTGTAAACCTCCACTGTTACAGATACTTCCCTTTCTGGCCTCATTTTAGAGTCAGGGATAGGGGTACTCATATGATGTCAGTAATTTATAGTTTCATCTAGAGATAAATAGGGGTTAATTTCCTTGTAGAGCAAGGAGTAGGATGGAGAGGAAGGAGAAATCTTGCGTAATTCACTATGATTCCTTAGTTGTAACCGTCTTCTTCTTGGGTTATAAAACAAAAACTAAACCAACTTCTTCATTTTGTTTTTGTTTTTCTTTTCCTTATAGTCTCTCCAGATCCTGAATGGAAGCATGATCTTTGCCTTAGGGATATTTTTAGGCTTATTACAATATGCTTCTGATTTTCCAAACAATGTCTTTTTTATGACTGTCTACACAGGCTACCCTTTCTGGGGAGCTGCATCTGTGAGTACACCCAACTACTAACATTTTGGATTTCTTTTTTCTCTGTTCATGTTGATTTTTCCCCCTAATAGAATTTCCCCCTAATAGTTATTTGAAGACAGGTCTTGTAAGGTGTAAGCCTGTATCACCAGTCCATAACTCAAGGCTTATCATGGAGCGAATATTTGTTGAATGAACACATACTACTATGAATGAAAGTTCACACTTGTAATACTTTTATGGTTTAAAAAGCACACAGTTCAAAGACTACTGAACTTTGCTGTACACTCTCACAATTTGGGTATCGACAATTTTGGTCATGGTCATCTACACACCACAGAGATTTTATGAAACAAGGATGTATGGTTTCTGTGGTCACTGCACAAGGGTGAGAACCTTAGAAAATGCTGAGAAAGGCAGAGTAATATACAAAGTAATGTAATGCAAAGAGCTCTGGGACCGGAGGCAAGAGTCTCTGAACCTGAATCACATTTTGTCACCGATTCCTCATGTCATTACAATGATGACAATAGCAACAGCAGCAGCAGTCAGTTTCCAGGGGTATGAGGAGAAGATGAAGTGTCTTGCAGAACTTAAAGCATATGTTTATAAACATATATATATATATATATATATGTATACTATGTACACACAAATACATACATACATATACCTATGTTATATAGCCTTATCAATACAAACATAATACATAATGATAACACTTAGGGATTGTTAATAATATTAAGAATTGTAGCTAATTATTTTTATGATGATGATAATAATAATTAACATGTATATAATGATTTAAGGCATTGGTTTCAGGAGGTAGATATTATTATTCCCCCTTTACAGATAAGGAAACCAAGGCTGAGAGAGGTTAAATGACTTGTCCAGAATCATACAGATAGTGAATGAGGACAGATTGGAACTCAGATTTTTCCCGGTTCCAGGTACAACAATCCTACCAGACCACCTAGCTTGTTTTTAAGCCAGTGGTTTTCCATTTCTTGGCCTCAGTTTCTCCCTTTTGTAAAACTAGGGCAGACTTGATAGCCTATAAGGCTGTTCCTAACTCTGATATTATGTTAGTCTAGATAGTGCCTGACCTATGGTAAAGCCTTCCAAGCTTGTATTGATCTGATCAGTCACACTCAGACACACTGTACCTTGACCCCAACCTAGTGATGTTTTTGGTCCTTTTTGAGAATGAAAGAACCAACTAAGTCTAGGAAAAATACAATAAAATAAATTCTGATGGATACCTTTTTGACATAAAGGGAGATGGACTGGTCTTAGAGTAAAAGTACGGGGCACAGCCAGAGGGTTACATCAGTATCTGAAATATCAAAAGAACCTCAGGAAGACCTCTGCTCTTTTAAGCATATTTCCTGTGAAGGACTTAGGAAAAGAGGTGGAAAAAAATCACAATGTATGGAAACTCAAGGATAGGGAACAGTCTATGATGGTTAGTGGAATGATACCTAATAGTAACAATAAGAATAAGTATAAAAATATTGCTTCAAAGTTGTGAATCAATTGCCAAACATCTATCTGAGTCTTGTAACAATCCTATGAGTGAAGTTCTATTATCCTCTCCATTTTATAGATAGAAGAACTGAATTTCAGGGATTTAAAATAACCATTTGAGGGGGCGGCTAGGTGGAGCAGTGAATAGAGCACCGGCCCTGGAGTCAGGAGTACCTGAGTTCAAATCTGGCCTCAGACACTTAATACAAAAAACTAGCCGTGTGACCTTGGGCAAGTCACTTAACCCCAACTGCCCTCCAAAAAGCAAAAAAAAAAAAAAATAACCATTTGTTCTGTGAAATTTGGGTTCAGTCAAAAGGCCACACCTGAGGATCTTAGTTGTAACATGTTACAGAATTTTACCTGTAAGTGATTTAACTAATTTCCATTTAGGGATTTCAGGATGTGGGAGGAAGGAAGGAATGTCTAGGCCAGCAGCTCTCCTACTAGATCAATACATGGTAACCAGCATTGGCAAGTAGGAGACAATATTGTTGAAACTTAACATTTCTTTATGATGTTTCTTGTTTTATAACCAGTTCATCATTTCAGGATCCCTTTCCGTTATAGCTGAAGGAAAACCCACAAGGAATTTGGTAAGTGATAACATTCTTACTTTTCTCTAATGGCCTAGAAAAGGATCTAGTCTTTTCCCTTTTAAGATAAGATACATCTCTTGACAAGCTTTTGTTTAGTGTGGCTCTGGGGCATGGTGACTCATGCCCTTAAATCCCTTTCCCTGAGTAGGCTAAGGCTGATAGATCACTTGAGTTTAAGAGTTATAAGGTACAATGGGTCTAAAGCTGATTGGGTGTCCACACTAGTCTGGCACCAATATGGTGAGCCCTGGGAACAGAGGTCCTACAAAGCTTCCTAATGAGGGGCAAACTGGGCCAGTTTAAGAATATTTGTCAAGGCCACTTTATTCAGTCAATAAATATTCAATAAGTACTTACTATGACCCAATCATTGTGTTAAGCAATGAAGACACCAAAAGGATCCCTGTCCTTAAGATGTTTACAATCTAGGAGACAACAGAGTATCTGAAAATGTACAAACAGACTATATACAGGATAAACAGGAAATAATGAACAGAGGGAAGGCACTGGAATTGAAGGGATTAGGAAAGACTTCCTCTAGAAGATGGGATTTTAGTTTGAACTTAAAGGAAGCCAAAGAAGCCAGTAGGTGGGGATGATCAGGGAGATTATTGCAGGCATGGGAGACAGAAAACATTCCCAGCTCAGAGATGGAGTGTCTTGTTCGTGGAACAGCAAGGAAATGTGTGTCCCAAGTATAAGAAGACTTTGAAATGTAGGAGGGGCTGGGTTATGAAAGTTTTGAACACCAAACACAGGATTCTGTATTTGGCATGTAGCATTTGAATTTTAACAGAAAGAGAATGTGAGGCAAATCTCCATGCAAGATAACCTTTATTAAGAGGGGTCAGTCAAAGGACTGCCTTCATTATGCCAAAGACCCCAAGAAAAAGGACAGTGCCCTTTTTATATAAGTTTTGGAACATGTGGAACAAAGAATAGAATAGGCTAGATCAGTGGTTCTCAACCCGTGGGTTATGTTCAATTTGTAACAATGAAAATACATCCTGCATATCAGATATTTACATTATGATTCATAACAGTAGCAAAATTACAGTTGTGAAGTAGCAACGAAAATAATTGTATGGTTGGGTGTCACCCCAACGTGAGGAACTATATTAAAGGGTTGCAGCATCAGGAAGGTTGAGAACCACTGGGCTAGATGATATTGCAGGGTGGAGGGCAACATTACTGGTGACAAAACTGATGCACAGGGAACAATGTGATTGCTCAGAAGTTTGGTAATGGAGACTAGCAACAACCCCTTTCCCCCTTTCTTATTGCAAGAGATCAAGAAGTGCTCCTTGTTTGAGTCCAGGTATGAGATACTCTCCCAGACTTTTGGACAGCAAGCCAAATATCCTCAGAGGACAACTTGGTAAAGATATCAGGCCTGACTCCTTTTGTGTTCACACACATTCCTCAAGGTTTGAAAAATTCCTTGAGGCAAGAACAGATCAGTGATTGTCAGGGAGCTGAACTTCTAAATTTAATGGATTTCTAAATTTAAACTGGATTTCTAAAATTAATCCAATTCAGGTCAGTTGAATTCTGAACTAAGGTCAGAGTCAGTTACAGGACAAAAGCAGTTATAGGACAAAATAAAATAATTAAAAATAGCATCAATAAGATAATGAGACAGAATCAATCTTAATCTTTTCTGATTTTTGTCACAATAGGGAGCCACTGGAGTTTATTGAGTAAACAAGCAACCTGGCTGGTCCTTTAAGAAAATCACTTTGGTGGCTGAATGAAGGATAGATTGGAGTAGAGAGAGTTAAAAGTCAAGCATAATCACTAGCAGTCTATATCAACAGGTTAGGCATGGTGTGATGAGACCTTTTACCAGAGTGGTGGCATTGTCAGAGGAGAGAAGGGGTTATCCCTCAGAGAGGTTGTAGGGGAGAGTGAGAGACAGTGAGGAATAGAGGATGACATCTACATGGCAAATCTGAGAGGAGCTATGAGTCTTCTTTATTCATCCAGGGCTTGGGTGGGTCTGGAAAGTTCATTAGAAGATTAGTTAAGAGAATGGATAAAGCAAATTTGAAAATTCTTACCCTGGAAAGAAATGATATTGCCAAGGATGAATGATGGGAATTTCTTAGACTTCACTTCTAGTGTCACCATCAGCTAACATCAACTGAAGAAGAAAGGTATTGTGGCTAGTGATCTGGGCCTGGACCTGATAAAACCTGATATCATATCTCGACTCTGGCAAATACTAATTATGTAATCACGGGAAAACTACTCAACCTCTCACCTCCCCAGTCAATTTTCTAAGACCAAGTGACAGAAGAGTTGTCAATTGCAGCAATGAAGGGAAGTTTCTGTACATGGAGATCTCCACATTTGTGAAGTCATAGATCCAGACCCATTCCTCCAAATAATTCAACTAGTTATGATCTTGTTATTGTATATCTTTAATTCTTCCACCAATGCAGATGGCCGAGTTTCATGAGTTGTCTACAAAAAGCAACCGGTGATTAATCTTATTAAATGGTAATATTTCACATGCTAATCAATTAACTCCCATATAGAGAACAATCTTGCATATAGATATGTAACATTTAGATAAGACACTGACTTTGCCCTGGTGGAGTTTGTAGTCTAGTAGGGGGATAAATAATGAATACAGATAACTAATTTAAAATGTTGCCCAAATGTACCAGGGAGGTACAGTACAAAGTGATATGGAAGGTTGAAGGGGAAAAGTCCACTCTTCTCCCTATCTCATACTCTTCTACAAGCAAGAGACTCAATCCATAAGTATCCTTTTGCATCAGTCACATATCCAGGCATGCTGTTGTTGAATCATTTTAGTTTGTGACCTCATTTGGGATTTTCTTGGCAAAGGTACTGGAGTAGTTTGCCGTTCCATTCTCCAGCTCATTTTACAGAGGAGGAAATTGAGGCAAACTGGCCTAAGTGACTTGCTTAGGATCTCTCCGCTAGTCAGTGTCTGAGGTCAGATTTGAAATCAGGAAGATGAGTCTTCCTGACTCCATGCCTGGCACTCTATCCACTGCAGCGCCACCTAGCAGCCTTATGCAGGCATGACAAAAGAAAAAAAAAAAACGGATTTAGAGGAACCAAGTTCAAGTCCCAGCTCCATTCCTTATTGTGTGATTTCTGACAATACACTTTCCCTTCTTACTCTGTTTTTTCATTGGTGAAATGAGAGAGTTAGGACCAGGTCACCCTAAATGTAGTTCTAATTCTGTAAAAAAATATTATCAGATGCAGTTCTACATTGTCTGGAAAAATGTAAGGTACTTCACATTCTTGCGATGACTTTTAGGTACAAAGCAGTTTTGGGACGAATGTTGCCAGTGCTTCAACTTCTTTCACCGGGTTCGTTTTGCTCCTGATCAATTTTGTGCTAAGTGGTTTGAAAGTCAGCCGCTGTTCAGAAGCATCTCCTAACGTGTGCACTTTGACCAGTTTCACATCTACTGTAAGTCTTTTGTGAGTACATGTTCTGCAGGGACCACTACTGAATGTGTGATGCTGAGCTGTGAGTGTAGCCACAGAGATTGGGATGCACAATTGTTGGCTGAGAATATAAATTAAGACTACTATTGGTAGGTGGAGTTTCTCATTTAGAGTTCGCATACCATTGAAACTGCAGATTTGGTCCCCAGTCTCGCCCTACCAAAAATTAAAAAAAAAAGAAAAAAACCCCAAAAGGTATGAGGAATGCAAAGAGAAAAAAATGAGAGTCTCTGCTACCTAGGAGCTGACATTCTGATTCAACTTTGCATCTGAGGTGACAACCCTGTCATAAAAAGAAGATTCTAACTGGTCTTTGCGATCATCGGCAGAGTATGACTGTCCTGGTCAGACCAGGAGCTAAGTCTTAGGCTACGATAGTAACCATCAGATTTTAGCCTTTAACTGGTCTAAAACTATGTGGGGACGCTTAAATGCTTTTCCAGTGGAAAAACCAGGCTTAAATCAGGATTAGAAAACCATGCTTTTTGATTTACTGGTTGACCTGATTTTCACACTGATCTCTGCAGTGGCTCCTGTCTTTGATGCTCATCCTTACTGTGCTAGAATTCTGCATTACAATCTATTTCACAATCTTGGGGTGTAAAGCAAACTGTTGTGAGCTTAAGGAGGTGAGTAGGGGTTGTGGGACACATGTGGATCTCCTATTTGACACCTCTGATCAACACACTTTCATTTATCTCCTTTTAATTTCTTTTGAACATTCTGCATTCTGATTCCCAATTTCATCATTCAACTGAAACTAGTCTCTTCAAATTTAACAATGCCTTTTTATCAAACTCTATCTTCATAGACCTCTCTGTAGCCTTGGACAATGGTAGGCACTCTTTGCTGGATGTTTTCTCCTTTCTTGGCTTTCATCAGCATTCTCTCTCTTTGTTCTCTCCTTGTCTGACCATTCCTTTTTAGTCCAGTGCATTAAGCTTCATCAATGCCGTGCCCACTAATTATAGGCATACTCCAGTATTTTCCTGGTAAAGTTTAACAGTTGGTTCTCTAAAAGCGTACACTTTGCATACTTTAAAATTTAATCATCATCATCATCATCATCATCATCATCATTATTTTCTCATTCACTTAAGTAAAGACAACCAATAGAACAATACATCAGACCCTGATTTGTAGTGCTTGCAGATTTTCGAAGTGTAGGTGCTTACACTAAAATTTTAACAATGGGCTCTAGAGAGCAGACTCCACCACCCTCACAACTTTTTATTGGGATTTCTGCTACTTTTTATTTTCACTCTTAATTGTTGATCTTATCAGCCCCCATGGGTTCAATTTCTCCATGCAGCTTCTATAAATCAAGCTCTGTTTTCTCTCATGAGCCTGAGTCCCTCAATGCCAATTGCCTATCAGATATTTTGAAATAGACAGCTGACTTCTCAAACCAAACATCCTCAAAATATGGATCTTTTAAATTTCCTAGAACTGTGAAAGGTGCCAACACCCTCATCAAGGGTCTCAAACATCTGGTATATACAATTAGCTGCTCAGTCTTCATGTTTTACCTCCACAGCCATCACACACACACAATACGGTATAGACACACATATAATGGCATATATGTATATAATTATATATATATAATGGGATATATATAATATATATGTATAGAGGTATATCTATAGATGTAGATTCTCTCTCCATATATATGTGTGTATATATGTATATATATCTCTCTATCCCCTTCTTTCTACTTCCACAACCACCTTTTTTATTGTTCTTCATCACTTCTCATCTGGACTGTTATTGTACTAGCCTCTAATTAGTCTCCCTGCCTCAACTCTCTTTACTCTAGTCTACCTTCAACTATCAAAGTAATGGTCTGACCATAATAACCCTTCCCATTCAATAAACTCTGGTAGCTCTCTATTACCTGTAGTACCAAATATAAGCTCAATTTTGAGGATCTTCACAACATGGTCCCTTGTCACATTTCCAGTCTTCTTATACTTTCATCTCCTCCACTCACACTAGGATATAGCCATTCTGGCCTTTTTGGCTTCTTGCACACAGGTTCCATCTCCTGTCTCTGGGCCTTTGGACTGGCTGTTCTTCCATGCCCTAAATGATCTCACTCCTCACTTCTGTCTCTTAGAATCTGTACTGCCAAGGCTCCATTTTGATGCCACTTTCTATGCAAGGCCTTCCCGGCCTGAAGTCTCTTATACCATTCCCTAAAGTTGCTTTCTATCTACTCAGTCTAGACCTTCTGTGTTCCTATTTGATATACATATTCTCTCCCCATTTGAACGAAGCTCCTTGCCTTTTATTTTTGGTTATTGTTGTATGCCCAGTTGGTCCAGTTCCTAGCATCTGATAAATGCTTCACAAAAGCTTTTCGATTAGTGTTAAAAGAAGATGAGATGGAGGGAGGAAATGAAAGGTGATCATTAAGGGCAATGAACAATTTTCTTTTCTTTTTTGTTTGGCTTAATATTACAGGTGGCTTTATCTCTCCCTGATTCTTCTGTTGTGGCTGAGACGCCCCCTCCTGAACAGCACTCCGAAGGCGTGGGAGCCTCAGCCCCACTGAATGACACTGAGATATCAAGCAAAGAGTCCTAGTGATATCTCCAGAAAGGCTCTTTAGAGCCGTCGGTTGAACAAATCTTTACCCAATGGCACTCTACCGAATGATGTGACCTCAATTTTTCCCTTTCAATATTATGTGACTTTTGGATTCCTTGTAGGTGCCCTCTATACATTTTCCAAACACTGTTCTTTCACCCACTACATGTATTTTTTGCTTCATTTGAGATTCTGCCTGCTATCATGGAAGATACCACTAGTGAATGTTCATTCCCTTCTAGCTATCTAGAAGGAGGAGAGACTTAGAGACAGATGCATATGCTGGATATGCATCAGATAGAGGTGTCAGAGACATATTCAGATCAAGACAGGGGAGCTTTGGAGACTGACAATAAAAGATGATCTGGACTGCTGATGCTGTCAGCATGGACATATTTCCCTCACCTATAAGAGAGATAGACATATAGAAAGCAGTTGGTCATTCATTCCTGAATTTTGGCGAGAAGAATTCAGAGTCCCTGACCAGTCATACAAGCCTTATTTCTACCCCAAATTAAACACTCTGTGACCCAGAATTAGCTGTTTGGGTTGAAATACCTAGCTTTTATTTTTTCCTATTTTTTCCAATAAATCACAAAAACCTTTTGTTAAATGTACTGAATATTTCTTTTCTCTGGGTCATTAAAGAATGCGGTCACTTTGACCAATGTCATCCTTGAAGTATGTGTTGGGGGAAGAAGGAAGCAATGAAGTTATTTACCTTATTGTTGTTCTATTTAGAAATGTCCAAAGCTGGCTATAGTTCTGGACTCTGCACTGAGAATTTATTAGATACATATGGGATGGAATAAATGACTCTCTATTGCTCAATCTACTCTCTTTGATGGATCCTTATCATGATGACCATTCTGGGACAGGTGACTGAATCTCTCTCCTTTTCAGAGGGCAAACTATTAAAGATCACAATTCAGATTCCTCGGGAGGAGTAAGAGTCTTCTATGCTGGAGCCTGAGGAGATAAACCAAGCCTCAGAGGAAAGATTGACACTGACACTCAAAGGAAAACATTCTCATGTCTTAGTGGTGATACCCTCTTGATCTCAGGGAGCTGCGTCCAGCTCTCCTGAAGGATCTTGTGCATGTTGAAAAAGGAACTGAATGGCAGGGACATGATGAGAGTGGAGGTACTTTCACCTTTCAAGACTATTAGGGCCCATGCCTAAATGTTATAACTTTAGAGAGCATTAAAGAACCAGAGAAGTCCAGTTAAAGTTTCAGTAGACTGAATATAGGCTTAATAATATGTACATACATACATACACATACACACAACATACACACATACATACACATACACACAACACACATACATACACAAATAAATAAATGAATTAACAGTATGTATGATAACCAATTGTTTAAAAAAATTAGGTATAGTATATAGACTTGTGATTTTGTTGGTATAGGAAACCACATGGGTGAGGGAATTCCTAACAATGCAAATTTGGGCCTTCTCTGCAGCTTACAGTCTTTAAGAATTGACTAGAGCACTGAGAGGCTTGTTAATCTGTATTGGAGTCTAGACTTGAACCCAACCCTTCCTGGCTTTGAGACTTACTCTCTATCTACTGTGCCATACTTCCTCTTATTTTAACCTGAATTACTGATAGGTTGGTCACATAGAATTTTAGTTGAAATATCATCTAGTCTTCCTTTAACAAGACTCCCCTCTACATCATCCGCAGAATGTGGACTACAGCTTCCAATGTTTACATTGAAGGAAGCAGGAAGTTGTCAAGTTTGCTGGAATGGAGAACATATGAAGGAGAGTAATATTAAGTAAAACCTAAAAATAGAGATTAGAATCACATTATGAAGGATCTTAAAAAACAAAGAGTCGATTTTATCCTGAAAGAAATGAAGCTCCTCCTCTTCCTCCTCTTCCTCCTCTTCCTCCTTCTCCTTTCCCTTCTTCTTCTCTTTCTCCTTCTTCTATCAGAGGAATGACATAGTTAGAAATGTGCATTAGGCATCTCAATTTGTTCATATTTTAAATATTCATTCACTTGTTTACAATTCTAATGAAATGCCTCCTTCCCTCCATGACGGGAATGTGTTTTAGATGGTGTGTGCTTGTCAAATTTGTGAATAATTCAAAGATAACCATTAGAGTGTGGGAGAGGACACAGAATGAATTCTTGGATTCCTTCATCTAAGTCACTTGTGAATATTCTGAATGGAGCAGGGTGTTGAAAAGAGTGCTGGAACATTTCGAGATGCCTCTATCCAGAATAACGTTGATTCATCAATCAAAAGTCTTTGTTCAAGCAATTCTGTATCCACCTAAGTATATTATAGTCCTTCTCAACTCCGAGTATCCTCATCCCGACTCCCACTGTTACTGATGAGGCAGGTTCTCAGAATGCTGCTCTGCCTAGGTGTCCACCTCCGGTTTATAAGGGCATCGCGGAAGCTTTAAAAATATCTTTCTGATCTTTTTGTTTTGAGTCCTATTTAATCTGTCAAGCAATTAATAAACATTTATGAGGTGCCTACTATGTGCCAGGGATCATGCTGAGCTATTCCTGCTGATGTCTTCATTACATCATTGATTCATCCCGTGATGAGCATCTAGTATCACTTAATGATTAACATTGATAAGATATTTATTGAAAAGAGATAAAAAAGTATAAATTTTATCCCTCTGAACCAAGGGCACACTCTTCCTATATCATCTCAGTCCCTGGGGAGAGTGGGTTCCAGCTGAAAGTAGTTGCCCCACCAAGTCCACTTCAGATTAGACAAAGATGAGGGCTGAGATTGCTCCTCTGCTTGCAGAAACTGATGCCTTACTGCCTGACAGTTTCATTGCTGGGCTGAATTTCACAAGTTTCTCCAAGAGCTGCATGGAAGCACCGGATGATCTTGAAAACTTTGTCATGGATGCCAATGTGTGGAGCTTGGATAGCCACTTTTCCTGACCTTTCCAGGTTCACAGGTTCCTAGTTTTATGTCCAGAGGTGAGAGAGAGTGAGAGGGAGAGGGAGAGGGAGAGAGAGACAGAGACAGAGACAGAGACACAGGGATAGTCAGAGAGAGACAGAGACAGAGAGAATGAGAGGAGAGAAGAGAGAGGGGGAGAGAAGGAGTACTCTGTAATACTCTTTTTCTTCACCTTGATGATTACAGCAATTATTAACTTCTTAATTGAGTGCAAGCAGGCAGGCAGGAAATAGAACAAGGGTTTCAAGGGAAATAGAACTTTTTTTTTTTTTTTTTTTTTTTAGCACATTTAGTTCTGGCTTAGAGGTTGATCAAAGAGCCTTTTCTCTACCTTGACATATGTGGACAGGAAACAATCATAGAACAATTGAGCACAGTCTGAAATAAGAACCTTCATTTTACATGCCTTGTTGCTGTTCAGTTGTTTTAGTCACACCTTTGTGACCCTATTTCTTTTTTTTTTTTTGACAAAGATACTGGTTTGCCATTTGCTTCTCTAGCCCATTTTCCATGTAAAGAAACTAAGACAAGCAGGGTAAAAGTAAGTTGTCCAGGGTCACACAGCTAGTTGGTGTCTGAGGTCAGACTTGAACTCTGGTCTTTCTGACACTATCCACTGCACCATCTATGCATGCCTAGAAGCAGACTAACCAAGTAGCCCATAACTGGGTCTACTTTACCCAGTCTCCTATGTTAATAAGACCACTAAGTGTGTACCTCTCTATCCTTATCCCAAGGATACAAATAGGAACTTCCTCAGAAGACTGCAGCATTTCTGGGGAGAAGATTGCAAATGAACCAGTGATGGGATGTCTCAAGGTATAGCAAGGATTCAAAACTGCTAATTCTGATTCTGTGAAGCTAAGTGTTTTCAGTGTCTGGACCATAACATACACTTAGGCATTATCAGCTAATAATGGTTTGGGACTGAGATTTAGCTTAGTTCTCTCATATATAGTGGAGCTGAAGTTTATAATAATACCAAGAAGAAGGAGAATGTGGTTGAGAGAAAACGGAACTGGGAGTCAGGAAGACTTGGGTTCAAATCCTGCCTCTAACACTTTGGCACAATGGATAGAATGCTGGGTGTGAAGTCAGAAAATGGGAGCTCAAGCACTCACTAGCTGTGTGATCCTAGACAAATCACTTACATGCTGTTTGCCTTTCCTTCCTCATCTGTAAAAGTTCATACTTCGTACTATGCCACACTATGGCTGTGGAAAATGAGTGTGTTCCTTTCCTATTTGCACATGGGAAGAAGAATCCCCCTTAGTATGAATAGAGAAATAAGCTTCCTCAGAAGAAAGATTGTATTTCTTTCCACTGTAGGCCCATAGCCATGGTACCAGTGAGGCATTTATTGAACCTTGCTGATAACAGTCAATACAGACATAGCAGGGACTTGTTGAGAGGTGGGAGAAATCTGTGCAATGGCCCCCTGGAAGCTAAAGATCACACTCACGTTATTCTAAAGTCTTTTTATTACTTTTAAGATATAGAACTGTTTGGGAATGCCTGGAGCCGAGAACATTGTTATTCAATCCTATAGACTGACCCATGTGTGATATCACCTTTGAATGGTTGGTTACTGTGGACCATCTTTTCAGGACAATGTGATTATCCTCTGCAAGTCTTTCTATTGGCGAGCTTCATAGCTGCTCTAAGACCTGCACCTCCTTCCTACGTATGCCCCTCCCCACCTTGATTACTAACACAGATTCAAAATACATTTTGTGTCAGCACCCACTCGTAAGCACAGCTCCTAAGACCCTGCAGATATGTATCTTTTACCAGCTGACTGGAGGATACACTTTCTAATCCCTAACATTTAACATTTAACTGGCCACCGGATGGCTTCGGAGGAGAAAGTGAGGCTGGAGAATACACGGCGCTCCATCGCTTAAATCCAATTCACCTGCATGTCTGGGCATCACCTTCCTGATGTCAGCATCCTCTTCGAGAAGGAAAGACAAACAGTATCGTCTGTCTAGATAAAGGATAAGAAAGATTTCCTTTGTGCGAATGTGGATATGCCTTGCCTGGGGTAGGAGGAGAGCCGGGTAAGCACAGTTAGAGCCGGCTACTGTGTAAGCTCCATCCACATAGCCAGGGCGCCTGACTGGTGCTCTAACTCCTCGTTCCAGAGTTCCCGTCACCGCACGCATCGCCAGCTGCCACCAGGTGAGCTCCATTCCCCGCTGAGCCGGTCCTCCTCCGCCATTCTGCTCTCTCCACAGGATGCCTGCACCTCCGCACGTTTTCCTGGCTTTCGTCAGTCCTGGCTCAGTTTTTCTCTGCTTCTCTTTTCCCATTCTCTATGGCTCACCTTTTTAGGGGCTTCTGCTGCTCTCTGCTGCCATCTCTTGGGGGTGCAGACGAAGTGTCTGCTGCAGGAAGGGTAGGGGAACCACAGCAACCGCATGGTATTAAGTGGGCAAGGAGAGAGTGAGAGAGCAGCCTCAAGCAACAAAGCTAACGTGGCCGCCTTCTCGCAAACCATGATTTTGACAATAAACATGCGAAGATGGAGATCTAATCTTCATCCCCCACGAGAGCAGCAAACATTTTCACATTTGGAACATTGACTTCAAAATTCGAAGGTGTCGGAGGTCATGAACAGTAGGACGTGCCTGAAAAATGAGTAAACAGCCACGGTTACTTCAGGTAAGGGGCAACTAGGTGGCATAGCGGGCAGAGCGCCAGGCCTGGAGTCTTCCTGGCTCCAACACCCTCTATCCACTGTACCACCTAGCTGTCACAATGAGAGAGAAAGAAGTGCCCACCTCCTGACATGTGAGCACAAGTAAGTAAATCTGGATCATTCCATTATTTTAAAAATTCTTCATCAAATTCCAATAAGGGTGAAGTGGGAAGGAAAAATGGATAGGGGAAAGCAGGAGCAAGATTACACTGCCCTCCTTGCTGTTCCTGGAATGCCAAACTCCCTCTCGACTCCTGGATGTTCGCTGACTGGGCTCACACTAACAATGCTCTCCTTCCTCATCTCCGCCTTGTTCCTCTGGCTTCCTTCAGGTTCTCACTTTGAATTCGACCTTCTGCAGGGAGCTTTTTTGTGTCCTTTGTCCAATGTCATCATACCCCCTGCCCCCCACCTCCACGTCTGAGATTGCTTTGCATTTTCACTGTATTTATCTGGGAGGTTTCTAGTTAGCTGGCTCCGCCATTAAAATATCTCTTTCAGAGTTAGGATGGCGTGCTTCATTTTCTTTGCATCTCCCTCCATCCGGGAGTATGATGCCTGGCATATCCCTAAGCTTTTTGCATGTTTGCTGGCTCTCCTCTCTCACACATGCATAGGAAAAGGTCATATAGAATATGGTTTTTTAGGGTTTCCTATCTAGTCTTTTCCCCTGCTTTTTTCATGTCTGACAATCTTTGTTATGGTTAATAACTGTTAAATTCATAATCAAAGTTAGAAAAAACAAAACAAAAACAGATATCTTTCACAAAGACAAAAAAAGGGGAATTATTTATTACTTCCTATGTTGGAAATGAAACAATTCACCATGTTCAGAAACTCTGCTTGTTGTAATTCTCATCAGCGCAACTTTTAAGGCACACAAAACTGCAGGGGGAAGGGCAATGTGTCAGGGGGAAGCAAGCAGACAAGCCAGAGTGAAACCTCAGGGGAGGATTTCCTATTCAGTGAAGCTCCATCCATTGACTAGGCAGTGTGTGAGAAGGGAGACTTGGAGACCGGGACATCCTGGAAAAGCTGGCCCATTGGGAAGGTAGGCACTCCAGGTGATTCCTAGCTTTGCTTTGAGGTGAAGTTAAGACCCAGGGAAGATGGGAATGGGAGAGATCCAAGGGGACCTTGAGTGGGAAGGAGTGTTCAAGTCTTTAGTCTTCAATGTCTTCAGTCAGCTGTGACCCCTACCCTCAGGCTCACCAGACAGAGCAGGTTGGGTTGTACTAGTATGAAGATAAAGGTTCTTTGGGGCTGTAAGCAAAGACCCACTGGACCTTGCAGTCCTGATTTTGCCCAGGCTGAGATCCTCTGAAGGGAACAGGCAGCCCCTGGTGAGCCTCCTCAGCTCAGGAGCAGCCAGAAGTAGTCTAGATACTCCCTGGGTAATAGGTACAACAGGCATGGTTCAGTGCTCTCTTGGAACTCCTTCTGCCTTGAATTTATCAGCCCAGAACTCATTGCCTGGCTCTCAGGTATAACTAGGGACAAACATTTTGCAGCAGTGGGCTGACAAGTTAGGTCGTGGTGTTGCAGAAATCTCCCCTTTCTTTTGGAGACAGGCAACCCCACATTTCTTTTTTTTTTGAGGGGGGAAGGCAAGGCAGTTGGGGTTAGGTGACTTGCCCAAGGTCTCACAGCTAGTAAATGTGATCAAGTGTCTGAGGCTGGATTTGAACTCAAGTCCTTTTGACTCTTGGGTTGGTGCTCCATTCACTATGCCACCTAGCTGCCCCACAACCCCACATTTCATTGTGCAGATGGTGTTAATGCGGGAGAAGGCAGAAATGTCTTGAGGGATGTTTCTCCTGAGATAGAGCCTTAGTCCCCCTTTTGCACTAATATCAGACCTGTTCTCACTTAAGCACCACTCCTGAAGTGCAGATCATGGGCCCTTTGTGATCTCTGAGAGGGATGGAAGAGAGAGGATATTAAAGGTCAGAGGCCAGAGAAATTAATATCCAAACCTTTTCTTCCCATCATTCTACCCTTAGGATTTAACTAATTAATATAAAGGTCATTTCAAAGTCTGCAATGATCATGAAGTTTGGCTTCCTGGTCACTCAGGAATCTCTTTTTTTCCCCTGACTTCCCAAAGGATTCCCTTCTCATAGAGCTTCCCAGAGGTATATCATAGATTTCTTTTTTTAAAAATAAATTCTCTTGTTTAGTCCATCTGTTCTTCCTAGACACAGGTGAGCTTTGGGTAATGAAGGGCTTCTCTTCTCTTGCCCCTTTCCCCAAGGCACAGATGAACCTGGGTCTTGACTCATACTAGGTCTGTAGTAAAGGCTTCGTGGAGTCTAGGCATCAGAATAGCATAGGCTAGTCAAGACTGATAGCTAGTCAAGCCTGTTTAATACTTCCTATTTATTTTCATCCTTTTAGGCCTTCCCACTCCCCTGAGAGAGTCCTGTCATTTTAAGGGGGTTATTGGGAGGAGTCTATTCTGCTACTCCCTTGGAGTGTCAGATCTGATCTGTGGGCTCTGTGTCTTGCCTACTCCTGGCAGAGGGTGAGGATGGAAATATTGACTGGTTCATTTTCATGGCCACAAATAGGTGATTTGTAAAATATGGTTTCTTATAGAAACCTTTAAGTAAAATGAATAACCCAAATGTTTGCATCCATTAGTTCCCTCTCAATCAACCAAGCAATCAACAAGAATTTATTAATTGAGGGCAGTTAGGTGATGTAGTGGATAGAGCAGTAGCCCTGATGTCAGGAGGACCTGAATTCAACTCCAGCCTCAGCCACTTGACACTAGCTGTGTGACCTGGGGCAAGGCACCCCAATTGCCTCGAAAAAAAAAATTAAATGGCCTCTAGGTGCTTAGCACTGTTCTAAGTATGTTATATAGGGGGAAATAATTTTTTTAAAAAATATTGAGACATTCCCAATTGTCCTAAGGGAATCAAGATACGTAGGCAAATGGTGGCAGGGAAAAGAGTGCTTAGAGTTCAGCAGTCATGAGTTTGTGAGTGACTCTCCAAGACCATAAGATGCTGTGCCCTTTTAAGGACTAGTAAGTGGCAATACTGATTTGATTATTGTTCCCTGAGTGTGAGTGAAGAGAGGGGATAGGAGAGTAGGCGTGTAACATCTTGTAGGTGGCAAGACTGTCCTTGCTATATAGACCCTCATGTCTTGGTAGACATCCACATGGGTTGTAGAGTATTACAGGTATCTGGGTCTGCTAGAAAGCGAAAGAAGAACTGAAGATTCACTCACTCACCTACCTTATGAGCCAGGCCTCTTCATCCAAGGGAAGGCAGTTTCCAAAGTTGAGTGGACTAGCTTTTTAACCCTACTTCCCTTGAAGACCTTTGGGGAAACATTCAAAGTCTCTGTAGAACTTGGACCTGAGTCAGATTGATAGCCAAGTCCTTCTAGTTTGGGACACACATGCATGTAATGCCAATCAGTCTCACATCCCATGTGGCACAATTCACTTTATTCTGATCTAGGCACAGAACTCAACTCCCTTGTCCATGTAGCTCTTTGGTCATACCCAGGACGAAGCTGGAGAGGATTTTTGGATTTGGATTTGGATTCATGCAAATTCCATACCCATAGTTGGAAAAAATAATTTTCATAGCATGTGTGATTCTGGAACGCTATCTTCTCCTGTGAAGGAGGTGACCTCTTGTCTTTAGATCTCATTGTGTGTTGTTCAAGGTCTTTCACATCCATTTACTCAATTTATCCTTTCAACAGCATAAATCTTCTTTCCAGGCTAGTCATTCTCAATTTTTTAAAATCAACCAAAATATGGCATAGTCTTCAAGCTCTTAATAATCCTGGTTGTCCTCTGTTACATGCTCTCCAGCTTATCAGGCTCTTCCTAAAACATGGAACCACGAAGTGAACACAATAATCCAATTGTGATTTGATCTGGGCAGAAGAATGTGGTACCATCAACTTTGTTATTCCACGCATTCTTCTCTTTGTGTGGCCCAAGAAAGAATGAAATTTTTTGGGTTAAAATTCAAACTTCCTTTTGGGGAGGGGGAGGAGGCACATTGAGCCTGTGTTTCATCTGACTTCTCTTTTCTTCTTATAGCCCCACCAACAGCCTCATGGACTTCCAGGAAACTCCAAAGGGAATGGTCTCATCCTATCCTCAGCCCGGTTTCATCTCCTTCTCACAGGGTCCAGTGCAGACACCTGTGCAACTCTATAAATCAAAAGCACCCTTGCAGAAATTCCTGAAAGGAGAACCCAAGGCACTGGGGGTGAGTCAGAGTTCCCCAGTGCTCTCTGAGAGCAGATTCATATGTTTCTAGCTGGGAGGAACTTACAGGTTTGTAGATTTGGGAGCCAGAGGAAACTGCTTTTGCCTTTGTATCTGTAGCAACAGTCTGGCAAAGAGTAACAGTATAATGAATGCTAGTAGGATGAGTAAGCTACCATAAAAATTATGAAGATTTTCTTTTTGATGCCATGATATCTGAAATAAACCTCAAAATCCTTCAATCCACTCTTCTCTGATTATTTTAGAGTCAAGGAAACTCAGGCTCTGGCAGAGTTAGAGGGACATCTAAAGTTATAGAGATAGTACATAACAGACCAAGATTGTAACCCAGGTAAATATTCCAATTCCAGTACTCTTTCCAGTGTATGCATCTCAGGCAAATCTCTATTTTACAGATGGGTCAACTAGAGACATTCAGTGACTTGCTAGTATGTAGGTATTGAGGAGTGGCACTCACATAAAATTCAGTGCTGTTTTGATTCTCTAGGCTGCCTCAGCTACATGACCTTCTTAGGGCTTACTGGATTTCAGGTTGGGCCAGAATGGCTCCATGCATTTAGGATACATTTATTCAGTCTTAGAGAGAGATTTAGCATGCTCTTCAAATGCCCTTCTCTGAACAGTGCCATAATTAGAGCTTGGGAGGGCCCAGGGCTTTGTACCAACTTGGCGTGGCCCTGTTCTAGAATCCTTTTAATTTAGTCAGGGTGATAAGGAAGGAAAAGAGAGATGTCCCCATTGTGGGCTATCGAAGTGAGGATGGATGAGTATCTATAAACTGATCCCTTGGAGCACCTGCCCTTTCCTGTTGTCCTAGGGAGTAAAGTAGGGATTTTCTGGTGAAATTTCTGTTTATTTCCCATTCTCTTCTCTGTAATGATGACTAGCAGGGAATGCTAAAGGCACTTGGGGAAAGGAAGAAAAAAGAAGCAGGATATCTCTCAATGTTGAGATCCTGAAACCAAAGGGCATGCTTCTTTACATGCCAATACCATCCATGTGATAATAGCTTTCTGTTGATCTCCCCTCATCTTTTCTTGGTTCAGGGTCAGGGGTGTGACTATTTAATAATAGATTTTGTGAAAAATGCATGCAGGACACATTTTAAAGTTTAATCTACATTAACATTATTTGCTACATGGATTAAGTCTAGACAATCAACAAAGTGATAAATCAAGTCCCAGTTTGGAAGGATTGCCAATTTCTGAAGGATGAACAATTGCAGTGATGACTGAGCCATTGGCTTTCTCATTTGGAACTTCTCTAGTGTGTCTGTATCCTGGAAAGAGTTGATTCATTGAACCAGTAAAAGACCAAGGCAACAATCTGAAACAGCTGATAGCATAAAGGAAATGACATAAATACTTTAGGATTTATTAAGTTCTATTTCTGTTTATCCCCTTCCTGGCAAGTGAAGTATTAAGTAAAATTTATTAAATTATTAACTAATGCTTAATAAATGTTTATTGATTGACAATCTGACTTGGGGGCAGAGAGGTAAGCTAACTTTCAGGGATGTCAGTAGCCTGTGTACTAGAGTGGTTATTTTAGGCTTACTTCAATTCAATGAACATTTATGAAATGCTTTCTATGTTCTAGGCACTGTGCTAATCACTGGGGATATAATTAATAAAAAGAAAGATGATCCCTGCATTCAAAGATCACAATCTAAAGAAAGAGATGAAACACATCAGGAGAGGGGGAAGCATAGGTGGGGAGGCACCCATCTCAGGGTAAGGGGCTTCTCTGCTCCATGGATCTGAAACAAGGTAGGGCAGTGATTCCAAGTGGGAGTGATCTGAGGATCCAATGTCTGCTGTCTGGGTTCTCCACCTTAATCCCTCCAAACAGAGGGGAGAGGAGGCTGAGGGAAGTGAGGCCAATCAAGGCTTGAGTTAGCAGCATGGCGCTGTCCAGATGTGATGATCCTAGCAGAGGCATCTTGTTTCTTGGAACTGAACCAAGATAGGGCAGTGAATATGAAGTGCATGCTCAGTTATGCTTGTTTTCCAGATAGGGTTCTCTTTCCAAACCCACCAACAAAGCCCACAAAAGGTATGCTAGAGGATGCTCTTTCTCTTGGTTTTGGAGTGGACCTGGGATTTCATTGGTATAAAATGCTCCTAAAGGGGGAAAATGCTTTATCAGTGAAAACTGACACCAACTCTACAACATATTCATAGACAGTGACTCTGAGGGAATTTGGGGTATGGTGACGACAAGTGACTACCCCTGGATCCTGAAACCAGTATGTGTCAAAGACAAGACTTTCACCCAGATCACAGGGACTCTAATGCCAGCTGTTTTACTAGTATGCTACAATGCCTTTCATTTTATCCTTACTGAGAATAATCATTCAAACTTGTAAACCTTCAAAATTTGCTAAGTACTCAATAGAAATGATTTTGGGATTGAAAAAATTAGTTTAAAAATTAACTCAATAATTTAAAAATAAAAAAAAAACCTTTAATTTGTGATCTGGAGCTATGATTTCATTGTTGTAGGGAAGTGTCAGTGAGGAAATCCCTTCTACCCACACAGATCCATTTGTAATCTTACAAAGTGACCAGAGGCATTAGCAGCTGAATGATGTGTCTGGGACCACATGGCTAGTATTTGCAAGAGATAGGAAGATCACAGCTTACTTATTCCTGACCCTTCAGAGACTTTTCTCTCCATTGAGCGTCTCTGCCTCTATTGAACTCATATGATTAGAGGATTTTTGAGCTGGACAACACTTTACAGATTTTTTAGTCCAACTTCCTCATTTTATAGATGAGAAAACTAAGACCTAGAGAGAAGAAGGGCCGTGTCCCGATTTCTAGAGATTTTAAGTACTAGATCTGGGGATTGCTTCTACTTCACCTAAGCAATTAATCAATTAACCAGTTATAGACTTTCATTAAGCCTCTGCTACCTGCCAGGTACTGTGGACTCTTGCCAGAGCCCAGCAAGATTCTGGAAAGGAAGGCAGACATTTGAGGAAGGCAGAAGATCCTTGTTTCTGGAGAGAAGTGAATCAGTCCTCTGTATGCTCACGAGAAACCCTTTTCCTTTTAGACTGTACAGATCATGATCGCCCTGATGAACTTCAGTTTAGGAATGATTCTCATTCTGATTTCTTCGGATCCTTATAGACGTGACGCTTTTCTGTTTTACACTGGCTACATATTCTGGGGATCAGCATTTGTGAGTACAGTTAGTGACACTGATTCTGAAATGGAGAGTTTTTCCCTTTGTACCTAGAAGGCAAGTAGGAACTTTGGTGCCAGCAATATGTCTCCTGTCCTCAAAGTTTCCTTTTCTCTACTTCCAGTGGTGGGCTTGGGGAAGGGCTGATACACAAACATACATATATAAACAAACGCATACATACACATCTATATCTCGATCTCATATCCCTGCTCATTGACTGTGATTCTAAAGTGAATTTTGAGTCACTCTCCAGAGCAGCTCATAAGCATCTCATTTCCTTTTAAAAATGATATGTGTAACACTTTTATTTACTTAATTGTAGCCTGAGAGAGGCATGGACTCCCCATAGTTCCCTGGGATGTCTCATATAACCAATATACTATTATGCTGTAAGGTTGTGTTTTCCCAGAGGGGCGGTCATGTGATTATCATACAAAATCATTCAGAGTCGTAGTCATAAGCCAAGTGCATGGGTGAATTTCCTAGAACTCTTGAGACCTATTAGGGGTGCTCTACATTTATGCAAAACCAGTTACCTTTGACTCACTCTCTTTCTTTCCTTCTGTCTCTTTCTTCTCCAGCTTTCGCCAAGTCCAAACCACAGGAGGCTAGCACTGCTTTCCTTTTTATCAGGGTTACTTGACCTCAGAGTGATTTGTGTTAATTCTCATTATGAAAGAAGGCAACCCTCTTTACTCGAGTTTTGTCCAACTCTTTAGTAGGCTCCTGGAGGGTGTGATGAATCCATCAGAGACATTAAGTTCTCAGGGATGGGAGAGACAGGTCTTGGTGACTAAGTGTACAAGGGAGCGCACAGTAGGGACAGAAATGGAAGTTTTAGGGCATTGATTTATTCCCTGTTCTACCCACAGTTCATCATCTCTGGCTCCCTCACCATTGCTGCAGAGAACAAAACCACAAATACTCTGGTGAGTGACGTTCCCCCTTTCTCTGCAGCTCAAGAGGAAGAAACTTCTGATCTTTTCTGTGCCCTTTGGAAGGAGAAGGGAAATAGAACTGTTATTGAGACAGGGTCTCAGCAATTCTTGGCTGGGCTATGGTAGGCTAGCCTGGTTGGTGACACATGACTGAGCTTGAACCGAGGGCCACAGAGGAGATGAATCACTATTGATTGGTCCCCCATTGTTCAGATGGCTACCTGGTAGAGCTTGCAGTCATACCGGCAGAAATAAAAAAAGTTCTCTTGACTTTTCATTTCCCTTGACCTCCTCAGTTAGCTTTATGCAAAGAAAGGATTCCCATACACATGTTGCCTTGCTTAGTAGAATGTAAGGATTTAGAGAACTGAGCATTTCCCCCCTTAGTCCTCATATTACCAGTGCCTGACATCCTGTCTTGCAAACATAGTAGGCACTCAGTCGATGCATTTTTCTCTTGGTGTTGGATGCACATGTGAGTCTTCAACAAGACTGAACCCCATGTAGCAACTCCATAACTGTGTGTTAGTGGGTTGACTCTTCTTATGTGTTTTCAGATCCAAAGCAGCCTGGCAATGAACATTGTTAGCTCAGTGGTGGCTGGGCTGGGAATCATCTTTTTCGCAGTCAACTTGGTAATGACCGATCACTTCCACTACTATTACTGTCACCGAGAAAGTCACTATGATGACTGTGCTTTTGGTCACTCTGTATTACTGGTGAGTACTTCCAAACCGAGGTCAATTATGATCATGGATCTTTGGAACTGACAATCTTTGCAGGTCAAGGTAGGGACGTTTAGGGTTTTGTAGAGGTATGAACCTTTGAGGACAAGTGGTTTCCTTGGGTTGAGAAACAAGAGGAGATTCCTTAATATTTCTGGCCTTATTCCTTTTATCTGAGTCAGAAATGTGAATTTTGAGAACTCCTAAAAGGAAAAAGCAATGATTCCATTAACTTCATTTTCATCAATTTGGTGAAATTAGAAACAACAAAAATCTATCATCATCATGTTTGAGATGATGAACTCAGCCCTGGGTGTGTGACACAAATAGGACAGGTAGTTGTGAAAGAAAGCTTCAGGAAATATTAGAGGAGAGACAACTTATTTTTGACTTAAGAAGGGGGAGGTGAGTCAAGACAGTCTTTAAGGAGCAAATGCCAACTGTAATGGATTTTGAAGGAACAGAACTCCAGCAGATAAACATAGGGTTTACTAGAGCCTATTCCTGGCTCATGGTTGGTGCAGGAGCCATTGAAAAGGGAGAGAGTAAAGAACAATTTGGGGATAGAGCATGTCTAAAGTGAGCCTAGATGGAGATCAGGAAGGAGAAATGAATTCAGCAAGTGATAAAGATCAGAATATAATGAAATCTGGAACTAGAGATTAGGAGCAAATTTGGGGAGCAAGAGCTCTTTGAACCGTGCTCTTGCTCACTTCCCCTTTCTTTAGTGGATGATGAACTCTAAAATCCTGATTGGATCTTTGAGTGGTGAATGCAGGCAGCATGGACTCGCTGCCCCAGGGAGTTACTGATGATTTCAGCAATCCAGAGCCTTCAAATCTGGAAGGAAAACATACCCAGAAATTGAACTCTGGTTAGAACTCTGTTTCCTTTTAGGGGGTTTGAGATTTTCCTTATCAAATAAACCTGTGCTGAGAATCTACAACATATCCAGATGGATAGCAGCCTAGTTTGTGTATGGAATGGAGTACAAGGGAAGACCACTTAAGTGACCAGAGGCAGGCCAGTTTGCATTCCTGAGCCTTAGTGTGCTGATGTGCAAAGTGGGGATGCTTATACTTGCACAATATGTCACACAGGATTATTGTGAGGAAAGTGCTGTGTGGATCTTAAAATGCCATTGACATATGATTTATCATTACTGTTAATGATAATAATATGTAACATTTACATTGCACTTTAAGGTTGGTCAAGAGCTTAAGGAATGTCTTAAATTTTGTTTCAGAACAATCTCTTGCCTCCTGTTTTGCCCCACTCAACACTTCCCTTTCCCTCATTTCTTCCTGAGTTGTCAGAAGTGGGTCCCTATATCCACCTCTCACCATTCATTCTCTGTTTGGTTCCTCTTTCCAGGGAATCAATGTTATTCTTCTGATCCTAACTATTTTGGAATTTATCCTCTCCCTCACAATATCAGGCTTTGGCTGCAAGGCAAGCTGCTGTGGCCAGAGTGGGGTGAGTAGCTGAAGCCATGTGGTGTCCTGGGCACTTTGGTGGGAATGTGCAACGAGGAGGCTGCTTGGGGATCAGGTGGTAGATACTTTCAGGCATAAGAGAGAGGGCTGAAGTCATATCCTTAAGTCTCATTAACTAGGTATGTTTGGGTTGTCTTGGATTCCTTGGGGATCTGTCAGATCTTGGTATTTGGTCTTATAAAGAAGAAAATGACAGAGTCAGTCTTTTACCTTTCTTCCCCTATATCAGAGAGCAATCCTGCTAAGACTGAACTTGGAGAAAGAATGAGAGAACCTGAGGGGAAGGTGGTTATTAGCTAGAAAAGTGGAAGGAAGAGAAGAGGGCAGGGGGATGGAAGAGAGGAGAATGTAAAGAATGAGAGGACATGAGAAATAGGTTATCCAGTGCCCTTACAATGCCACCCTTCCAGTCTCATTAATCCAGGGCTTCAGCCTTAGTCTAAAGGTGATATTGCTAGAAATTTTCTGCCCTTACAATCCCTTCAGCTCTGTTCCTGCATACCTTTGGGTGACTCATGTGTGGGCTTTCTGTTGGCCTTATAGGTCACTGTCTTTATGCCTCCCCCACCCTATGTGCCAGAAAACCCAGCTGCTGCAGCCTGTAAAGGAGGGACCACACTTCAGAGCCCAGTTGCTGACACAAGTGCATTTCCATGAAGTCATCCTGACAGTTTCATCTAGAACACGTTTCCCTGTTCTCAGGGAAGGCTCTTTGCCTTGCTAGCTGTTTCTCAAAGAAAAATAAAACAAATTAATTATGGCTTCCTGGATTTTTTTTTTTTTTGCTAATAGTACCCTTTAGCTTTGGGGATGGACCCCTCATTTCCTCTTTCCTTTCTTTCATAACAATTCCCTAATAATGTCAGTGTTTGCTCACAACAGTGCCAGTCAAAACATCAGTGAATTGTGTTTTAATGTGGCTGTACATCAAGTGTGACCTAAATTAGTCACCCTATGGATCCCTTTAAGAGATGGGGACAGTGGCACAAAACTGGGACCCTTGCTTTCCTCCAAGAATGAAGATCCTCAACTTCTGGAATGTTCTGCTGCTCCTACCTGAAGATACTCTGATTTCTTTTTTCCCCCCCAATTTTATTTTATTACATTTGTTTATCTACTTTTAGCTTACAACATTCATTTCCACAATCTCTTGAGTTCCAAATTTTCTCCCCTACCCTTTCTCCCCCACCAACGGCTGCATGTAATCCAGTATAAACTCTACAAATACCTTTGAATTAAGCATTAGTCAGGTTGTAAAGAAGTATTATAACCAATGAAGTGAACAATGAGAAAGAAAGAACAAAACAAAACAAAACACAAAAGAGAGGGCAAGTAGTTTGCTTCAATCTGCATTCATAGTTCTTTTCTCTGGATGTGGAGATCCTTTCTCTCATGAGTCTTTTGGAGTTGTCTTATAACCTTGCATTGCTGAGAGGAGCCCAGTTTATCAAAGTTAGCTTTCACCCATATGATGTGTCTGTAATTGTGTACAAAGTTCTCCTGGTTCTGCTCTCCTCACTCAGCATCAATTTATAGAAGTCTCTCAAGGTTATTATGAAGTCTATCTGCTCCTCATTTCTTATAGCACAATAGTATTCCATTACACTTACATACCATCACTTGTTTAGCTATTTCCCAATTGATGGGCATCCCCTTCATTTCCAGTTCTTTACCATCAAAAAAAGTGCTGCTATAAATATTTTTGCACAAACTGGTCTTTCTCTCAGTTGTATGATCTCTTTGGAATACAGCCCTAGAACTGGTATTACTTGGTTAAAGGAAGATACACTGATTTTACCTCCAGTGCTGGGTGCTTCATTTTCTTTGGTCTTTGACCCTCCAGTGGCTCCTCTGACCTCTGACCTCTCTTCTCTACCTTGCTTCCCTGCCAGTGACCTAGTTGTAGAGAAACTGATCCTAATCTCAAAGTTTCTTCATCCTTTTCTGACCCCACAATTGCCCACAAAATCACAAACTCCTTTAGAACTTCCTTTTCTTCTACTACCAAAGTCTCCTTTTGAGGACTTCCTGGTTCAGTATGGTACAGGAGAAGGAACTCTACACTGGGAATGCAAATCTTACCCCCGACACTTGCTTAGACATTGTCCAGTTTAACCCTTTCATTTTAGAGAGGAAGAAAAATGAGGCTGAGAGAAGTTAAGTGACTTTCCCTGATTGACACAGTTATTATCCTAGAGCTGGATTCAAATTTAAGAGATTGTCTCCAAATCTGGTATTCTTTCCACCATACCAATTATTGTCTCCAAATCTGGTATTTTTTCCACCATACCAATTATTTCTCTGGTTTTTTTTTGCAAATTAACTTCTGTTTATTTTTAGTTTACATCATTCATTTCCACAAGATTTTGAGTTAAAATTTTTTTCCCCATCTTTCTCCTACCCACTCCCAAACAGCAATCCCAGAGTATATCCTTTCCCCCAATCTAGTCTGTCCTATATCCTCCTCCATTGCCCTTATGACTTTCTGGTAGGGCAAGATGTCTCTCCCTAACCCAGTGCCTTATTTCCCAGTTGCATGTAAATTAATAATAATAATAATAATGATAATAATAATAAATATTTTAAACATTTGATTTTAAAACTTAAAATTTTAGATTCTTTCCCTTCCTCCCTCATTACCCACCCATACTGGAAAGACAAGCAATTCAATACAGGCCGTATATGTGTAGTTAGGGAAAAGATCTCCATAATGGACATATTGTGAAAGACTGACTATATTTCCCTCCATCCTAGTCTGCCCCAACTTGTTCTATTCTCTACTTTTTCCCTATCCCTTTACAAAAATGTGTGCTTCTATCACCCCACCCCAACCTGCCCTCCCCTCCATCATCCCCCCTCTCATGTTCTTCCCCTTTATTCTCTTGTAGGGAAAGATACCCAATTTAGAGTGTATGTCATTCCCTCCCTAAGCCAAATTCAATGAGAGTAAGGTTGACCCATTCCCTTTGCCTTCCTGTTGTTCCCCTCCATTGTTACAGTTATCCCTTGCTTCTTCTATATAAGATAATTATCCACATTCTGTCTTTCCCTGTCTCTTCTCATTCTATTCCTCTCCTACCTCTCAATTTCACCTTTTAAAATATCATCCCTTCCTATTCAATTGATCCTGTGCCCTCTGTCTATGTATACCTATACACATATATACACACACTCACATATGTATTCATATGCCTATATATGTACATATATACCTATATAGACATATGTGTATGTATACATATATATATATATATATATATATATATATATATATTTATATTCCCTTCAACTATCCTCATACTGAGAAAAGTTTCATATGTTACAATG
>CM053601.1:183780236-183801232 GCA_028646575.1 Pseudocheirus occidentalis | reverse complement strand
GAGAGAGAAGAGACAGACAGAGAGAAATAGTGAGAGAAACAAAGAGAGAGACAGGGAGTAGAAAGCACCTTGAAGAGGGAACCAGAATTAAATTGCCATTCAGTTGTTTCAATCATGTGTGATGCTTTGTGACCTCATTTGGATTTTTCTTGGCAGTGATATTGGAATGGTTTGCATTTCCTTCTCCAGCTCATTTTGCAGGTAAGAAAACTGAGGCAAACAAGGTTAAATGACTTGCCCAGGGTCACACAGCTAGTAAATGTCTGAGACCAGATTTGACCTCAGGATGAGTCTTCCTGACTCTAGGCCCAGTGTGGTGCACTGCACCATCTAGTTGACCTTGTGCCATCTTGCTGGAGGAATTTCCATGCAGCGCTATGCTTTGTGTGTCTTACTGATGAGGCACTTAAAAAGACACCATTGGTGGTAATGCTGTCTTTGATGTCCTTTCTACTATGCAGAGTGCAATTTCCATCCAATCTAGGACATGAAATAACTGAGGCAGGGCCTCCCAGCAGAAGCTGACATCTCATCAACCAGCCAGGTTCCATGGTCAGTACAGAAACCCTGGGATCTGGGACTCTCATTTCTTATGAGGTCTTTTGGCCCTTTTTTGTTACATTCACTAAGAGCTGAACAGAGGAAAGAAGAAAAGGTCTCTCTCTTCCTTGGCTGCCCCTTTGAGTAGCTATGGTTCTCTGAGAGGGGCAACATTCCGTGGAGGAATGCATCTTGACCTTGGTGTCCAAAGACCTGGGTTAGAATTCCACCCCTGCCACGGACTAGCTGTGTGACCATGGGGAAGTTACTTTATCCTTACGGTCCTTAGTGCCTTCATTTCTAGACTGGGAAGAGAAACACGCAGCCCGTCCCACAAGGCTGTTATGAGGAGGGCACTTTATAACGTTTTTATAGATGAATGTGGGAGGATCTCTTTTATGAACCTTTCCCAATTTTCTTCATTTTTGTCTTTATCTCCAGGACTGAGCTCTGTATCTAGCATACAGTAGGTACTTAATAAATGTTTGTTCATTGATTGTTTTTTGTACTCGTTCATTTATGATCACTATAGTTTCTGTAACTTGGAGACATTGTCAGTCATGCTTTAATTGAGGAAGAAGTTGTGTAATGCTGTGTAACTTATTCCCAGAAAAGCAAGCAATATAGAAATGAGTTCTGGTGGTTCTTGGGGTCAATGAAGGAGGATTGAAATGTCTAGGGTGAATGGCTCTGAAAATTGAGTCAGTTCATCAGAGCCTTTCTTGCTGCCTAATGACCCAAAGAGAATGTCATTCTGTCAGATTTCCCTCCTCAAGTAAACTGACTACTTCATTTCCAGATGTTGCGTTGAGATTAACCTCATGGGCAAATCATCCCCAGAGTTTTCATCTAGGCCCCAAGAATTCCTAGGGCTCACTTTCATTGGGTGGACTTCCTCTTAGGAAAGAATAAAGATGCCTGATTTAGGATGCTTATACCTGGTATGGACTGACAAGAAACATGGTCTATGTCCAAGTAAGTCTTGCCCTCCAGGGCAGGCAACACCTGGGCTGCACTGATGGGCAATCCGAATGTTCCCCGAGGAATCTGGTTTAGCACGGTTTTAAGAGTCTGACTACAGTTCCAGGCTCCTTCCTTATAATACTCCGAAGTCACAAAAAGGGCCTAATAGGATTCAGAAAGAGGGAAAAAAGTAAATATCAATTTAAGTAATTGTGATTAAATCTGAAGTTTCCTGGGGACTGCATCTTGTAGGGGAATGTGACTGCAGTCTATTCTACCTTCCCCTTTCTTAAGGAAACCTGGACTCATACACTCTCCTAGGGGATAAAAGTTCTAGGGAAGGAGATGACAATCTCAATCTCTTCTATTGCTCTATCAAATAATTGGCCAGTGAGCATTTATTGAGCATCTATCATGTGCTAAGTGCGGGGGGAGGGTAAAGGGGGAGGATGGGTGGGGATGTAAAAGAAAAAGCAGTGGGGATTCCCGAGAGATGCACAGAACATATGGGCAGTCAGTCAAGAAGCATTTCTTAATAGTCTAGAACAAAACGGGTGCAATGCTAAGAGTTGGGGATAGAAAGAAAAGCAGAAGACAGTCCATTTCCAAGGGATCTAGACAGGATCACTGAAGATCATCTACAGAGCAAAGACGTTCACGTTAAAGGTGGGATGATGTGTTTAACTTGACTGTCCTTATTTGTAACAAGACGGAGTAACGTTGGGAAGGGTCAGGGGAGGAGTCATTGGAAAATGGTAGTAACAGAAAAGACAAGATTGTCAATTAAAAATATTTAAAACGAGAGTGACAGAGAGATAGAGAGTAGGGGAGGGAGAGAAGGAGAGAGAGAGATAGAGAAACAGAGAGACAGACAGACAGAGACAAAGAGAAAAAAAGACAGAGAGAGAGAGAGAGAATCCTTCTGATACTTGACAACAGGTGTTCTGTCCTCCTGAGAATAAGGGGCCCAAAGCAGGGGATGGCATCCTCTTCAGTTACTATTGCTGATCTCTCTTCTTTGTTTTTTGTTTTTGTTTTTTACTTTTTTTTTGGAGGGGGGAAGGTAGGGCAATTGGGATTAAGTGACTTGCCCAAGGTCACATGGGTAGTTTTTGCATTAAGTGTCTGAGGCCAGATTTGAACTCAGGTCCTCCTGACTCCAGGGCTGGTGCTCTAATCACTGTGCCACCCAGCTACCCCCTGATTTTTCTTCTCTTTAATCTCCACAAACTCACCTGCATGGCTTCTCCTGTGCTATAGATATCTCCAATGGTGCCATCTTGTTTTTTCTCCTTCAGAATCTCCTTCACAAGCCATAACGTATTATTTGCAATCTTTTCATCTGGGTCCTGCCTGTTCACACAAGTCAGAGCTAGGACTGCAAGTGCTTCAGTGTCTGTTAAGAGATTCAGGGGGTCAGAAAAACATAGTGTAGGTAGGGACATGCGTGCATGTGTGTGCGTGCAAGAGAGAGAGACAGAGACAGAGAGAGAGAGAGGGACAGACAGACAGAGACAGACAGAGACACAGAGAGAGAGAGAGAGAGAGAGAGAGAGAGAGAGAGAGAGAGGGACAGACAGACAGAGACACACAGAGACACACAGAGAGAGAGAGAGAGAGAGAGAGAAGTGGGCATCTCTGCTTACTGCTGTCCCAGACTCCTCCAGGCTAGTGGATAGGAGCCTGGGGAAGGTATATTCTTTATTTTGTCTTGTTGTAGGTTCACAGGTCTAAAACTAAAAGGTGTCTCATACAGCACCTACTTCAACCCTATCATTTTACAGATGAAGAAACTGAGGATCCAAGAGTTTAGATGACTTACCTACAGTCACAACGGAAGTAAATTTCAGGAAGGGGATTTGAACCCAGGCCTCTGAGTCCAGAGCCAGTGATGTTTCTACCATATGTTGTGTCTTCTATTTTTGTCTCCAGTAGTCAACTGCTCTTACAATCCTTAGCTTCTCTTAAGACTCCATACAACTGCCATGTTTTCCAGGAGAGTTTTCTTGGTCCTTTTAGGGTCTAGTACTAATCCTTCCAAGGTTACCTTCCATCTATCTCATATTTCTCTTGTATGTTTTAATTTACACATGTTGTCTCCTCCATTAGAATGTAAGAGCCTTGAGAGCAGGGACTCTTTTCTTCTCTGTGTTCCTAGGTCTCTGCACAGTGCCTGGCACATGGTAGAAGCTTATTAAATACTTGTTGATTGACTGACTATTCCCTAAAATGTCCACGTGAGACAGTAGATGAGATGACAGAGGCTAAATTTCTATTTGGATCTCACACCTGGATTTTGTGTAGGGAGGGTAGCCTGGGGCCATTACTTACCTACAGAGAACGGGCCACCAAAATGAGTCTTCATTTCGTCTGCTGAGAAGAGCCTAGCAATTCTGGAGGATGAATAGGTCCCATTTAGAAGACATAAGGCCAAGACATCCAAGCCAAGCTCGTAATAGTTAGTCAGTGGGTAACCAGAAGTATCTAATGGGGAGCAAAGAATAAATACCTCATCCACAGAAGGAAAACAAGAAGTATATACCCCAATAACAGTTTTGTCCACTCCCTTCCTCATCCTACTCTTCCCTCCCTCCATCCCCCCCACTGCTCCCTATTGAATAAGGATGGGTAATAGAGAGAACATGGATAGGAAATAGCTGAAGATATGAAATTAAAACCTGGATAGAAATTTGTCTCCCAGAGGCGGAAAGGGCTCTAGACAGGTGATGAATGAGTCCTAGAATCTGAAGGACCTCTGGAGATCATGCACTCCAACTTCTTATCGGATGGAGGAGTCCTCTCTCCACCGTCTCTGACAGCTGTGTGCCTAGTCTCTACTTGAACACTTGCTACAATGGGGACCTCACCACCTCATAAGGCATTTGTTTCAGTGTTGTATGTTTCTAAGAGTCAGCTAAGTCTTTTGTTGAGTTGCAGTCTGCTTGGTTGTAACTTTGGCCAGTCAGTCCTGATGCTGCCTTCTAGAGTAATGTAGAGTGATTTACTTTTCATGGGCTAAAATTGTGAAAGTGCAGAGCATGGGATTTCATGCTGGATCTATTTATTGGGATTGTATAAGTGCCTCACAATTCATTTTATCCCAGTTCCTGGCACATAATAGGTGCTTGCTAAAGGCTCATTGATTTATCATTAAAACCAGTTCCTACACCAAAAGTGGAACTCTGAATGTCCTGTTTCTTTAAGAAATGTCTTTCAACAGAATACAACACAGCCTTACTCTGACCTCTTGTAGCTCTTGGAATCCATCTGCCTGTGATATGTTCCCAGACTCAGATACTAGCTGCTATAATTCCTTTTCTTATCACCTCATTATGTGCCTAAGGCCTTCAATACTTTATGGTATCTGGAACAGTGCTTGGGACACAACAGGTCTTCAATAGATAGCTGATCTGTGGAAAAGAGGAAGCCACATTTATGGAAGGAAGGAGATTAGTTAGGATACAAGGATGTAGTAGAACAAAGAAGAAAAGACAGAAGGAAGGAAAGAAGGCTGCCTTTGATAGAGAGATTCTTACCAATACTGGCCACTTCCTCTTGGAACTTGTCTTCTAGGTTTTTGACCAGATTAAATTCATCTACAACGTCTTTCTGGCAGGCAGCTGTCAATGCCAGCATACTCAGAGCAAGTTGTCCTGAGGTTAAAGTTTCTTAAAGGAAACATATATGTTTGAGTAGGTGAGTGATTTTGACATAGCCGATCTTATTAGAGAGTGAACTGGGCATGGATTTTTGATAGAGAACCACAGAATTTCAAACTTGGAAGAATGCTCATTGACGACTGAATTCAGTCTAAACCCTTTGCAATGTCTATGAAAGGGGTCGCCCAGCCTCTGCCTAAAAATCACCAGAGAGGGGAACCCACTGCTTCTTAATGTATAATTTTAGGCCATGGCTCCTGTCCTCTCCCCCAACCAGGAGTCAAACAGAACAAGTCCCATCTTTCCTGCAGATACTTGAATGCAGGTGTTGTGTCCTGAGCCATTTCTCTTCTCCAGCTCAACTAGCCCCAGTTCCTCACATGAAGGATTCAAGGTCCTTCATCATCAGGTTGTCCCCCTTTGGATGCTCTCCAGAACATCAACGACCTCCATAAAATGTGGCGACCAGAACTGAGTATAATACTCCAGGTGTGGTCTGATGAAGTAAAGTGCCACAAACATCTTTTAAATAATATACTTCAGAATTAATCCAGGAACCAAAGTCAAGCTCATTGGCCTCTTACCCGTACGCTCTTATTTTCTAGCTTTTGAAGACTAAGACACCATTTGTTTTTCTGTAGTCATAGAATACGAGAGAGGACCTCAGAAGGTCAAATTTTGTCTTGGGAAAAGAATATTTTGCAACCTAATGTCGGCAAGCTCGACTTCTAATTCTTGGTGAAGTTCTAAAATGAGTTACATAAAAGATGTTTAGTGGATATCTAGAAACATTGGCAATGAACGCAAAGTGTGAACAGGTCATGGAGGTGTCTAGGTGGTATAAGAGGTATAGCACTGGACTTCAAGTCAGGAAGATCTGATTCCAATCCTGCCTCAGATATTTACTAGATGTGTGACCTTGTGCAAGTCATTCCTTTGTCTCCTTTGGGCCTTAGAATTCTGTATCTGTAAAATGAGAGGGTAGGCCTCAATGTCCTTTAAGGGCCCTTGCAGCTCTTAATCTCTGATCCTACCCAAATTCTAGGACCTTTTTTGATAGCGTTGTTAAACTGGCTGCTGAGGGGAATTCTGTTGATTTTGGACCAGCCATTACTAATACTGTTTCTGTTCTTTTCACTTACTTCCTACATCACACCTATTGGCTGGGTGTACACAGACGGGTCATTCACCTCTGTGCTTCATTTTCTTCCTCTGTAACATGGGACTGTGATACATACATGTACAAGACATGCTACAGGACTATTTCAGAGAAAGAACTTCAGAAATTGCAATGCACCATGGACGTCTAAGCTGACAGTGTGAACTTTGCTTTTCTCAGACTCAGAGTTTCTGAGTCTGTCAATGGCAAATTGCCTTTTTTATCCATCTGTTCCTGAGGTCCCTTCCATTGACTTTTCTTTTAATGAGCTCCTTTTTAATGTTTTGCCCTGGGTCAGAATATGTTGCAGCATATATTGGCAATGTTAGAAATAGGCTTTGGTGTCAGGAAGAACCTGTTTTGATGCTTGCCTCAGTAAGGTGGCAGGCTGAGAGAGCTTAGGTGACTTATCAAAGGTCACAGAGCTGCTAAGTGTCTCAATCTGAATTTGAACTCAGGTCTCTCTTCCTCCAGGCCCAACACTCTATTGCACAGTCCAGCTACCTAACTAACCTAGATGAGTTCAACTAAAGTTTTAGATTTTAAAGACAGAATGAGACCTAGAAAGGACTTAGCTTAACTCCCTTCTTTTACAGAGGCAGCAGGGTGGTGCAGTAGATAGAACGCTTGGTTTGGAATCAGGAAAACACAAGTTCAAGTGCAGACTCAGACACTTAACTGTGTGACCTTGAGCGAGTCACTTAAATTCTGTCTGCCTCAGTCTCCCAACTGTAAAAAGGGGATAGTCACAGTATCTACCTTCCAGGGTTGTTGTGAGGATCCGATGAGGTCACATTTGTAAAGTGCCTGGCATATAGTAAGTACATACAAATGTCATTTAACCCTTGCCTTTTCCCTACATAGAGAGGTACAATGGAGAGAGGGCGGGACTTGGGTATCAGGAAGACCTATAGTCAAGACCTGCCTGTATCGTCTACTAGCTGTGTGACCTTAGGCAAGTCATTTAGCCTTGGTCTGCCTTGATTTCTGCATTAGTAAAATGGAGATAATAATGTCTATTCTCTCTTTCTCTCTCTCTCTGTCTCTGTCTCTCTCTCCTCCTCCCTCTCTCCTTCCCTCCCTCTCTCTCTGTCTCTGTCTCTCTCTCCCTCCCTCCTATTTACCTACCTACTTCTCGATCATACTTGATTTGTGATTTCATTGCCATAATGAACATTGAGGAGGAAATTCTTCTCAGTAAAAATCAAACCCTGCTCTAAAACTTCTAGTTTTCCAGAATTCCTTGGGGGCATTGAGAGGTTTAATGACTTGCCCAGGGCTGTGAGTTTCCTTAAAGTGCTACATAAAATTCAACTATGATCATTTTTGTTCTCATTAGAGAGGAGGGAACTGAAGCATAGAGAAAGGAAAGGCCCTGGTCATGATCAGTAGCCAAGGTCGGTTCAGAACTTGTGTGTCCTGATTTCTAGTTCAATCCTCTTTATACTGTCTTCTGTTCTGTGAACTGTTAATTTCTAGAAGTATTTATATTTGAATAGGGAAGTCTTGAAGAAAGCCTCCCACAGCCAAAGGAATGGTAGACAGAGACCTTGGTTTCTGGAGGAAAGGGTGGTGTGCCATCTTGTACTCCTTTAAGTGACTCATCAAAGATACCATAGTTGGGTAACTCCTTGGTAGAGCCCTGGCTGTGAGAGCAGCAGCAGGGGCTTTGGCCCAGGCACCACACTTAGAAGGCCCTAACGTTCCTTAGAGTCCTCTGGCAGCTAGAAAAATCAACTTAGCTTTTGCAAGAACAATTGCAATGAAAACAGGAACCTCTTAGATATGGAGCTTCCTCCATCCTCTACCCCAGCTGTGTTCCTTCACATGTCCTGTCTGGTTGTAGCCCAGCTTCTCCCTGCTCTAGCTTATGGTGACCCCAGTTCGGAGCAAACTGGAGGTTTCCCATGTCTCTGTGCACAGTGTCACGGGGTGACGGGGTGTCTCATCTTCTTCTGTACAACAAAATTTGTGTTAAAAAGTTTTATTATCAGGTCCATGTTCTCCCTTGCAGAGGCAGGGGACTGTGGGTATGGACATTTCATATGTTATCTGGCTCATTTGATGGACTGATTCATTTCATCGAACTGTTTTTTCCTCTTTCCTCCCCTTCTCCCTTAAAAATTTAGTTACAAGGTGAGGGTCTCTGAATAGGGGAGTGGGAAGTGAAATATTTGGAAATGAAGGTAATAGAAAACCAAAAGGTAGCATAAAATTCTCAGGGCTATGATTTCAAAAAATTATAGAACGTGAAACAAGTGTGAGGTGTTGTTACTACATACAGAAGAGAAAAAACAGTAACTTGCAGTTAAAGCTTTGCTCTTTAAGTAGACTCTTTTTACCTAACAGTGACTGGACGGCTTGGATGGGCCCCCTCTTTTTTATTTTTCAAAGGAAAAGACAGTCATTCTTACCACGTCGCATGATGTTTTGTCGTACTTGCTTCACGAAGGTTGCCTCGGCCTTCTCATCCTGTTGCCTTGCCAATCTGAGGGCAATCAGGATGCTAGGATCTACTTCTGGGAAGGGCTGATTGGAATCAATCATTGTGGTCATCAGAGGATCCAGGCTGGCTTGCTGTTCATTGTTTACTGCTGTGATGAGGGAGAGAAAGAGAGAATCACAGGCATGTGCCCAAGGTCAGTGCAAAGAGGACAAGCTCGACACCATCTAGTCTAGACTATCAAATTTTTTTTATAAATGGAGAAACTGAGGCCCTGAGGTTAATGGTATTCTTATAAGGGCACAGAGCAAGTCAACGGTAGAGCTGGAACTAGAATTCATGTCTATCATCAATGTCAACATCAATGCTAGCATTTATATATACTTTCAGATTTCTTAAGCACACTACATGCATTATTTCAAATGATCTTTGCAACAATCCTAGAAAGTGGGCACTATTATTATCCCCATTTTACCAGTGGGGAAATTGAGGCTGAAGCCTTTGCCCAGGGTCATACTAGTAAGGTAGAGAAGGAAAGGGCAAGCCATTTTGCCAAGAAAATCCCAAATGGGGCCATAAAGAATCGAGTATGACTGAAATGCCTGAATAACAAAGTAAGTAAGTATCTGAGACAAGCTTATCAGTAAGCTAATGCAGTGTCTGAGGCAAGATTTGAACTGGGATCTTTCTGACTCCCAGGTTAGCTCTCTGTCAATGTTTTCCTTGGTTCTTTCCTATCTATTTAGAGGCAGCTTTTCCTATCCCTCTCCCCAGGGATCACAGTTCATTGCAATGTAACAAACATTTATTACACATTACCTAAGTGCAGGATACTAACTAGGAATTTAAAAAAAGATCAGAAAGGAAAAACGGTCTCTGTCTTGAAGCAGTTTCCATTTCCTGGGGAGATCCAATGTCTACACAGAGAAGCAAGTAAAGAACTAGGTGAGGAAGGAGGGAGCGATTAAGGGGATGAGAGTCCTGAGCACTCAGTGTGGCTGTTGGCCTCCCATATGCATCCTGGGCCTTCCAAAGAGGGACCAGAATGACAACAAGCTTGAAAGAATCAGCAAGAAGAGGGTGGGCTTTTCCAGACATGCCTAGCACGGAGACTTAAGTTATGAACAAATAGAAGAAAGCTCCTAATGCAATGCAGAAATCCCCTGAGTTGATGAAACCTCAGCACCAAATTCCAGAAGTAGACAATAATTCTATGAGGTGACCTCATCTTCCTTCCCTCAAAAGAAGGGACTAGCCACAAAGACTCCAAGAGTAGATGGAAGAAATGAAGGAAGAAAGAAGAAAGTTAGAGTTCTTGAGGGAAAATATGGAAGAAGAGAAGGTGTGTGCAGGTTTGGAACGGGATATCTGCTGTTCTGGATAAAAATCACGCCGTGATTCTAGTCCTGACCCCTCTGGGGAGTAACGAGAGGGTCCGGACTTGGACTGACAATTCCCCCATTCCATCCTATGGACTGGTAGGGGCAGAGGAAGTTGAATACAAGAGGGATGAGAGGACAGGCCCAGAAGCAAATCTCAAGAGTGAGCCCTGTCTTGATTTGTCTATCGCTAACTTTGGGGAGATCAGTTTCAGTTGAGTTATGAGGTCAGAAGCCAGGTTCCAAAAAGGAAGAGGAAGAAGCTGGTATAGACTTTCCCCAGGAGTTTAGCTATTGAAGGGAGGAGAGCCATGAGTCTGGAGGAGTTGTTAGGGTTAAATGTTTCCTTCTTTCTAGTTCCAATCTTTCCTGACATTATTGATCAGGAGCTAAGGGTGAGGGTGTGTTTGGGGGCTGGGATGGGGACTGTACCAGTGACCCCCTCCTTGTGCCCACAATGGGAGTATTGTGTTATAACCCCTCAGCTAGAGATTCTTCACAAACATCCTGTTTGGCAATCTTCCTAGAGTGGAGAGCTTGCCCCAAGTTCCTGGTTACCATTGTCCCATCAGACTCCTTGGCTTCTGCCCTCCAGGCATGCTCTAGCAATTTTTGTCCCTTTCTTAATGACTCTGACGCAGGGCTCATGTTTCTCTGAGGCTGGGAGGTTTATGAAGTGCCTCACACAACCCTATAAGGAGGCTAGTGAGGGGATTGTTATTCCCATTTTACAGAGGAGGCTAGTTAGGCTCAGAGTGGGTACAAGACCATCTTAATATCACACAGCCAATAAGTCTTAGACCCAAGATACGAACCTCAGGACTTGCCTCCAAGTCCAACACTCTTTCCACCATACCAGGTAAAGGTTTCCTAGGAAAATTTCCCCTGCAGAAACATAAGTCTGAGACAGCGATCTGGGCCAAGTCAGTTCCTCGTCTGTAGAATGGGTGGATTGGACTTCATGACCCCTAAGCTCCTTTCCTTGGACAGCTAGGTGGCTCAGTGGGTAGAGCGCAGTCAAGAAGACCCGAGTTCAAATGTGACCTCAGACTAGCTGTGTGATCCTGGGCAAGTCACTTAACCCTGTTTGCCTTAGTTTCCTCATCTGTAAAATGAGCTGGAGAAGCAAATGGCAAACCACTCCAGTACCTCTGGGGTCATGAAGAGTCTGAAATTACTGGACAAATTCCTCATCAGTAAGATGGGGATGTTGGACTTCATGACCTCCAGTGTCTCATAGCTTTTAAATGAATGAGCCCAAGACTTGCCCAGGATCACAGAGCTTCTAAGTATAACTCCTTCCTCACAATAGTTTACTTCCATTGTGCTAGTCTGTTCCCTAGAAGGAATGGCAACCCCTCTCCCTCCAAAATATACAGGTGCATGTACACACACACATATGCGTACACACACACATACATACACACGCCTGGGAGCAGACTTGAGGAAACAGCCTCGAATCCTTGTTCTTGAAAAGCAAGGTCATCAATCTGTGGGTCTAGAATATGACGTTCCCTTGAATTAGCTATAGAGTCTGATTCCCGCTCCCCTTTCTTATAATCACCCTGCCTCTGGGAGGACTCTGGAAATGTACTGCTGTGGGCCAGAATTCACTTACCACAGATCTCACAGAGGTGAGCGGGGAAGAGGAAAAAGAGGAGAAAGCCCACCAGGGCCAGCCACTGGGACACTCTCATCTCTCCAGCTGTGCCTCCTCTTCCTCTCCTCAACCTGTTCTAGATGCCAGAGTCTGAGGCTGGGTACTTATTGGGCAATGAGCAGAAAATAGCTGGTGCCCCTCCCCTACCTTGCCTCACCCCTTTCTGTCAGACAAACCTTGAGTAAAGGCCAGGAGGGTGGCTGGGCTGGTCAGTTCCTGGGAAGGTAAGAGTCCAGGAACGAGTCAGAAATGGGCTGTCAGGGGTGGTATGGATCCAAAGCTTCCTTGGAACTTGGGAGTTGCTGTAGCCTGCTCACGTCTGCCACATGTTAACTGGCAATCAGTGTATTATCAAACACAGACTTGGTCATCACTTAGGGATCTTTTTGACATTGCCCTCGAGTGCTCTAGGGACCATTACTGTACCTTCACTACAGCTCACGAGAGCCCAGATTGAGAGCTGGCAGAGTCAGTAGAGGTCCCATACCTTAATGACTTTGAAGCAACATAGATTGTGCCTGGAATTCTATGCCCTTTACAATTTCCTCATCTATAAAATAGACATGGCAAAAGCACTTGTCTCACAAGGTTGTTGCAAGAATTGCATGAGGTGATGTTTGTAAAATGCTATGTAAACCTAGAGTCTCTCATTTTACAGAAAATTGTATTTGTCATTGCTTCTTATGGTGCCTGGGACCTAGCAGGAGCTTAATAAATACTTGTTGATTAATTCCCTATTTGGCTGCCAATAATGAGTGGGATAAAGGGGAGGATCCTTCTCATAAAGTTGTACTACCAATCTTGACCTCACATCCTCTTGTCCTCAGGCTTGCTGGTGGTATCTGTCACCTCCTCTGTAGCTTTTCACCTTACTTCCCCCTGTCTCACTACCATCATGGGCCAATTCCGAGGCTAAGATCTGAACGTGTTATCTCTCCACCATGCCTAGTGGACAAGTGGTCTAGGCCATAAGACATTCAGTATTATAGCCCAAATAATGATTGGACTGTCTTGGTCAGTCACCACGAAGAGCAAGTGTATTCATCCAGAAATTTCTTAAATAGCTCTAATTGTGTATTGTATAATGGGTAGAGAGTTGGCCTCAGAATCAGGAAGACCAAAGTTTAAGTCAGGCCTTTGACACTGACTGGCTGTGTGCCTTGGGGCATGTCACTTAACCTGTCAGTGGCCCAGGGTGCTCTCCAAGACTAAAAACTGAACAAGTGCCCATCTGCCTTGGTAGATAGAATTTCATCAAAAAGAAAGAAAGAAATCTCATTTTGGGACCAGAAAATAATGTCCAGGGCACAGTGTTTACAGACGGAGATACAAATACAGAGAAAATAGTCCCTACCTATAAATTATATAATTGTGTAAATAGTTCATAGAATCATAGGTTTGGAGGTAGAAGGAATCTTGGAGACCTCATTTCAGAGATGAGGAGACTGAGGACTGGAGGGGTGAGGGGACCTTCTAATGATCACTCAGGGTTATGTCGTGCAGGCTTTGAGTTCATATCATCCGATTCCAAAGCCAGTGCTATTAAAATTCATATCTCACTATTGTTTTGTAGTCTAGTAAGAGGTGATAAGGCATGCATGTAGATAAATGTAATACAAATATGGAACAGGACAAATGGACAAGAAGAGAATGAAAGCATTGTACGAGAAGATGAAGGTGGAAAAACTTCCAGCCTAGAGGCTCATGGAGCAGAGATGTCATTTGGGCCGAATCCAAAAGGATTGTGGGATAGAAACTGAGGAAAATGTTGGGGGTCGGGAGAAGAGCATTCCTTACGTATTAGGAACACAGATGCAGAGATGGAGAATATGGGCTGTGTTCAGGGAGGAGCAAGTAGTCCAGTCTAGGGTGACTGAGGTTGGACGCAGAATCCAGGAAGTCTGCTCAGCAGGATTAAGGAAGGGAATGGAAGGATAAATGTCACTGAGCTCTCAGGAGTCGGGACAAGTCTAGGTAGGCGTTGTTCCAACAGCTGCCACAGCTCTGCCACCATTTCAGCCAGGACAGCTCAGTTTTGCCTTCTTCCCCTTTGCTCAGCCTTTCTACAGTTTAAAAAGCCTTTCTGGTCTCCATCTGAATCTCTTCATTATCTGCATCCTCCGGCAGAGGTCCTTATGTTCAGTAAGTGGGGGAGGCTAGAAGGATCTCTATGTCCTTGGGTATTGGGACCCAGGCCCTTCCCCAGCTTCTTAAGAGCAGGCCCAGGTGCTGAGTTTCCTGCAAGCAACACAGCCTAATCACTGTGGGGTCCAAAATTGTCCAGCCTGCAAGAAAAACCATGGAGGCAGAGTGCCAAGGCACTAGCATTTTATCAAAGGTTCACAGTCCCCTCTAAATGAAGTGATACTCAGATCTTCCTCACAATCTGAGATACCCCCCACCCCCATCCATAGGGCCTCAGTTTTATAGTATTTGATACCCTGACAGTCAGAAGAAGCTCAGTAAAATAAAGGGCCTCATTGGTGTCTATCTCATTGATAGACCTTGCTTTTGACCCTCCAGAGGGGCCAGTATGGTACATCATCATGGATGGTCACAGGATGGACAAGGCAAGGGTCATCTCTGCTAACTAAGTGGTCATAAGGTGGACCCTTCCTCATTATGGGCAAGAAAGAATGGTCTAGAGATACAAAAATAAGTTGGGGGACCTTCATATCACATCAAGACATCCTATCTGCTCTGGGCATGGTCACATACTCATCACCCAAAAGGGTGAGGACCCTCTAATTAGAATTCTTGTGGTTAGGCAAGTGAACTTTATAACAACCAGTGATATTTGAAGTTTGGAGCCTAACATAAGAAAGAATCAAACCTTATCAAATTATTCTTCTCTAAGATATGTAATTCTTATACTCATGTTAATTGATGAAACTGACTATATATATTTATATTATATTAATTTCTAACAATCACTACTCCTATGGCATCATGCTAAACTGATTAATACTGATTATAATAAAATAGGGGTCCAATAAATCATTTCTCTCATCACCATCGCATTTATCCAGTGATGCCACCATTAGGCCTATATCCCGAAAGATCAAAGAAAGTAGAAATGGTCCTTTCCACATAAAAACATTTACAACAACTCTTGTGGTAGAAACTAAAAACTAAGGGGACTGTCCATCAACTGGGAAATGGTTGAACAAATTATGATATATTAATATAACAGAATACTATTATATCATTGAAATGATGACAGGGATGATTTCAGAAACACCTGGGAGGACTTGTATGAACTGATGTAGAGGAAAGTAAGTGGGACAAGGAGAACAATTTATTCTGTGTCAATATTGTAAAAATGAACAATTGTGAAGGATTTAAGAATTCTGATCAATGCAGTGATCAACCACTATTCCAAACCTCCCGACAGAAAGTGAGCAACTATGAAGAACAGAACACATATTTTTAGACACGGCCAATATGGGATCTTGACTATGCTTATTTATTTCAAGGGCTTTGTTTTTGTTTTCCACTGAAGGGAGATAGATGGGAGGGATAATAAGAAAGAATCGAAAATTTAAAAAAGTCTTATTACAGTATGAGCTACAACTTGGATCTAAATGACATCAAATTGAAGAGTAGTAATGGTGTGTTAAAGTAGAGCAAACCTCTTATTGTAGTGGTCTTTCCATCACTCCATGCTTATTTTCCAAAGCAGTGACTTCTCATATATATATATATGTAGGAGAAGTAGAGCACAGTTCCTCTAAGGTCCCTTCCTGTCATCTATTATTTTTCCTATTATCCTCTGTCATTCCTTTGAACTATTTTTCTTTTTTTTTGTTTTTGTTTTTGTTTTTGTTTTTGGAGGGCAGTTGGGGTTAAGTGACTTGCCCAAGGTCACACGGCTAGTTTTTTTGTGTGTGTGCGTGTTAAGTATCTGAGGCCGGATTTGAACTCAGGTACTCCTGACTCCAAGGACGGTGCTCTATTCACTGCGCCACCTAGCCACCCCTGAACTATTTTTCTTTATTACCCACATCCAAAGACAACATCAGGAGCCCAAATCTACACTTGGTCCCAGGTTATTGTAGACTTACCACAACACTGATGCGGGGAGAAGGATTAAGCATCTCACCGTGACCACAGGTTTGAGCTTTACCTCCCTGAGCCTTGGTTTCCTCATCTGTAAAGGGGGATGTTAGACTAGCTGACCATTGAAGTCCCTTCTAGATCTCACTTTGTGGTCTTACTCTCATCTCTCCAGCAAAGATTTGAGCTCTTTCTCACCCAGCCCATGCTAGAGTGCAGGGGTCTGGTCTTGGTATTTATTTTGTGACAGGAAGGGGATCGCCTTTGATGTCTCTTCCATTCTATTTTCATCCAGGGAAATATCGAGGTATGGATGTGACCAGTAATAGCTATTTGTGGGGAGATGAGTAACTTGGAAGGAATCAGAAAAGTGTGGTCAGAGGTTGGGACTATTAAAGAAGAAAGGGTAGTTTTAGAAGAGAAGAAAGACATGGAGTTTGAGGTCATAGGATGATAGTTGATCAATTTAAAGCTGGAAGGCACTTCAGAGGCTATTTAATCTACTCCCCTCATTTTACAGACGAGGAAACTGACACCCGGAGAGGGTAAGTCACTTGCCCAGGGTCACATGACTATTGTCAGATGGAACTTGAACCCAGATCCTCTGACTTGTGAGTCAGTATTCTTTCCATTGTGCCATATTGTCGAGACTGCTGAACAGAAGTATTAAGCATGTAATTAAAATCTGAAGCCAGACTCGGAACAAGTGGACAGGGATGAGATACAAGCTGTAAGAAAAAGCACCCAGAGATAATGCCTTAAATGCTCTGTGAGAATAATGGACGGTGATTCCAGACTCTTTGTTTAGAAACAGCAAATCTTTGTGACTGGCCAGGGCTTGACAGTTGTCAAGGCCTTCCCCGTCTCATTTCTTGGAACTCACAGTGACCCTTAATCCATTTTCCATTTTGCTATCCTAAAGTTGGTTGGGGGTTGAGCTTCAATGTTCCCACCGGATAAGCCAGTTTTGCTGCCTTACCTGCAAGGACAAGAGTTCAAGCCTATACTTCAGGTAGGGTGAGGAAGCTCTCACACAGTGGATATTTTTATATTGCCTATATACAGCTAGGTGGTGCAGCAAATGCAACACTGGCCCTGGAGTCAGGAAGACTCAACTTGCTGAATTCAAATCTGGCCTCAGACACTAGCTGTGTGACCCTGGGCAAGTCACTTCCACCCTGTCTGCCTCAGTTTCCTCATCTGTAAAATGAGCTGGAGAAGGAAATGGCAAACCACTTCAGTATCTCTGCCAAGAAAACCCCAGATAGGGTCATGAAGAGTTGGACTACACAGCAATATGATATTGAATTCATTACAGACTCTTGAGAAGCCCTCCTTTGTTCGTATGGACAGAATGCGAAAGAAAGACAATGAAGAAACAAAATGACTAAGAATTTGCAGGAGAAAAAAATAATATATTTCAAAGAAGACTTTGTAAAAGTCCAAGTTCAATAGATAAGTATTAGAACAATATTCATGGAATGAGATGGAACAGTTGGCACCTAATTAAAGGAGACATGAGTTAAATATAGTTAATAGTACAAAATATGGGATTTCTGGGTTATGTGATTAGCAAAATGGAGGACTAGACATTTTCTCTAATCCCTATAACCTCTCAAACTTCTCCAAAACAGAAATCTGATTTATTTTTTAGCTTATTTATTTTTAAATAGTATTTAATTTTTTCCAATTACTTGTAAAGACAATTTTAAACATTCATTAAAAAAAATTTTGAGTTCCAAATTTTCTCCCTCCCCCTTTCCCTCTTTCCTAAAAGGTAAAAGTTTTAAATAGGTTATATATGTGCAATCATATAATGCATATTTCCATATTAATCATGTTGTGAAAGAAGAAACACACCAAAAGGAAAAGAAAACCCATGAAAAAGATAAAGTGAAAACAGCATGCTTCAATTTGCATTCTGACTCCGTCAGTTCTTTCTCTGGACGTGGATCACATTTTCATCATGAGTCATTTGGAATTGTCTTGCATCATTGTACTGCTGAGAAGAGCTTAGTTCTTCATAGCTGATCATTGCACGATGCAAAACAGAAATTTTAGTATGAAAACCAGAACTGAAGAAATTATTTGCTTCTCGAACACCCCAAACAACAGAAATGCAGGAGGAGTGAATCGACCAGACAGCAACAGAGTGACAAGAGAAAGGCCAATGAAAGACTTCTTTCTAATTGTACACGAGAAGACGATGTGAATGCAGAAATAGAGGTAACAGTGAAGAGGTAGACAGCTGGCATTATGGACAGAATCTCTCAACACCCTGTTTACTGCTGAATGCTCCTTTCCTGGGACTAATCAAGGCGTGGGAGGGTATCTGGAAAAGTAGGGGTAGGGAAACAAGGCGATAAAACAGAGTGAGTGATGCTAAAGGCTCAAATCAAGGGCTAGCAATGAGGAACAGGTTATTCTGTGGTCTCAGAAAACCCGTAGGGAAGTGGGTGAGGAGAAGAGCAGAAAGATTGAAAAGGAGAGGAGAGAAAGGAGGCCTTACTTGGGAGATGGGAGATGGTTCCACTGATATATAATCCTATGAATGGAGGGATATGAGACTTGGGAGATTTGGTGCATAAAAAGTCTAGTTGACCTGGGACAGGGGGTGGGGATTGGAATCCCTGGGGGCATCTGAAGGAGTGGGAGAGCATGGACATAGGGAGGAGGTTTCCAGTTAAATATAAGGGAAAAAAGGCCAACAAGAGAGGCTGTATATCAGTGAGGGGAAGGAGTAGCCTGTCATGGCATAGTGTCTTCTCTAACACCTGTAATAATTGACATTGCTCTGAAAGTGAGGAATAATGGAAAAGGAAGCCCACTGCGTAAGCTCTACAAGGCAGTGGCAGAAAGCACCTGGAGGGAACAATCTAGAAGAATTGGTTATGCGACTAATATATAAAAAGAAAGAGACCAGAAGACATAGGGTCATGAATCAGAGAACAAGGGCGAGTCAACAAAAAGAGTGAGAGAAATCCTTTTTGGAAAAAAAATGAAATGAAAAAGCCCTAATTAACAAGACTAACTAAAGGGAATGGAGAGGAAGGAGGGATCTCCTTGACTGAGAAGAAAGAAGAGGGGGAAGAAATACATCATCAGGTGAAGCCAGAGGAGAAGAACAAGTCAACCAAATCCTAAAGGGAAAAGGATAACCAATGGGAAGAGGGGATCAGGATTGAGGGGAAGAGTCAGTGGGAACAGGGCCATCTTAAAGAAAAAGACTGAAGTAACCAAAGGAACATAATGCTATATTTGCAGCAGAAGAGGAAAAAACTCATAATGTAGAAAAACATTTTTAAGAGCTAGATAGAAGAAATTGTAAACTTTAACTTTTAACTTTAAATGTGAATGAATTGAGTGATCCAATAAAATGAAAGAGTGACAGATTGCATAAGGAAACAAAGTCTTATCATCTGTTACTTACAAGAAATACATTAAAAAAAAAACCCCAAATATACACAAAATAAAACTGAGGGGATGGAAAAAAATGACTATGCATCAAGTGAATAAAAAAAAAGTTCCTATCATGCTATCAGAGAAAGTAAAAAGAAACATCCAAAAAATTAAAAAAGGATAAACAAGAAAACTATATTATGCTAAAAGGTACCAGACACAATAAACCAACATCACTAATAAATTTACATGCTCCGTATGTGCTGGCAATCAAATTCATAATGGAAATATTTGAGCTTCAAGAAGACATACAATAGTGTGACAATAATATGTTTTTTGTGTGCTTTTTTTTTTTGGAGGGCAATTGGGGTTAAGTGACTTGCCCAAGGTCACACGGCTAGTTTTTGTGTTAAGTGTCTGAGGCCACATTTGTACTCAGGTCCTCTTGACTCCAGGGCCTGTGCTCTGTTCACTGTACTACCCAGCCGCCCCTGTGACAATAATATGTTGCAATAATACAATAGTGACAGAAGACTCAAATATTCCTTTATCAGTTTTTGATAAGCCTAATGGAAAGATAAACAAAAGGCAACATATGGAGCTGAGCAAAATTCTGAAGAAATGAGTTAAAAGGCTCATGTTGTTTTCTGAATGGATAGTAAAAGATATACTTATTTCTTTGTGCCACGTGAAACTTTTACAAAAAAAATGACTGTGTGCTGGGAAACCAATGTAAAAAGGCATATGTAGAATGTAAAAATCATATCTTTACAGTTATATGCTAACAAAAAAAGAAAAAAACTAAGTTAATATCCTGAATATGCGCTTAAAATTAGAAAATCAACAAATAAACCTAAAATCAGCACAAAAGAGGAAATATTAAAAATTAGAGGAGAGTTAGAGGGAATTATAGGGGAAATTTGGTTTTTGGAAACAAAAAACCTGTAGAAATAGAGTAATTAAAATAACTGTTTCTTTGAAAAGGTTAATGAAATTGATAGACGCTTAGCTAATCTGATTAAAAAGAATAAAGCAGAAAATAAAATCAATAAAATACTAAATGAGCGAGGCAAAATCACAACAAAATCAGAAGAAATAAAAAAATTAATCAGAACATATTGTCTGCAGTTATATGCCAACAAAGCTGAATAAACAAAAGAAATAGAGAAATACCTTCAAAAATATAAAATACTTGGACTATCAGAAGACCACATAGAGAGCTTAAATAACTTGATCACAGAATAGGAAATAGATCTAGCTATAATGGACTTGCCAAAAGGAAAAACCTCCTGAACCTGATGGTTTCATAGGAGAATTTTGTCAAACTTTTAAAGAACAGCATTTCACAAACTAGTCTCAAAAACTGAGATAGATCCCTACCAGAATTCTTTGATGAGACAAATATAGTCCTGGTACCTAAACCAGGGAAAGATAAAACTCAGAAATAGTACAAAACACAAGACGTTTGACTAGTGTGGTTAGTTCTATAACAGTTCTGTAACTAGTACAATAAAGTATATATTCCTTTTTGATAAATTGAATAATCCTAATGTAATTTATATATTATTTTATGGTTTACAAAATACTTTACATACATCATCCCCTTTGAGTCTCACAATAACCCTGTGAGGGGAAGAGGAAATTGAGTCTCAGAAGGGCAAAATGATTTGCTCAGGTTCCCACAATTAATAGTAAGTGTTGAAGGCGGGATTTGAATACAAGTATTCTTTTTTTTTTT
>CM053601.1:183749666-183779736 GCA_028646575.1 Pseudocheirus occidentalis | reverse complement strand
CTCTCTCTCTCTCTCTCTTTCTCTCTCTCTCTCTCTCTCTCACACACACACACACACACACACACACACACAAACACTACAAAAAAGTGCCCTCTCTATGTGCTGTTTCCTTTGTTAATCTGCTCAATCTGCAAGGAATCCAGATCAGAAGACGAGGCCATCAAATTATAAGTCAAATGACAAATGGAGCTAGCCTCCTCCAGAACTACCAAACTACTGAGTTTCAATTAACCAAAGCAGGAAGCTTTGAGGAGAGCAGTGGTGGATAAAGGAATGGCCCCGGAGCCATCCCAGGATTTGGTCTTTCACGTTTTGCTTGTCATCTGACTATTACATATCTGAGGGTTCCTCTGTCTGCTTCTCTGTCCCTGGCAGGTCACTTCAACATCTCTACCACAAAAGCTGCAGAGCCTACTCACCAATCCAGTGAGAGCATCTCAGTCACTTACAGAGTAGTGGACTCCATCAACAACAACATCAATGTATCCACCGTCGTCTCAGTGCCCAAGGGCTCAGTCTTCCTGAAGGTGATGGAGGCAGCTAAGGCAAAAAACGAGGCCGAGTTTGAGTATGTTTCTAAAATGACTTAAGGTGAAATTCAGCTAATACAATGGACTTTCTGCTTCTACAGACAATTCCAGAACAAGGAAATCAGCTGTTCTGAAACCCAAGGAACAAGCAAGTCTAGGTTTTTTAAAGATTTTCTAGGTCTTGATAGCGAAGAAGTAATAGCAATTTGGATAACTAGGAGTTTAAATGCTTAACAACACCTAAAATTTGATTGTAGAAGCAAAATCTGGTTAGCTATTATAAAGTCACATGAAAATTAGGGGGGAAATGGATTCTCAAGAGCCCATTTAAAAATTACCCAAAACTTTTCCCTGGCCAGCAAGCAGGAATAAAAGCCAGTCCCAGTCACTGCTTACAATTCACCTAGAGCAGGAGTTCTCAACCTGGGTTCCATAGACTTGGTTTCCTTTTTAATATCTTAACAATTGCATTCAAATATAATTGGTTTCCTTGGCAATCCTATGTGAGTTATGAATTTGGAAATATTATTGTAAAAGAGACAGGCACTGAAAGAAAAAGACACAGAAAGAGGAAGAGCTAGACACAGAGGAGGAGCCCAGAGGCCTCCCCAGATTGCCAGAAGAGCCTAAGACCAAAAAACGGGAATAAGAATCCCAGCTCTAGGTCACCAAGGAAGAACAGAGCTCAAGAGAACAGAAAATCCAGTTTCCTGCTTGGAAGCTTGTCCCTGTGTATATAACAGCAGAGTAGAGAGAGCTTTTTTCCTTTTTACGTAATAATAATAATACTTACAGAATGCTTTAAGTCTCCAAAGGACTTTACAAATATTACCTCATTTATCTTTCTATTCAGTTTAAATGCAATTTACTTTGAATTAATGTGCAATTTCATCTGGTCTAATAAAAACAAAATATCAAACAACCTAGAAAAAATGTTAAGGAATAATCTATAATACTGGCATACCCAAAGTATGTGAGGTCACACGCACCGAGGTTACTTAAATTACTCCCAGAAGGGCAGCGTGCAGACAGTGACCTTCCTTATGCTTTCCTGCAGTCTCCCAGGTTTCTCTCCTCAAAAAATAATTAACGTTAGAATGCCTCGAAAGAGGCATCGTGACCACAAGAAAGGAGAAAATGTGTGCTCTGACCTGGGGCAGCTCATTGAGCTCTGGATGCCACATTTTAGGGATACCACTGAGAAACTAAAGTACATCCCCATGGGGATGGGAAGGGGCCTGGGATAATTATCCCAGAGAAGACTTAGAGAGGAGATACCTTCTTGGAAGCATTTGAAAGACTGGGGATCACACTCACTCTGCTTGGCCCCAGAGGGCAGGAATAGAAGCAATGAATAGAAGCTGAAGGGGGACCAATTTTGGATTATGGAAGGGAAAACTGAGCAGCAGATAAAGGTGCCCAAAAGTGGAATGGGCTGTCTCTGAAGGTAGCAGGATAAGAAGTCCATAATTGGGGCATCTAGGTGATGCCGTGAATAGAGCACTGGCCCTGGAATCAGGATGACCTGAGTTCAAATCTGACCTCTGACACTTAACACAAAACTAGGTACATGACCTTAGGCAAGTCACTTAACCCTAATTGCTCTACCTTCCCCCCTCCAAAGGAAAAAAAAAGCAAAAAAAAAAAGTCCTTTACTAAAAAAATAAAATAAAATTTTAAAAACAATTTTAAAAGAGAAAAAAAAAAGAAGTCCATTACTGGACACCAAAGCAGCATGTTGACTTGACTCATTGAATAGATGGCACAGGGTAGTGACTGGAAATCAGCAAGGTCTGAGTTTGAATCCTGCCTTGGATGTTTAATAGCCTTGCAACCTTGGAATAGTTATAAGCTTTGTCAGCCTCATTTTCACCATCTATAATATGTGACTACAGTTCCAGGCTCCTTTCTTATAATACTCCAAAGCCACAAACAGGGCCTAATAGGATTCAGTGAGATTAGATTGTAAATTCCTTCAGGGCAGTGAAATGCCCTTTGGTTTGTTTGTTTGTTTGAGGGGAGGGTGTTGTATCCACATAGTAAGGGATTAATAAAGATTTATTGACTGATTGGGGTTGTTTCTGAGGATTAAATGTGTTACCAATACAGTATTTTGTAAATCTTAAGGTGCCATATAAATGCTATTTCCAAGCAGGGAATTAGGGACAACTTGTTGCACATGTAGAGACAGATTCCTATCCAAGCATGGGTAGGACCAAATGACCTATCAGATCTTGGACAACCATGAGATTATGTGATTCTGTTACTCCAGGTTTACAACACAGCCAAGTCCGTGGGGACCATATGTCATCTCTGTTCATGGTATTGAGGCAAGCAGTAAAAACAAAACCTACTGGGAGCTCCTGAGTAACGGTCAACCACTGAGCCAAGGTGAGCAAAAATGCAGCAGATAGAATGAAGCAGCAGAAAATCCTCTAAGCACTCTTGCTTGGAAGTCTTCAGGGTGCAAAACTCTGTTTCTGGGGAAAGGTCCCTTAGATGGAAAGGCCTAAGGGGGCAGGAACTGGGTGGGTAAAATCTATGGTGTTGCTCCTTTACCTAAGACCCTAGCTTTACATCATCTGACTCACTCAGTCTTCTCTCATTTCCCCCCACAGGAGCTGGGAGTTTTGTAGTGTCTGACGGTGATAATCTGGAGGTCAGGCTGACCTCCATGGAATAGACATTGGAAGAGTAATTCAACCATAATATCCAGCCTTTTCACCTGTGGAGTCCACCCTAGAATTCCTTTGGGAAACAGAAGACCCCTTGCCTTTCTCCTCACTCATCTCAGCCCCTGTGGGAAGTCAAGCAGCTTTTGCATGTTCTCTGTCTCTGTCTCTATCTCTGTCTCTCTGTCTCTCTCTGTCTCTGTCTCTGTCTCTCTCTTTCTCTCTCTCTCTCTCTCTCTCTCTCTCTCTCTTTCCCTTTACACAATAAAAATTCAACAGAATAATAGTGTCATTAATCATTTCTGCTAATAAGATGACTTTGGAAATCAAGAAAAGGTACTTTTGTCTAGCCACCACTAAGAGGATTGAGTCAGAAAACACCTGGCATGGAAATAATTGCCTTAAAATACAGCATACTTCCTCCGCCTTATTGTTTCTCACAGCAACTTTGTGAAATTAAGACAATGAATATTTATTAGTCCCATTTGGCAGATGAAGAAACTGAGGCTCAAAGAAGAAAAGTAAGCAAAGATCCAAGGATTTCAAGTCAGAAGAAATCTTTGGGAAAAATCTAATCCTACCTTCTCATTTCACACATCAGGATAATAGAGGTTCAGCTGATGGGGTACTCACTCTCCCTCCAACTCCCTTTTGCTTAGTTTTCTGTATATGTGTTGTCTCCCCTCAATCCAATGTAGCTTCCTTGAGGACAAGGACCATTTCATTGCTTTCTTTCTATCCAGAGTGTCTTGCATTCATTCATTCATTCATTCATTCATTCATTCATTCATTCATTCAACAAGTACTTAGACCAGACCCTAGAACTACACAGATGATTTTTTAAAAATTTTAAAACACAATAGCAAGCATCTCTCTTCTTGTTTTATTCTTTGACATTAATAATCCCAGATATCTTAGAACCAGAAGGTGAAGTAGAAGATGAAAGAGGTCACTGGTCACTTCCTGAAAGAAATCTCAAAATGAAAAACACTGCAAAGATTATAGAGAAAATCCAGAACTCACCGGTCAAGGAGACAGCGCTGCAAACAGCCAGGAAGAAATTGTTCAAAAGCCGCAGAGCTACAGTCAGGGTCACACAAGATTTAGCAGCTATCAATAAAAAAATGGGTTTGGAATATATTCCAAAAGGTGAAAGAACTGGAGTAAGAACCAAAAACTGACCCAGACAAAATGAGTGTGAGCAAAACCATAGGGGAGAACGGACATTTAATGGAATAGAGGACTTTCAAGTATTTCTGATTAAAAGACCAGGGCTAAATAGAAAATCTGATATTCAGACATGAGACTCTAGAGAAGCATAAAAAGGTAAACATGGATGAGAAATCATAAGTGATTGGACAAAGTTAAACCATTTCATACCATATGGGAAGAAGATACATGTAACCCCTAAGAACATTATCATCATTAGGGAAGTTAGAAATACCCTTCTTAGAGGGCATGGGTGTAGGTCTATTATATTAAATGCTCTCAAAAGAGGAATGGAAGAGCGAGAGAGACAGGTGCACTGGAAGACAGGGAAAGGGAGAGAAAGAATCAAGGGAGAGGGAAATTATTTTACATTAAAGAAATGCTTAAGGAAGGGTTTTTACAATAGAGGAAGAAATAGTCAGGGACCAAACAACACTTGCACCTCCCTCTCATCTGAATTCATTTAAGGAGGGAAAGAATTATGTACATATATACATAATTGGGTATAGAAACTCATCTCATTCAACAGGTAAGTAGGAGGGAAAGCAGCTAAGAGAAAGGGGGTGGGGGAGTGATAAGAACAAAGGTAGATTAAGAGATGCTATGGTTAGAGGCAAAATAGAGTTTTGAAGAGGAGATGGTTATAAAAAGAGTAAATGAGTAGAAAAAATAGGATGGAGAGATATACACAGCTAGCAATATAACTGTATGTGAATAGAATGAACTTATTCATAAAATAGAAGAAACAGCAGAATAGATTAGAAACCAGAATCTAACAATATGAGTTTACAAAAGACACACTGAAACAGAAAGATACCAACAAAGTTAAAATAATGGAGCTTCAGCAGAATCATTTAAAAGGCAGGGATAGCAATCATGATCTCAGACAAAACAAAAGCAAAAAATAGGTCTAATTAAAAGAGTTATTAAAGGAAATGACATTTTTCTAAAAGGTACCATAGACAATGAATTAATATCACTACTGTAAACATAATATATGCACCAAATAGCAGAGCATCCGAATTCTTGGAAGAAAAGTTAAATAAATTACAGGAAGAAACAAGACAGTAAAACTATGTTATTGGGGGATCTCAACTTGTTCTTCTCAGACCTATATAAATCTGATCATAAAACAAGAAAATATGAATAGAATTTTGGAGAAGTTAGATGTGATAACTCTCTGGAGAATATTGGATTGGAATAGAAAGGCATACCTGTTCCTCAGCTGTGCATCATGATATCTTTGCAAAAACCTGTCATGTAGTAAGGTATAAAAACCTCACAAACAAATACAGAAAAGCAGAAATATTAAATGTACCCTTTTCAGACCATGATGCTATAAAATTACTTTTCAATAAGGAGTCTTTGAAGCGTAGAATAAAAATTATTTGGAAACAAAATAATCTAATCTTACAGAAGGAATGGGTCAAAGAATAAATCATGGAAACAATAATTTTATTAAAGATGACAACAATGAGACAACATACTAAAATTTGTGGGATGCAGCAAAAGTAGTTTTATGAGAAAATTTATATCTCTAAATCTGTATATCAATAAAAGAAAGAACAGATTGACAAATTAGGGATGCAACTAAAATAAATCCAAAAATAAAGAACAAATTAAAAATCCCCAATTAAACACCAAAATAGAAATGTGAAAAATAAAAAGAGATTAGCAAAATGAAAAGTAAAAAAAAAACATTGAACTGGCAAATAAAACTAGGAGCTGTTTTATGGAGGGAGGGGGACAACAAAACAAAGAAGTCATTAGCTAATTTGATTTAAACACAGAAAGAAGAAAACCAAATTACTAGAATAAAAGGGTGGCCAACCAATGAAAATGAAATTGAAGCAATTATTAGGATCTATTTTGTCCAACTTCATGCCAATAAAACTGATCACCTAAATGAAATGAATAAAAATTTACAAATATATGACTTGCTGAGATTAATAGAAGAAATAGAACACTTAAATAACCCTATGTTAGAAAAAGAGAATGAACAAGTCATAAATGAACTCCCCAAGGAAAAAAAACAGGACTATGTGAACTTATAAGTGAATTCTACCAAAATATTTAAAGAAAAATTAATTGTAATATTATATAAACTATTTTTAAAAACAAAGAAATCCTACCAAATTCCTTAAATGACACAAATGTGATTTGTCCCTTGTTCTCAAAGAGGACCATGATATCATGATGATGATGACATGACTTGCAATAAATTGGATATGAATGAGGGAGGGCTGTGCAAATTCACCAGCCTCACTCTTGCCTCCAGAGTCTTCTGGGTCCACTGGCCAGATATGGATCAGGACAACTGGAGATGGCCCAGCATGATATGAATGTTGTTTTGATATCTAAACCAGAGAAAGCAAAAACAGGAAAAGAAAAGTATAAATTAATATCCCTAATGAATATTGATGTAAAATGTTTTAAACAAAATGCACTATGTGATCAGGTACAATTTATACTAGGAATTCAGGACTGGCTCAATATTTGGAAAATTATGAACATCATTAACCCTATCAATAATAAAAACAACAAAAATCATATGTATATATTAATAGATTATAATGCCATACACCAGCAGATTCCCAAAAGAATGCTACTGTGAATAGCTTTTAAGGTTCAGATTACACACTAAAAGTGAACACCCTATTTATTCCATTATGAATTAAGGCAAACATTCACAATATCAAAATATAATATTCACAACATTGCATCTTATCACAGAAAATCACAATATAGTGTTCATAATAGCTTAACATTAGAATGGCCACACAGTTTTCACTACATTGGCCACAATATTTAGACTTAATCATTAAATCAGTTCACAATAATCAAACTTCCACTCATGGGGCAACCATTAACTTAATCAGTCACTAATCCAGAGTCACAATTGCTAATATCATTAATCACCAGTACATTCATTAGAAAAATCACACAAACTTTCCACCCCTAAGTGTCCGGCAAACCTCAGTTTCATCCAAGGGGAGGCCTTTCCTCATCTTGACTCTGGCAGGTCTCTCTGATTCCCTGGATCCCCTTCAATGGTCCCAGCTCCCTCCTGAACCCACCAAACAGTCACCTGGATACAGAAGCAGACAGCTGCCAGGTTCTCGTCCAGTCCTCAGAGGGAGACAGCTCCCAGGTCCTTGTCCAGTCCTCAGGGCAGTCCCTGACACACACTGAAGTTCACAGGGTCCAGCACATCTCAAACCCTTCACACCTTCTCTTGCCTGCAACTCAAGGATCAGCCAGGCCATGAATAAACAAAGTCTTATCCTGGTCATGCTTCTTCAGTCCTCTAGCAGTTCAGCTGGCCCTAGGACCCAAAAGGAATATTGGCCTTCTGGGTGACCTTCACCAGATTCTGGTCTCAGGAACATTCTATCTCAATTCTCAGTCAGCTTCCAGATGCTGGGAGAGAAACTCTCTCTCTTTCTCTCTCTGTCTCTCTCTGTCTCTCTCTGTCTCTCTCTGTCTCTCTCTCTCTCTCTCTCTCTTTCTCAAGAAAACTCCAACTCACTTTTTCAGCTCCCAGATGCTTCCTCCAACAGGAAAATTCTAATTCTGTCTCTCTGTCTCTGAAATTCTTGCTTTTATATACACACTGGCCTCCTGTCTCAGCCATTACCCTTCTTCCATGTCTGCAGGGGAGTTCATGCCTTCTCAACAGGGGACAGGGTTCAAACTTTCCATACTTAGCCCTAAGTTACTAAGTGCTAAGTATCTGCTAAACTAATTGCTGTTAGATGCAGAAAAAGCTTTTGACAAAATGCAACACTTTCCTATTAAAAATATTAGAAAGCATAGGAACAAATGGAGACTTTCTTAGAATATTAAGTAGTATCTATTTAAAACTAAGATTAAGTGTTATCTGTAATGGAGATAAATTAGAAATCTTTACAACAAATACAGGGGTGAAGGAAGGATGTTCATTATCATTACTGTTCAATATTATACTAGAAATGTTAGCTTCAGCAATAAGACCAGAAATTGAAAGAATGAGAATGGGGAATGAGGAAACAAAACCATCACTTTTTGTAGAAGATATGATGATAAACTTAGAGAACCCTAGAAAAATCAACAATACTAACAATATTAATAACTAGAAATTCTATAGTATTGCAAGGTTTGCAAAACACTTTATGTTATCTCAATTGATGCTCACAACCCTGTGAGATGGATACCATTATTAACCCCATTTTACAGATAAGAAGACTGAGGCTGAGAAAAGTCAAGTGACTTGCCCAAGGTCACACAGTTGATAAGTGGCTACCATAGAAATTGAGCTTAGAATGAACATTATGCTAACTTACTTTGTTACTAGCTTATAATGCTCTCACCACTCAGTAAATAATTTTATTTCTTGTTTTGAAATGTCTTTTGGACTTCATTATCCCTTGTATAAATTTTGATAAATGAAAATTATAAAGTTTTTTTGCTGCTTTGTTTTTGTTTCTTAAAGTTCAAGTGGCAAATTAGTTTTTTAGGAAGTCTGGTTTTGCAACCTGTCCCTGTTCCTTATCACTGCCATTTTCCTCTTGCTGTTTACCCAGGTGTTGTTTTGTTGTTTCTGTTTCACTGCTGAAAGACCTTGCAAACACCTAGAATTTGTTGGCAGGAGCCACAATCTACCAGCATGAGGGCTGACCCACAGAGAGATTGTGGAGTAAGTGCTTTGTCTTTGCTGCCCCTATAATGTCCCTCACAGTGGGTACTGATTTATTTCTATGATTTATTCTTGGACCCATGCCTTCTGTAAGATTTGATTATTTAGTTTCCAATTAACTTTTATTCTATGCTTCAAAGACTCTTTATTGAAAATAAATTTTATAGCATCGTGGTCTGAAAAGGGTGCATTTACTATTTCTGCTTTTCTGCATTTGTCTGTGAAGTTTGCATACCTTACCGCATGATCAGTTTTTGCAAAGGTGCCATGCATGGCTGAGGAACAGGTATGCCTTTCTATTCCCATTCAATATTCTCCAGAGGGCTATCACATCTAACTTCTCCAAAATTCTATTCATCTAAGGGCGGCTAGGTGGTGCAGTGAATAGAGCACCGGCCCTGGAGTCAGGAGGACCTGAGTTCAAATTCGGCCTGAGACACTTAACACAAAAAACTAGCTGTGCGACCTTGGGCAAGTCACTTAACCCCAACTGCCCTCCAAAAAGCAAAAAACAAAAAAAAAATTCTATTCATCTCCTTACATTATCATTATTATTATTATCACTATTAACCACTCTGGAGAATCTTCTAAAGAGGCCACGTCTGTTGCCCAGATGCTTCTTTCCCAGGACAGCTGCCAGAAAGTCACCTTGGAGGACCTGCAGAAGGTAAACGTTGATAAGGATGTAAGAAAAGAATATTAGTTGGACAGAAGAGATTGAAGGTCAGGGTATTTTAAAACATGACTATATAAAGAACAAGGCAAGGGGAGGGTCACTTTTGCTGAAACAGAAGAATTATAGACTGTCCTGCTATAGAAGATCCCCAATAGAAGAGGAAGATGATCCTGTTTACAATCCCTCTTTTGAGCCTCCTTTGGGCTGTGAGTGGGGCCCACACCCTCACCAGGAGTGAATGCTGTGAGTATGGTTATCCTCTATTTGAAAATAGGGTTGGGGGAGGGAAGATGAGGATATTTATTGACTGGAAAGTGGTTGAGAATGTGATCTTTGTATTTGTTCTGCATTTGAGTGATCTGTCTTCCCTCTCCCCACCCCTAGCAGAATGTAGGCTCCCTGAGAGGGGAGGGGAGGATCTTAGTAGTGGGGGAAATTGGAATACCTAGAGGGGCATCGTTGCAGAAAAGAAAAGTTACTCTGGGATCCATGGCCTAAGTAAAAATGATGGTAAGAGAGAGGGGGCTGGTTCAGGTCACTCCTAATGGATCAGGGCATGTGGCTTTGATGTCCTTCATGAAGGAAATGAAATAATCCATGGTATGAAATTTGTGGAGATGAATCCACTGTCTTCCAGACATGCTGAAGTGGATGAGGAGTTTCTGGGGGGCACTTGACAGAGGATTAATAAGTAAAAGATAGAAATTAGTGCTGTTGTACAGAGGAATGGGTGCTAGTTGGGAGTTCAGTAGACCTGGGATCAAATCTTCCCTCTGATGCTTGCTGGCTGTGTGAGCTTAGGTAACAAATTTAATGTCCATGGGCCTCAGCTTCCTTAACTGTAAAATGAGAGGGTCGGAATGTCCCTTCCAGTCCTTAAAATGTGATCTTAAGAAATAATCATATATTTCAAATTAATAACAACACTTTATGAGTCCATGATTTCAAAAAGTTGGAGAAGTAAATGGCAAACCACTCCAGTATTTTTGCCAAAAAAGCCCAAATGGGGTCACAGAGAGTCAGATATGACTGAAACAATTGAACTATGACAAGGTCATATTTGGAGATGAGGGAACTGAGGTAACAGGATAGGAAGAGATTTTCCCAAGACCCTTAGTAAGAGATGTGAAATATTCACTTCCCCTCAAAAACCACCAGAAAGATAACCATCTTCAACATGTAGTAAGCCTACTAATTTAGGTAATATTGCTGTATGCATTAATGTCAGTATGATCTAGCCATGAACACTGAAGATCCATCCTGTTATTTAAGTCACTTTTTATTTCATTAAAAAGCTGTGTCTATGCAAATTTTGAATATGCTTTGATAAATTGGTTCCCAGACATTTTGTGTATTTTGGATAAATGCAGAGAGACACTTCCTTTTCTTTTTCTTCTGTCTGAACTGACTGTTGATACATATGCATGCTGTTGATTTTTGTGAGTTTACTTTTGTATCCTGCTACTTTACTGAAGCTATTCATTGTCTCAAGTCTTTGCTTTGCCGATTCTCTAAGATTTCCTAAGTAAACATCTTAGGAAAGTGTGCTGGACTTGGAGCAGGAGAAGGTGAGCTCCAATCCCACTTAATACTTTCATGACCCTTGGAAAGTCATTAAATGTTTTTAGATGTCCATTTCTTCATCTACAAAATGAGGGAGTTGGACGACATTATCTTTAAGGTTCCTTCTAGCTCTCCATATATGGTCTTATGATAATGTGATCCTGTGCAAAATGTCTCTGGGGAAAAGAATAACTAGATGCTTGAGCAAGTGCTTCTGGTCCCCAGCTATTCCTGAAAAAAAACAAGCCGTGGTGGATGCCCTCCAAGACATCATGGAGAGCTCTGTGACTCCATCCTCCTTTCCCAATCCCAGCATCCTGATTGCCATGAACCTGGTTGGGGCCCGCAATGCAGAGGCCCAGACGCTCCTCACGGAAATCATCTCATCTGTTGACTCAGCAGGTAACACACATTGGCAAACTTTGAAAGGAAACTTTCAAAATTCCTAACCTTGTAGATTAACTGTGAAGAAAGCACTCCATAGACCCCCAAGCCCTAGAGAATGAGAGCTCTTCCTCTCCTCAACTTTATTTTAGAAGTCAAGGATCATCAGGGAAGGGCCCTCTCCATACAAGGTACACCTCTCACAAGTTATCACCCAGTTTCTGCTTGAATACCTCTGGTGAAAGTAAGCGCTACTTCACACAAGCTCGCCCATTCCATTTTGGGACAGCTCTGAATAACAGGGTGTTCTCTCCTATTAAGAAATAAACCGCTCCTAGCTCTGCCCTCTAGGTCTATGCAGAATAATTCTAGGATCATTTCCAAGAGGTATCAGGATCAAGTGGAAAGATCACTATCCCCAGAGTCAGGGCACCTAAGTTCAGATCCCAACTCTGATACTTCCTACCTGTTGACCTTGTCATTCAGTCTCTTTGGGTCTCAAAAATCTGTAAAATGTGATTTTGGAGTAGATGACCTGTGAGATATCTAGAGCTCCAGAGCTGTGATTCACATGCAAACTCTTCAGATCTTCAAACACACTTAAGTCTTCTCTTCTCTGAGCTAACCGTTCCTCCTTCAGTCTAATCCTTCTAAGCCCCTGAACTACCTCATCATCATTTGTTTGAATGCATTTTCTGAATGGCAATTGCAATCTAGTTCTAAGTTTTTTCTTTATCCCATAAGAAAAGCCATTTCACAAACTTATTCTCTGTAAGGTAACCACCCTAATAAAAATCAAAGTTATCTGGATAAAGTTGAACTGAGCAATTAACTGCCCCTCCCCCAAAGTGGCTCTGGTCAAGAGGTTTTCATGACTATGAATCAGGGAGTGGGTTCTTTTTCCTACCTCTTTGACCTCTCTGCAGATCTTACCATTGGCCAGCTGGCCCTCAACATCATGGCTCTCACTTCATCCTGCCAAGATCCTGGAGACAGAGTCTTGCTTCTAAAAAATCAATTGCAGGACTGGACATTTTCAAGTAAGAGGGAAGCCAAAGGGGAAGGGGGAGGAAGTGGCCCTTTCCCTGGAACTCTAAACCCAGAGGAAGGGACATGGGGAGGAAGGCAAGGAAAAGGGGAGAACATGACCTCCCATTTATTTCCCTCCTTTTTCCTGGGGATGGTTACAAATCCTACCAGGTAACAGAACGTTGGTCTACAAATTCCTCTCTTCCATAGAAAGTGGAAGGAGTCACTTAGGTATCTAGAGCCCTAGATGTGGAATGCAAATTCTGCTTCTAACACTTTCTACCTGTGATTGTGGATGAGGCAATTAACTCTGGGCCCCCCGTTTCCTTATCTGCAAAATGCAAAGAGATAGGGATGTTTAGGTCTTTGGGGGATGTGGTATCAGTGCCCCAACAGACACTGACTCTCCATCCATGACCTTCATGAGTTCTAAGGAATTTACCCATTGCCACACCTCTCTTTTCTCATGAGAAATAAGCTTTCTGGCAATGTCACACTGAAACATTTTCCCTTCCTCATTTCCAAAAATAATCTCAGTGATCCAATCTGGGCCTTACTGGTACCCCATTTAATTTTTAGGTCCAGAAGACCCATATTCAGTGTTCTATGGACCCAGCCTGGGGCTCTTGGCTCTGTGCCAGCAGAACCAAGCGGACACCTTAGATCTAGCAGTCAAATTTTCCAAGATGTTGCTGGCCAGCGTCTCAACCTTCAGCACAGGTGAGTGAGGTGTTGCTCCAAACCTTCCTGAGCTGGAAATGGGCTAGGATGGAATGTACTAAGTGGCAACTCCAGAACCCAAAGGTAAGTAGCATCTACGAGATGGGAACAGAGAAGGAGCAGAGCAACATCTGCTGACAAACAGGTAATACAGAAGACCAAGTCCAGTGCAAAGGATCTGGGGTGGCCAGAGAGGATTGGTCCCAACTAGGGGCAAATCAAATAATTAATTCACAAGCATTTCTTAAGTCCCTGCTCTGTACAAAGCACTTAGTTAGGCACTAGAAATACAAAGAGAGAAAATGAAATAATCTCTCCTCTCGAGGAGTTTACATTCAAATGTAGGAAGTTTATTTGTGTGTGTATGCACACACATACAAATATATAAACATATGTATATATGCATGGCCAGTTTGACCAGGTCATAGAGTACAGAAAAGGGAACAATGAGGAATAAGGTTGGAAGGATAAGTTGAGCAAAGCCTGTGATAGTTTTTAAAAGCTAAATGGAGAGGTTTCTATTGGACCGTAGAGGCAACAGGGAGCCGACCACTGGTGTGCAGAAAAATGACAGAGTCAGATCCATGCTTAAGGAAAAGAGCTTTGACAACTGAATGAGAGTGAACTGGAGTAGGAAGAGATAGGAGGCAAAGCGAACCATCAGAAGACCATTGTAATAGTCTAGGAGAGAGGCAATGAAGGTCTGAACTAACATGGTATCTGGGGATAGAATAATCCAGGTAAGAGAGGATTAGGACCTGGACTAGCTGTGTGAGTGAACAGAGTAAGACTGTTGGAGAGGAAGACAGAATAAGAACGGGCAACTGCCTGACACATGGGACAAGTGAGGGAGAAAAGTTATTAATAGCTAGGACTGTGAAGGCAGAAACAGAAAGAGGGAAGTTCAGAGGGAGAATAAGTTTGTAGAGGAAGATAATGAGTTCTGGTTTGTATACATTGAGTTGCAAATGGATATGGAGCATCCCACTTGAAATGCCTAATATTACAGAGAAGGAAAGTGTGGCCCAGAAAGCTAAGAGGTCCGACCATAGTCACACAGAGAGTTCAGTTTCAGAGATGCCATTCAAGGTCGGGTCCTGACTGATTCTGAATCTAGAACTTTTCTGTAGGTACCACTTTGCCTTTTAAGCAGGGTCAAGGAGAGAAAAGCACAGCAGAGACAATTTGCTGGGAGCCAGGGGAACTAAAATCTAGGCCCTATTCTGCTACTTACCATGAGATGACTCCTGGTAAGTCACAACCTCCATGACCCTCATCTTCAATACTGCATCCCTCCAACGTCCCTTCCAGGTCTAACCTTCAATAAATCAAATGCACGAGAATGCCCACTAGATTGCACCCCTCCTCCAAGTTCCAAACAGTCTCTTATTGGCAACTGGCTCCTCTCCAAAGAACTAAACCCCTGTTTTTCCTTGTCACAAAATGTTAGGACCATCCTATTACTTCTCTGAAGAAGTACACAACTATTTACAACTTGAAACACTTCCCCTTCATCTCTTTCTTCCCTATAACATGAGACACATCCCTTGTAAGATTATCTCGTGTTTTAATCCAACACTGAACTTGACCTTTAATCCCATTTGTCACCTACTGCCATATCTCTGTCTCATCACTGACCTCCCTCGTTCAAGTCTGAATTTCACAAACAGGCAGTCATTCCTTCTGTGGGACTGTTCTGTAGAGAGGAGGAAAGAAAAAGACCCTTTTGGTCACCCTGCCAGAAGGCTGCTTTTGGCCTGTAGCGTCCATATCTACCCATAAGCTTTTGGGGAGGTTTGTCCATCTTTCTGGTTCATCAGCATGTTCCGCTTCTAAATAAATTACACTTCGGCTTTCAGTCAGAGAGAGATATATAGACTGGAAGACAAATCACTTGGAAGCAGGCATTGTGTCCTTGCCTCCTAACACAGTGCACATGTTAAACATATAATAAATGCTTGTTGTCTGATGTAGAATCAGAGAATCTCTGAATTATCAAGTTAGAAAGGACCTCAGAGGCCATCTACTCCAACCATTCCTGAAAGGAATCCCTGCTCTAAGCCAAGGGACACATGACCCATTCCCTTTCTATTCAAATAAAACTTACAGTGAAGAAGGCCCCACTACCTCCCAAGGAGGCCCATTCTACCTGCATATGGACCTAACTATGAAGAAGGGTTTCCGGAATCAAGTCCAATTTTGACTTTTTGCCAGTTCCACCCATTGGCTCCTGGTTGGTTCTAATGTCTAAGACCAAAGAGAATAAGTTTAATTCCTTCAACATATTAGGTCTTCAAATATGTTAAGGAGCTACCACGTTTCCTCACCCAGTTGCTTCTGACTAATCTAATCTTCCTAGTTCCTTCAACCATGCTTAAGAAGACACAGACTCAAGATTCTTCCAATTGCCTTGGACATTCTCCAGCATCCTTAATAACTGCTGGTTGAATCGAACTGAATCTTAGCATGACATTTTACTAGAACCATAATTTCCTTATCTTTTCAGGCCAGAACCTACTTATTCATTCATTTAGTAAATCACCTGCTACTCGAAAGCCCAGTCCCAGGACCACAGAAAGAGTTTAATTATTCTTCCCTCCCTTCCATAACACTATGCACTATGACATTTGAAATATGAGATATTTACATTCATAAGAAATATGAAAATATTTGACACATCTCACCCCTTTGAGGAATTTGCCATCTAGTCAAGGGACGACACACACAAGCAACTAATGAAATGCTAAAAATGACAATGAAGTCAAGAAGGATTCAGAGGAAAAACAGATCATGTCCAGCTCGAGTAAATGGAACAAGTTTCCTGGAATGTTCTACCAAGTGAATGTAAGCTCCCTGAGGTCATTAACTGCCTCCTGTTGGTCTTTGTATCCCTCACACCTAGCAGAGTATAGGCATTTAGTATATACTTATAGAATCAATAAAATTAAGGAAGTTGGTGCATTTGAGCAGTGACTTCCAAAATGGATAGACACTGGGAGAGTAGGGAAGGAGGCAGGAGAGAAGATGTGGAGAGGGCATTTGTGTGAATAGCAATCTGCATTTCCTATGTTCTGCAGATACTGGAGCTATGGCGACCTTGGCCCTCACTTGTGTTAGCAATATGAAAGATCTGAACAGTGACTACAAGGAGTTATTTGGCCAAGCACTAACAAGCATTGTGGAGAATATTAGTGAAAGCATTGAAGGTGATGGCCTCATCGGGGGATCCTACAGCACAGGCTTAGCTATACAGGTAAACCAATAAATGGCTACTTGGGAAAAGCCCAGCATTTGGAGATGGTCAACTGGGAAAATTTTAATTATGACTGCACCGATGACTAGCTGTGTGGCATCAACTAAATCCCCCCATTAAATCTCATCTTTGGGGAGGCAGGGTGAGACAATGTAAAACGTACCGGCTCTCCAAGTTCCAAGGCTCAAATCCAGTCTGTGATAATATCTACATGACCTTGGGAAAGTCACTTCATTTCCCCAGGCCTCAGTTTCCTCTTCTGTAAAATGAGGGGACTGGACAAGATAGCCTCCAGTTCTACAATTCTATGAGTAGGAATGCCTCTGACTCTGTTTCTCCATTGGCCAAATGGGAGTAATGATGGTTGATCCTTCCCAACCACACAGGATAGGAATGAGAGTTCTCTGGGGGGAAAAAGATTGAGATTCCATGAAAGAAAAACATTACAAAAATCTAAGAAGATATTGTTTTAGATTATAAAGATAATATAAATTCAATTATCATTCATTCTCAGACATGGCTTAATAGCTATGTCAGAAGATTCTAGATATTGCTGGATTACAGACTTGCAGATCCATAGCTCCAAGGGAACTTGGAGGCTATCAAATTCAACTTGCTCATTTTACAGAAGAGACCAATGAGTCTAGTATGTAATAAACATGTACATTATGCAGATTTAGTTTGTTGCCCATCTATTAGTGACCCTTCTTCCACTTAAGACCAATCAGGAATTGCTGACTTTTATTCCTTGTCTTTGTTAATTGTATTCTAGACTTCATCATCTGTTGTACACATTCTTCTGATTCACAGCAATTTCTGAAAAAAGGCAAGCACTAATTCAAACACTAATGTCACGTGCTTTTTTCAGGAGGCTGGTTACACAGCTGGGTCTTTTATTTGATAACTGTCACTGTTTTAATATTTACCCAGGAAGTTTGCAGTCTGAGGCTTGAGATCATGGGATTGCATATTCAGAGTTGGAAGGGACCTCGGGAAGCATCAAGTCCAATCTCCTTACAGACAGAGAAACTAAGGCCGGGAGGGTCTGTATGACTTTCCCAGCATCACACAAAAAGCTCCTGTATGAGCAGTGAGTAGCTAATGTCTATTGGGATCTACTGAATGTTCTGAATTCTCTGACAAAAGTCTGAGTTTCCAAGACCAAGACTGATCCCTGGTCAAATTTTGAAGCAGATGTTGAAGGACACTGGCAAAAAAGGGATAACTGTGTCCTAAAGGCTTCTGGGATATTCAGATGCCCTGTTATTGTCTGGTATAGCTACATAGTATGGTGAGAGTCCTGCAAATTGGAGCTTGACTCCTGTCTCACGTATGACCCTGGGCACATCATTTCCTCTTTCCTAGCATAGGTGCCCCCATATATAAAATGTGGATAATAATAGTATTTCTTTCAAAGGATTACTGTGAGGATTGAATGAGATGACATATTGCCAAAGAGCTTTGCAGATTTTAAAGTGCTGTCTACATGTTTACTATTATTAGCTCATAACTTGAGGGGGTGCTACTTAAAGGTATCAAGCTGTAGCATCAGAACGAATGTTGGTCATCAATTTGTTGGAAGCAGATCTAGATATGGGGATGAACAAAGCATGGGCAGAGAGAGAGTGAGCACACAATGTTTCAGAGTTTGAGGGGCAATGAGAATATTTGCATTGAGTTTTTGGAGGTTTGTGAGCAGGTGTAGACCAGGAGAGGGGAGTCAGCGGGGTCCCTGGGAAACGAGCACAGTGGCTGGGTGGAGGAAGGGATTTATGGATGATGAGGTAAAGAGTGAGTGCTGGAGCTAGCCGGCCCTACCTGTGACCTGAGCCTCAGTCTGAGAACTCCGCCTAAGGGAAGGTAGGTCCTGGCAATGACCATGCAATGATTGTAGCAAAAGAAAGACACCAATGTCAAGTTTCCGATCTCATCTGGTCTCATGTGACTTATTGAAATCAAGATCTTCAAGGTCTCTTTTGGGAAGAATAGTAGATGGAAGGATGGCAGCCATGGGTATAAAATAAGTGGGATGGTGAAAACAGGTGAGGTCTGTTTGATGCCCTCCAACCTCCCCTACTGGATTTGGCCTCATCAGCATGCCCAAGTAGCTCTGTTCTCGGCACAATCATAGAGGAAAGGGGCACAAAAGGGCCTGCTATTCTTTGCTTTTCTCCCATAAGACTAGTGTTATCCAAGTACCTTGACTGAGGCAGCATGGTACAGATGGATGAACTCTGGCTGCTGAATCAGGAGACATGGGTTCAAATCCCACCTGTAGAGCTTACTACTTCTGTGATCATAAGCACAGAACTTAACCTCAGTCTCTACATCTGTAAAATGAGGGGGCTGTACTTCCAAGGTCCCTTCCACCTCTCTAGTTATGATCCTGTCTCTGAGCTGCCCACCCTTAATTATGTTTGGAAAGGTTCATCATCGGGTGAGAAAGAAGGTGATTTTTCCCTCCTGGAGGATGGGGAGGGCAGAGACTGATTCCAGAAATTCTAAACAGCTATCTAGTAAGTTATGGAGGGTCACAACCCTCATCAGTCTTGGGATTACCCATTCTGACAAAATCACAGACCCTCAATACACTGGACTATCTCTATGGGGCTCTACCTGAAAAGGTCATGTTGCTAGAGGCAAAGGATCTTTGAGAGTTGGGTGAGCTAGAGTATTGGATGGAGCGCTGGGCCTGGATTTAAGAAAGCTCATCTTCCTGAGTTCAAGTTTGGCCTCAGATTCTTCCTAGCTGTGTGACCCTGTGCAAGTCACTTAACCCCCTTTGCCTCAGTTTTTTCATCTATAAAATGAGCTGGAGAAGGAAATGGCAACATGCTCCAGTACTGTTGGGGACCACCCAAGTTCCAGCCTCAGATGTGTGCAGAGATGTGGGTGAGAGAAATAACCAGGGGGTAGGTAAAAGAAGAACTCCATTGAATAATTTTTTGAGTCAGGATTGTAAAATACACCTTACAGCAGGTAGGGGTTCTTAGGGAGCCTGCAAAACTTCAGGCATTGGGGGCACAAATTATAAAGCCATAAAAATCATAAATCAGGTATCAATTATACTAACTAGGTGAGTGAGGGTGGGATTAGGGAGGAGTTAAGGAGTGGTCAGTGCTTAAAGGGACATGTACTTTTCATATCTACTGCGTAGGCATATTGCCCATAATTCACTGGGAAAAAGCCCACGTGGGAGCTGCATGGAGGTGTGATTTTTGGCTTGAAACATCACTCGGTTAGCTAACTATCAGTGCTGACTGAGAGGTGTCCAGTCTGTTACCCATCAATGCTATGTTTGACAAGACGGATGTTGGGAAGCTAGACTAATTGGGGATTCAGGATGTGCCTAATTGAAGAGGAGTTAGCTTACTGATAGTGCATTGAAGGATTCATGGGTGCAGCTGGCCACTAGAACAAGGGAACTATACATTTCTCTAAGCTAAAGTGATTGCTTATAGATGGTTGAGTGAAGGATTAATAGGTATAGCTTATTATTGTACCAAGCAGGGATAAACAGTTCATGAATTGTAGCTTGGCAGAGTGCTGGCCTAGGGAAGAGGCAAAGTTAATGCTTTTAGGCTGAGGGAAGCACGATTTTACAACTTGATTATACATGCTGATATTACAAACATAGGTACCCAAACACAAGTGTGATTTTACAAATTGAAGTTACAACTGGATGTTACAAACATAGGTACCCCAACACTCCATCAACAGGATTGATAATTTAATAAGAAACTTGTCATTTTTAAGTATCTGAAGTTGGGGGGCAAAAGTAGGTTGCAGTCAGGGTCTCAGACACAAATCTTTTAACTCCAGGGGGTCTTTTCTTAGGGAGTGGGCCTTATGTGAATCCCCTAGGCACATCACCAAAAGGCCCCGATTAGAGTGCACTGTCTAAGCCCTGACTTCGGCTGCTTCACAGTACCTCTGCCAAGAAAACTCCAAATGGATCAAGAAGAGTCTGGTACAACTGAAATGATTGAATGACAACAATCTCTGAGAGTTAAACAATCACAGCTGCTGCTGACAGTCCATGCTATGCCTGAGTAGCACATGCTCTGGGGCTTTTCTACCAACCCCAACTATTGCTGGCAAGCCGCTGGCTTCTTTTCCTCTCATAGTTCTAGGCCCAGCCCATGACGGGTGGCAGGAGGAGTGGAACAGATTGGTCTAGTTTATATAAATATATATATAGCTATAAAGATATAACTGTATAACCATATAACTATATATGTGTGTGTGTATATACATATCATGAGCTCCCACTGGTGTCTCACTTTTGGGTATCAATGAGCCAGCCAGATTTACTTAATTGGCCTTTAGAAGCAAGTATTTACTAAAGTAGTGTAACAAGAACAATTGGTACAAACATTCCCCACTTCCAAACAGGGAAGGACATAGAGAGTCTAGGAGAAAGTGAGCCCAACCTTGAAGAATACATGTGGCAAAGCTCTTGGCTGCTGGAAGTTCTTTCCTCTTTCTGTGGAGCCCCTATGAAGTTCCCCATAGGGGGATGGTATAACTTTCTATAAAGTTCTGAAGCTGCCTTCCCTCCATGTATCTAGCTTGTCCTCAGACACCCATGAGAAGTCCAAGTCCAAATTCACAGAGCTCACAAGGTCATGCTCCAGTCAAAAAGGTAGGGACAATGACAGAGGCTCTTCTACCTCCCACAAGCAATTCCTTCTCAGGGGCTTAGCTGGGCCTGCTGGCTTGATGCTCCAAGGCCGGGGTGTGATCTGGCTCGCTATTGTACAAAACATCCACAGGTTGTGACAGGGCACACGTGTGCTTTATTGATTCAATAGAGATTTCTCACCCGATAATAGTGTAATGGCAGACAGAGCATCTCGCAAGTTACTTTGCCTGAAGCAAAGTGGTTGACTCAAGCAATCCCTTCCCTCCCTTCTTAACCTAGAATATTTTTTCTTCCTTTCCCAGGCCCTTTCTGTGCAGCCTGGAGAGAAGTGGGACTGCCAGAAGACCATGGAAGCAATACTTAATGAGATTGAGCAGAATAGATTTGAAAACCCCATGTCCATCGCCCAGATCCTTCCTTCCCTGAAGGGCAAAACTTATTTAGATTTGCCCCATGTTGTTTGTTCTACTGGTAAGCATGTCTTTAAAGATCCAAAGTTTTTGGGGCAGGCAGGGAGGCAGTGCAGTGAATAGAGCACTGGCCCTGGAGTCAGAGGGACCTGAGTTCAAATCCAGCCTCAGACACTTAACACTAGCCATGTGACCTTGGGCAAGTCACTTAACCCCAACTGCCCTGCCTTCCCTCCTCCAAAAACCAAAAAAAAAAAAAAAATCCAAAGTTCTTCACAGCAATATTTAGGAGCTCCCCAGATAGCCAAATAGCCTATTATGTGCCTGGCACTGTGCTAAGTTCTAAGGATACAAAGAGAGATTTTAAAGAGGAAAAAAAAAGGCCCTACTCTCAAACAGCTCACAGTCTAATGATATGGCTTATATATCTGTTTTTAATAACATAACAGTCAGTCACCTCCTCTCTTATTGAGATGCCCTCAGTCACACATTCAGCAAGTGAAAAATCCATACACTCCACATGGTTCTTCCTCCTTGGAGAATCAGCAGCTACTGCTTGGCCAGAACAAAAGGGGCAGAAGCCAAGGTTCTCCAAACAAAAGCATGGAGAAAGGTCAGCCAGACTTTCTGTGATGGCAGGAATAAACACATGACTTCATCAGAACAATTCAGAGGGCCCATCCAGGCACTGGCCTCCTTAAAGTTCTTTTGGATGAGATCCTAATGCCAGAAAAGGCATCAGCTCTGCATGTACAAGCTCTGCAATCTCACAAAGCCTAACTCTTTATTCTCTGCAGGCCAAGAGGTAAAGCAAACTCCACAGAGCCACCGCAGTCCCCTCTTAACCTCCACTTCTGACACTATCGAGGTGATTTACACAATCAATAACCAGCTGAGGGGGGTGGAAACGGGCTTCAACTTAACAGAGACTGTCACTGTGGAAAAAGGATCAGTCCTGCTTGTTGTTCTAGAAGAAGCCCAGCGCAAAAACTCAGCATTCAAGTGAGTTTTAGAAGTACCCATGACACCATTTCCTTCTCTCATTTATCACTCACTGGGCCACTCTGCTTTTCCCATCTAACTTCTACCTAGCATTTAACCTCCTTGGGCCTCAGGTTCCTCATCTGTAAAATGAAGAAGTTGGACTAGAGGGTCTCTGGGGCCCCTTCCTGCTTGAGGTCCATGATCCTCAATATGCCCATGCCTCAGATTCTCCCTCAGACACATGGGAGCAGTCATGGTTGGCTAGATGGTTGGCATAAACATTTCGTTGTTGCTCAGTCATACACAACTCTCCATGACCCCATTTGGGTTTTTCTCGGCAAAAATACTGACACTTTGCCATTTCCTTCTCCAGCTCGTTTTACACATAAGGAAACTGAGGCAAAGAGGATTAAGGGACTTGCCCAGGGTCACGTAGCTAGTAAGTGTCTAAGGCCACGTTTGAACTCAGGAAATTTTCCTGAGTCCAGACCCAGCACTATGTCCACTATGGCACCACCTTGCTGTCCCAGAGATCTTCCTATATGATTTTAATCGAAATAAGATCAATCATATTTAAAATCCATCTGTGATTCTTCCATTTCCTTCTAGAACCTAACCCAAAATGTTTAATCATCTGCGATTTTATCCTCCTTACAGATTTGAATCGAAAATGACATCTTGGGGCATTTACATCACTTCCATCAACAACATTGAGGAAGTTGAAAACCACAGGACCTACTGGCAGTTCCTTAGTGGCCAAACTCCTTTGGACGAAGGTGGGTGGAGGCTAAAACCAGGTGCCTTGTGTTGGGAGTGTGAGAATGATGGCAAAGAAGGATCAGCTGGGCAGGGTGGAGGGGAAGGGAGACACATAATCATCAGTTATTCACTGGGCTTATGGAAAATCCCTTGATCCATTCCCATAAATGAGGCACCAGGTGGTAGAAACTAGCCCCAAGGTGTGTAAAAGAACACACTGGCATTATCCCTGAGCCAAACAGCACTGGTATTTTCCAAAAGTCCTTGCTTAACAATGATGTTCATTCCCCTTGAAAATACTGGGATGTCCCAAAAGTCTTAGCACAGTTTTAAGCCATTAGGAGCTGAAAACTGCGCTAAGACTTTTGGCTCGCCCTGTATAAAAGGTGCGTTCTTTGTGGGTGGGGGTTACACATACAGCTTCTACCTCAACTCTTTCTGGTTTTTCTCTCCACAGGGGTCAGCTACTACAAACCCTCTAACAATGAACACATCACAGCCAACTTCACACAGTACTAAGATGGCATCCAGGCTCAACTTTCTATCAACTTTTCACGGGGAAGAAATGGGGCTGATTTATGTCAAAAACACCTAGGTCATCCCTGTACCTGTTGTACAAAGGTCAGCGATGACTACCAGAAGTAAAAGATGCATTGAATGATTGTTTGAACTCCTAGCTATTCTTTTTGGCTTCAGTGACCTGAAGATATAAATCTAGTTTCTCAACTCTCACAGAAGTATTGGAAGTTATGATCTGAACCGGGGGCAGGGAGGAAAGGAATGAGGCAAGAAAACATCTTCAGGGGGCCAAAGCATGGCATAACAGATAAGATGCTGGACCTGGCATCGGAAGCCCTGGTTTCAAGTCCCACTTGAGAGACAGTATCATAGATTTGGAGCTAAAAGGGAACTCCCAGGTCATCCACTCCAACTCCCCCATCTTTCAGATAAGTAAACTGAGGGCAAGCGAGGTTGGGTCACTTGTCCAAGGCTGGCAAGCCGCTTCTACCTACGTGAATCTAAGTAGGTTGGTTAATCTCTCTCAGTCTCAGTTCTCTCATCTGGAAAATGGAGATAGTAGCACCCACGTCTCAGGGTTTTGTGAGGATCAGATGAGCTGTCTGTGAAGTACTCGGCAAACCTTGGGGCTAAACCAGTGCGAGCTACTGGTATTATTGCTCTGTCCAAATTCACTCTAAATTAGAATGTGATGGTACAGTAAGAGAGGGAGGCACAAAGTGCTTGCTTTGTTAGTTAAGGCAACATAAGCACAAACACAGAAGAGATGTCACGGGTGGGGAACCTGCAGCCTCGAGGCCACATGTGGCCTTCTAGGTCCTCAGGTGCAGCCTTTTGACTGAGTTCAAGTTTTACAGAACAAATCCCCTTCATAAACTGATTTGTTCTATGAAGTTTGGATTGAATCAAAGAGGACCTAGAGGGCCACATGTGGTCTTGAGGCTGCAGGTTCCCCACCCCTGAATACTAGAAGCAGCTGGGTAGCACAGCAGTTGGAGGCCTGGACCTAGAGAGTCAGGAAGACCCGAGTTCAAATCCCATCCCGGACCCTTACTAGTTGTATGGCCCTGGGCAAGTGACTTAACCCCTGTCTACCTCAGTCTGTTCATCTATAAAATGGGGATAGTAACAGTAGCTCCCTCCCAGAGTTGTCAGGAGAAAATAATAAATTGTAAAGCACTTAGCAAAGTTTAAAGCACTGTATAAATGCTAGCTCCTGTTATTTTATTATTTTTTATTATTATTATTTTCCTCCCCCCTCCCAAGAAAAACTACATACGTTTTGCTTGAAACAATAAGGGTAGTGACTCAGTGAGTCTAAAGTTAAAGCCTAAATCGGGGGAAGGGGAGCGGAGGGGATCGTTCTGTCAGGACAAGAGAAAAGGCTTGTCAGAAATGGTGTTCATCTTAAGGACTCTGCTGGCCGCTGCTGATGAGACCTGCTCATTTCTCCAGTGAAATGTAGTTCTGTCATTCAGGACACGAAGTTAAAAAGATGGAAAATGCTGAGATTCGTAGCAAAAGCCTGCCTCCTGGTGGTGGCACATTGGCCATCCCGTGTCTATGATTAAATGGTGTCTTTTATAGGAAAGAAAAAAAAAAAAAATATATATATATATATATATATGTATGTATGTATATATGATTGTATTTATTCCCAGAGTTTATCCGTTCTCCGCAAATGAAAGCCCCCTTGCTCCCTATTTTAGAATTAGCAAGAAACACTTTGTGGTTATCCTGGTCCTATAACTCTGGACTAATTTAAAAGTAAAACCCTAGGAGTCTTTCTCCACTACACATTTAGAAACAATGTTTATTTTCCAGGCTCCAGATCAGCCAAGGAACGACTCCTCCCGATGTGGTTGGGATGGTGACTGGACAAAGGCAAAAAGTCCTTGAATGGTTTACCTTGACCAGATTAGGATAACAAGAGGAACAGAAAACAGAAGGTTCTACAATTATTTCAGGCGCAGCTAGATGGCTGCTTATGTAAGAGTTCAGGGACTAGTCAGGAAGACTTCTTTTCTTGCATTCAAATCTGGCCACACTTACCTAGCTGTGTGACCCTGGGCAAGTCACTTAATCCTGTCTGCCTCGGTTTCCCCATCTGTAAAATGAGTTGGTAAAGGAAATGGCAAACTACTCCAGTATCTTTGCCAAGAAAAGCCCAAATGGGGTCAACGAAGAGTCAGACTGGGCTGTAAAATGTCTGAATAACAATGAATGAGTTCACATTCAAACAGCTAGAAAGGAAAATCCTTAAATGGAATGGTCAAAGGATTGGTTTTTGGAAAAATTATTTTCCAAAGGTATGTCACACCAAAAGTTGACTATCACTGTTTAATAAATAAAGTCAATGTGTCCTGAGCTTTACCCTGAGCTCTATAATGATGCTTTATCTTATTGTGGAATTAGCTATTGTTTTGAAAATACCATTCTAACTCAAAAAAGACTTGGGAGAGATTTTGGGAGTCATGGAATAGCTCTGTCCATGTTTGATTCTCTAGGCAGAAACGCTTAAATTCAAATTGTTTCTGTAGACTTATGCCTTAAACTCAAGAGTACAGAATTTTCTTCCACAACTGTAAGCATGTAACAAATGATTTTTCACTCATTCATTCCAATCAACCAATTAAGACTAAGGTGAGCTTAGAGTGACAGAGGGAAAATTAACTTTAGAGTTGGGTAAAAAGATCTGGTACTAAAACAAGGCTAAAATGGGGGCGGGGGGATGAGAAAGAAGCACTTCGACCAAGGGCAACCCTCCTCAGAACTGGCTTTTGAGTCCTTTCGATTAAAGCTACTTCGTAAACAGTCTCTTTCTTACGTTGCCTGCACCACTGTAGTTATCTTGCATCCTCAAAGTCTGCCTTGAGAGCATGCTACTGAAATGACTTCTCTAAACAGAATCCAGAAATTAAGTGTGGAGGAAAGGTCTACATTCCAGAGGCTAGAGGGTACTAGTGAAGCAATCAATAAACATTTGTTAAGTGCCGGTCACTGTGCTAAGCACTGGCGAGACAAACAGAGGTAAAAGACAGTCCCTGCCTTGAGGAGCTTACAATCTAATGGCAAAAGAACATTCGCAAAGCAAACTTTATATGGGATAAATTGGAAACAATTAACCGAGGGAAGGCGCTGAAATTAAGAAGAGTTGGGAAAGCTTCCTGTAGGTGAGATATTAACTGGGGCTTGACAGAAGCCGGGGAAGTCGGTCATTTGAGGGCAGGGAGAATATTCCAGGAATGGGGACCGCCACCAAAAATTCCCCAGAGCTGAGATGGGGCATCTTGTTCTTGGGACAGCCAGGAAGCTAGTATCACTGAATCAGAGTACAGAGTGATCAGTAAGGTGTAAGACTGGAAAGGTAGGAGGCAGCAGCTTACGATGGATTCTGGATGCCAAACAGCATTTTGTGTTTGATGGAGATAGGGTACCCCTGGAGGTTATTCAGTTGGGTAACGTGGTCAGACCTGCGCTTTAGGACAATCACTCTAGTGCCTGAACGGAGGCTGGATGAGAGTGGGGAGAGACTTGAGGCGGGCACACCCAGCAACAGGCTACTACAATCATCCAGGTGGTAAGTGATGGGGGCTTGCACCAGGGAAGTGGCAGGATCAGAGGAGATATTTGAGAGATGTTGCAACAGCCTTAACAATAGTTTGAATATGATGAGGGGAAGGGGGCAGGGGGAGCAGAGGAGATGGTGAAGAACACAGGACAACTCCTAATTAAGAGCCCAAGGGACTAGGAAGATGGGGTTGCCCTCTACAGTAATAAGGACAGTTGCTGTCCAATTGTGTAGGACTCTTCGTAACCCCATTCAAGGTTTTCCTGGCAAAGATACTGGATTGGTTTGCCGTTTCCTTCTCTGGCTCATTTTATGGATAAGTAACTGAAGCAGAGTTAAGTGACTTGCCCAGGGTCACACTACTAGTGTGGGCCAAATTTGACCTCAGGTCTTCCTGTCTCCAGGTCCTGTTCCATCCACTGAGCCTCCAAGGAAGACAAAGGTTAAATGACTCGCCCAGAGTTACACAGATAATAATTATCTGAAGCTGGATTTTAATTCAGGTCTTCCTGAGTCCAGGCCTAGTGCTCTATCCACTACCCCACCTAGCTGCCCCAATAGGGGAGGCAGGAGGGTTAATGATGGTGAAGGGAGCTGGTAGCCAGCTGGCTAGTGTTTCCTTATGTGGGGGCACTGGTAGCATTTACTCTAAGATTTCTGTAAAGGTACAAATTAAATCCAAACCAAAGTCACTTCAGTTTGGGACAGACTCAAAGAACTGGAAGACTTATTCTGAGCTGCAGTAAGACATGCAGATAAAGAGGTACCAAGTCAAAAAATATTTATTGTAAGAAAATGTTAACTCTCAACCAGCTACTAGGGATACATTCCTAGCATGGCTTGAATAAGATCTAAAGTGCCTTCCAAATCTAAAATCCTAAATCTGCTATTCCTATGGTAAATCTCATCTATCCATAACTCTACATCAGCCCAAGTCCACCTGAATCCAATTAAAATGTAATTGGAAAATATTTAACAAAATAAAAATACAATATAACAGATGATGCTAATGTGTGGTTTTCTAAGTCAATATGTACCTACAAGGATGCTTCTGTACCAGCTAGTGGCCTATTTTTGAGATACCACCACTCTCCATAGCAGGTAAACATAATTTGTCTCTTCTGGTCTCATCTATTCCACACAAATCTGTTACCAGAGTCCATACTACTCAATAACCATTTATTATGTGCCTACTATGTTCGAAGCACTATGCTAAACACCAAGGACACGAGAGTTAAAAAGACAGTCCCTCACCTTAAGGAGCTCACAGTCTAATGGGGGAAAACTTGCAAACTATAAAGCAAACAATCCAGAATGAGTAACTTTTTATTTCACAGACAACTGAAAATCAGTTGCACAAGCCTCCATTTGGGCGGCTGACCTCCTTATTGTCCATTCTGCTTCTGAGGGAATGAGTAATTAAAAGGACATGGAACGGGAGCCAGGAGCCCTGGGTTGTAGTGCTGGTTCATCATTTTGGGGGTGATCCTGGGGGAGCACCCTAACCTTTCCGATCTGTCTGGACATCTTGTTGTGCAGAAAATAAGAGCGAGCCGAGACCTGGGCTCAAGGTAAATTTAGATGTGGAATTCCTAAGCAAGCACGCAGCTGCCATAGTGTTCAACACTCAAATTGGCAGTGATTTTTGGAAATAGAGATCTTGGTTATAAAGGCTAAAACCACAAAATTATAACAGAGAGGGGAGCTAGCAGAAGATATGACCTACAGAAGCAAAAAACAGCCATTGGTTAGATCTATGACTCAGGGAAGTATGGTGCATGACTCAGGGGTGCCACCTTCCTGTGAAGTGAGGGTCTTTCCCAGAACTGGGTAGAAGGCACAGGGTAGAGGTTCATGGGATGAGGAGGACTGGAATTCCCCAGAGCAGGCTAGGGTCATGTTCTGGGCGAAGGGGATGGGGGCACTGCTTGGTCAGTGGGGCAGAACAGGATGGTACCTAGAGAAGATCCTTGCACCATAATGAGCCTAGTACACTATAATGATTCAAGGAGAAAATATGAAATGCCGATTAGGGGAGAGAGAGTCAGGGAACGCCTTGAGCAATATGCCCAGACATGCCTTAAGCTGTTTCAAGCTAAAATATAAAACAGGGACAAAGACAGAAATACAAGAGGGGCTTAATGGTGGGCCACAAGTCAGGCGGAGTGTAGTAACCTGGGATTTGGGTTTGGGTACAACAATCTCATAGCCTTTGCAGCATGTCAGAGCCTTGCACTGCATAGCATTCAGACCTGGAGTACCCTTCACGCTATGATGAGGCACTGAAGGACACAAGCAGAAAAGTACTTTAAGAATCCCTAACTTAGGGGGAGGTGGAGCCAAGATGGCGGCATAGAAGCAGCAAAGCACCACAGCTCCCACACAAACATGCTAAAAAACTCATAAAATGGGACGCTAAACAGATTTTCAAGCTCCAAAACTCTCCACAAGACAGAAAGAACATCTGTTGC
>CM053601.1:183723854-183749166 GCA_028646575.1 Pseudocheirus occidentalis | reverse complement strand
GGGGTCTTTAGACCTGTTTTTTTAAGTCTTGGTCCCTTTGGGAATTCACAGGTCCAAGGCCAAGACAAGAATCCCTGCCCCTGGGAGATCATCATTTTGTGGAAATTCCCTCCCATTAATGCAGCTTAATAAATTTTCTGTAATCTATAGTCATGAAAAGTTATCTGGGACACTGAGAAGTTGACACTGAGTCAATAAACGTTCATTAAGCCTTAACTTCTCATGCACCAGAGACTGTGCTAAGCGCTGGGGATGCAAAGAAAGACAGTCGCTGACCTTCTCACACAGATCTTCTTTGTCCTTGTCCTAGAAGAGGACCACGACCCCAAGAAAGTGAATTGGATTTAAGGAAGAGCTGTGCAGAGTCACCAGCCTCACCATTTCCCAGCCAGTGTGGGGGAGGCAGGATTGAAACCTAGCTCTTCCTGACCCGAAGACCAGTACTCTGTCCACTATGCCTCTGCATCTGTCACTCAGGGAGAGATTGGTAAAGTTATAAACCAGCAGGGATAGAAGGCAGCTTAGGAGGAGGACCAAAACAGAAACCCTTCTTTACCTCTACCCCGCCCCTCCCCTCCCCCTCCCGTTCCCCACAACCTTCACTGGTCTTCAGATTTTTGGCATATCTACTTCTACCACCATCCACAGACCTTGGGCACAGCTGCCTTCACTCAATATAACTTTATTTGTTAAATTCACATGCTCACTTGACAACTGTATTTTTCTTACAGCAGCAGAGATACTGTAATGAGAACCTAGACTTTGTCTATCCAGGCCAAACTGTCCACTAGTCCTAAACCATCCTAAACCTGATCTCAGCAAGACAGAACAGAAAGGCCAGGAGCACTGAAAACCTTCAAGGAGCTCTTAGCAGGGTTGAACATTTGTGTGATTGTATCTAACCCTGGTATCATCTCATTTACTACACCCTCAGCTACCCCCCCTTAGACTCTAAGCTCTTTGTGGACAGGGTCTGTAGTAATATACAACCACCTCTGATTCTCCCATCCTCTGTCACTTAGCACAGTGCAGTCATAGTCACAATGTCTCAACTCAAAAGCCTGCAATTCTGTGTGGTACCACTACTACCCCCATACCCCTCCCCTCTCTGATTCAGGGGCTGAGTTAACACCCTCTTTACCTCTCCCAGAGTTAAAGGAATTCATTCAGAATCATGTGCAGGACCACTCCCTTTTCTTCTCAGATGTGCAAGCAGCACATTTAATGTAGATTGCACAAATGTGATTTTAAGTGCCAAACTTTAAGATTCTGAAAACTTCAAAAGTGGATGTCTCAACAGAAGAAAGTTTAAGGAGATCTCAGAGACCATCTAGTCTACCCCGTTGTTTTACAAATGAGGAAATAGGTTATTAAATGACTTCCTTTGGTTATACATCCACTGTGTGATAGGATTTGAATCCAGGTCTTCCTGAAGCCAAGTCCAGCACTGTCCCTACCACCAGATCGGCTCCCTTGAGGCCCGAGATAACACTTCAGTTTATGCGTGGGTTCTGATCCTAGAACAAAACTCCTTTTTAGAAAAATGCACAGGAGCAGCTCCTTTAAAGTACCCTGCATTGTATCCTTTCATGATGTAAATAATTGTTATTTCAGTGAATCACAATTCTCTTCAAGCCCCTGCTCTATTCTGGAGAATCTCGGGGACAAAATTGGGGACCAGATGCTTTCTATCACTACACACCAAATTGCTGGTCAGCCAGGTCAAGTTCTGTTGCCAGCAGGGAAGTGGCTGGAAAACAAGCTGCTGAGGAGAGAAGCAGCAACTTCATCTGTCCCATCACCTCACAACAGGGTCCTACTTAGACGAAGCCAAGTACAGAGCCAAGAGCACTCCCAGGCTTTGGATTCGGGACCTGGGGTGAAACCCTGCACCTGCTACTGGGAGACCTCTAAGATCCCCTATGGCTCCAAATCCATGAAATTTAACCAAATTAGCACTTGAGGAGATAGGATGTATGTAATCTTTTTGAATAAGCTTTTTGGGACTTGAAGACAAATTCATTATTTTAAATATCCAAAACCCAAATAAATGTTTACAAACAAAAATGGGCCTTTAGAAGCTATGTGATCCAGGGCAAGTCACTTGACCACTTGGCCTCAGTTTCCTCATCTGAAAAACAAGAGGCTTGAACTAGACAGCTGGCCTCAGCTCTACAATCCTGCTTTCTTGGTGCTCTGTAGCCAGCATCCTCAGTTAAGACCATGGGCCAATAAAACCCAGGCCAAGAGTTCAGTCTCGGTGTAAGCTGGTTTATTTTGCTCTGTTCTGTGCTTACACGAAGTAAATGTGTTTTTTCAAGTCCTGTTGTTCAGTTATATCTGACCCACCATGATCTCATTTGGGGTTTTCTTGGCAGAGATACTGGAGCAGTTTGCCATTTCCTTCTCAGCTCTTTTTACAAATGAAGAAACAGGGAAAGAGGGTTAAGTGACTTGCCCAGGGTCACAGCTAGGAAGTATCTGAGGTCAGATTTGAACTCAGGAAGCTGAGTCCTACTGGCTCCAGGCCCTGCACTTAACCACCAAACTGTCCATGCACCAACAGCCATTTTCTAAAAGGGCCACTAGTCACAAGGGGGCGCCATAGGATTACAGATCAGAGCTTCATACAGCTAGAGCTGGAAGAGATCAAAGACCATCTAGTCTAGTCCAACCCCCATTTTACAAATGAGAAACCAGGCCCAGAGAAGTGATGACTTTTGCAAGATCACAAAGCTGGACTTTGCAAGACAGGATTCAAACCTACTTCTTCCTGACTTTACAGTCTTACACTCTATCCAGTAACCATACTATCCAGCAAGAACTGATTGTGGATTAGTGCAAATCCATCTCCACCCTCTCCTAGGAAAGGGGCCTAGTGCACCCCCTTCAAACATGGACTTTTTGATACAAAGGAACACCATATTCTCAGTGAATTAAAGCAAAGTCATGAACCTCATCTCGGCCTTATCTACTAGACTGGCCTGGGGGCATACTTGGCTAATCCAAAGATAGAATAGGCTACAAATACCTCTTAAAAGAATTGCTTCTATTCAGCTTGCATTATTAATTGGAACAAGTGGGCCCAGTAGAAGAGGTGGAAGACAGTGTGAGAGGAGGGTAATAATTACCCTAAACAGAGTTAACCAAGATCTGGAAGGGGCTTCCTCTGAGGATTCTAAAGAGATTTAGAAATCAATAAACTGAGGTCCCAAAATAGCAATTCGCCAAAGGTCACCAAAAGCAAGTCCTCTTTCCAGGGTATCAAGGTCCTCTTGACATTAGAGCTGTTGTGAATGCCTGCATTTGACCCAAGAGGTGTGTAATCCATATATCTATCCACACTCCTGTCTGGTGTCCTTTCTTATTGAGTCAAACTGCCTATCCCTCTCACTAATTATTTACACTATTAACTTACTCTTCAACCAATTTGATTCACTTTTTCCTCAATGCCCCTTGCCCACCAATTCCCAAAATGGAGTCCCATGGATCTCTGAACCTTGGCCCTCCATGCTTCTAAGAGGATATAAAATGAAAAGGTAGGCATTTGTCTGGTGGTTGTACAATGCCACCAACTGGGACTTCTCAAAGGAGAGGCGAAGTAACTGAGCAATCTGTAATGGACGGATGGCACCACCAGTTTGGAAAGAGGAACTGAAATGTTAATCCAGGATCCATCTAGAATCAAAAGAAAAAAAGTAGGAAAGATCATCAAATACACAGCAATGTCAGCCAATATTAGTAACTCCTCAATGTGTAGGGTTGATTTAATAACACTTGATTTTTGTTCCTATGAAATATCCCTAAATATGAGCATATTTTTTCTGGCAGAAATTAAAATGCCATCTTGGGACTACTTCAGGCCTTTCTTCCCAAGAGTTCCAAATACTTCACAGAGCTGACCACCTTTCTCTTCTTGCCTTTCCTTTTTGATGAGAAGGCAACTATTACTCTTCTGCTGGGTTTGAACCATTTCCCTTCAAGAGAAAGTAAGCACCTTGAAGACAAGAACTGCTGTCACTTTTATACACACATACACACCCTTTGCATAGTGCTTGAGTGAAATAGAATCATTTTGCAAGTGGGAAGAAGGCCCGTAAGTGATTTACCCAGGGTACATTGGACATTGAGACCTCAAGGCTGATCTCAGTGCTGTCCTTTTCAGTGGACCACATAGCCACCTGGTACCAGTCTCCACCATCCCCCACAAGGCAGACTGCATTACTCTTTCTTTCTAATCCTCCTTTTTGTCTCATTTGTAAGATTTCTCTAACAATAGATTGTAATTTCTCAGAAGGCAGAGACTTTCAGTTTTGTCTTGGTATTCTCAGCACCTGGAATGTTTCCTGACATAGTAAACACAGAATAATTGCTGGTTGGTTGCTTGATGCTCCCCTCCCAAAAACAGCCCACCCACATCAAAGAATCCTATGACTCTCCCAAGTTATGGGAATATCCTAGGACCCAGGAATCAGGTTCCACGCCTAGACACACAGCCCAAACTCCCATCTGTCACACAATAGTGATCCCACAACTGGACTGTCCAGCTTTCTCAGAGTCAGAGAGGAAGGCTGCTTCTCTACCCTCTCCCAAGTACTTACCTGAGGCAGGTGGTCAAGGTCAGAGTGGGCTTTCAGGCAAATATGCCCCCAATGGTGGATGCCAAGATGATGGCAAGGATAATGCAGCAAATCATGATCATAATCTTCTTCTGCTCATCCGGAGAAGGAAAGAGAAAGCACAGAAGCAACACAATACCATTGTACAAGGAGAGGTCTGTAGGGAATGGGGATCCCACAGCAGCTATGCTAGTGGAGGATGACGAAGGAGAGACAACAGGAAGGAGAGAACAATCATGGAACTGGCTTTTGGAATCCAAAGTGCTGCCATTGAGCAAGCCTGGAAAACCCAAGATGAATCTACAGGATCTTCGATTCAGTGCTCAGAGGCATCTGGCTCAACTTCTTCCTTTACAGATGGAAGAACATAAGCTCAAGACTTTCCCAAAGTCCTACAAATACTAAGTGTCTGGGGCAGGATTTAAACCGGGTCTTCTTGACTCCAAGTCCAGCATTCTATCCACTACTTAAATTTGTTCCTGTCCAGAGAAACCAGAATACTTTCAAGATCACAAGGTTTAAGTTGGAAGGAACTTCAGAGATTGTCTAGTTCTCTCCTTTTATATATGGCACCTGGAAATAGAACCCAAAGTCACACAGATAACAAAGAGAAAATCCAGGATTCAAATCCAAATCTTCCAACTCCAAACCCCGTGTCCTTTGCCCACTCCCAGCATTAGATGTTGGTCACTGGCAGTCAGAGAATGCAGGCCCAGCTACCCAGAAATGTATGCCTTGGCTTACAGCCTGGGTAAAACAGCCACACATCTACCATGCATCACCCCCAGATATCATGAGCAGTAGGTGTTCTCCATCTTCAGTCCCCCCACAACATGCCTCACTCTGAATGAGCAGTCATCAAATCTGAAGGGTGGTACAGAAAATTAAATTGGTGGCTCCCATCTCAAAATCTGAAATCATTAAGTCTCCCTGTGAATCACACCCTCCAGTGAAAGACTCCTTTCAGGGGCTGACCTGTTACCTTTCTGCTATTCCAGCTCTGCTCTCCTCCAATTCTGTCTAACCACCACCAGCTGCTTCTGCTTTTCTATTCCCAATGACAGAATATCGTTGGAGGAAGCACCTCTAATTTGCTAACTGGTAATGAGTGCTGTCCTGTGAATTGAAAAGCCCTCATTCCAACATCAAGATCCTTTTCACTCTTAATTTGCTCATATTCTCCACCCTTCTTTCAAGATCCTAACTGCATCCCATCTCTCCTCATCCTGAGCAAATACTGACTCCCACATTAGTAAGGTCAAGGCTGTAATGAGCTGCACAATCTTCCCTTCTCTGCCCCTCAAAGCCCATATCCTCATTCATGCTCTCCCCTACCCTCAAAGTACCAGAAAAGGAAGTGGCCCTCCAGCTGTCAAGGATAACTTCCCATCTAGATTCTTCACCCTAGTCCCTCCCACTTTGTCCAACACTTTTAATCTCTCTCTGTGTATCAGTGCTTTCTCCTACAAATCTGCACAGATCTCCCCTGCCTTAAATATATATTCTATATTTACAAATGTATATAATTTTTTAAACCTTTGATGTTCTGACCATGAATCCCCACCCAAATTATGGATCTGTCTTTCCTCCTCTTCACCATCATAATTCTAGCCAAAGTAGGTTACATTCATTGAATCTTAATTCCTCATCACTCACTCAGTCCATAGCTTCTGACAGTCTGGTTTCTGTCCTTTCTACTCTACGGAAACAGTCACCTCCAAACTCACGACCAAACCCTCTTCTCTGGCCTGGTACTCTTTGACCTTTCATCAACACTTGACTCGATTGAATTTGCCCTCTTAATGGCCTTTCTCCCCTTGGCTTTTATAACACAGCCTTCATAGCTCTCTTCCTACATCTGTGACTACAATCGTTTTTGTTTTGTTTGCTAGTTTCCGTGATCCTCACAGATTAAATATTTAGACCAAGAAGCAACCTCATAGGTCATGCCGTCTTGTAAGGTGACAGAAATAAAAACTAAAGAAGTCAGTTGACTTGTCCATTGCCATATAGCAGAAAGTGTCCAAGGCCTTTGTGACTCTCTTTAGTCCATCATACCATCCACTAAGCCACACTGCCTCCTACCTCTTAAATGTAGTTTTCCCCCAAGGCTCTGTTCTCAACTGTCTTTAGTGACCTACAGTCTCTCCCTTGGTCATTTCATTCATTCATGTGGCTGCCCTGACTTCTCTCCCTAATAGTCTTTATCCACAGTTTCTCCTCAGAACATCGGGCCAATTTCAACAACTGCCTGTTAGATACCTCCACTAGGATGTGCCACCAACTGTCAAAATGTTGTACCTCAGCCAAAAAACTCTCTCTCCCCCCAATAAATTCTCTATTTCTGATATAATGATATTGACCTAGTCACTCAGGCTCAAAATCTGTTGACCAGTTCCAAAATATCTCACATCTTCACTTCCATTTCCATTCCCACCACAGCCTTACCACAAGCTCTTGTGAAAGGCAGTGTCTGTGTCATTTAATCTTTGTATTCCCCAGCACCTTGCAGGGCACCTCATATTTGGCTGCTAACTCAGACTAGGTAATTTAATTTCACATCCAGTCTCTTTGCACCAAGACCCATTTCCCAAGCAATCTGGTTTGTCATGTAGGTTATGAGGAAAACTTGGAAATAGCATTAATCACAGTGGAATTCCCATCCATGGGGAAAGGTAGCGAGAGACAAGGCATTCTCACAATCAATATAAACTCATTTATTTAAATTAACAATAAAATAATCATGTTTCCATTTAAAAAAAAAAAAGCAGACCAAAAACCCTTCGCTTTTGGACACACAATACAATTCCCAGCCTCACACGTGAGACCAAAGCCATGTTTGTTCCTTCTTGCCATTAGGGCCAGTCCACTCTTCAATGTCAGACATCACAGCCTCAGGCAAGAATAGTGCTGGGACCCCCATGGCTCTGTCTACATATAGAAGGGTGTTTAGAATAAACCTGACAAAGGCACTAGCGGGCAGTGGCCTGGATTAGAGATCCTGCTCCATCCTTGGAGCCATTAAGGTTAAGAGTTAAGTCAACAAAAGATGGTGTGTACTTGGAGTACAAAGGACCAAGGAGTGTGGGGGGACAAACCTCACACATGAGGTAAGAAACCAACCAGCTTATGTTGGCATAAATCCAGTATCAGCTCCATGAGAATTCCTGCATACCAGCACGTACATCAGAGTGGTCTAAAGAAGATTTTCAATACCATTAGACCCCTCCCGGCATGATGAGGGAGAGATCAAACCCTCCTTTGTAAGAGGAAGGTGTATTAACAGCTAATACCTTTTGTGAAAGCCCCACTCCTAACTGAGTGGCTTAGTCAACATAGCCCTGGGAGACAGGATCTCCTCAGTCACCCCGAGTGGCCCTTAATTTCTAGTGAGCCTTGGCACAACCTGGTCCTGTGCATCAGGGAGAAAAGAGAACAAGTGTCCACTGGGCAAGTGACCCAATGGACCAGGAGTGACCTTGAGATGATGATATGCAAAACTAGGGACTTACCCTAGAGTTTTCATCTGTATGGTGGCCCTCAGGAAGAGTATGCTTTGACCAGGGTTCCTCCAAAAGCTGCACAAATTGCTGGTTGTCCCCTCATCTACTCCAACGAAGAAGTTACTCGGGCTAATTCCGGAGCTAATTACACCCCCAAACCTCTATTACTCAGGTTCCTCTCTTCCCCCCCCCCATATATTTGAGGAACTAAAAGTCTGCATTGGCCACTTCCCTCCCCAGAGGGTTAAGGGTCAACTGCTGATGAGTCTTAAAGGAGTATACCTTCCAAAAGACCCTGATTCTTGCCACTACCAACCCCTACATCGTCTCCAGTTCCCTCTGGAACAATAATCTGAAGATCATTGAAATTCCCCCTGAGCACCTGGAATGACAGGGAAAACAACCAACAAGAAGCCCCGAACCTCCCCTTATCCTGTGATACTGCTAAGGATCAGGCCTCATACTCTTCCTCCATAAGCGAGTTTTCACATATTTGAATTCTTCCTGGCCACTAGACAGAGAGCTGCATGACCTTCTCCACTAGACCACAGCTGGTTTCCAAGATACATAGTTGAAAACACAGCCAAGGATGGGCTCAGCCTTGGCAAACGATGACCTCGGAGGAGTTTGTCATCACACAGTCCCTCCTTTGGTAAACAGCCACACATAAGAGCACATACATATCCACCCAAGAATGAAAAGTCGACATTGGCCTCTTGGCTCCCCTACAAGCTAAAGAGCCAAAAGCTGAGTTTCAGAAAGACTGTGTCTTCTTAGAGACCCCAGTTGTTACCATCACTAATCATGCCAGCTCCTTTTCTAATTCCAGTCTCTAGGGAGCATTACAAAGATCAGGGTTAGCTCCCTGCCAACAGAGGAGCCCAAGGTTTAAGCCCTCTCCTTGTCAAAGCTGGCAACGAGACTGATTTCCACTTTGTGTTTTCTTAAACATTGTTAAAGAGATAGACAATAAGGAAAAAATTATTGTAGTTCCTGAGAAAAGAGCATTCCTTGAGGTAGAAAGCAGCATCCTGGGAGGCATTTGAATGGAGCTCCCAAGTAGTAATTCCAAAAAAGTAGGTTTGGTGATTAGCCAAGTAGGCCTGGGAGGCATTTCAGGGCTGGTGAATGGGTCAGCAGGACACTCTAAAAAGAGACTTAGCATTCAATCAAGACAGGCTAGATACCTGCTGGGCTGAGCAAATGGCAAAATAAACCCAAGATGGGGTTAACTGGGGAACAAAGGCACATGTCCTACTCATTCTCTGGAGGCTTTTGAGAAGCATCTCCCATCCAGTCCAAAGGAAGAGATGCAGGGATCCAGCTGGGAAAGGATCAGGTTCTAGGAGAAGCAGGGGAGACGTCGGTCAGTGCACATGTGGTTGGTGAGGAGCAACAGGACTCAGCAGCAGGCCAAAGAGGTGGGGGACAAGGAGTTACTGGAAAAAGGGAAGAACAGCAAAGGGGAAATAAATTAACAAGTAGGCAAAAAGATCCAATTCACAAACCCAAGTCACTGAGCAGGGAACAAGAAGTCCCCATTCCCAGAGGAGAGGATGCTCACAATTCTTTTTGGGAACATGCCAAACCCCAGCACAGGCTGCCCAGATAGTCTGCTCAGGGGGCACTGGAAGTCATAGGGCAGGCTTTAGAGTCTGAAAGGACACTGGAGATGATTTAGTTTAGGCCCCTAACCTTTGTCCATGAGCAAGTAGAGAGAGGCACAAGGGGAGGGAGAGATAGAAACAGAAGGGAAGAAAAGAAACAGAGAGAGGTAGAGACAGACAGAGGGGAGAGAGGGAGAGGAGAGGAAAAGAGAGAGGGAGAGGAGACAGGAGAGAGAAGGGAGAGGGAGGCAGAGAGAGACAGAGGAGGAGACAGGAGACAGGAGAGAGAGGAGAAGGAGAGGGAGAGAGAAGAGACAGAGACAGAGACAGAGGAGAGACAGACACAGACAGAGAGAGAGACAGAGAGAAGCCTTTCCCCTGATCTCCTACAGGGCAGGCGGCATCACCAGCACATCTTCACCCCTTACCAGGACATTTCAAAGACTCTATGGTGTCTCATGCAGTCAGACCAGCAGAATTTGTTCAGTTAATAATAACTGCTAGCATTGGTATTGGCCCTTTAAGGTAAGCAAAGCACCTTTAAAAACATCTCATTTGATCCTCACAACAACATGGGAAGCAAATGCTATTATTAGCCTAGTTTTACTGGTGAAGAAACTGCATTACTGAGAAGTGACTTGTTCAGGGTCACACAGCTCATGTTTAAGGTCAAATTTCCTCAGTCCACATCCAGAGCTGTCAGCACCACATGACACTGTCCCTCCAGAGCCTAAACCACCCTGCCCCATAATGGGGCATCAGAATGAGAGCGTGATGAAGAAACTACCCACAAAAGATGGCGCCTGGGAGGGGAGCTGTGTTAGTCTACTGAAGTGAAGCTTTATGTTCTTGAGACTCAATGTTCAATCACTGAGGGGTCTGTGGCTAATTAAGGCCTACCTAATTTATATAAAGGCTGATTCTAATTACTTATTTCACTGTAGTTTACTAATTCTAGCAAATTCCAATTGAGGTAGCTGAGCATGAGGCCAAAATCACATCTTAGAGAGAAAATGAAGACGAGACAGAAGAATGAAGCCCAGATATCAGAAGTCTGTCAGATACCAAAAGAGCCCAGATGCCAATAATCTGGCCATCAGACGAGGCCCAGCCCACCAGTCTTGAATCAGGGCTTCATTCATAGTTCTATTTTCTGTTTTCTAACCAAATTGCCCCCTAGCCCTAGCCCATGATAATCCCCTCATCCCTCCTCATCTCTTCCTTCCCTAAAGAAAGCAGAAAGTTAAACAGGGAGAGGCTTAACTTTGAGCCCACTCCCTCTTGTCACATGAAATGTAGAGGTGGAGAAGGAAGTAGCTTTAACTAGAGAGGGTGTTTGTGAGACTAGGAGGAAGAGGAGAGAAAATACAGATGAAAGAAGTGGAGGGTGAGAGTCAGGGGATCATAGTTTAGAGCTGAAAGGGGCCTTAGAGGCCCTAATCATTTTACAGGTGAGGAAACTGAGGCACAGAGGTGAAGTGACTTGTCCAAGGACATACAGCTATTACTTGTCAGAGGCAAGATCTGAACCCAGGTTTTCCTAGCTCTAAGTCTCATCATCTACCCACTTTACCACCATTTATCTCACTAGTCATTGAAGGTTCCTTTCCCATGTTCCAGAAAGAAAAATATCCACGGATCAAACAAACGGCTAGAAATGTCACTGCTCAGATGGCGTGGCTTGGGCAGTCTTAGCACCAGACCACATAAAGAGAGCTGATTAATCAACCAGCAAGTTGTTCATCAGTCACACTTCCGCAGCACTTAAGGGATTATATGGAACACCTTCTTCCCAATGACCTCGATAGGGGTAGGGTAACCATTGGTAGCCTTCATTTAGGTTAAATGACATGGCAAGAAAACCAAGACTCAGACCCAGATATCCTGGTTCCCAAGGCAAGAGTGCTTTCCACTCCCATACCCCTTTGCCTTTGGCTCCTCAGCTGATTCACTATCAGTAGCAAAGAGCGCTGACTCCATGTTTTTATATCACTCTTCTCTGAGGCTCTCAACATACTTCGTAGACATTAAAAATACAAGACAATAAACATCCCAAAAAATTTAATTATTTAATTATTTAGCTCTCTAGCAGCTAAAACATAATTTTAAAAAAACCCTTCCCCAAGGAAAAGCCCAGAAACCAAACCCAAAGCCCAGCCTCCCAGTGCCCAATCCACAGCTCCATTTACACAGGAAAGGAGCAGATACAGAAAGCGAGTGGCAGGAGCCACCAAGCCAGAGAGTATTGAGAAAGAAGACTCAAAGCAAGCACACCAAGAGAATCCAGACCCTGTACTTCCCCCAGGTACGCTGAGGAAGAGGAAAGGACAGGCCCAGAACAAGACGATTAAGTGGAGCGGCCACACTCCACATCTCAGAAGCACAAGGGAGAAACCAAGCACAGACACAGCAAAAGCCTAGGAGTCTGTCCCTGGTGACTCAGCTTAGGAATCCCAAGAGGCTCTGAGGTTCCCAGAAGCAAGAGAGAAAGGAGGAGATGCTGAAATCAAGCTTGTGTTAGTTCTCTCTTCTGAGAGAAGGCCAGGTCCGTAGTACTTACAGTTCAGTGCCAGCAGTCAATGGGAGCTGCTGTTATTTCAGCCCGACGGAGAGCCCGATGATCAGAGCTATAATGCCCAGGACCACCACAACTATGATAATGATAATTACCATTTTCTGGAGGAGAGGCATAAGAGAGAGGAAGAAGAAATTCTCATAAATAACCAAGAAGTGCAAATTAACTGGCTTTGGTCCTCTCACAAAGGAGGAATTTATTAGCAAGCCTAGTAATTGAGGGGAGGAACACAAAAGACCCTCTCAGGTTAATTTTCTAAGACAATTTCAGTTCAGGGAAGAATAGACCTTGTCACACCAGGAATTCACTGCTGAGGAGGCCACTTCCATAGCAGTAAACGGGCTAATAGGCTGAGGGAAAGGGCCTCTTGGCCACCTGGTAGTTTCCTATTTAACTAATTATGTATAAGTATAAGGAGGTAGAACATTCAATTATTTCTACCTGCTGAAGGATAGCAAATGCTATCAACACTCTCTAAATTTTGGTTCTCTGGGACTAAGTCTCTGTTGTCCCACCCTTGTTATGTAACAAAGGCCCACCTTGTTTGGGCCAACCCATTCAGCCCTAGGTCATCTCTGCAATGAAAGAAGCATTTTGTCTATAGCCCAGAGAATCAGGCAGCTATCCCTTTGAAAAGTAGCTTCTGACCTCAACAAAATGTGTGTCAAGTGATTGAATTTCTAAATATTCTTCTTAAGTGAAAATGTAATTTTCTTGAAAGTAAAGGAGTTTTGTTTTTTTCTTTGTATAAATGAGGAAACCAAAGTCCCCCCATTATACAGGTAAGGAAACTGAGTCCCTTCCCCACTGCTATACAGATGAAGAAATCAAAGTCCCTTCATTGTGTAGATTAAGAAAACCAACCCACCTTTACCACCAACCAACCCTCACACCCCACATAGTGTCCAACACATAATAAGGCCTCAATAAATGCTCGCTGATGGACTGATGCCTAATAAATGTTGACCCGGACTGATCTGAATGTCAGCAAGGCAGGATACAGAATTATTCCAAGCTTCTACATAACTACTACTACTACTACAACTACTACTGCTAGTACCACTACTACTACTACCACCACCACCACCACCACTAATGGCTGACATTTAAATAGCCCTTCAAGTTCTTCCAGTGCTTTACGTAAATCCAGGTTATGTAGAGGTTATATCTCTAAATACAGAGAGCTTATATCTCCATTTTACAGAGGAAAATCAGCTCAGAGGGATGAATTGACTTGCCTAGGATCATATAGATTGCAAGTATCAGAGGCAGGATTTGAACCCAAGCCTCTCTTGAATCCACACCCAGCATACTGCGAGTCATCTCTCCTTGGGGATTGGAGGGGGTGGTTGCAATAACCCCAGCATTCTTAGGGCATGTGATGAAAGAGAGCTCTAGAACAGCAAACTAGAATACAGAGAGATCTCTGAAAAGAAGGCCTGATATGAAGCGGCCCAGAAGTGCTCTGCAGAGGAGGTTTCCAGCTCCCTTCACCCCAGCATAGAAGAGTTAAGCTTGGGAAAGACACAGAGACAGCGAGGATGCCAGATGCCAAGAAACCAGGTAGAGAGAAAAGTCTGAGAAAGTGCCGCTGCTTCAGCAAGAATGTCTTTGGATGCCAAGTCCTGATCACAAAGGCGCTCATGAGGGTGAGGACTCTGAGGGAAGGGCTTCTATTTCTGCAGTGCATAGAACTTTACCCAGTGCTCACCTCCCCCAGCTAGTAAATGACAGAGCCAGGACCAGAGCCCAAGTCATCTAACTCCAAGTCATGATGCCGCATTTTCTCTTTGAAATGCTACCACTGTGCCAAAAGTGGGGTCTGAAACCAGGCTCACTGATTCTTAAATTCAAATCCACTTTGTCATTCTGATCGCTGAAGTAACAAAGTACCTGGAATAGGAGAAGCACAGCCCTCCCATCTGAGGCCAAAGCAAGGCTCTGGAGAAGAGAGGCCAAGTAGATCATGTTCTGAAAGAGTCACCTACCAGTCAGACCTAATAAGAGGTGAGATTTTACTGTCTTCAAGGCATGGATTCTGGTTTACAGGTTCATTCTGTGAAGAACCTTAAAGACTATCTGGCACAAAAGAAGAAACCAAAAGTCCCCACTGGACAGATGAGATAACTGGGATCCTGATTGTATGTATAAGGAAACCATAAGCCTGAATTGTGCAGGTCCCATTGTACCCATAAGAAAACCAAGGACTCCCATTACACAGATGAGGAAACAGAGGGCCCCTATTGTATGGATGTTCCTCAGTGTGTAGTTAAGAAAACTGAGCCCCAGAGGGGAAGTGACTGGAAGGTCACACAATTAGTAGAAAACCTGTAACTCAAAGCCAGCTCATGTGACTCCTAGTTCAGCGCCATCTAAATGCCTGAGCCTATATGAGAACAGGATTCGTGCCAGTCCAAAGTGGGAATAAAGGGGTGGCAATGATTCTACTGGGAGGACTGAGGCAGGGGATGGACAGACAGGAAGGGAGGGGGTAGGCAGGTGGTGCCAAGGCTGAGGCTCTCACCCTCCGGGCTTCACTCTGGTATTTCACAGCCTTCTTGGTATCGGCCACAGCCGTCTCCACGAAGCCTACTGACTGGTCCATGTTGTTCTCAATGCGATCAATCATGGCTCCCTTTCCAGGAATGTGAGAGGCAGAAGCAGCAGAAAGCAGAGAAGGCACAGTAGAAAATAGGAAAGAGAAACAGCAGGCAAGGTGGGTGGTCTCTTCGGGCAAGGCCCCAGGGGACTCTCACCTTCCGGGCCTGACTACGATATTTCACTGCCTTCTTGGTCTCATCCCGAGCCTTCTCCACATGGTCCACTGTATGCATCACATTCAGTTCTATGTTATCTATCATCTCCCCCTGTGAAGGACAAATATTGGTCAAGTTCTGCACAAAGCCCACAAAGCCCCGCTCCCATACCTCAGGGCTGCCAACTCCAAGAGAGAACTGCTCCATGGTTGATCACCTATGGCCAAAAGTAGATTGAGCCCAGGAATCTTGACTTAAATTAGTGGTCACCTTATTTATGAGGAAACTGAGGTCCAGAGAAGCAACTGAGGCCTTGTCCAAGTGGCATTATAGATTTAGAAATGGAATCTGATCATTTAACTGATAGGGTTGTAAGGCCCAGATATGAAGTGAAGGTAATACCATAAAACCTTATCTGCAAGTTTCACATTTACTAAGGACTCAAGATACATTCTCTCATGTGATCCTCATAATCTCTAAGGCAGGAAATACAAGTATTTTTATCCCCACTTTGCAGATGACGATGCTGAGGCTCGTGCAAAGTTGTCCTGCTATCAAGGAGCAAGGCCAGAAACAGAAAAGTCATTGAATGTCAAATCCAGTGCCTTCCTTCCCCACAGGCCTTGTATCACACACTCTGAGAGCTAGTCAGGAGGCCTTCCTCTCCTTGCTCATTTAGGTCTTTCTTAACCAGAGGGCCAGTCTTAATGGGATCCTAGTTTTCTCAAAGTTCATCTCACAATAATCTTCTTATAATGTCATTTAAAACAGGCATTCTTAATCCGGGGCCCATGAACTTGATTTTGTTTTTTAATAACTATTCCAATATGATTGGTTTCCTTTGTAATCCAATCATTTTATTTTATGCATTTGAAAAGTGCGTTCTGAGCAGGGATTCATAAGTTTTACTGAACTGTTAAAGGGATCCATGTAAGAGAAAAGCCCAAGAGCCTTGGCTGGACTCTAAGTGATGGAGAAGTCTGGCCTACCCTAGCTGCTTTTGTAGAGACTTCTCCCTCTCCCTCCTCTGGGAAAGAGTCTCTGAATGAAATCACTCAGCCCCTTCATACACTCATCACCCCCATTTCTTGTGGCAAGAAAGAGAAACCTAGATCCTCCTTCAGTGCATTCCCTGGTGTACAAAAGATGAAGGCCCCAGGCCCCGTGCACTAAAACCTCCTCAGCCCTCCCCCATCCCTGGAGACTAGACTGGAAACAGAATAAGAAACACTCACCGGTCCCCAAGTCTCACACCCGATCCTCGCATGGCATTGTGGGCAAAAAACAGAAAGTGGAGGAGGAGAACTTGAGAAGTGGGTGCTAAGATCTGGAGGGAATCAACTGGGGCCCCTGCATCTGAGATCACGTAAGCTCAATAGAAAGGAAGAAAGAAGAGGAGGTTCCTAAGAGCCCTGGGAACTAGCTTTGCTAAGAAGTCAGTGGGCAAGAAAGTTAGAACCAAGCCTTACAGTCACGTGGTAGGAGGAATAATAACTACTATTACAGCCACTCCATTTGTATAATGTTTCAAAGTTCTGCCCCCCCCAAAGCAAGGAAGGCCTGAAGTAAAGGAAAGAGCCCACGTGGATGGGGCCAGTGCTCAACTGAAAGGCATACAGTTCTCACAGCATGGTCCTCATAACCACCCTCTGAGGAGGTCTGGGGATATTTATTTTCTCCATTTAACAGACAAGAAACTGAGGTTCAGAAAAGTGGCCTGCACACGATTCTGCAGCTAGAAGGGGGCCAAGCAGGAATACACAAGGAAACAGAATCTCAAAGAGAGAAGATGAAGTGGCCATGGTTACGTGGCCAGTGAATGGCAGAGCCAGGATTTAAAACTATATTCCGTGCTCTTCCTACTTGGTTTTCTAGCCAGGACTCAGATTAAATCCAGCAGCCTCCTCCTGGGACCCAGACTTCCTCTTGGGTTTCCTAAACCGACTGTCTGATCCTTTCATCGGCCACCAAATCATCCCCTTCCTGGGTCTTAGCCTGGGCCCTCCTCCTGCTCCTGGCCCCTGGCCCATCTCAAGTTACCTGGTTTTCCACAAGCATGGCGATATCCACAAACATGTCATGTAACTCCTTGATGCTGCTCTCCAGTCGGACGATGTCCTTGTGCCGTCCTTCGATCTCACTGAGAGCTTGCTTAGAGATTTGAGAGTCAATGATCTGCAACACAGACCTTCACATTACATTTGGGCTCCAGACCTGGCTGGTGCCTGCCAGGCTTGTCTTCTTTCCGCTCCCAGCAAAGGCCAAAAGTGGGACCTGAGATGACTCCTGAAAGCAGCCAGGAGGTTGAAAAAAGAGGGAGCAAAGCTCAAACAAAGGTCTTTCTGCCTCCAAGACTGGCTCTCTAACCAATACCACACTGCTGCCAGTTCAAGGCCCTGGGCTTACAATGCAGAGATGAAATAAGGTTCATGCCCGGCTTCACAATCTCCCCTAATCATGCTGAGACAAAGGCGAACATGAGAAATCTAGACCTAGTGCTCTAGGGAAACTGAGGCAGGAGCAGTGGGTGGAGAAAGGGGGAGATGGGAATGAGGATGCTCTGCCCTTCACTTTTCCCATGCTTTCAACTTTGAGTTCCTGCATCTGTTTCTCTGAAGTCCGCTTCCCCTCAAGGCTAGATACTAAATGCAAGCTCCTTGAGGGCAGGAAGTATTTCCTTTTTGTCTCTGTCTTCCCATCAGCTAGCATGGTACATTATCTGGCTCAGAGCAGGTGATTAATAAATGCTTGGAATTGATTGGTGCATCCCCATTCCATCAAATCTAGATATTCCCCTTCTGACCTCCCCCCATCTCCCCTCTTCTTGGAACACTCACCCCAGAAGTGAAAATGGCTGGGTTCCCGCTCTCCAGCATCTCCTCCAATTCCTCATCTGTGGTTTTCTTGCCAGCTTTAGCCCAAAGGAAAGAGGGTATCAGACACAGAAGATCAGAACAGATCCTTTAGCAGACACGCTGGAAACTAGGTGTAAGGGGAGCAGGTTGCAAAATCAAGGGTAGAAAGTAAAAGCTTTTGGTTGATGTACCCACTGGGCACTCCCTCTCAACTGCTAGGCTAGGACAAAAGCTGGATGATTGGCAGGAGCATCACCATCTGGTGTCCAGAACACTGGACCTAGAAGTCAAGAAGGCAATGGCTCAGATTCAATCTCTGACACTTACTAGCTGTCACACAACTCCCTTAAGCTCTCTGAGCCTTAGCTTCCTCATATGTAAGATGCCTTTAAGTCATCCTAGAGGTACTAGCTGACTCTAGATTCAGGAGAAAGAGAGAATTAAAAATTGCATGCCTGGTAAGAGCCATCAAAGAAAGCTTTGGACCTGGAGAAGGGAAGGGCATGTTCTGACACCTACAGGCTATGTGGCCTTGAGCCAACCACTTAAGCTTTCAGAGTCCCAGCTTCTTCCTGTGCAAAATGAGGGGTCTAGATCAGACAGTCTTCAAAGACTCTGCTGGTCTAGGTCTCTCTCTGATTCCATAATAAATTGTAATGGAGTTAGAACGTGACTGTCCTCTCCACTCTGTCCAGCAGGGGGTATCCTAAGCCCTGGCAAACACTGCATGGGACTGACCAGAAATCTGGCCTGGATCAAACCTGAACCCAGCTCTGCTCTTGGGGTGATGAGCAGTCATGAAAAGGGGGCTGTAGGACAGGGAGAGGCCCACACTCCCAAGAACCTACTGATTTCCAACTGCCTCTGGATGCGCCCTTTACTTCGTTCTCGGAAGTCCACCTGGGCTTCGTTGTACTTGGTCATCACCTCCACAAACTTCCGGGAAAGGACAGAGTGCTGTGGGCAGAGGGTTGGGGGAGACAGACACTAGGTACCGAGGCTTGGTGCAGTCGGCACCTCCCTCTGCTTAACTCTTCTCAGCTCCCGCAAAGAAAGAAAATTTGTCAAGAGCTTAGCATGGTGCTTGGCACACAGCAGGGGCATAATGATTGCTTGTTCCCTCCCTCCTCTCCCACACCAAATATCCATCAAGGTTTCCCATACTCCCTCTTTGTAAGCCCCCTGCTTCTGGCTCACCATGACAAATCTCTCGCCCCCCCCAACACAAGATGGGGGCCTACTCTTAAACACGTGGGATTCTCTTTTGGCCTCTCTCCGGTTCCTTCCTCTTCTCTGGATCCCCTTCTTTCCCTTTCCCTCCCCCTCCCCAAGCAGCACCCAAGCAAGGATTCTGCCTTCTCAAACTTATCCCTTCTTCCTGCGCCCATTGCCACAGCCCTGATCTCGGCCCTCACTTCAAATCCACAGTTTCCCCTTTTTCCAGCCAACCTCCAGCCGGTCCTACACAGAGCTGCCGGATTAATGCTCCTCAAAATAACACAATTATCACACTGTGAAAAACATCACAGTGGCTCCCTAGGACCCAGAGAACCAAGTCAGGATAGTCCTTGTGACTCCAGGCCTTCTCAATCTTTGGGCCTTCCCTGAGATTGCCCCAACTTACGCCAAATACATCTTGTTTATACACACTGTTCTCTCTCCCATTCGACTGAGACTCCTGACAAGGACTGTTTGATTTTTGCCTTTCCTAGTACCCCCAACACTTAGCATGATGCCTGGCAAACAGTAGGCATTTACTAAATGCTAGCTGACTGACCGTCTGTCTTAAGTGCCCTCCAGCTGCTTCCTACATCTCTTGTATTCCTGCAGCACCTCAAACAGGGTTGGGTCCACAAAAAGGACTCTGCCCATACTGTGTAAATGAATGGCATGAGAGCAAAGGCAAGGTGCTAAGCACTGCACCTGGGATTTCCGTATACGCAGATCTGCCGAGGACCGCACCTCGTCTTGCTCGATGTGCCTCTCCATGTCTGGAAATGGATCACAGAATCACAGCAGTTCTGAGTTCAAGGGAGCACAGAGGCCATCTAGCCCAACCCACCCCACCAGCATGGAATAAGTGGGCATCCAGACTCTTCCCCCCAAGGCAGTCCATTCTGCTTCTGAACAATTCTCCTCAACAGGAACTTTTCCCTGACATCAAGCTTCAATCTGCCTTCCTGAAACTTCCTCCCATTGTTCCTACTTCTTCCCTCTTGATCCAGGAGAATAATTCTAATCGTTTTTCCACTTCATAATACTTTTAAAGCAACTCTCATGCATACTCTCCCACTAAATGTCTTCTGCATTCTAAACATCCTCAAGTTTTCTCAGCTAATCCTCATATGACATGAACGCAAGGCCCTTCACCTCCCCAGCTGCCCCACTCTCCAGCTTATCAGTGGCCTCCATAAACTGTGGAGACCACAGCTTTCTGGATATGTTCTAACCAGAGTACTGGATAAGAAGACCCCCTTGCCCAACTGTCCCTAGAATGGTGGTGCTCCATAACCCAGCCCAGATCAGTGGGCTTTCTCACCACCGGTGAGAAATCATGTCACCTCCTAGAGCAGCACCTCCCCAAGTGCTCATCTGTCCCCACACACCAGATCCACCATGATGCCCCAATGAAGTGGCATAACTTTATGTGCCATAGAAAAGGATGTGGGAAGGTTATAAGCAAAAGGGTCTCTGGCAAAGAAAGGCTGATGAAGAAGAGAAGAAGCAATTTCCAGAAAACACAAATCAGTCAAGAGGTAGAAAAGAGGCAAGGTTCTCCTTGACCAGGAAGGGTAATGAGTAGAAACACACAGTCAGCCATGAGCAGGGTCCCAATAGCAGAATAGGAGGTATTTAGAGATCAGCGCAGCTCAGACAATTTCTTTCTTACTCTTTAGCTTGTTCCGAACGTTGTTGGCCATTTTCTTGATTTCAGCCGTTAACTGTTCTAGGTCATCCTTTGTTTCTGAGGAAAGAGAGGCAGAAGGAAAAAATTAGGGGGCCGGAGATGTTTGTGGATATAAGCATCAACAGAGAACAGCTTGAGTTCTCAGTCCACTCAAGAGAATTTAAGAATCCATCACAAGAGGTTCTGAGAGGGGACCTAAAAATCATCCATTCCTACCTCCTCATTTTAGAGAGAAATAAACCAAGACCCAGAGAAGGGAGATTATCTGACCAAGGTCATGAACCAAGAAGAGACGATATCACTCATGGGAGAACATGCAACCAACATTCACGAGACTAGCTTTATGACTTGCTACCTCTATTACCTTGGGCAGACCACAAACTTCCTCTGGGGCTCAGTTTCCTCCTCTATAATTATGAAGGGACCCTAAGGTCCCCTCCATCTCTAAACCTAGAATCTGTAACAGTGTCACAAGCACTTTGGTTCAAAGGAAGTAGAGGCCATGGTCCCTGGCCTCGAGGATTCAGTCATTTCAAAAAAATAAGACATACATATTTTAAATAATTGCGGTCCTTGGCATAATTGTTTTGTGATTTGTAATTGAGTAAAAACTGTCATTTTGACTGTGATTTGAGAAGGAAAAGTTCAATGAGAGCTGGGTTAGGAGAACTTCATGGAGAAGGTAGGATTGATTTGGTCCTCAGAGAATGGCTCAGATCTGAATTGTACTGTGGGACAATAGCAACAAATTAGAGGGGTGGGGGGTGAGGGGAGATTAAAAAATCAAGAGGGGCAAGAGCTATAGAGTACATAAGGGAGACATAGCAGGAGATTCATCCTCCAGAATTTGGACAGGTAGAATAGGACCAAGAAGGGGGTGATGGCCATGAGGTAGAAGGTGCTGTTAGTACGAACGTTAATCCAGCAGCTCTCCTCTACTCAGCACCTGTTGGAAACTCAGGTTGGCTTGACTAGGTGGACAGAGACATCTCATGGCAAATAAGCTCTTGGTGAAAACTCACTTGGTTCTGGGATTGGTGCTGAAAGGATGACACTGTAAAGTTTCTTAGCTCCTTCCACATTCTCTGCGATCTTGTCAATGTTGAGTCGGGTTTCCTCAATCTAGAAAGAGAGGTAGAAATACCCTTGTCATTGACAAGACAACTGTTGAACTCATGAGAGAGTCCTGCTGAGTCCACTCTCTTGTCCTGGCTTTGTTGAGGCAGAAATAATTCAATGGATCTTGAAACGGACAATCAAATATGCCTTCCAAGAGTGATGAGGCCAGAATCAATAGACAGTCCCTGAGATCTGCCTGTTCACTGCCAGTGGTGCAGAATGATTTCACTTGAAATAGTCAAGCTAGGATCAAGCAGACAGATCCAAAGAAAAGATAGAGCAGGGGGTCTGGAGCCCTTGGGCAATCTCTCTGGTGAGGCCCATGGACCCCATGTCAGAATGTTTTTAAATAACTGAAAAAGGTGCTAAATTTAGTCAGAGCTTAATGAAAAGTAGACATCCTTGTTTTTCCCATCCAAGTTCAGAGACCCTCTGAAATCTATCCAAGGACTCCTTGGGGATGGATTAAGGACCTCAGGGCTAGAAGTGTCCAAGAAGAAGATCCAGTCTCAAATGCCAGCACTGCCATTTATAAGCCAAATGTCCTCTCTGCCTCAGCGTCGTCACCTGAGAAGTGAATCCAGACTAGAAGACCTTTAATCAACCAATCTATAAGCATTAATTAAGCACCTACTCTGCCAGTGAGACGAATTGCTGATGTGGGCATGTGTCAGAGATAACAGCTCTATAAACTGGAGGTTACACCTTGGAAATCATGTTCCTGTGGGCATGGACTGAGTGATTATTGGGCCTCTGCACATTCCTAAACCTGATTGCACAAATACAAGGTCATAAAACAGTCAAGTAGCATTCTTGGTATGGATAATGTCACAAGACAGTCCTGAGACTAAGTGATGAGCACACAGGAAGTATCAATCTCTCTCTTTCTCTCAAGATACAGGAACCCAATACTACACTCTTATGGAATCCAAAGTCATGGTAATCATAAAGGTGAAGATACAAGGAGAACTGACCCAACCATCTCACTAATGGGCACATGTCCCAAGAAGTGGAAGAAGGTAAGGGCCCACATGAACCAAAATATTCACAGCAGTATTTTTTGTAGCAAAAACTAGAAACAAAGAGGTTGTGCATTTTATTGGGTAATAGCAGGACAAACTACAGCATATGAACACAATGAAATATTGCCTATAAATAAAATATAGGTGGCATTCCAAAGTGAACAGGACACTGGCCAGGAGTTGAAGTCAAAAAGACTTAGAAACAAATCCTACCTGAGAATCATGACTAGTTTTGTGACCCTGGATAACTCATCTGATCTCTGTGCCTCAGCCTCCTCAGCTGGAAAAAGGGGTTAGACTGGATGAGAATTTAAATCCCTTCCAGCTTCAAACCCACTTTGTACGACAGATGATTTCAAGGGATTCAAAGACTCACAGGAAGACTTGGAAAACTAAACAAATTATAAACAATGATGATCATAATATAAAGGAAGACCAGGCTGAGAGAGAAAGTCATTCTGATTAGTTGTCATTGTCAGCACTGGCACCAGAGAACAGATGATTCACTATCCGCTGCTCTTGGGAGACGAGTGTGAGCATGAGCGATGGGGGTGGGGAAGTGCCCCAGAAGAACAAGACCATGCCCTAAGGTTTGCAAAGCACTTTCTGTGGGAAGTCAGATGTGCTCCTCACGGCAGCCCGTTTTACAGAGAAGGAGGCTACCCTTTTCAGTAGAACAAAGAACAGCACTTGGCACTCTCAAGCTGTTGTGAGGGTACAATGAGATAATGTGAGCGGGGTACTTTGTACACCTGCGTAAAGCGCTAGGTGAAGGCTGTTGCTGTCGCTGTTCTTAGCCGATTTTGCTCCCAGTTACACAGGTAACGCCAGTCAGGATCTGAACGCAGGCGGGTCTGATTCTCAGTGGAGCTCTCTAACTACCGGGCAACCTTGCTGCCTCTACAGATTCAGAAGGTGGCATACATTGTTGGTGGCTGCACTGGTGACTTTTATATAATTGGTTTTTTTTCCTAAGTCAGAAGAGAAACATAAAAAGGCTGCCAGGAGAGCTGCATCCAATGACTGTGATGCAAAAACAAGACATCTCCCTAAAAAGAGGCTATATAAATGGAGATGCTTGTACAACCACAGAGAAGGGTCCAGTACCCCCAGCTCCAAAACAGTGGCTGGCTGCACCAGGCACTGAATCAAGGACCAGAAAAGAAATAAATGTGAAAAAGCACCGTCTTCTAGGGGCTTAGGAAACTACAGTCAATTTACAGCACAAAGACCTCCATCCCTTCCTCCCTTCCAGTGTGAGCCACATCCAGGTTTAAGAATTTCCTCTCTCCTCCTGACTCCCTACAAGGTCACCTGTAAAGTGAGGGAAACAGAAAAGCCTGAGGATCTGTCACTGCATGACTATTTGTACAGAAACTGCATCCCCAAGGGCACTTGTCAGGGACATTATCATGAGGATTTGCACCTGGGTTACACTCGATGGCCCCTCAGGCCCCTTCCAACTCTCCGAGTCTGTGAATGAATCCTTCCTCTCCTTCCACCTATCCTCTATCTTTTGGAGTCTAAGACCTCATCTCCTGCCATCGAGAGGGTGATGATTCCCTCCAGACTGAACAGGGCTGCTCCAGTCAGTCTACCTCTAAGCCACATACAAAACCTTTCCAGGATGATTGAGCCTGCCAGTGTTCTCATCTTGCTGGCATGGTCTTTGAGGACCATCACCATGAATAGGCAAAGCATAACTTCAATGGAGATGGAAATAAAAGTCTAGTTTTCCTAACTCTCAAACTAGAAACCTAACTACTGAACCCCACCACCTTCCCTGCTTGTCACTACTTCACATGACCTTCAAGGGTCCATTGGGAACCCACCTCAGTTTCCCCCATGGTTGACACCAGGAGTGCCATTATCCAGAGATAACCTCTTAAGCTCCGTTCACTGCCTCCACTTTTCACAAAATCCCTAGCACTATCAACATTAAAAATGACATGTTTGGGGTTATAATGAGATCGAGAAGTCCTAGGTTTGCCTACCTAATGGATTATCTTTCTCAGAAAATCTCTAAAAGTATTTCCTATTCAGAATAATCCCTGGGCCTTCAAGTTGACAACAGGCCAGAGGACAGTAAGCAAGTGCTGGATTTGGAGTCAGACCTAACTTCCTGTCTGAAATCTTTCTAGTTGTGTGAATTAGAGAAATTTCCTTCCCTCACTGAGCTAATGCTTCCTCCAGACCTAACTCCACTGAAGCATTGAATTTTGGAGCTGGAAGGGCCCCTAGTGACCATCCAGTACCAACACAGTACTTAGTACAAAGATTAGCACAGAGCGGGTAATTAACAAATGTTTGTTGACTGACTGGGCCCATGGGAGGGTCTGGTGCCTGTG